>CM076667.1:10649972-10907541 GCA_038496675.1 Rachycentron canadum
ATATATATATATATATATGGGTAAACCATCCTCTCCCACAATCTAAGACATTTGATTAGATGAAATGTTGTTGCTGTATACACAAGCCAGAGCACCATGAGGTGTCATTGGTTTATGGAGAGGATGGATGTTGATAGATGGCTGGGATTCTGATATAAATCAAGCAGAAATGCATTTCAGACATACCTGGTGTAGTAAATTGATGGCACACAAGCATTTGTTTTTTATTTTAACCACTTTTGAACCACTTTTATAATAATTTTACTTAATGTGGATAGAAAATGGCCATATAATGCTTTTAGCCGATATCTTACTGGTTAATGGAAAGCAGGATGATGTCATTATTTGGAAGTAGTAGTTCAACTGTAAGGCCCATGTCAGAGTTGCAGATGTGCCTGCAGATGTGCCTGCAAGTAAGAGGCTGAATCCCTTTTAGCTGCATTTCCTCTGAAGAGATGGTGACATACAAGTGTTGTATCTTGGGGATCAATTGCTTATACAGACAGTGCAGTAGCAGTTTCATTCTGCCTAGCAACAGTAATGTACTTACAGTTTGACCACACGACTCTTGAGTGACAGGATGAGAGGGCATCCTGCTTAATGGTGACCAAATCATATGGACACTGTCCTCAAGCAGACATAAAGGACATGTTTGCCCTTGTTGTGATGAACCAAGGATGACTTTATTCAGCCTAGATTTGCAGAGCTTGGTGTGTTTTGTGCTCCCAGCACAGAGACACATGATCCACAGGGTTGTATAGTACATCAAACTGACGGCTTGTTATGACGCTCTTAAAGCTTGATAGGATTTCATGCAGCAACAGCAGGAACAGAGATATGTTAAAATGTGTTTAGATGTTTAGATTGTGTTCACTAAAAACCTGAAAGTGTTTATAGCAGAGAAGTCGTGGAGCATGTGTGTGTTTGTTTTGTTGTTTGCTTCTGCAGTCTTGCATGAAACAAGGATACTTATCCAGATGTAATGAGGCATGGTTGAGTGCATGTTTGAATGTGAGAGTGTATGTATGTGTGATTCAGAGGCATTTAAAGATGGTGTTAACTTCACTGTTATTACCCAAGGTTATTATTTTGTGAGGTTTATTTGGGTTACAGATGCAGTCTCTTTTTTTGCCTCTTCTTAATTACAGTTTTCCAGTAATGATTCCATGGAGTTCAGTTTGTGTGGGAGTGAGTGAGAGCCAAATTAAGAGATTGATTGTGTGTTAATTACAGCACCACAGTAATGAAGAGATCTATCTTGTCTTGTATCCCACCCCAGACCTCCCCAAGGCAGCGCTAAGGATCCTCAGCAACATGACCTTCCTGTTTGTCAGTCTGTCCTACACGGCAGAGTGTGCCATCGTCACCGCTTTCATCACCTTCATTCCCAAATTTATTGAGTCACAATTTGGTATCCCTGCCTCCAATGCCAGCATATACACTGGTAAGTCTCCTGTTATTGTTATAATTGTTATTGTTATTGTCCAAATATCGTGCTACCACTGCATTTCCATGGCATCAAGTCACAGGTATGAAATGCCTCGCTCCTCCTGAGCTGTGTGTCATGAATCTTCATGTAAAAGAGAGAGTCGAGGGATTTATTATTTTTGGAATTATTTCAATTAGAAAAAGAAAAAAAAAACATTACAGGTGATGTCTTCAGAGTGATTGTGGTTTCAAACAAACTGTCCATAACCCAATGACATTCAATTACAATCACATAAAATGGATAAAAGCAACAAACCAACAAGGTCTCATATTTCAACTGTTTGGCATTTTTCCTTGATAAATGATTTAGCCATCATCAAAATTGTTAGTGACTTGTATAACTCATATCATTGTCTGTCAAGAGACTAATTGATGAATTATTTTATCAGATGTAGGAAGAAAATTGCAACAATAAAAGTTGGCTGGTTGTGGACAGAGAGAATTGGATCGTTTTGCTCTGGAAGCTCTGCCATTTTCCAGTTGCCTTTTCATGGGTTAATTAAAGCGTCCTTGAAAAGGTCTGAAATGTCAGATCTGTCGGGCAAGACTGTCCTTGAGTTCATGAGAATTTAATACCACGGTCTTCAGCTTCATTTATTGTGATAATTCAATTCAAAGTATCGTAAAATAGAAAGCAATGAAATTTGGTATATTTTAGTTTTTTAAGTATTTGTTGCTGACTCTGTTCAGTTCAATGTGACCTAATCCATGACAGGATGATAAATGACACGTCAGCACGTACTATATGCACCATTAGTCTGCACCAGTTTAAGCTCACATTTGTTCTCACCTTTCCACCTGTGCACAGTGAATCACGGTTGGAGGTCAGTGCTGTGAGTCACAGAGTCTTGCAGACTTTGATTCAGTGATAAGCTTCCATTACATCCCCTCAGTGTGACACACAAGTCTCTGTTGACTGCAAGAGATGCGTTCACCATGCGCACACAGAGGCATACACGGAGCAAGGAGTGATTGAAAACTCAGTTGTGGCTTTGAAAGCAAAAGTGTGAGTATTTGTGTGTGTGTGTGTGTCCAAGTATTGTGCTGGCTAACGTATGGTCGTTTCTAGACACACATACATAAACACACCCCCCCACACACAATACCATTGCCTCATCTCATCTGCCTGTTGCCAGGATACAAGGGTAAAGGCAAACGGGTGGTGCAGTTGCCATGGTTACCCAAACGATGCCAAGCTGCTGGGATGTGATGATGGTTGGAGATGAGGAGAGGGCACTCCTGTTGAGGAGAGCACAGTGCCTCCAGATGGACTGACCAAATGTGACATTTCCCTGATGAGTGTTTTTTTAAGAATGACTGAAAAATGAGACCAGTGCTTTTACATGTGAAGTAATGATTAATAGTGTTTTCATAGTCTCATAAATGGTAAGGTCAATGGGGTTGGTGTTTGACGCTATTTTTTTAAATCTAATTCCAGCATCCAATTCATTTGGGTCTAGCTTTTAGCTTTTCATCTTCATTTTTCAATGTATTACATTGCATGTTTGGTATTTAGTTAAACGACTACTTAAAATAAGCGTTGTGTACTTTTCTCTTTGCTAATTTAAAAAAAAAAGAAAAAAAGAAAAATAGAACAAAGCCAGTGAAGTTCAGTTGTAACTTTACTCTCTTGGTTCACTCACACTGCTTTTATCGTCTGCTGAGTATAGTGGATGGTTTTAGCAGTTAGAGGCAAAAAGTTCCCTCAGGAATTTGTGGAAAGCAAAACAGAGCTAAAAGATGAGTGAATACTGTTACATTCACCCGCCCTCAAATGAATGCTAACATTGTTCTGTATCTTCTGCGTGTATCAATAACAAGTCTGTTTATGCTGTGGCCAAAAAATCAGTAGACATAGCTTTAAAGTGAGACTATATGTAGCTCTTGAAAGGGGAAATAACACATTCCTCCTTTTTCAAACAAAAACTATTAATTTATAAACAAAGAAACGCATTGTTTCTCTCGTCAGTGGATTTGCAGTTAGAGCCTTGCATGGTCTGTGCATGGTTTGTAGAGTAGCATATGGGTGCTAATGCTAGCCAATGTTAGCAAAATTTGGTATAACTATATAGCACAAGTTACTGATGTTCTATTACACAAGCATAGCAGTTTAGCTAAATACTTATCGTTATTTCACTATTGTTGCTCAGGGCTGCTCAACAAAAGTGACATAGTCTTGCTTTAATAAATTGGGGTATTTTATTTTCAAAGGGAGCAGCTAACATAATCCAGCTCTTAATTGCTATAGTAATACTCTTATTGTAGATTCAGTTCATGAAATTCTTATATTGTGTATAAAAGTTGTTCAACAGTGCCTTTCCAGCAATAAATAGAAGAACTGGGTATTTAGAATTAGCAACAATAGTCATGGTAGGCTGACAAGTCTATAGAAGAGTATGTAAAGAAAAATATGTCATAGCTATGGAGTTAACCACAAAAACAACAAAGCAATGTAGCACCAGGGGTGTAGAAATAAAATAAATAGAAATCTCACAAATTACCCCCTTTTGGTGTCTGTATCATGCCTGGTTAAAGAGCTGCCACTGCTACATGCCCATTAGATGTTGCCACAGAAATAGCACTGTAACATATCAAACGCCTCCCTCAGCTGCAGTTTTCCCCCATCTTACTGTTCTCTGCATCTTTCTCTGACTGTTTTGTTTTGTTGTTTTTTTTTTTAAAAAAAAAAACTTTGGTGGCTCTCCTTATCTCAGCCACTGTTTCTTTCAACAAGGAAAGCTCCCATATTTTTTTCATCTTATTTCTTTTCATTTTCTTCGGTCTCTGCTGCACAAGATAGTAATTGTGAGCTGACAATTGTTAGCCACACACAAGTTTGTCATGATAGTCATTTGCTGCAGGATCTCCATTATACATTAACACTGACAGGCACACGCTCACACATCAGATCAGCATGAAAGCGAACATTGCATTAATGCCACCATAGCTATTAATCCAGATAAAATGTGCAAATCATTCATGTTGCAGTTAAGATAATGGTGTATGTGTGTGTCTTATGTCATAGTTATATGATTTCTGGTTTGGCTGTGTACATGTTTAATCCTGAAGAAAGCACATGGTTTAGTAGAGAAATGTGCACTTAGAGGATAATATGGTACGGCTGTCTGATACCTAGCTCTCACTGAGTGTTCAAAGAGATACTCTATCTCTGTCTCCTGCCCTCTCTCTGCCTTTTTCTTGATCTGTGTTACACACAAGCACACACACATACATGCAGAGAGGCAGAAGCCAGATGACATTTCTGTGTATTTGGATCACTTCTCTCTTGACCTTCCACCCCCACTGACTGACCCCGTCTTGTTTCCCAACTGTAAGTAGATGTGGCTGGACTCAGGGGCTGCCATGTGCAGCCTCCCCAGGCCTTAACTCCTGCATGATGACGCTTACCACCCAGTCCATCCTGCCAGCAGCCAGCTTTGCCTTTCTTCATGCTGTCAATTAGAGTGGCTCAAGTGGACTGAGAGCACGTGCTCTGTGCTGCCATAGCTGGAAATGACTCACTGGTAGCCCCCAGTATGGCCCGGTTACATTGATACAGCCTATTCTGGTTCCCTTTTTCTCTTTTATTTAAAGATGTTTATTCTTGGTTTAATGGAGAAAATCACACTTGATTTGTGGTTTCTTTTTAAAGCACCCATGTCCAACAAGACACCATACAATCTGTCATATAAAAGTGTGACATGTTCATGTCAGATTCTTGTTACTATGCTAATTAAAACATTTAAGATCAGATTTGAATTGTTTTTCAGTCTGGCTTTACTTAATTAATTCAGTGTTAACATTCTTTCAGTTGCTCTATTTCTGTGCTGTTTGCAGCACCTCCAGCTTACCCTCTCTTCTTTTCTCTGATCTCTCTCACAGGTGTAATAATTGTCCCCAGTGCTGGGGTGGGCATCGTGTTGGGGGGCTACATCATCAAGAAGCTGAAGCTTGGTGCCAGAGAGTCAGCCAAGCTGGCCATGATCTGCAGCGGGGTGTCTCTGCTCTGCTTTTCCACACTGTTCATCGTAGGGTGTGAGAGCATCAATCTGGGAGGCATCAACATACCCTACACAACTGGGTAAGGAGAAATGTACCAATAGACAGACTCATCCCCTGGTTTTCATGCTTGTTTAAATCTGAACATGATCAAAGAACATGCATCTACTGCAAAATGCTAAAGGTTTGAAGAGTTTTCTCAATGTGTCCTTTTGAGGCAAGAGTCAATGCATATTGGACAGATATTTTTTCAGTTTTTCACACAATATTTTCCAGATTTTGTGTTTTTTTTATTCATATGCTACTTTTACATGACTATCTACAGTATGAATCGTGTTATGCATGAGGTACTTGGGAGCCAGGTGTTCATTGTTTCAAACATGCTTATTTAAAAAAAAGACCTCCTTATACATTTGAAGTTGTATCTGAAACACAAACACAAACACACACACACACACACACACACACACACACAGTGACAAAGGGCGTGGGTCTGGGATGCTGTCATCGCTGTCATCATCCTCATGTGTTGTTGCTGTTGTGCTGGAGTGCGAATGATTAATTAGCAACATTGGCATCTGCTCTCGTGGCTCCGGTGAATCACTCTGCCACCTCTATTTCTGAAGCTGCTGCTGCTCGACACCACACCAGCAGCCAGGCTGCACAGTTTACAAACGGTCACCCGATGTGACAGCCCTATGGACAGGAATATGGAGCGGACACACACGGTCATGAATACACTCATACCATGCACTGAGTGACCTTGGTTGATGTAAAAAACCCTGCAAAGGCACAAACTTACTCAAGACTGGAATAAAATTGTCTAATTTTATTGTGCCCTGGGAGGGTTTTTTCATTCCTTATATTTTTTCAAAATGTCATTGAAACTCAAAAGTTGAATCTGCAAACATGTGGTCATGACTATTACATTTATTAAAATACTTTGATGATGACCCTGTAGCTTATGCAGGCTGTATGAGCAAGCCTTCCTCTGAACACTCAACGGTGAAACTGCTAAACCACTGTGAAATTTACTTTTCACATAACAAAGTTAATCAAAGCAATTATTTGCCAAATAGTAAGTGCACCCTTTAAAGTCCCATAGCTGACCCATTAATAACTGTAGTCTTAGTTTAAGCTGGTGTTTATAGAGGGGTCAACAAGACCGTGTGAACCTGTGGGGCTCCTCATTATGAACAGCACTGGTTACTTGTCTCTGCTAGCGCCCACATGAGGAATGTTTAGCCCAAGCCCACCCTTTGTGTCACTTGTACTCTCACTGTAGTCTAGACGTGCCTCTCCCCTGCTGACAGGCTGGGGACAATCTGAAGAATAAAAAGACACGACAGACACCATACCTTCATCGTACCAAGATAAAAAAAAAAGCTGCTGTGTAGTCATCACACAACGCATTTCTGTTTCCTCCATTACAAAATAAGACCTTTGTGCTTAGTAAACCTTCACAACTCGTATAGATTTTTTCCTTTTTTTTTTCCCTTTTTTGCTGCCACTGTTCAGTGTCTGCAGTGCTAAACCGCATTAAGCCTCTCACTCTCTTGACTCTGTTTTTATGTGGCGCAACCTGCACATAGTGAAACAGCATCTGGAGGGTTCAATGAGGGCCAATGTTTAGTCTAGAAAAGGACATGTACAAGCAGAGCAGTGAGCCTGCAGTGAACCCTGGCAGGTCAACATGCAAATAGATGGTCTTTCTCTCTCTCTCTCTCTCTCTCTCTCTCTCTCTCTCTCTCTCTGTCTCTGTCTCTCTCTCTCTCTCTCTCTGTCTCTGTCTGTCTGTCTGGAATGTGACACTGTTGTGTCAGGACAAGCCGAAATGTGCTTCCCCAATATAAAAACGAGGATGAGTGTTACTTTACGATCTGGTGAAGAATGATGGTTCAGTGATTTTAAGAGGTGACAGAAAGAAATTTGTTTTTTCTGTTTGGCTGGATTTTGTTATGTTATAATACAGATTTCTTTGAAAACAATTATATAACACATATAATCACCTTAAAAACACGATTAAATGAGCCCATTTGCTGTTGAGTGTGTGTGTCAGTGTCACCCTGGGCTGTTGTGTTGTTAGGGCCTGTCCCTGGCTGTTCCGCAGGGCTCAGAGCAGAGAAAACCCAGGACTCGCTTCACTGCTCCTGGTATAGGCAAAGCCCAGAGTTCTGTTTTACTTGGTGCCAGTGTTCCCACGCTGCCTGCCGAGCCACTGGAGGTGTCACTTCCTCATCCCTTCGTCTCTGTCCTTCTATCATCACACGTAACACAAACTGGTGGGGGAGACAGATTAAAGCTAATTAAAAGGATTATGTACAGCAGGTTAATAATGAGACACCAAGACTATAACAAACAGTGGAGAGAAGACACTTACTTACACAATATTTTCTATCTTTTAATATATAAACTGGGTCTAAACAAAATTTTATGCAGTGATGCCATGCAGGGACAGGAAGTGGGGGGCTGTAGTATTACCCTCTTTGCAGCATGGAGCTTTGGGTTTTATTTGGTCTAATTATGACACATAGTTCCATAAATTTGTTTTTTAATTTTACTGAAATGAAATGGTGTGCTGCTGCCACAGCCCTGTCTTTTGAAGGATAAGTAGATATATTAATGTTTTAAAAATTACTAAATGCTGAGTGGCTGAAAGTCACCTGCCTCTGGTTGCTGATGTAACATTACTGTGAAAATACATCTCCAAAGTGTGCATTGAAACAACAAAAAGAAATATAAATGAATGTAAAAGAGATAAGTGGCCTGTACAGTAGATGCATTTAACTAAAGTGTACATGTATATGGCATGAACCAGGTTTAAAATTCAGTTTTACTGTGGAGTCTGGTAAATAAGTGATTGTTGCTCCTTGTCTTTACAGGCCGACCCTGACCATGGCCCACAGGAACCTGACGGGCAGTTGCAACGTGAACTGTGGCTGCAGGATCCATGAGTACGCGCCGGTCTGCGGCTCTGACGGCATCACCTATTTCAACCCCTGTCTGGCTGGATGCAGCACAGTGGGCAACGACAGCACCGGGGTGAGCACACACGCGCGCATTCATCTACTTCCTCCACTCACAGCCGCTTTTGTTTTCCTGTCAAATGCATAATTGCACAAAAAAACATTTTAACATCAAATACAATAAAAATGAATGATGGAAATGATTTCAGAGATATTTCTCAGCTAAACTATTTCTTCACACAAATAATGAAGGAAACGCAAAGACCTATTCTCTTTACATTCTCTTCCCATAGCTTTCAAAGTACAGGAAGTGTTAGACGCCACAACAGTGTCGAACAAGAATTTATAACAACATGAGGAAAGAAAATGTGTAGATTCTTTGTCCAGATCACTGATTGCACCACATCACTGGTGCCACCTAGTCTGCCTGTGTGTGTGTGTGTGTGTGTGTGTGTGTGTGTGTGTGGGTGGGCCTGCGTGCGTGTGTGTGTACAGTGTCTGTAGTAGTTTAATGGAATTAGCCTCGGGGTGGTTATAGTGAGTGGATAGTAGTGTTTATTCATGTTATTTTTGACTACAGATAAGGAACTACACTGACTGTGGCTGCGTACAGAGCAGACAGGTCATCACTCCGTCCTCCGGCGGCCAGGTCAACCAGCTCCAGCTGGTCATTGTTAAAACCTACCTGAACGAGAATGGTTATGCTGTGTCGGGGAAATGCGACCGCACCTGCAACACGCTCATCCCTTTCCTCATCTTTCTCTTCATTGTCACTCTCATCACCGCCTGTGCCCAGCCCTCCGCCATCATCGTCACACTCAGGTAAGGGACCACTATTTCAATCACGTTTTAATTATCTTCCCTGAATTTCTTCATGAAGGGCTGTCTGTTTGATGTCTATCCAGACTGACTAATGGGTACGTCTTTTTCTCATATCTTTTGTATGATTGCATGATGTGTTTGTCTTCAGGTCTGTTGATGAGCAAGAGAGGCCTTTTGCTCTCGGGATGCAGTTTGTCTTGCTCCGAACTCTTGGTAAGAGCCTGACCATTAACACCAGTATTTTAGAATCACAATCTGTGTGTTCTGCAATCTTGAAAGTCAGAATAAAACTCCTATAATTCCTTGTTTTCTGAATCCACTTTGGTCACAAAGCGTAGATGTTACAGTTTAGAGGTTTTCAGAAAACACAAAGGGTTCAGCAAAAGTAATGTATGGTCAATTAATAGTTTTTTCTTTTGATCTCTGTTTTCTGTTGAGTTCTTTCTCTCTCCTGTCCTTGCTAACACCCTCCAATTTTAGAGAGGAATGCAACATTGTAGTGGGCCTCAGTGAAATTTCTGTGCAGAAAAGCTCTCAGGGTCAGTGAGCACTGCCCTAACATGTCTCTTACCTGCTTGGTATGGCTGTGTGATCAAAAAGCTCTCACTTTACTTGTCAGAAACCATTGTAGGGTTTATGTCAGGAGAGAGTCTATATTTATGTGGTTATGTAGTTAACAATAAGATCACTACACTATACACTATATACATCTACAGCATACAATTATTTTTTTATTACTATTATTGCAGTTAGCTACACAAAGCAATTACATATATTATTGCATATATATTACACATATATTTTGTTATATTTTTATCTTTATACCTTGTATATTTCATATTATTTATAGTTTATGTTGTACAGTGTGTTTTGTATGTCTGATAACTGGCTCCTGTAACATAGGACATTTTATATCTCTGCAGACATACTGGTCTGTTTTTGTGGATACTTAAGAGATGCTGATACAACACTCAAGTCATTTAATTTTTGAGTCTGTAGTGAAAAGTGGCTTTGCATTAGATGAACTATTTTGTCCTCTTCCATAGAAATGAGGTAATCAGACCTGCATATGATCTGCATGAAACTAAATGATGCCACCAAGTGGTGGTGCTGTAGTACATCAATCTATTTTTAAGTTAGACTATACATACAAACTGTACACAATATCTGCTATAAAAAATACTGTTGCAGATAATATACAAGAAAATGAAATACTTTCCTACTTGGAAATAATTTCATGAATATAAACATGCATACAACAAGATTTTGCAAACTGAAAGCATTGAATTGTGTGGCAGCAGTGTGCACCCACAGCACGCTCAACAATTTTCTCGTACTTAAAGCTCCTCAAAACCAGTATTTCTCATTAAATATCAAAGACTGAATAAGCAATAAAGAAAGTTAAAGTTTGGGGGAAAATCGTTAGTTAACAATAACTCAGCTGATCCGATTCATCGGGACTATGTGGATGTTGGCTGCTCACATTTTATTGACAGTGCTGACAAACTTAACTCTGTTGCTTAACTGTGGTTGGTTAATGGAAATATATTAGGTCCTTTTTACAATTCAAATGGAGAGATAAACCCAAACACAGAATATCCTGTAACATAACCTAAATTTTGAAAAGGTTGTGTACATACAGAACGGAACACATGATAAAAGGTTTATTGAGAAAGGGTTTTCAGGGTTTCAAGTTTTTAAAGGTTTTAAATCTACTGTTGTATGAAGTCTGGAACTGGGACACAGCAAAGGATCTGTTCACTAGTATTTAAGTTTTTCTCTACTCCTTCTCTCTTCCTCTGCAGCCTACATCCCCACGCCCATCTACTTCGGTGCTGTCATTGACACCACCTGCATGCTGTGGCAGCAGGACTGCGGCATCCACGGCTCATGCTGGGAGTACGACGTCACCTCGTTTCGCTTCGTCTACTTTGGCCTGGCCGCCAGCCTCAAGTTCGTCGGCTTCATCTTCATCTTCCTCACCTGGTATTCGATCAAGCACAAGGAGGAGCGGGCCGAGCGCTGGCGCCAGCACCTGCCTCCGCTGGGCACTGTCAGTGAGCTCATCTGCCATGCCGGGGGCCAGAAGAGCCACGCCCGCACCCGATCCTGCCCAGTCTTCATCCCACCTCGGCCCGACCCGCCAGCTGCCCTGCTGCTCAACCGCGGCCACAGCAGCCTTAGTTGCCCGGGCAATGCCCTCAAAGCAATAACCCCACCCATCCTCTTGCCACACCACCACAGAGGCTCCGCCCATGTCTGAGAGCACGCCAAGCCTTCTCCCGAGGGTTCATTGTGACATGTGCCTTCCTGTGTGTGTGTGTGCACCACACAGTGTCTGCTTCACACCAATCAGACACCAGGCGGGGCTCCAGTGCTACAGTGGGACTGACAGGCAGAGACAGAAGTATACGCCCACCATACTTAAAGGGCTGCTCATTGTTGTTTATAACAGAAAAATGACAGATGTACTTTTACTCTGAACATATCATCAGCTGCAGCCACACAGAAGGTCACGCCTCCTCTTCAAGGATTGGATGATGTAAAGACATCACATGGTGCTACTGTTAAAAGGCAGGGCATTATAATTTCTGTACAGACAGATGAGTCATGATCAACACGGCGTCTAAAGCACAACTGACAAACCTGTACTATGCAAGATCCTCTGTACAGCTCCCCCTGTATTCTACATCTGTACCTCTTTCTTCTTCTCTGCTCAATTCACACATCCCATCATGTTGTCGGCTCATTCAGGATCCCATTCCTCCTTAAAGTCTGAGCTGTGAACATATCAGCCCTCTCTCATATTTGAGCCATTCCTGGTCTGTCTAGTTAACGTGTTGTTTGCATCTTTGGAACTGAAAAAAAGATTTATTTTTTTTTAATTTTTAAACCGCTCACCTCTATTTTTTTTTCTCTCCCTTTTTCGTAACAGTGCCTCTCAGGCTGTCTTGGCCAGTCCAGTATACAAAGCTAGCTACCAGGGTAAATGCTAGCTGCCGTAAAGCCAGTCACTGTCCCTTTTAGTTGAGTGACAGTATTCTGCTTTGTTTCCCTCAGCTGTTGTGTTTGGTCACTGATCTTGAGTCATTGTACCGGGTAGTCAAAGTTTTTTACCTTGGCAAGGTAACCATGTAGCTTAAAGCCGACAAGCATCAGTGGTAAGGTGTAATCACTAAGCAAGAAACCTAGGTTTCATTACACATAACACTAGTTTATTACGATCTGCTATAGTTGGGCAAACAGGAGAACTTAACAAGAACAGTGTCACATCTCTGACCATGTGCTGAAGCTACTGTATGTCCTAAAGTTGTGAACGTACAAGAAACTGGAAAGATTTTTTAAAAATGTGGCAAAACAGTTGTTTTCTAATCAAGATAAAATAATTTGTAGCTAATCTATTGCAACAGTCGACAACACATTAAAGGATACATCTTTTTGGCTTTGTGTTGTAGTGGCTTCTCCATTCTATTGGTCATCAGATGTACATAGTAGTTATCTAGTAAACTAGGCTTTTAAAAAAGTTGTGCAGCAAGCATGTAAATCAAGGACGCCCCATTTTATCAGGGAGAGTAATCTGACGTTGATTATTCAGTTCCTGGGTGTGTGGGGCCCTCTAGTGGATGGAGAGATGATTGTGTGAAGGCCAGTGAATGTTGCTGTTGGTCTGACCTTCTCTGCTATGAAATCCTTGGTTAAAAGGTTAATTATTAAACTTAATCACTGCACTGAATTAAGCACTCCAGTATCCCAAAGATAGACCCGAGCAAAAGATGACCTGCTGTCTTTGACATGTGCTCTGCACGCCATGTGACCAAATCAAATCTTCGAAATTTTGTGTGCAAGTTTGTTGGTGATATGGCAAATAACAGATTTATGGATCTGAGCAGAGGCTTGTTAAAAGTGCTTGAATGAGCTAAAACTGTTAGATGATGTTTTAATAGAATAGGCTCATGTTATATCTAAAGTATCTAATGGATTTGATTTCCCTTTAATGGGAGAGGCAGGTAATAGAAAAATGAAAGAGGTGGCAGTCTGCCCCTTTACTTTGATTTAAAAAAAAAAAAGAAAAAAAAGATATGTGCATAAGAGAGGTAAAATCTGGTTTGTTTTAAAAGGGTATTTTTAGGGAGTATTTTTCCTTTAATGAGGGCAGATATAAGTCTAATAAAGGTATTGTAGTCCATATTGTAATTAGAATGAATTGAGTTCAAATTAGTTTGTAAAGAAATGGCGAATCCAATATAGATGCAGTGAATACATTTTAAAAGTTAACATTTTCGGCCAAGTTTCACGGTGTTCTGCCAGGTAAAGATTATCACAAGGGGAATGGCAGCGACTAATTTTAGTATTATCGTGACTTAGTACCTCAAATTACATATTCATAAGTGATCATTGTGTAAATATTGACAAAGCAAATGAAACGTATTATTGAGCTCACACAATAGTTAGAAGCATATTTATGAACTAACCCATGACCTTGTAGTTTAAAAAGAAAAAATAAGACTTAAAGCTACAAAAAAAAAAAAACAAAAACAGTGAATTTGTCTGACGGTGCCTGAACAGTGTTATCTACATGGGAAGGGTGGAGTCCAGATTATACCATGGGGGGTGGAAGTTGGGTTATTGCGTTGTATTTTTTCTGTCAAGAGGACAGGAGTGAATTTCAAAGTTGGAGTTGTGCTCCCCAGAATGTCCTTCTCTCCATCTGTAATGATTCTCTAGCCTTTCTGTGCTCTGTATTTATCTCACTCTCTAAAATACCAGTGCAGGATTATTGATCAGAGTCCTGCTAATGGAAAGTCAAAAGTGATCTTTGCTGAGTCATCTTAAACATTTATTCCATTCACTGGAGGAACTATGGCTGCTAATGAAACTCCTCTGATTCAATACACTTCTGGTAACATCTTATGGCCATGTTTTAGTACATTAACTTTACAAAATAAAGTTGTGTTAATTGTGAGAAAGCAATGAGTTGTTCAAGGTCATGCATTATAATGATTTAATGACCAAGTACGTTACACACTCTGAACTCAGTAACGGGTCAGAATCCTCCCTCCAATAATGTCATGACGTTAACCAAACAGCGCAAACATTGCAGGAAAGTGTAGAGAATCATTAAGCAATGACACAGATCAATAGACACAGTAATGGTTTTACTGTACACATGCTTTGAATTCAGTGTCCTGCCGTTCAAATGCCTGGACTATTACTACTGTCACAGACGACTTCAGGTTGACTGTAAAATTTGCTTTAACACTTTTTCCTTTCATCAGTATTTGAACTGAGTGAATTTCCCAGACAGGACTGAAGCTGTATTCTGAAAGTCGAGCTCTTATTGCCTTGTGTTCCTCAGGAGCAGAAGTCTAATTGATGTTTGTGAACACTTGGTTTACAAATGCCTTGAATACTTGATATTTGTCATTAAAAACAGAAAAACTCACCTTGTCTGAATTATTGCAAAGGTCTGCTTACGTGGTGGGACAACACTTGAGGCTGAAACATCACTGACAAGGTTGAAAGGGTTTATTTTCTTAACAGCTTCGTGGCTTTCCTGAAACCACAGTTGTTCTAACACATCTACACACACTGTCAAGAAAGAAAAGGACAGCATCATGTTTTTGAAGAACCTGTTTCATCTTGTAGATGAACTATCGGCAGAAAAAGTAAAACATTTTGCCCACAGCGGCCTCGTAATTCTTAGCTTTATGTAACGCTTGCTAAGTATTTTACACTGTCAGACAAAGCTGTGTCCCGGTGTGCTGTTAAGTGACTGTACAGTTACATTCAGAATGAATTGGCCATGTGCAACTCTATACTCTGGATTATCAAAGCACTACATCATACAGCACAAGATTAATTTGGTGACATATCCAAAAACAAAGTTACACAGTGAACATTTTCTCACCCCTGGTGATTTCATAAGCATTTGCTTGTGATTAGTAAGGATAATTTTACTTATGTTAAAAATAAAATGCTGTGAATGGTGACAAACGTGCAACTCTGCAAACTCAGAGCTGGTGCAATGGTGCAGCTAATCAGTAAATGGTGCTTTGGCCAGAAAAATCAAGCCCAGTTTTGCGTGTTTCTTTCTTGCCTGCTTTAGAGAGTTAGATGTGTTTGCTTCAGCTGGATAATTCAGATGATGTAAAGCTGTCAGATACTTAACTCACTCAAACTGTCCCATGATTGTCTAAACTTTGTGATCCTACTATTGCCATATTAAGAAAAGGCTAAAAAATAATTCCATAGAGAAAAGTTTAAAATATTTAAAAATAAAAGCTCTTTGATGTTGATTCTGCAACTTTTTCTGAAGTGACAATCCAGCTTTTATCTAAGTTATGATAGTAGTCAGTCGAGATAAAAATGTGATTTCACAAATTTCAGCACCAGTGGAGGATGAGGGTCACCATGGAAAAGTTCAAAAGTGCATTTGGGGTCATATCTTTCGTGATCTAATTGGTGTGTGGTTACTGTTCTGATGGTTCGGGCAGGTTTAAGATAAATAGACTGGAGTGTACCTATGGCTGACTAATGCTCACTATCCTTTCAGATTTTGAAAAGGTTTCACCACTCACTTGTTTTTCATAAAAACATTAAAAACATCAATGGTGCTATCTGTGTGGAATTAATCATCCTTTCTTCCAAAACTTCTGTTTAGCTGCATTAAGGCTTTTTCTTTTCTAAATATATATTTGGAAAAAAAAAAAGAAAACATAACAGTTTACTAATAAACATAGGCACCTGTAAAAAAATAAACAATAATTTTAATACTCATTATACAACTCTGACTGACTGAGGTGGCATCACTCGCCAATGCTCTTGGCAAGCTCATCTCCCAATCACTGTCTCTGTGGCGACCAGCGGCTCATCTGCGGCTGGCCAGCGCATGCATCTGCCTCAGAGGGTCTGATTGGAGGGTTGAGGCAGAGAGCCGCTGCCCTCGTAGTCCAAGGTGAGGGGCAGTGCTGACTGAGGCAGCACCTGTAGTACCACCCCGACACTCTGTGGGGTGCTAGTCTGTGTGGTGGGGGGGCTCCCGGTGGTGCTGGCCTGCACCTTGGGCCTGAGTGTCTGTGGGGAGAAAGGGAGGTAGCCTTGGGCCTGGAAAATGTCCTCCTCTTCTTCGGGGTCCAGGCCCAGGCCAAGACCCCGGGAGCCAGTTGCCTCTTCCTGGCCCAGGTCAGGGTCCAGCTGGGTGTTGTGTCGTGACTCCAGCTCTGTCAGTCCATTTCCACTAAACGTCTCTCCTTCCATCTCCTCCAGCTGCTGCGCCCACATATCGCTCTGGAAGATAACCTTGTCTCTCCTTGGACCTGATGATGACACCGTCTCTGGTGATGCTGACATAACAGACACCTCAGGTCCTTCTATAAGCCTCTCAGGAAGGTCGTTGACAATTTCTAGCTTCCTTTCCAGTATGGGTCTGAGTGTGGGTGGTGCTGATGGTGTTTTGCTGGGGGCGGGGGTGGTGAGGTGAACCTCTGTGGCCAGGCTCGGCCAGACGTCACTGGCTGAGGCCAACTCTTCTCCACTGCCCTCTTCAAGGCCTCCACCCCCGGCCCCGGAGCCAAGCTCTGGCAGGGTGGAGTCGTCAAGCTTATGGGTTCGGTTGAATTTCTTAAAAACGTGTCGCAGTGCAAACATATTATCTACATCCTTCTGGAAGTTGGCCCAGTTGTCTGGGCTGGGGCTGTAGTCAGGCCTACATTCATAAAGGCTTTCGTTTATGCTATATAGATCCTCCAGTTCCTGCCAGTTCACCTCCTCGTCTGTCAAGTTGGGTAGTTTAACCCTGTCGTCCGTCCCATATTGGCTGTGTGCTGCAAAGGGAAAGAAACAGAAGACTGTGAGGATCTCAAGTAGAAGGAACAGAGGGCTCTTTTCAAGTTTAGCATGTAGTAAGAACCAACTTCCACCTCACACTAAAGCAGCCAGCTCTGTGGGGTATGACCCCAAGCATCACACACACGCAAGTGCGCACACACACACACACACACACTTTGAAGCAGCATTAGATATACTAGATAAACACAGCATCCGCATTAAGCTCAAGCCATAGGTAGTGCAAACACATGCTGCTTTAGAATTTCACATATAAAGACAGACTGGAAAGAAAAATATTTGATAATCCATCATAATAAACTAACATACTAAGCACAAGAAAAATATAATGATATAGTTAATGATAAGCCTGGACTGGATTGAAATTCAAAGTCAGGCAACCTGGAATAAAAGAACTTAACAGCAGAGGAAACAAAAAGGTGAACAACAAGACATGAGGCTCAGGAGCAAAAAATAAGAAGATGAGCTTGCTGCTGAATGGTGTATCCTCAGAAGGATAAGAAATTCAAAATGCTACCAGAGGAAGAGGCAATGAAAAGAAAAATCGCAGCACAAGGCTAAATCAGTGTCTGGCTCAGTTTGATGTCTGCAAGTTCAAAATTGAGGAAAAGAAGTATCAGTGCCACTTTTGGTCAGTTTTCTTGTATCTACAGCAGCTACAGGACGGAGATGGCTTGACAAGGCTCAGGGACTCACAGGAAAGAGAGGCTTGGTCTCCTCTTTGACCACTTTCGATGCTGCTGTTGCCTGGTTAGCAGGTGCCAAGAAACAGAGGTCAAAAGGGCAGAGGTCAGCGGGGGGACAGAGAGGTCACAGCAACTCAAGTGTCCACTCTACCACTAGCTAATGGCCATGAGCGTGTATGAGATATTCTGATTGTCATGTGACACTGGAAGACTAATGTGATGATGACTGCTTATTTGTGGGTATGGCTGGCATGGAGGGTGATATTAAAAGGTATAGTTCAACATTTTGGGGAAATTGCTTATTAGGGTATTTCCCAAAATGTTGAACTACTCCTGTCATGTAGAATGTGATGCATGAGTGAGGATGATACAGAATCATGCATTGTCATTCACGTGCACTTGATGCTTGAGTTGGTCTCAAGTAGAAGCACATATTCAGCACCTCCCTTCATGACTTCTTCATTTTTCTTTTAGCCATGCTATATTAAGAATAGCTATAAAGGATTTACTTTGAGTCCATATTCAAATGTGGGCAACTGCTAGAAATGTTGCACTCTCAAGCAAAGATGTGAAAACATGAGGTAGAGAATATTGTCAGTGCAGATTACATGTTCAAATGGGTGCAGGATGACATCATACAACAGTAAAGCTAGACTGTGTACACAGAGGTGACAACAAATGAAGCTGCTTGACTTAAAAAGAAACAAAAAACAAAACAAACAAAACCAAACCAAAACAAAAAACAACAAAAAAAAAATATCTGTTATGATTTGTTAGCATGTCCTCAGCATGCAGCCACAGATCAGATCAAGCGCTGGCACTCCACGGATGGATGTATTAGTGCAAATGAGGCAATTCGGCCCATGCAAAGTGTTAAAGAAAAAGCCACTGAAGATAGACAAAAATTGGTGGATACCTGTGTGGCTCATAGCTTCCTCCATCTTTACCTCCTGATCGGAAAAATAGAAGCAATCGATTGTTAATGCTTTGATTCAAAGAGATGTGGGAGGGAAATAAAATAGATCATTCACACTGAAGACTTTCTTCATGCACAGCTGCTAATTCCTATGGAGAAATGCAATTACTGGATGATCAGAAGGAGGAATGGGGAGAACAGAGGTTTGGATTTGACTGAAGGAAAACAGGGGGAAAGAGTTTGAAAAGCCATATGATTGGTCTGGATGGAGAGATGAGGAGGGATAAGAATAAAGTGGTTTGTGAAGTGGGAGCTCAATTGGGTTTTCCCCTTCAAAGCAAAATACACAAGGTTATCCAGTCAGGTGATAATGATGGTTAAGTCACACTCCACAAATAGATGCAAGTAACTGCTCGATCCATTTCACCCCATAGTTAAATTTTAATAATCTATTTCTCCAACAAAAACATCACTTGATGTAACCACAACAGCAATTTCATTGGTTCACGGAGCTGGCATCATACCGGAGCAAGGGCAGCCAGTGCAAGTCAGAGATTTTAGGCTGCTATGTGACATGTGTTGGCTTGGTTTTGACAAGTCCAGCATGCCAGCACTGAAACACAATCAGTTTTCTCAGAGCAGCTTGGCTGCTCCAGTGCTCCACTCTCCAGCTGGTAATTACAGACATAAAATTTTTATCCTCAGGACATAAACAAAGCAGCCAGTTCACGCCACACACGAACGCTACAGCTCGGCCTTACAGGCTTAGGTCATCGTGACATTACTTATTAACCACCTCCATCGCTGAGATGTCTGCTCTGTGAGGATGTTGGACCATGTAGTGGTAGTAAAAAAATAGTGTGACTGATTATAACAGTGATGCATGACAGGCTCAAATAAAATGACAGTCTCAATGCCGTGATGACAGCATCCTCCAAATAATGTCTCTAACACTCAGTGAGTCACAAAGGGGAAGATGGCCAGAACACACAACTGTAACATGGCCTTCTTGTGACTGTACTATACTATAATTCAAAAGGCTACAGCTCTGTGTGTGAAGGGGGAAGGTCCCAGTCTAAGACAGAGGGATCAGAGTATGAGCATGACTGTGTACATGTGTGTGTCATGAGGAACACATCAAACAAGCATCAACAAAAAGACAAGACTCACGATTCCTTGACCTCCACCTGAAAATTCAACTTATATCACAGAGTCCCCAAACACATGCAGCATGCAGATATGTACACACACACACACACAACACGCTACTTAGACTGAAACAGATTTAAAACACAGCAGAAGATTAGACTGAAATCTCAAGAGCCAATATTACTATAACTATACAATCCTTCAGATTACTGTATTAACACAAATTCAAATGTAATCATCTATGACATACATTAACTGGTCCAACTTTCAAATTTTGTCTAAATCTTATGTGTGCAGAATCTGCTTCAGTCATTGTTGGCATAACAGCTACCACTAGATCCAGTGCATCATTCAGGGGGTCCAACAATCTCACTGAATACTTTAGGACAAAAAAGGAGGAGCGATAAACAGGCTAAAAGTGAGTGAGTGTTTTACCTGTATCCAAGCCTTTAGGTCGAGGGTTACATTGCTTGTACCCCTGACAACTTCTCATCTCCATGAGCTGAGCATGGAGCATGTTCAGTACCTCCCGATCCACTGTAAACACTGCGTTGGTCAGCTGAAGATTTCAAATCAATTACACAAAAAATTTTGTTTTAGTGTAATGATATTACATTCGGAAAAAAGAAATATGGGGGAAAGAAAAAAAACAGCAGAGTAAAAGCACATTGTTTTTCCACAAATAAAAACCCTCAAAATGACTAAGGAGGCACTTTTATGGGTTGAGTTTTTATTACACAGGAGCCAATGAAAATGTTTCAATAGAGGGAGAGAGAGCAGACAGACAGACAGGAAGCACAGCTGAAGGACAGCAGACAGACGGTCACCCACCTGGTAGGGGTCACTGTTGAGGTCAAAGTACTCCAAGAAACCAGTGGAAAACTCACAGAACAGCGTGTTGTGAGTCTCGTTGATGGTTCTCAGGCACCAGTAGGTGTTATTGTTGGAGCTGGTGCATGCACAGAATCCACCCACTAGTAATGAAGAGTCAGTCAGTCTTACTACAGCTCAAAAAACACACTGTTATAACTAACTCTACCCTATCAAAGCACCATTTTTGCTAATAACAATGTATATACAGTTCTTTTTCTAGACTGGAACTTCTTATATGTAACTGAAATGTATTCTGAAGAGCTTGAAGTTGATATACATACATGTCCAGAAAGGAGCAGTCTGCCAGTGGTCATTGTTGTGCGTGAAGCAAGTGAGGCCAGGCAGGCTGCAGTCGTCTCCCTTCCTCTGCCGCTTCTTCTCCTTCCTTTCCTTCTTCCGTCTCCGGATCTCATTATACAACTGGGCCTTCCCATCTATTTCCTGAGCAGCCTCCCTGTCAGACAGACACATGAGAGAATTACAGTGCGATGCACAGATGACATCAGCCCTTACCCTCCCTAACCACAGCGGATCTGGAGGGGACTTCCAGAAGGCATCAGTGATGCCAGGATGTGACAGTCTGTTTACTTTCATGTTTAAGCTCTTACTATGTCCAATTTTCTCTGGGATGACATTCTAGCCACTGTCCCCTCTTCCTCCCTGCTTAAACACACAACACACACTGCAAAAAAAACAGCTGCTTTGTATTGGCATAATCTTTTCCCAATGTTTCCTGGTGCAAGTTGATCACTGTGTTTGAGGGACTGACTGATTTCCCCTTTGTTGAGTCATTCTATCTTTCCATGCTACTCAATCACTTCCAGACAGACACACAGACACACACACAGCTTTTTTATTTAAACCCCATTCAGCGAGCAAACACTCAATGAAGACTCCCAGATGACACGTCTCCTGCAGAAACCTTTGTGTGTTTTAAGGTCACAAACAACATCAACACATCACAGCTGGACACAAACATGCTGGACTGATCATCTGGGGTCTAAAAGGTCATCTAAATAATAGTGAGCTTTACTGAGAAGGCCACGTGTTTAAACTGACATGCAGGGACCATGCAGACTTCCAGCATCATAATGCACAATATTCACACACTTTTACACCAGATTTCATGGTCAATATCGTGTCATGGTGACACTAAATAAGGCAAAGCCACAATTAAAGGGAAGAGAGACTCACTTAAACGGATGGAGCTGATCATTCCTGCTCTTCAATCTCTCTGCCTTGTTTCTGTCTCCTTTGTTATAAAAGCTGGTTTTTAAACAGAGACACAGACTAAGGTTTGTAGAACAAAACTTTATCTGTGAACTCCAATAGGCTTTGGCCTGAGGCCTACAACTGTATGGAAATGACATTAAAGACAGAATAAAGAATATTTTTGAAGACGGACATAAATGACTGACCTCTTCTTTCCACAGTCACACTCGTCTGGACGTGTCCTCTTTAGGTGGCCTCTTACTTCCCGGAGGTTTTTGATTTTGTCTTGAAGTGCTTCAATCTGGGGTAAAAAAATAATTAACAAATACTGCATATTATCTATTATGACAAAGAACTTCGACAGACTGAGTAATCTGGACAAGTGAAATCATGTGAAGATCACCTGCCATTTGTACACTCACCTCCTGGTCCACATAACTCTTGTGGTCTTTCCAGGCTCTTGAGGACTGGTAGATTTCTCTTTCACAATGGACACTATCGTTCATCAAAATATAGCATCTGAAACAGATGCAAAAACAAAGCTGTTACACATTTCCCCTTTGACAGACAAAGTATAAATACAAGCACAAAGGGAGGTCATGTGTTTGATGACTTTAGATTTTTCTTACTTGTGGGTAACTTTGACAGAATTGGGGTATCCCACAGCATTCGTATCATCTGCCAGCATCTCCTCTGAACCGTCATCTGTTCCTAAGTCAAACTCGGAACCCTCTTGGTTGTAATGACGCTTTGAGATGACACGGCGGCGGACAGCTGACTGATCATCTGCTTGCAGGTCAATGTCATATATCTGACCTTCAAACTCAACAGACAGAGACCTGGCAGGCCGGGTATGGACAAAACGTGGACGATAACCTACAAGACAAAGCAAACAAAACAAATTATGTTATTAAGTCGATGTAATCATCTAATTGATGACAACACAGGTTTTACTGATAAACTAAACCCAAATATTTGCTTCTCCAGTATCATTTTTTTGCCAGTTGATGGAGCCCATCTTGAAGGATGATCTTTATTCCTCAGTTGCACCTTTTTCAAGGTACACTAGAGGGCATCAAACCACAATCCCAGCACAGACACACAAGCAACACTCTCAGAACAAATTCCAGGACTTGTTGCAAGATGTTTGCTTTTTCTGTGCATCTGTCTCCCTTCATAAGTATAAATAATCTATTGCAGGGAGTCTTAAGACTTTACAGACTTATTTTTCTCCAACTGGTATTTGGACACGGACATCAATAAAATGTTAAAAGCTCAGGAAATACTGATGCATGCCATGCCAGATGCTCCATCTTTGAACTGAAATAATCCTTCACACCTATGCATCCAAGCCTGTATCACATCAGTGAACTGAATATTCTTATTCAATATTTGTTTAAGAAAGAACACATTGACCATGACCTCAACACATATTTGTATACTTTGTCCACATGCACTTACGCTGGCCAGATGAGGAAGAGAACTGTCGGTGGGAGCGGCGTTCTGCTCTGGAGGGTTTAAAGACAGCGTCTCCACAATCGCAGCCCCTCTCTCTGTCATAACTGCTGCGAGGCTTCAGGCTGCGGGCTCTTTTCCTGGAGCCCTCTTTGGAACCACCTTTACACTTCTGTATCCTCCACTTCCCTGTAATCTCCTCTACACAGTGCCATTTCTGCAAGCAAAAATCAAACGGAGAAAAGAATATAATGTTTTAAAACTATAATATAATTTTCTCCATAAATCAAAAAATTAAAACCATAAAAGTGCCCATGATCTGGTTCATATTAAGAACTTCCCATATGTTACATGTGTATTTTTTTGGCATCACTAATAAGTGCTATAGATGCTAACTATATGAAAAATGTAATCTCAGATTTCACGACAAAGCCTCTGGTTTTGTGGTGCTTTTAGAAAGCTCCTTGAGCAACACATGCTTCTGACAGATGCATCAGGCAAATCTGAGCCTGTGGGAAAGAATGGCATGCAAAAGCAGCAGCAAAGATAAACCAAAATGACCACATGAGATGAATTTGGTCTGTCTGGTGTCTAGAAAACAAAGTGGAAACTCCTATCACTCTCACACCGAGTTTGTCTATGCCAAGTGCGTCACCAGCGAAATTGTGTAAATACATATACACGCACTCGCTTACATCCTCTGTCTCTCTAAACACCCATTCCCACTAGGAAAAGAAAGTTGAGGCTGATTGCTGTGAGTAGTGCCGTTGGTTAGGGCTTGTATAAATGGAAGCGACACATCTGCAGAGCACAGCACAGATGATCAGTGCTGGGTGTGGGAATGAGGGTCTAAAGGGCCATAAGACAAATCGGGTTTCTTTCTGAAAGTTCATACAATGATGAAGAGCTTACGAGCTTATCAGCATTAGACAAGATGCAAGGGGAGGGGTAGAAAGAAAGAGAGAGGGAGAGAGAGAGTTGTATTGTCACTCAGGGATGAAAACAATCCATCTTTCTTTATCTGTCTCTCTCTCTCCCTCCCTCCCTCCCTCCCTCCCTCTCCTTTGCAAGTGCTTTTAAGGCACAACAGAACCATTGCTGCAGCAGGACAGCATGGATGAATAGGAAACTGAGGAGAGGAGAGGAATAGTAGGTTAGGAGCAAACATCATGGATGACCATGCATCTCAACAAATGTGGTCACAATAAAAGGGTATTAATTTTTAAGCCTTTTCAAAAACAAAACATCTCTCATTCTGAGTTAAATCAGGTTCAAAACTGAGGTTTTACGTCTTTTAGCTACTTCAAGGCGGTGCTTCAGTTTGAGCCCATGTTTTCTTCTGTGACAGGCAGGTGAGTTGGCATGTGTATAAAAATATACAGTTGATAAAATGTTGAGTTACACTTTCCTTTTATATTCTTGTACATTTATGAGCAACAGAAGAGGAGTTTGAATAAGGTCAGCACAATCAAATGAAGAGGGGGATTAAGCACTTGCCTCCTGTGTTTATTCACCAATTCCACTGTAGCTATTTCAGAAACACTCCACAAACTTTGATGCTGCTCACTGGGAGGCCATGTTAAATCATACTAGACATTTATGACCAAATCACATCCCTCATGCAGCTACACATTGTCATGTGTGGTGTAAATGATTACAGCTACAAGAAGAGACAACACTGTACCCACACTTTGATATGCACCCACCAACAGCACACACTGCTGAGCTCAACTAAAATTGTTCCATTGGTGTCTTTAATAACTGATTGCTACAAACACACATTTATGTGACCATAAAATGGATCTGGGTTGCATTAGTAAGCCCCTCAGAAACTCCGCCTGCCATTTCATGCTACCTGAAACTTGTAACAATTTGTATTGTTCTGGTCGGTATGCTCCAAGGCCATGTACTGTACCACTTGTTGATGTTGGTCTGCCAGAAAATTAATGGGCACAGATGAAAGGGAAGTACTAGCAGATTAATGCACCACAGAACAGTGCAAAAGGGTCCAATTACAGAGCAAATGATGTACTGTAAATTACTATTTCACTTGGGGCTGTGCAGAATAGTTCAACAGGCAGAACAGAGGTCACCTCTAGAATGGTACTGATTATTGTTAGAAAAGAAATGAATCACCTTTCCTTATTAGATATATCAGGAGAACATATCTGTTGACAAAGGTTTGCAGAAATAAGTTTGTATGCACGTGGGTGTGTTTGTTTTACCTGTCCAGGCTGTTCACAGGGTGTCTGGAATTCAGCCTGCTGGCAAGTCTCTCTGACCTTCTTGTACTTAGGCAGGCTGTTGGTGTGCTGAGTGCTCACTGAGTCATCTTTCTTCCTCAGGATTTTTCTGCACAACACAGAACAAAGAGGAAATCGTCATCAACAAACAAACCTATTCAGGAAGAAATACCCTGAAAGTACTGCTGAACTGAAGCAAGCTAAATTCAAGTTTTAATCACATTTAGAGTGTTTCCTGTTTTTTACTTTCTGTCACAGGCTGGTGTACTTCTCATGGTCACAGCCAGTGAATGGATAAGTTATATATCTGTGTATGCCAGAGGGTTTGGGCACAGAGCTCAGCTCAGCCTCACACCAATGCTCAGCTCCAAGCTGTTTGACCTCGGCTTGGCATCACGTTCAACTTCCCTGCCTCCCTCTCCTCTGCCACCACCGCAAGGACTGGCTGAGTCTCTGCTTACGCCATGCCAACCCCCTATCCCCTGCTGTACCCCCAACTCTCTGCCAATACTGCCTGGCTGCTCATGACCCACAGACAGAATGACGGCGACAACGGAGCAAAGAACAACCTGTCCCCTCCAAGAGTGGGGCTGTTGTCTTGACCGATTCTTGTCTGTTACACACACTGTTCCAGGGAAGAGCAGCCAATGTTCACACACCGACCTGGCTGTAGTCTCTAGCCTTTAGCCATGGGTGATTAAAGAGCTAACAGTTGCTGTCAATGTCAGTCCCTGATGGGTGCGTTACGAAAATGAATAGATTCTCAAACAACATAGTCAGTCCCAGTTGTCAGTCACAATTTCACAGGCTCAGAGGCACAGTACAGTGCCGTCATGTGAGGATATTAAATCATTGAGCACAAAAACATTAGTTACAGTGTGTGCGCTTCTACATCTGTGTCTAAGTAACAGAGTGAAAGGTCTGTGAAGGCTAATCTCAGCATTTAGAGACAAGCGCACAAGCAGACAGCCCTTATAAACAGTGTGGATTAATTGTGGAACAGATTAAAAAAGATAAAGCCCCTGACAGGTCAAAGGTCACACTGTTCATTTCATACACAGTGGTCCATTGACCAGTGAGTCGCTCTGTCACACAAACATGTACCAGTGGGAGTCTGATTTGCATGTGTGGCAGGAGAGGTAACTGGCTCTTGTCTTTTGTACTCCTGATGTGTGTCTGCAGATGTTGCTGGCAAATGAGCAAATAAATGGAAAAGAGATGAGAGGGCCAAGACGAGTTGGAAGAAAATAGGGATTGTGAGGAAATGATAGCAGGGGAAAAGCAGCAGCTGTACAGCAGAACGTGACATACTGTAATATACAGTACCATTATACATGCTGCCAGCAAAATCTAGTCCCAACCAGTGTTAGTTTCCTCTCCACTTTCATTTTCCTACCAATGTGTCTTTGTGTTTTTGCTTTCTTATGTATTTCATTTTAGCCTATTTTCCTGAGCACCTGTATCATGCAAAAACAAGCTTGATGGGATTATTTCTTTCCTAGATGTCAGGTTTCTGTCAGTATACCCCTGGCATTAGCACAGCTTAACATGTTAAGAGAACAAAAGCAGCCTGTCAGTTTGGAGGTATCATTTCCTGCAACATACATTTGGTGACAGAGGCAAAGTTAAATAAAGAACTGACAGGCTTTGTGCGGGAGCATTTACTGTACTTGATCTCATACACTACACAGAAAACAGTCTTGGGGAAACAGTCAAGCATTTGGCTGTAGCATGGCTGTTGCATTCCACACTGGGAGGGCTGGTGACATGTCCTGTGAGTGAATTGAGTGTGAGCCTTCCAGCCATTCCTCAGGTAATATCATCCTGAGCCTGGCTGGCCTTTGTTTATTTTGCGTGTGTCTAGCTCCACCATGTTAGTGAAATGTATCTTTCGTCCGTCTCTGCCAGTGCACGTACAGCAGGCTAAGTCAGGTTTAGGGCCCTGATCATGTGCTCAATATATGCAAGGCCCCTTCAAAAGACAAAGACTCTGCTTATTTTTCTTGCAAATGAGAAAAAGACCTAGTTACACACGTGTCAGCACCTCTTGCGTGAACTGTCATAATTTGCCAGCTGCTTATAGCTTTACCAAACAACTTCAACCTCTTCCACCGTCACTGCCTTCCAAGCTGGCTGTGGTCAGGAAATGTCTGTCAGATAACAAATAAGTGGGAAAAGCGGCTGTGCTGCTGGAAGAGGCAATGCACATTGAGCTTTGGACATTTTGGGTACATTGAAATGTTTTGTCAGGTTTGTGTGATACACAATGCTTTGCAATGACATGGATGTGCCTGTGGTGTGGAAAGGGAATAAAGAGTTCCAGTTTACCCTCGCTCCACTAGGAATGTGTCCCTCCAGACTTTGGGTTTCCGGTTGGGTTTGAATCTGGGAAAACAGAACATAAAAAGTTTATAGAATTCATATGGCCTATGCACTCACCATCAGCTACAGTATGTTGGGCATGCAGCTCGCCAACATTATGGAAGTAGATCACAACAAGCTTGAGACCTTGTGGGTTCAAGAGAATGGTGTAAATGCTCTTTGAGCAGTAAATGGATTGTCCTGGTTCTTTCTGTTTCTCTGGAAATGCTTTCCAATGAAACGGATCTGATTTCTTTTTCTTTCATGAAGATCTATAACAGTCTGTCCTGTTTTATAGCCTTGAGTAAAGGACAACAATGCTGCATGCACTCTGGACAAAATGTGTTCAGTGCATTTGTTGGAGAAACAAATGCACTTGCAAACAAAATCTACGGGAAATTTCACAAGATGAACCTCAATGAATCATAGCCAAAGTTGCTCAGCCAAGGAAAATCCGCCAAATTGCCCTGAACCCACTTTGTGCGCAGCTGGAGTGAAGGCAATCATTTTGGCTATGGAAATTTGCTTTTGCTCAATAATGGCCAATGAAGAGAACTGTTGCACATATCATGCACACTGCGCAATTACTGTGCATAATATCCATTACAGCATGGCATGACAGATCCATACAGACCTATTGCCAGTCCTTTCCTGTTCCAGCAGCTTAAGGATTGACTTTCCATCCATGTCTGGAGGGGTGTCTAGCCCAGCAATGTGGAGAATTGTGGGAGCAAGGTCAATGTTCAGCACCAGATGAGGGTTTCTGACAAAGTATATGAAAATTAGTTTATTAAATCTTCTAGAAATAAATTCAAAATATCAGTAACCAGAGCAAATGACAACATAATTTCAAGAATTGAGAGAAATAACAAAAGTTACACACAGAACATTCTTGATATTTTACAATTTTAAGAAAATCTGATACTGATTTTAGTTGCAACTTAGTTAGTACTTACACTGCTCCTGGTTCCACATTGGGTCCTCTAAGGAAGAATGGCACACGGATGTCAAAGTCATAAGGCATTGACTTGCCCTTGACCAACCCAAACTGACCAATGTGGTAGCCATGGTCTGCTGTATAGATAATGTAAGTGTTTTCTAGCTCTCCAGTTTCCTCTAACATATCATAAACCTGAGAAGAATACAAGATAATTAGAAAACACAAAGTGGACTACATAAATATTTAGGAAAAAACACATTACATTACAGAGCAACAGATTTTTAAAAAATCCTAAAAAAGGAAGTAAACAAAGAGAATTTACCTTCTGCACTGAGTCATCAACAGACATGAGTGTCTGCAGCCTTTTCCGGTGTAGAAAGTTGGTAAACTCCATATGGATGGGCCTCATAGGGCCTGTGTACTGCATGATCCAGTGTTTATCCATATTTGGGGCATAGTTGTAACTTGGGGTGCTAGTAGAACAAAAAGAACAGAGAATACACAGGCATGTTACAAAATGTGCTGTATTTAGGTTTGATAGAACATAAATGAAGGCACATCGACAGAAGAAATATCTTTATGAACATCTGTTTACATGAGTTATAAGAGCATGTATCAGCTGTAATGATTCATTTACAATGGCAAAAAACACCTGCCTGCTACTTATCACAAACTACTCTCAGTAACAGGTGCTGCAGTTGTCCATTGCATCTGACATGCATCAATAGATCCTCTATTTCTGAAGGAAATATCTTTATAGTCTGCAGCCAGCACCTTCACTATTTTTCCACACCTCTCTCTGACCATCTCTCCCCTCACACAGAGACGAGAGTCTCCTTGCTCCACTGCACACTTGGCACAGACAAGTCATTTGAGGGTTGGCACATGCTTAAGAAAATAATAGGCCCCAAAGTCAAGTTTGCAACAACTTCTGGACCAAAAACTCAATAAGTTATGGTCATTTAAAATAGGGGAATAACAAGAGAGGATAAACAGCAAAGAGGAGGGAGAAGCAGTCTTTTTTGTGGAGTAACAGCTGAGAGAAACTGTTCACCTGTCTGTGGTATTAGTTTTAAAGGAGGGAGATATAGTGTATGAAGTTGAATTTGTGGCCAGTTCAAAGCCAAATAGTACATAATATACTGCAAGTATATATATATATATATATGTAAAAAGTATTTACCGTCAGCTGTAAGTGAGTCACACCTAAATCATCAATCTATAAACTATTAAAAAGCAGGTTCTACCCCTGAATAATCAGCTGCTGGACAAAGTATCAAGACTTACTTAATGAAGACCTGCTATGGGAGCTGTTTTGCTCTGATTGAGTGAGCTGCCTTCTGCCCTCGTTTCCTCAGGCTTGCTTTGTGAGAAGGGTGAACTCTTCACCCACCTAGCCAGGCGGTCTAATAAGCCCCACAAAGGGACCTGTCTCTGGGCAATGGGCCACCAAGGCATGGGGCCCTGGGCACAAGGGAACCAGGAATGCAGAAGTTAGTGGAATGAAGCCAGTCCATAGGAGAGGTCACACCTGCCACCTGTCACATATAGGCCATTGTTTTGTGGTGTTAGCCCTGTATTACACAAGTCCAGGGCTCGCTCTTCGCTCTAGAATACCTACTGACCTTACAAAACCTAACATAGACACATCCTGCAAGGGGATTAGTAACATTCCCTGAGGCAACTTGTTGAGTTAGAACCAGAATAACCTCCTTTTACTCCCTACTATAGAGAGACATGCCATTGAGAAACCACATCTAGAGTGTTTAAAATAAGTCAGGAGCTTGGCTTACATCTAGGAGACACAGTAAAAACACCTACAGCGAGGAATGTTAATGACATTAACATCAAACCCTCCCCCGCTATTGTTGCTGTCAAAAGTACAGACGTTCATTTGATTTATGAGGCGGCTCCTCCTTTACTGCCACGGAGTCTCTTCCCAAGTCTTTGTAGTACGCATTGGCTGTATATGGCATCTGTGGCAAAGATAATGTGTCTCTCAATTAGTGGAAAAAGCTCAAGTTTAATATGTCACAATATCAAAAACATAATCACGTACAAAATTGCTATAGGGGAAAAATTTGCTTTTATCACATCTGTTATGGATGTGTGTTGTCAACAAATAGCAAAACAATCACCCAACCATGCCAACCACCTGTGCTACCGGAGTAACCACACAACATATTCCACACACTGCACCTACACATAATCACTGGGGCAACTCTTTTAGTCACTACTGGGCCCCACCTCCACCCCTTTCCACCCAGAGGCTTGGGCTAAAAATAAATTAATAATGTCACAAAGGGTGTTCCAAAGCACACAATGCATTCTTCTTGTCCCAGGAGCCGCAGGGAAAAACTACTGATTGATATGGACGGGGTCAGGAAGTCCTTTGCGAATTACACTGGAGGGGATGGAGGAGTGGGCAGAGTGAGCAGGAATGAGAAAAAGAAAAGACAGTGGAAGACACAGAAGGAGAGATAAAGAGACAGTCAGAAACACAGATATACAGATAGAGTGACAAAGAGGTAGACCAAACAGACACACGAGAATGTTAAGTGGGATAGAAAGTGAGTGGAAGTGGGAAACACACAGACCACTGGGAAAGCAGCCTTGAACCCCTTTAATACTATTCCTCCCCCACCCAGTGGAGTAGTGCACCCTGGGAGCCTGTTGGAGGGCCCTCGAAGAGACAGCATGGCATGTTGCCATGGAACGACCCAGTGTATTGCAATGCTGCCTCAAAGGCCAATGTGGGCTTGGCATGAGCGCAGTGCTCAATAGAAAGAGCCATCACTGATCTTTTCTATGGTATGTGCCCCAGCTATTCTTGGATGATAAATCATTTTAATTTCACACTTGTCAAGTTGTCAGTCCCAGCAGCTTCTCAGCAGCCTGTCATCACAGTGGATTGAGGGGCATGCAAACCATAATAATGTTAGGTATATCAAATCATAAAAACTCAAATTGGATGTTAACAATAAAAATTCCACACAGCAGGAGATGAAAGCTTCCTGAATATCTGCAGACATCATCTCTACATATGGATACTAGTCCCATAAAGGAACCCTGAGGTGTGTGTTGGAGTGGGTGAAATAATGTGAGCCTGAATGTAACTCACATGTGCTGAGAAGCATTTGGGAATAGCTCAGCATACTGAGGTGCTGAGTCTTCTGGACCATGAGGGGCAGCGTGACTGATGACCATCATCACAGGACGGTGAGGGTATATCTTCTTGGACATGCGGAAAAAGTTGATGCTGTCGTTGGTGATCAGATCTGTGAAATAATCCTGGAAAGAAGAGCAAAATCAATATCATTAATAGGTGCTTCAGGCCTAACATTGCATCTACATCAGGCTAAAAGTGGAGGTAGAACTGGGGAAAAATGCAAAACAACATAAGCTTTGATAAAAAATGAATTTGCAGTCCGATCACCATGACATGTTGCTTTTCCTCGTCCAGTCATATTCAAATACGTGGAGAGGTGCCAGTGGGGATATGAACTGGGGCCATTGAGTACACAACAGTACCAATCTGTCGAGTCAACAACTGGCAGCCTGCCGGTATGTGTGTAAATGCGAGTGTGCGTGCTGGAGTCTGTGTGTGTGTGTATACAGTACATGGGCTGTTGCCTCATCAATGAATCTCTGCACTATTGAATGTGACACCACTTGATGGTGAGAGGAGCCTAGCGCTCTAAAATGGTATGTTGTTATGACAGCTCCCACCCTCTGCTTCTCCCTGGGCTATCCATTCTCTTCTCCTGTTTAGCTTCAATTTATTTTGTCCCTTTTTCTCTTAACATGTCTTCTCTTCTTTCCTCTCACTGATTCACTCTTGCATACAGACGGTAAGAAAGACACAAGATCCCGAAGGACCTGAGTGCTCTGTTTTTCATATTTTAAAAGGCGAGAATAAGGAGTGGAGGACTGAATGAATGAAACTGTAATTCATTGTAAAGAGCTTAGACTCAGGAAATGTGGAATTGTCACATGACATTTTATCAAAACCTTTATTCCAGGCATGGTGGAGTCTTTTCTTCTTCTTTTTTTTTTTTTTTTTTTTTAAAAAAAAGGTAGGGTGGATCACGCCCTGAACTAAAATCACAATAGCATTTGCCAAGTTTCCAACAGATTAACCATTCTACCTGCAGTTTTGGTATGCCACTGTTGTTGCCTAGCATACAACATACGGAAGGGAGTGCCAGGTTGAGAATGAAAGGGTAAAGGGTGATTTCCCTGAAATGTCAGAAGTGGGTTTGGCTCATTCATCCTGTCTCTATTAATAGGCTTTATAGCCAGGCCAGCTTTAATGGCCTGGCAGCTGCACATGCCCATGGAGGCTGGTGATTGCGTGCACAAGGCAAAGCATTGCCATACTTGTTTTCTTCACGTTGCCAGGCCTCCAAAATATGAGCCACTGCTGCTAAGGGCTCTGGCAGGTCAGAAGGAAGTGACAGTGTCATGGGGAATGCCTGGCCAGCAGCTATAAAATGGTCAGAGGGGTGAAGAGTATCACTTTTCCCAGAACCGTTTGGAGATGATTAGTACTAAGTGGCAGTCACATAATTCAAGCTCATTTACACGTTTGAATTTCCCAATGACACTCATCCAATTAAATTGAGATTCTTAAATTTACATTTTGATTCAAACTACATAGTTTCACCATCAATGCTGCAGGGGATTTTGGCTTTGAATCTTAATGTCAACGTGCTTTATGATCAACAGAAACATATTACACCTAGCTTGTAATACAGACTTTTGTGTCTGTGGCAGTTGTCTTCTTTCAAAGAAAAAAGTGTTTGGATTATAACCTAAAACTAAACCTCACATAAAAGTGCTTCAACAAAGGCCTTAACCTCAATGAACTCATCCTCCTGCAGATGGAAAATCAGATGGAATCTAATTGGATGAAATCACTGGGTATAGTGCCTCATCTAATCACAATGACTTGTAGTGCCAGCTGCAGTCTGTGTGGAATACCATGACCCTCTCACCCCGTGTGAATCTAAAACGAGGAGCTGTGGTTGACCCCGTGGTAGCAGGTTGATGGGTTTTGGCAATAAATAGCAAATAATGTGTCCATTTGGTTTCAAACCACAATCTGCTGACCAAGCCCATGTCATGTAAACACCTTGGCCTCAGCTTGTGGGTAAATTTACACCTCAGTCCAACTTGGCAGAGAAATAGCAGCCCAAACATTTGTTTACCCATCTTTCAGGCAGGCCATCTTGAAACTTGACATGTATCCAGACTATGAACCCTCCTCATGGATTCCTCATGTCCCAAGGACTATGCTACCTGGGATGATATTGGCATGGAGCTGCAAAAACAAGCTGACAGCTCTTATAAAAACAACTTGGGAAGATTGATGACCAATGCCAAGCAGAGCCACAAAAAGACAGCGTAACCACAGTGTTCATCTCCAGAGTCTGACAGTGGTAAAGTTAAATTTCCCCTCCTTCTTTATTGTGGTATTATGGCACAAAATCATTCTGCAAGACTTCATAGTGAGACAAAAAGAAGAACGGGGCAGACAGACAGGGAGACAAAAACAAGTGCAGGGTGGCATTTATCACTGGCTTCTCATAAAGATGCTCTAATTTTACAGGGTCTAAATGTTGAGGTAAGGTGCGTCATAATAAAGGGATGCTGCAGAAAGAGGAGACGCCATGTCAAGTCAACTCAACTCATTCCCTCTAATTGTCGAATGAGAATTCCTGCCAGCCTGGATCACAACACTTTGATAAGTGAAGTGTTTCACTGTCTGTATTTATAAGTGAGTGGAACCTGCAATTTGTCAGGAGAAGTCTTCATATTGGGTCATAAAGGGGAAACAAATGAGTGATTGAGTTAATGGCCCCTTGTTAAAAATTATGGGAAAACATACCTTGGCATAGTCGGCACCGTGTTTCTCCTTGTAACCATTCCGACAGACAGTGTAATTATAGAAGCGGGAATTTTTGATCAATCCGACCCATTCACGCCACCCTGGTGGGATGTAGCTGCCATTGTACTCGTTGAGGTACTTGCCAAAGAAGGCTGCAGAGGAGAAAGAGAGAAAAGAGGTGGAGGTTCAAGAGGTTCATTCACTATGCAGACATTATTTTTAATTGTACTCTTAGGCCACTGGTACCTGTTTTGCTTTCCTTGCTTATTCCTGTAAAAATCTTAATACTGTATGTCTTTGGGACTTTATCTGTGTGCGTGTATGCGATACACAGCATTTTTGCTTGTCTCTTTTCCCCTGGCTTCACAGCACTGCATTCTCGGATAGGCTGGGCAGGAAGCCAGTCTGTCCCAGAGAGGGCTAATTGCAGACTAACGCATCAGCTCAAAAACCACAGGCCTCACTGCAGCCCACAGGACCCCACTGAGCTGCCCAGTCCAACGCCTACCCATCACTCACACAGATACTGTCTGAAGACACACTACAGCGACCTGGCACACATGCCGTGTTTGCATTTCTCACAGCAGACAAGCAGGCACGCAGGCAGGATGGTGGAGTCTAGCTGACTAACGTGAATATAAAATGGCCAAGAGGACATTTGAGCTGGTAGTGACTGACAGTATCTTGGCCATAAGTGAAATGGTGCTCAGTACAGGTAAACATCATTATCTGAAAGTGCCCCAAAAAAAATAATGAGACACATCATCAGTACTAGATTGAGGAGTCATAGTTGAATATACAGAAGGGCTTTAATGCCTTTAACCAACCTGTCCTGTAGCCAGTGTTGTTGAGGTAGACAGCGAATGAGCGTGGCTCATGCTGAGCTTGCCAGGAAGGGGAGGAGCAGTTCTCATTGTTGGTGTAGGTATTGTGGTTGTGGACGTACTTGCCCGTCAACATTGAGGATCGTGACGGGCAGCACATGGGTGTGGTGACAAAGGCATTGGTGAAAGAAGTGCCCCCATCTTCCATGATTTTCCGGGTTTTATTCATCACCTGTAAAGAACCTGGAAGGTAAGGTATGAAGGTTAGTCTTAAATTATTCAGTTAGACTGAGATCTGTATCTGTATTTATATTACTAAACATAACGTGTTCTATTTCCATTACTTGACCTTTTCTTATTAAATTCGCCAAATGGTAAAATAATTGTAATTCAGCAGTTAATAGGCCAGATGGCCACTCAGCTCTGGCTTATGGCCTCTATTTAATATTTCATGTGTGGAGGATATCCTGATGCAAATATCCACAAGGACAAAGAAATTAATCAAGAATGCAGCATAGAAAGAAAAATAGGAAAAAGAAATAAGAAATAGTGTGACAAGGAATTAAAAACAGGACCCATATGAAAAGTTAAAAGGGCCCATGTAATTTCAGGAAGACCAGGATGTGCCAGCCTTACCCAACTCAACATCCTGGTCATCAGTCATGATGAGGATGATGTTGGGCCGGATGTTTCTGCGGTCTCTTTGGATGCGACCCCTTAGGCCCTGGGCCCTGGTGGTGGTAAAGGCCCAGCTGCCTGGAGCCCAGTCCAGGGACAGCAGGGCCAACCAGGCCAGCCACTGAATCAGCATGGTGTCTGAGATGACAGGAGACGAGATGGGGAGATGAAGGGATTAATGGAGAGATGTAGAGAGGGAGAAGAGGTCCAGCCAGGCCACTCACTCACACCCGGGCAGCTCTCGCAGCCGTGGTCGACTGTGAGGAGACAGAAGGAGAAAACACATGGAGACATTACAGAAAGGAACATGGGAGAAGAAAAGTAAAGTAGGCAATCTTAAAGCAGTAGAACAGAGAATTGTGTTATTCACTTAGAAAGAAAAGCCTATATTCCTTCTAGGAAGATTTCAGCATATTTACTTCAGATTAATTGTGTGCATCTGGTCACAAATCATGCTCAAACACAACAGTTTATCCATAAACAGAGAAACCAGAAAAGATTCTTTTACGCTTTCACCCTCGAGTCTACCAAGGACAATTTACCCAACAGTTCCAACACATGTTGCGTGCTGACTGAAACCTCATCAGTACTCTCTCCTAAAAAAACAAATTCCTTCAACATCTCTTCTGAACAGAACAGAAAAAAACAACTAGTTCACAGCAACCCACAGAACATTTTAACAACAAAAGTGAAGATCTAGAAACATATCTCACCTCAGAGAATCCCATGAGTCTCATTTTATGTGGTCTTTTCTCACAATATCCTTGTACTTTTTCTTGTGTTTTTCACTCTCCTTCTGTGTCAGATGACATACACTCACACACGGAAACTCTCCATCTCTACTAGAGAGCTGTTGTTTAGCCAAGTGTGCTGAGAGTGCGCCATTGGCTCTCTGCACTCAAACACCCACAGCCGCTCTACTGTGTAAGCCAATCGCAATTCACCTTCCACCTGTCACTCAAAAGTCACCCCCTGGTGAGTCAAGCGTGACAGCGGGCCGGTGGGGAGGATGGGACCACACTAGGGGGGAGGGGGTTAGGAGGTTAGGGGGCACGGGAGGCGGAGAGAGGGTTCCGCTACATTAACCCTAGTGCCACTGTCGCCAATCACAGATTACCACCGAGTCATCACAGCACTTTGGAGCCTCTTGCTCACTTACAATGTCATGGCTGACCATATAAAGTCCATCTACTCTCTGTCTAAATGCCAGTGACAAGAATTAAACTGATATTAAACTTAAGCCAAAACTCACTCTAAAGCCAAATGAAAAGATTGCAGTTGCAGGTAAAATTACAAAACTTAAAAGAGGACTTAAATTAGCTTCTAACTTTCTGTAAAAAATATATGTGGTTATATGGCTTGTGGCCATATAACCACATATGACATGAACCATGAAGCTGTAATAATGAGTACTCCATCATTGCCTGTGAAAATGTGCCTTATGGACAGCAAACCCACTGAGTGGCACCATACTGTTCCCTATTCTGAGTTAATAGCCTGCAAGCAAATGGCAGGTCTATGACACCTGAGTCTGGTCAAACCCCACTGAGTGCTGTGCCCCCCCGTACCCTCATTTCCACAAAGGACCAGTCCGAACTGGCAAAGATTGGACACTAACCTAGATAACGCTGTAAAATTTTTCAAGGGCAAAATGGAAATCATTTTTATCAGTAAAGCACAATGCTCCTCAATACCTAAGGCTTTAGACGCTTCATGAATACACATCTTCAAATCAATCACTTTGGTGAATAAGTGTGGAAAGTCATGTTCTTGGCCTTGCTCTACAATTCTTATCTTGTCCATCTCTGGTTAGAAGCTGCCTGTGATAAGCAGCGCTTCAGACGGAGCTTTAAGAGCACTTTGGTCTGTCCTGTATTTCAGACGAGCAGTGTCCAGGCAAGCCAGTCCAGTCATCGTGACAGCCCTGTGCAAACATTGGCGCCGTTTGGACAAACACCCCTCCAGCGCAGGGTGGCAGAGTGCACAGAACCTCACAGTGAATTACACACACAACACAAACTACTGTACAAATACATGGTGACATGCAAAAAGTCATAAGACACTAACACATAAGTCTTTCTCCCACAAAAACACATTCTCCTGTGGAGCGGTTCCAAGTCCTCCTACATAAATAGGAACTCTTCCCAGAAACAATAGACAGAGCCCATATCTACAAAAAACTCAAGTCTCTATTTCTGTCAAGCTGTGGAAGACCTGAAATCAACTGTAAGCCAGTCAGCCAGATAGTGTAATGTTAGCATCCAGTGCAAATTCAATTTTACATGCCAATGGTTCCCAGCAATAGCCTCTTCATGCGACTTAAGAAGTGAGAAAACAGACAAGTGGGTTCATTGTGGAATCTGATACAAAAGTTCTGGTGCTGATGTGGTTAGCTATTGTGGTATCAATAGCTACACTGTCTGAAGTGACTGAAATGGTAAGGCTAATAAAGTGCCATGCAAATGACCAATGAACTTGTGCAGGCAAAACGACACAACTGTTTCCAAGAATAAGAGCAAGACCTCCCCTTGTCCTCTGGGTTACCTTTTATCTTAACTTAATTTCACCTGATCCACTTTCCTCACTAGGTCAACTGAAGTTCAATTATGAGCACAAGGATTTCTAGGAGCTCTGTATCTGCCAGGGGTACCACTGGATCATTTGACAGCTGCCCATCTCAAAGTGACACACACTTTTATTTATATAGCATCCATAATACCCTGACTGTTAATATGACATATAGGACATAAAGCTGCTAAATGAAATACCAAGCTAAATGACAAGACCAGTGTGTAGAGATAAGCAGCTGCTGTTTGTAGAACAGAGATAAACTGATGGCAGTTGGTTGGCTGTATTAAGACCTATGGCACGTAATGAGTTTCCTGTTCACATGAAGGAAAAACTAAAAAAAAAAAAAAAAAATTTTACTCATAACCATAAACAAAATTAAAATTCAGAATTTTTAGACATTTCCTCCTTGCATACTTCAAAGTCTAAAGTTAACATAGAATTTAATGTGACTGTACTTCTACCAGAACAGATCAAGAGTGCCCCCACAGCAGCTTCTGCTATAGAAAATAATGTCTCCTACGGTCTGTGTTGAACTGGGGCATTGCCACCTGTGTTGAGTGCAAAATGAATATGCATTGTGTTTTATTAAAATCTCTTATGAAGGGAAATGTTAATGGTAAACCTAATATAGTCTATTAATCTGTGTATTAAAAACTATAGCTGTCACAGATTTAGAAGTTGGAAAGTAGTTTAAATCTCCAGGCTGGACAGTATAAATACAGCTTTAATTATTACTCTGTATCAGGATTAACTGAATTAGATCAGTGTGTTCAAACACAGTCACTTCTGAGTGCTTTGTTTTGTACACACAGTTAACAAAGTGTTATCTGGAGTTCTTGCCTTCAGGCACACTTAAGCATGAGAGGCAGTAGGGAGGGCACCCAGTACATCCAGCTCTAAACATGATTAGATGTTCAAAACTAACAGCTAGTACACAAAACTGTATGAGTTAATATGCTGAAATCTGAAAGTTATTATGTACTTGGCTTCTGAATACCTCTTCTGTTATTGCCACTGCTTCTTACTTTCCTCCAGAATCTGAGTTCAAATACATGTTGCCAATTTTATGAACCCCTTGAGAATTCTCTGTGAGAATAATGTTTCATGTCATTTTCATAAACACTTAATTTTAAATGACTCATTTATTTATGTCATCTAGCATGATACAAGTGGAACAGGCTTCATCTATACATCTGGGGAGCAGACAAGAGGTCTTTATTCCTGGACAGAGTTAGAGGACTAGGGCATGCATTGTTTCTCCTTCCTCATTGTTTTGGAGGATTAGCACTAATGACCCTTTAAATGAGCCTTTACTGTACTCATCATGGTTAAGATGGGGGAGGAATATAGGGATGGATCGGAGGAACGTAAAATGCCCAGGGGTTCAAAGGACTAGAACAAAAAGGCTACTATGGAGTTTTCAGTCACACAGCTGCCAGATACATAAAAGATGTGCAATTTTCAGATTAATGGCCATCAACACTAGGGACTTTTAGCACACCTCAACACTGCACTAATCTCTACTTTCATGATTGTAAAGGTTTTTTCCTCCTTTACTTGCAGAAAACAGCTCTTTCACTTACACTCCTTTGGCACAAGCAGCATTGCTCAGTGATTTGGTATGGCTACAAAGACAGCTGTGCTTTGTGCACTGAGTAAAGCTGAACATAATAGATTTGCTGCTTGTGTAACCATCCAGGGCAGTACTAGTCGGCTGGCTGGCAGTTGTGCCCTCCAGTTAGGGCCTCAAACCACACACCCTGCTGCACCCTGACCCTCCTCTGACCCGAGTGGTAATATGGCTTTGATGGTGGCTTGTTTAACCTAACCTCAGCAACCTGAGGCTACCCACACACAGGGGTTAAGAGGGGAAACTCTGAAGGAAGAAAACATTGAGTGGAGGGGGTTCAGTACAGAGGTATAAAGGTAACAAAAGTCTTGTAAAAGCCTGCTTGTAATCAGCCTGCATATTCAATTCATCATTGGAAGACAGGCTGAATTTTTCTCAGTTTCTGTTCAGTCCGCTGTGGCATTTTGTACATTTATCAGCTGTTACTACAAAACGGCAGATAGACTGAGGAGTCACATTAGAGAATTCTTCTGTGAACGTATTTGTCCACCAATGTGCATGTACCCACAGCCTTTGGAGCTTGTTCAAGTTAACATGGAGCATCTGGAGGTTAGGGGGTTCACTTTCCCAAAACAAGATGCAAGTAAAACCCAAACCAGATGCCATGCCCCACTAAAGTACATCACTCATTCATAAAAAGGGCCCTGCTATTAAGGACAATGGCCATTTCAAAGCACCTCAAATCCCCTCTTATTTCTGCCCATTCTCTCTATCCCACTCTATTTGACTAGTCCATCTCTATGGCAGCCAAGTCACACTAGAATACTTGCAAAGAGTGGGGAACTTAAGTCTGATGGCATACTTTGAATTCTGTGACCATAGGCTGCATGACTAGCAACAATGGTAAAAGCCTTTAGGTAAAACTGTACAATCATAACTCTACTGCTTGAAAATCAATCTAATGTCTTCCAAAAGAAATGGAAAGTAGGAAATGAAAATTACAGATATAGTTCCTGGTAACTTGCAAACTGATCTGAGAAACAATTTTGAGGAGATAAAGACAAAGAACAACAGCTTTAAATCTCTTTTTGCTTCAGACCAAGCTGCAAGCTGACTGCTCTCTATTTCGGAGGGGAAAAAATGATTATGGCGAGGTTTTAGATTAATACTGAGGTTTGTCCAAATATTTCTGTAATCCAAGGGAATTCGGCTGGTCTGCTGCCATGAGGACTGACGAGGGCCTTTTACACTGAGGAGGGCCTGTGTCAGGGCCCGCTGTCCCCGGCAGGCCAAGGGCAGCACATTGTACCCACCAAGACCCACCCGTCAGCCACACTGGGCTCACTGAAGGAGAGCTCTGTCCCATTGCACTCACTTGGCTGTGGGTACGCACTGGGAACAGGCTCAAACCTTGGTGTTTTCAGACTCTTAACTCCACTGATTTGTTTGACCAAAATGTCCAAATTGGTGTAGGTTCTATGACAAAATTCCAGTGAGAAAACCAAGTGCAGGGCAGTGAGGAGTGATCACTGGCTCTTTGTTTCAACATGGTTATGGCTACACTACTTTATACCTGGATAGGCACATGCAGAATCTTTTCTTTGTCCATGCTATGACTAAAAAACATCATGTTATAGCTAGAAATGATTCCCATCCATTGATGTGTGGTGTGTTTAGGGAACAACGCAGGCCACTTTAATGAGGAAGAATGGCCTCAATTCAGTGAAATGTGAACCTGGAGCGGGTGCATTCACGGCTATTTGTCAAAACCCTGCATGTTTCTCTCAGACCTAGTGAGAGACCTTTTGTAGTGCCATTGCTGCCAGGCTACCCCATCAATATTGTGGATGCATCTTAATGTATAATTAAATGAATCCAACTGACTTCAAAGTGGGAATGGTTTGCAGGCCATGAGGTGGTCTGTTGGAAATCATGAAAGGCTTTTGAGCACCCCAAGAGAGAAGTGATTAAGAAACACCACACAAGGTCATTGCAGAAATGGGCAAAGCTCACTACATTTATTTGCATATGGGTGTAAGCATGTGTGTTCCTGGCCTGAAGGTGGTGTGTATTTAAATGTTCATATCATGAAGAATAGGTACCTTTTGTTGAGTTCTGTATATCTGAGAAAAAGGCTCATGCTGGTAACAGTGACAAATGAGGCATATACTATCATTATCTTGGGGCTCTGATGTACATCAAAATACATGAGCTGTTTTGTTTTCCTATATTTTTCCTAAGGTGTGTACTACTGCTCCTGGAGACTTGCTTTTCAAGTGAGGTTCAATTTTACAAGTGGAAAAGCAGATTTACCATTTCCGAAGGTGAGGACAAGGGTGAGGGAGTGAATGGGGGGGCTTTGAGCGAAGGGGAAACCACATCTCTGATTTAGAGTGTGATATGAAAACATGGAATCACAAGCTGAACAAATGCAGCCAAAGTTATATGATATGAGCCTAAAGCAAGCTCTTGTTAAATCTATTCTAAGCCATGAATGGAAACCATTAGCGATAGACCTTAGATGAATAAAATACAGCAAATTTATATTCTTCCAGCCACTTTCTTGTCAAAACCCACACTCCCATCAGAAACACTCTATCAGCGGCAAGCGCGCCAGAGAAAGTCAGAGCGAGAGGGAGCAGGATGTATTGCTCACTCACGGGTGGCTTTCTTGTCTCTTTGACGTGTCAAATATACCCCAGATAAATTATTCCTTTTACCACAAAAGAGAGCTATGGCAAATTGCTTCAATGGGTTTCCACTGAGGTAATTGTCAAGAATAAAGAGATTGACTTCTTTTCCATGAAATCATCAGCATGGTGGCACAGAGAGGGAGAGAGAGAAGGAGCCCTATAAAGTTCACTGACTACTGACTTCAGAAGTGTGACTTGAATTCTCTCTCTTGTATAATGTGGACATTAACAAAGGAAAAAAAGACATGAGTTGTTGAGTAGTAACAAGTAATTAAGAAGGAATTGGCTTCTCTCTCTCTATACACACAAGTTACAAATCAACAAAAAAAAGACGGAAAAAAGTGTTGATTACATTTAAGAAATGTTTTACATAGAAAACTAATCTCTACTTCGTTCAATCTTTGAGTTTATACATGTGCTTAGAATAAAAATACATTTCTATTCGTTCATCGTACAGAGTTATATCTATTTCATGACAGACAGAAAGGTTTGAGCATAATATTTTGTTAAATAATTCCAACCAGGCAGAAAATTTGACACCTATAGGCACGTGAAATAAACACAAAATTAATTTGTTTAATGACCATTATGTGCCAACTAAGCCAACAAACATAACATATCCCATTATGAATTTAGGTTAAGCTAAGGTCAGACCGTTTATTGCTTTTAGACACTCATTAATTTGCACTTAGAGAAACAGTGTTATCAGTGATCCATTAAGGGAACCTACTACTGATGCGAATGTCAATGAACATTCGGCATTTAACATAAGTTCCCGTAATTAATTTATATAAGAACAAACCAACTTCATAACAAGTGGCAATCATTAAAAAGAAAAAAAGTGGTTCCCTCAGGGAACGATGTTAGCTCAGTCAGCAAATCCCAGTTAAGTGTGGTGCCACTGCTGGCACATGAAACTAAACACCCCTAAAATGTGGAGCATGTGTAGGCATATTCTCTGGGTACCGTAGACAAACATAGATCATGAGAACCTGCCTGTATGACCCTGGATGCCATAAACAAACCTCTCCGTGGCTGTGACACACCAACATGATACCACTCATAAAAACGTATTCGCCTGATTGCACCTGTGTCTGTTCAGCACTCCCCTCTGTCCATGCCTGTGGCCACATATGCGTGTGTGTATTTGGATATCATGCACTCCATGTGTGTGCCCCAGTCATTTAGTCAAACAGTCAGAGTAAGAATCAGTCAGACTTGAACACAGACAGACACATAACCTGTAATTTGTACGCAGGGGAGCTCGCCTTTCCATTGCCTCTGGCTCAGTGTGTGGCTTTCCAAAGCATGCACTAATGTCGTTTGTAATTTCATTGACTTTATCCTGCCTGGTAAAAATGGCATTATAAAATACCTAAAATACCATAACTACTGAAAGACTATTTAGCTTACAAAGCATAAAACAGGAAGCTTACCCCTCCAAGTGCTTCCATTCCTTTACACCCAAGCCAAAGTTGAAGGAATGCAGTCAATACATCATCCCAACATGTTCAAGAGACACCAACCAAACTCAGCTGAACTTGCCGTGGGCAATTCAAGAAAAGCAAAGCGAAGATAATGCACGTCATGCAACAGTGGACCGTGTCAGTGTAAACAAAGTTACTCAACCTTTAATACCACAACTGTTCAAAGATCCAGCATCCAAATGGCAAAGCCGGGCTGTTCGAGTAAGGGCAAACAGGACCAGAGGCTACCAGTAGCACATGGCCAAGTCCACACATATAATCGGTTGTGCATGTACACACACACACACACACACACACACACACACACACAGATGCACATGGGCAGAGGAGGGGAGTACTGGCAGAGGCTGAATGTGTTTGCCCGCTCCAGGGGAGAAGGAAAGAAAGGGGGCAGAAGAGCTGAAACAAACGCATGCTGGCTTCTATTAGTCGAGCTGTGGAGCGGGATGGAGGGGTGAGGAAACGTATTCATTCCTTCTGCCCCCCTCCCCATCCATTCCCATCCCTCCAAACCTCCCACCCCATTATCTCCATTCTAGAAAGGCGGTGGATGAAAGGGACAACCCCCCAGTGGCAGCACTTCTCCCTCCAAACTTACGCCGACGCATTCTGACGGCTGCTTAATTGTACGTGATACAGGCAGAGCCCTTTCTCTTTCAAATCTAAAACAGATTGCTTCTCCCTGGGGAGGGGATTATTGGACAAGAGAGATGACAAAGCATGGACAGTGCAGCTCTCTGGGGGGTGGAGGACGGAGGGGGTAAGCTTGTGGATAATGTGTGTGTATGTACACGTTTTTCTATGTTTCTCTTTTGTACATGCCAGTGCCACAAGAAGATTATATTTGTGTCCATGTGTTTCAAATGTGCACACGTGTGGGTGACAGCCAAGAACATGTGCACAAGATCAAGCCTCTGATCGCGACAAGATCACTGCATATTTTCCTTCCACTTCAAACTTTGCTCCCCTCTTTATCACATGTTCATACGTCCCTTTCTCTTATCTTGGCCTCTTCTACTTTATTTGAACAAAAGCTGCTCTGGACTTCACAGAAAAAGCATGAACATCCTTTTTCTTTCACTCAAGCTTTATTCATAATGTGCAGTTTTAGCAACATCTCACACCATTCATTCTCATGTCACAATGACACTTGGTCAGGGGTCAGTTGTGGTTGTTCTATAGCTGAATCATTTACTGAAGACGGTGCTGAACCCTTTTTCTCAAGTATATATATATTTTATTCTAAATTGTTATCAGGCAGAGGCTCAAGACAAAGGGAATAAATGCCAGAGTCAGATACATTAGGCATTCCTGCCAGTTATGAGCAGGATGTGATGTTTGCTTGCCCTGACCTTTACTGCCCAAATGAGAGGCTGAACAAACACATGGGGGTGCTATTGTGAGCTCCCAAATACCCCAAAATAGATATGATGAGTGTCTGTGTTCATCCAGATGTGCTTGGCGTATTTCCCTGGAGATATGTCCTCACAAGTTAAGGACACTTCTTGTTTAAGGCATGTTTGAATGTGTGTATTGAAACTCTGTGTCATGTTTGATCGGTAAGGACAACAAAGGAACTGAAAGAAAGTGGCTGACTCATCTAAAGATAGCCTTTCATGCTCCCACATAAATAAAAGCATGCCAAATGCTCACTGTTCAAATACTGGCCATTTGCAGTGATAGGACTGTGCAATCTACTCTTGCACTACTATGCAATCAGGCTAGTATGAGGAACACTATCATTAAGTTGAAGAGATAAACAAGTGCCGGAGAAGAGGATGGTTGAGGAAATCTTTTCTTAACATGCTCGCACACAAGAGAACACACACAAACTATAGTTATATAGCCATGCATTTTCAAGAAAGATGAGTCTTGTATGACAAAAATGTTTAATGATTCAGTGAGTGTCAGCCAGTTTTATTCGGGGCTGTTTCAAGCTGAGAAGGTAAATGCAGCATGACAACAGTCTGACTCAGCTGAGATACAATTATGGTGCTGATTTGGGGAGGAGATGTCAAAACTCCTCTAGATGTTTTTTAAGTTAATGAGAAAGGGAGAATTTAGAGTTAAATTACCTGTTGGGGACTGTCTTTAAACTCAACTGCTCCCACATACTTGAATCTCACAATGTGCAGTTGTTGTGACAGGTACAGCATTCATTAGAACCATTACATGTGCATATTTAGTGTCTTTTTCATTTCCTTTAACAATTAGTGTGTCATTCCCAAATACCTTGGAATATGTGTATTTGTCGGCAGGTATGAAGTCATACAAGATGTCTGGGAAGTGTCTGATTCACTGGCACAAGGGCAGACACACATCCCCACACACACTTCAGTCCCCATTTGTACAAATAGTAAAAACCACAGATACTGCCTCTTCTTTTCACACTTCATCATACGCCTTACATATAAGAATGCATTACTTAACTTATTGCTCACACACACACACACACACACACACACACACACACACACACACACACACACACACACACACACACACACACACACACACACACACACACACACACACACACACACACACACGATTCAAATGATGGCAGCGCCGCTACTGGAACAACGTTTGTCTTGGCAAGCGCCAACCCCCCAGAACCTAATTATTTGCAGCAGCTGCTCATGCTCTTGTTTGTAGCACAGTGAAGCTAAACTGTTTAAAGGATCTCTCCTCTCTTCTGAACTGGCAGTTAGTGCTGCATTTTAAAAAAGCACCAAAGCCGCTTTGGCTTTGGGAAGGGAAATCAGAAAATCAATCTAAACGCTTCTGGGTGAAACTGAAGTGAAGGGTAGATTTATGGATCAGCCTCATCAATACCCAAAGTTTTAAGTTAGGATTCTCCATCTTTCCATCAGCCTCCCCCTTCAGTAACACATATTGACAGTGCTAGAGTATTCAGATATAAGTCAGTTTGTTATTATTTACAATAATTGTGCCTGGTAAAAGCATAGTCAGAAGGATAAATTCTGTATTTTTTTATAACAATTGTCACATAACAGACTTAAGAGCAGAGTAAAGTGACTGACTAAATTCTTTAAGATTTTTTTTACAGGTATATTGACATTTAGCTAATTAAAAGCATACCTGCAGCAAAATTTAAATCTTGGAGAAGTTCAATGCTCAGCTACAGCATTCAGATTTATACAAAAAAAGAAATCCTTAAGTCGAAACTAGTCGTCACTAAATTTTTTTTACAATGGTTCAAATTATTCCAGATAATCTCTAAAATAAAATACCCATAAACTCACCTTCCAACTGATTCCCTGATTGATCTGCTTATGCGCCTCAATTTTGTATGAACATTTCCACTAACCTTAAAGCAGTAGTCATCACATCACAAATGCTTCAAGTAACAAGCAGGAAGTGCAGCTACGACTGGTTTACCAAGGTAAACACAAAGTCAGACAACAGCAGCTTTCACCCATACAACCTCCTCTCCTCTCAGCCCGGCTGCTGTCCACGCAGCCTTTCACAGCTGCACAATCTCCATTTGCAAACACCTTATACACACATGTACAGACACACAGACACACACAGTGCCTGGAGCTAGGTATAAATACTATACATCATATTCCCACTCCACTGGCAAGTTTCCCTTCTCACTTGACTTGAGTTAAATAGCTGAAGTGAGGTGTACATTCCCTGAGTCTCTGCCTCTCTGCTTAGCTCTGACAGTTTGTCCGGAAAGCGCTCTTCAGCAGCTCATCCATTTAGTGTATACTGACACGATCTGCCAGAAGTGCACTCTGAATAAGATTTATGAAAAAACTTATCTGAGCTGAAGTGAGGGAATGTTAAATGCCACGCTGAGTTTTTGAAATGTTGAAAAATATAAGAAGTGACAAAGTTAACAAGAAAACTATTATTATAACCAATACGTAATTGAAGTTTTCAGATAAAATAAGAAAATGGTACATTCAAAATATAGGCATGCAAATTGAATAAAATGAAATGAATCTTTTTAACCCTTGTGCGTGCTCTTAATTATAGGATTCCCCAAATCACACACTTCATTATACAGCCTACCTTTTTTAAGACAGCAAGCTTTTCCTACAAGCAATGCCTTTGACTTTCAAAAATGTTAAATTCAGAAAACTACAAATTAACAGATGAGAAAAATGGCATTAATGGAATGTGCTGCCTTCTAATCCCTTGAGACGGAAGAATTTGCGATGGAGGGAATTCCTGTCATTCAGGGGGGAAACTATGAAGTCCTGCATGCACAGAGCTGCTGTACAACACAGATTCACTGCAGAAACAGCACAGCTCACCACCACTTACCCCAGTCCACAGTTACAGACTCCAGACTGTAAGCTGCATCAGAAATGTACTGCTCAATGAATAACCTAACAGACACTGACACTGTTAAAGCAGAGTAAAAAAGGTATGAAACAGAGAGTCAGAAAGTTGTTAAGTACCTGGAAAGCAGGAGAGCAGAGTGCTGTCCGAGTGAGAGGCAAGGCTAGGATTCCTCTCTGATTTTCCTTGCAGTTCTTCACCAGGTCTCCCTCCGCTCATAGAGGGGTTTATGTCTTGGTGCAGGGATTTTGGGGTTGAAGAGTAGGGGGACCACACGGCTCCTGGAAGACAACCTCTCTCTTCTAATCCTCTCTCCAATGTGATGACACTCTCTAACCTCGACCATCTGTTGAAACACGTCCCAGAGCAGTCAGCACCGCACTGTGTCAAGAACCCCACTCCTCTGCCCAATCACAAACCGGCTGCTGGGTGGCTCCTTGCTGCCAGGAGGCAGGGACAAGGACACAGCTCAGCGCAGAGGGAGACACACACGCAGTCTCACACACACACATACACACACACGCACTACGAGATGGAAGCAAGAAAACCCCCAGTCATCGTAACCTGAGAGGCAGAGTAGGAGGAAGGGACAGAGAGACAGAGAGAGAGAGAGAGAGAGAGAGAGAGAGAGAGGAGTGGAAAGAGGAGGAATGGGAGGGGAGAAAGAGAGAGAGCAAAACTAGAGAGAGAGAGGGAGCAAGAGCAAGCGAACAAGTGAGAGAGAGCGAGAGAGAGAGCACTTGTTTAAGCAGAGACAGAAAAGATAAAGATGGAGATAAACTATTTTCATGCTTAACGTTACCTTTCTGGTAAGGTTACTGAATAATTCTCACACAAATCTTAGTTTAAAAGCGTATGTACACACATGCAATCTACACTTTACCCTCTGTACTTGACCCCTTTCTCCCACACCTTGCCCTGCAGCCACAGAGTATGTGGTCTAAAGTACCAAACTTAAGAAGCAATAAAATTCTGTATTGGCTTCATGGTGGGAACGCTGTTGGCACTCAACTGTTACATCTGCAGGCACAGAAGCACAGGCAGCAGCCCTCACACCTTAGTGTGATAAATCCTTACAGTCCCACGGCTGCATTCCTGCCCTTCACCACCTATTGCCTTAAGTTAAAAGGGAGGGCAGAGGGGAACACACTAAAATTACAAAGCTAAGGAAACAGCAAGCTATAGGGAGTAAGAAGAGGAAAAGAAGTTAAGATAAGAGGGGTTATGGCTTTACAGCTGGATGCTGAAGCATATTGATAAAGCAAACATCTTCCATTTATTCAGTCTTCCAGCATTAACATCATTAGTGCTGCATTTCCTAAATGAATCAACCAATTCTCAACCCATTCATGCAACATGTAAGGAACATTAGGTGAGAAAAGCTGTCACATTAATCATTTTGTTGAACAACTGTCCTACCCAGTGATCCATTAAAAAAGGATTACAAGACCCTGATGATATTTAGCAGCAACATCAAAGGCAAAACTTAATGAGTTTGTACCCATTTGATATCCAACAGCATCACAATGAGTTAATCAGAGGTGTGAAACACCAAAGAAAAGTTTGTAAGTGGTTAATTTACATTCTATAAGCAGCCTCAACACCTCTACATATGGCCTTTGTTTTAAGTTGTACTTTGGTAAATTCCATTAAGTTCAACAGGTTTACAGACAGTCATTAATGAAGACTGATTGTTCTTTTTCAACTTAACCTTAATCGATGTTTTTTGTCCATACAAACTTATTTATGTCTGCTTTAAAACTCAATTCCCTTTCATATAAAGCCACCTTTAACACTGTCTGTGGTATCTTGAGCACATGACATGAGTGGTAAAGTCTCATAAATGTTATGTTATATTGTTCAGACACTCTGTGTATCAGCTTTACATTTTAGCAGAGAGATACTGACACTTTTTTCAGTGGATTCCCCTCAGGTTTACATGAGGATATTGGATTAAACTAAACAAAGCCTATTTTCACCAGGGACACGTGAAACTTTCCCCAGCTTGGACTGATGTTTGGGGCAGTGGTGAGGGAGAGAAAAGGGCCTTAGGGGGAGAGAGCTCAAATTAGATTAACTAAATTCACAAAGACTGTCCCCAGCCCCTCCTGCATGGCTACACAAACCCCAACCCACACCTCCAACCCCAGCCCCCATTCTCACGGCCGAGAGGTTTCCAAAAGGCCTTCAGGCAGACCAGAGGCGACCAAATCCCTGTACTCTTTACTGGATTAAAGATGGCTGCCCCACTGAGGCAGAGGGGCTGTTTTTTTTCAAGAGATGAGCACATCTGTAAACATCATAAATCCATGCAGACAGAAAAGGTTATCAGGCTGAGTTTCTGTGAGGAAAACATCTTATACAACAAGGGCCCATGCAGAAACCAAACTTAAGGAGGTAAATATTGGTCATTTATCCATATATCAACAGACTGATGCGTGATTTTCCAAGACCAACCTTAATCTCCATTTTCCATTTTCACTTCCGCTGATGGACACAACAGCAACAAAAGCAAGGGTAGAGGGAGGTCTATAAAATGGCCTCATCTTATGAATGACTGAATGACCTGCGGGGGGGCCAGTGGTTCTATGGTAACCCCCGTTTCCTCTCCATCTCCCTATCCCACATTTAACAAGGATTTCACCAACCTTATCATGGTCACTAGCTAAGAAATTAGCTTTTAGATTAGCAGTTTTAGACCTCTCTTATTGAGCAACTCACGCAATATCAAACTCATGTCTCTCAAAAAGATTTATTCATCAACCAAATCCAAGCCTTCTCAGATCTCCAGCTCACTTCTTCACTCTTCCTTCCAGCTTTCCAGCCATCAACTGCAGGTGCAGGCAGAGGCCAGTGTTGGGGGGCTACTCGGTTCACTAGCCCCATTCTTTATGGCTGAATGAGATACATAGGGGTGTCATAGCTGTGATCCTGCTTCTGTGCTAGTATAGAGTGCTATAGCTGAAGCTGGGGGATATCTCTTTTGAGGACATGAAAAACATTGACTGCCAACTAATTAACTGCTAACTCAGGCCTGTAGACACACTAGATAGAAAGGTGAGAAGACCAAGGCTATGTACTTCCTTTGCTTTATGCTTCCTACATCCTACGTTCCCAGGATCCTGTACACTTCAGGGGGTTGAATCAGTGTCATCTCAAGTTCATGCCATAGGGGCACAGCTGACAACTGGGATACAGCATGAAAGCAGGAAACTGCAGGTAGAGTTGGGTTTAGAGTAGAAATGAAAGGCAAGAGAAGGGAGGAGGAAGTGCAAAGAAAGTGGGCAAAAGAGAAAGACGGCCTTCTGTGGTTCAGCAATAACATACATGTGGCTGGCGCTTTTCTCACATCACCTTCCTGCTGTGCCATGTATGTGCCCTTGTCCTACATGTGTGACTTGGCATGCATGAAAACTACATGCCGACACAAATGGTGCCATCTGTGACAATATCCTGAATAAAGCCAATTAAGAAATCCCTATAGAATCACATAACAATTTCTATTTACCAAGAATTAAGTACTCTTATTGCCAATGTCAACATGTGTTAACACTTTAACTGTGCAAGCTTTAAGGTATTGTGTTACGAGCTTTGAGTAAGCAAGTCAGGTCCTGTTGGGCAACTTGTCTACAACTTGATTGAGCAACCAAAAGTATGACAAAAACAAAACTCAACTATAAAAAACATAACATGCAAATTCAGTTCAGCAGGGAAGTCATTATACTTTGTAAATAAGGTTGCCAGTCAAACATTAAGATTGACACCTATTCTCGAAAACCCCGTCAAGGAGCTAAATGGTTGTACTGCAGACAAAGGGAATACACTCACACATAACGAAGTCATTAAGAGTAACCTGAGATCAAGTGTTAGGTGATGATGATAGGATTTAGAGGTCTGTTCATAAAGACTTCAGTCAAATGCCAGATGCGCTATCACTTCTCTGGCAGATGTTTACATGGCGGTCAGCTGTGGCCATCAACCATTAGTGTAAAGAGTGTTAAAGCCTGTTCCACTTGAAATTAAGGATAATAGTGTGTTTTGTTAATATGATCTAATCCTAGGGCCTTTAACTGACAAAATGTCATTGTTCAGCGCAGTTAGCAGACTTATTATTTCCTCATAACTTCAAGGAGAAATGACTATCCTTCACTGAAAACAATTGTTTCCATAAGCCAATCACTCTATGTTCTTCCAGTTTAGCAAAACTACAGTTGACTTAATCCTTCTGCTGATCATTTTTGATCTAAAGTAAATTTCAAGTTTGATTTCCACACAAAATAACAATGACATGTTTGTACCACTGGTAATAATAAACAGGTGCAAATACTTACTAACATCCACATATCTAGTTCAAAAGGAATGCAGCCAACATTGGATAATTCTAGACATGAGTAAAGGTAAGTGCATCCAGATTTCCAAATAATAACAACAAAGTGTCAGTGCAGACTATGATTCCTTGGCTTTTACTATCTGCCAGATGCACTAACAGGAACACAGACACCCTTACTGATCAAGCCTTTACACATAGTGGCAAATAGTGGGCCCCATATCCTCTGATTCCATGGAAACATACTTGAATCTCTAAGTCCATCTCACAATTATTTCAGTACAGTGTTACCTTAAATAGTAATAAGAGCTTTTATTCAGTCATTTGTCCAAACTTGCAATATGTTTTCTGTTCACAGAAATGATCAAATCAATGATAGTTAATAAAATTAGCCCTGTAGAAATCTGATAGACCACCCAAGGAGCCATCCTAAAGCAGGATTAGTACCTTCCAAGATTTCCTAGGGAGCAGATAGTCAGAGAAACCAATCCTATCATTCCCCTGATCTGGTGAATCAAAGGATGACGGTAATGATTTGGGAAAGCCTCTAGGCTCAGTACATGGGCAAACGCCTGGGAACCAGTGCTGTAAGCTATGAAGGTACAAGAGATACCGATCACTCTCCCTAGTTTCAGGTAAGGAGATGAAAGACATTCTGACAGCTAAGACAATGGTAGTCATGTAGTGACCAGGTGGCACAGGCAAAGCCTCAGGGACCTTTAAGACTGCAATACAACAGAAATCCACTTACAGTTTTGTGTTTGAATTTTGAAAACGAAAGGGTGCCTTCTCAGAGAAGGCCAAGTGAGAGAAACATTACAAAGGTATCTTAATTACATTCTGCTCTTCAAAATTTAAAGAGACCCTCAACTGAATACTACTACTACTACTGAATATTAAGGCAAGATAAAAATCATAGGGTAATTTCACAAAAACATTGAAAGAATGGGGAAAGATCTGTAGACAGCAATGGTTAATGACTCTCCCTCCAGGAGAAAATTCAAATGGAAGATTGTGACCTCTGAACTCTGGCACCACAGACCAACCATTCTCATCGGACTGCCTGCTGGAGGTCCTGTCAAGGTGCAGCAGCAAACCACTTTCACATCTTTTGGAACTATCCCTGTGTCAACTGCTTGAAAAAGTGCCAACAGCTTCCTGGAGGTGTTTTTTGAGATAATCTATTCTAATTTTAAAGTCATGTATCTTTGAGATGAAGAGGAGCTTCAGTGTGCAAAGTGAGATAAATACTTGTTGAAGGTGCTTTTTTTTCCACTTGGGCCAAATGGCTAAAGAAAGACAAACCTACCATAGATGAATGGATTCACATAGTTTACACAATGGAAATAATTACACTTAAACTAAGTAAGTATTAAGATATGTTGATGGATGGTTTTACAATAGAGAGATTAAAAAACATACAACAGCCTTTGTATTCTAGGCAATTCACCCAAGTACTTACTAATTATTGGTGGTCTTATAGATTTTACAACACCCACTACATGGATCAGGTTCTACTTTGGTTCATCCTTCTTCCAGGACAGCCGCTGTCATTTGGTATGTTACTGGTACTTGAAAAGTGCAGGGACAATTCAATTCATATGAAGCATCTATTTGTTGTCAGATTGCTCTTTGATACTTTCAGATGGCGAGGGAACACTACAATAAGAAGGGATGTTATTTTGCACATAACATTTCTTCAAGGAGTTAATTTTGTTCCTAAGTACCTACCCGCATATGAACCCTAATGCTGGAACTGTCAATAAGCCAAGGATATATTTTTGTCTCAACAAAGAATTTGTTTTCGCCTCCAAAAAGATTGATTCTTGATAAAGAGAAAAAGGCATTGGTAAAGCATATCATTGACCCCTCGAGCAGAGTTCCTCTGCAGCCACAAGTCAACAGTCTCCACACCACCAAACAATAATGCATTCAACAAATAATCATTTCCCTTCATACTCCTGACTCCGCAGACTCCACTCAGTCTCTTGGGTAGTAGAAAAATCTGCTTGACGTGTTTGTTTACACTAATATTCTTTGCAAAAAACAGGCCAAGTCTTTGTTAACTTCTAAAAACGTTGACCTCCAAAAGACATTGAGAGAAAGCAGTAATTGTTGTATAAAGCCAGTGTCCAGCTCCTTCCTGTCTCTGAGGAGCTTTTGGAAGTCTCATCCTCACCAAGTGGTGCTCCGTTTCCGGAAGCCTGACTTACTAATCCTCTCAGGCAAGAAGGTGAAAGGAAGGAACAAGGAGAAAGGGGGACAGCCGTACGTGGGAAGGAAGGCCTATGTATGCTACAACGTTCAAAATGCCTGGTTGAAAATAATCCCATAAAGCATGCCGCCAGCAGCCTGTTGAGAGGGAGAATTAGGATTTACGTGGAGCAGATAGGCTGTTCAATTATCCCCTCAGAGGCCTTAACTCGCCCCAAGCCCCAATAAGGACAGAATTTTTCTTTGTCAGCAGAATGTGGCAAGAACAAGGGAGCTCAGGTTATAGCATACATAGTATGTTGACATATAGTCGCTTAATGATACCCCACTACATAACAGCTCTGGTGAATGATCTCTTCTGCTCCACCACCACCAAACTAAGAGCAATCATAAGAGACCTAAAAATGAGGCAGACAAACTTAACTGCAATGCTAACAGACATCCGCAGCAGCACTGGTGTCCACATGGAAAACTTGGTGGCCATATGCTTAATTAGTATACAAACTATGTTTTCTGTGCCCAGTAAGATGAAAACACAGGGATGTGGCTGCGGTTTTTAACAGGGTGTTTGTCGGGTTCCTGGGCTCTATGTGATTTGTGATTCGCACGCGGGTGGGAGGAGAGGCCTTTTAATCTGTGCCCTGGACTCCGCTTCCTCTCTCTGGAAGAAAATCAGTAACATGAACAGCTCACCGCTATACAACTGCACGACCACTGGGATGTTTATGACCCATGGAAGGGCCACATGGCACAAGAGATCGTTTGTATGAGAATAGGTACAAGAACAGGACCCTCCCTTTCCCTAAGCTCCTTCATCATCCACTCATCCACATCGTCCTCTCTCTGCCATCATTGCTGCTTTTAAGATTTATTTCAACGTTTCCATACCACCATTTTTCCCAGGCTTATTAAAAAATGCATATTTCCCAGATGGAGCCCGAGGGACAGCTTTCAGCAGAGAAGACCACAGGAGCCATGTCTTCAACAGGTGCAAATTCCAGTGATGCCTGTGAACATTTGGATACTGCTGCATCTCTAAAACTCTGGGCCAAGTAGTACGATGAAGCTGATGGCCAGCAGAGATGTCTGACAGCTAGATCTGCATTCATTCCCCATATCAGGTTCAATTTTCACATTGTCTGAGTGAGACAAAGTTAAAAAATTATTTTTGTTCAATTGAGATAAATCCTCTAGCAGGATTGTTAGTAAAAATAACCTCTTAATATCACAAATAATAAGTGTATTCATTATAATTGCCATGGTATTTAACTGTAACACTTCCCATTTCATTTTCTTCCTGCAGACTGTGGAGTCTGGAATCATGTACTGGACAGCCCATCCCGAAAGAGGTTTCAGAGTGAGTGTGAGGCTGTGTGGGTGGGTGAGCACTCATTTGTAGAAAACTCCCAATAATCCAATTAAGCACATAATTTCCTTTACTACGCAGGAATTGAATCAACTGTCAGAAAGCACCCAAGTCAGAGAAAGTGAAAAGCAAAAAGAGTATGGACAGAGAGAGGGTAAGGCTTTACTGTGTACTGTTCAGCTGCTGCAGTGAACAAAATGCAAACAAAGCTTTAGAGAAAGAGGCTTTAGATCTCAGCAAACATGGTGGGGCCTCCCATGCTCCACTTTGTAACTGTCCTGCTTGGCTGGCGATCAGCTCTCTTGTCCAGGACCACTCTTTAGCAGAGATCCCTTGACTAGGAGCCAAGCTGTCTTTCACAATGTGTGAGTGCACGCGTGCTTGAATATGCATGAGAGGTGATGGGGCTTCTCCTCAGTTCTGTGTAGTGTTCTGTAACTGCTGTCATAATCACAACCAAAGAGACCAATGACAAAAGAGAGAAATAAGGGATAGGAAATGTGCCTATTGTAGGCAAGGACCTACATGATATGATCTATCTAAATATGGAGTTGTTTCAGTTAATACACTGCAGCAAAGAGAGGGACATTTCAAGGGGGAAAAACAGTAGAGGAATTCAGAATATCGTTCTAGTAAGTGCTTATCTTCCTTCTTGGGGCATGGAATCTCAGCCACAATGACAAGGCCAAAATGAATAAAGCGGGCATCAACTTGCTGATATTTAAAAAAAAAAAAAACAAAAAACAAAAAACCCTTACCAGTGTATATAAATTATTATTTTAGCAGTTTCCCTTGTTCTATAGAGTTCAGATGAGTAGGTTAAGATGTACAGACAGAAACAAGGTTAAGAACAACCTTACATTAATATTAAATATAACAATGAATGCATTATCTTAGTCCTAGAAGAAAGGTAGGAGGGAAGGTATCAGAAAGGGTAAAGTGCTTTAATTTGTGCAGGCCTGGCTTAAACTGTGAAAAGGGGTTCTCAGTTTTGTTTTGTTTTTTTTCATTTTTAACCAATCCTTCATATCCTAAAAAGTACCCCTCTTAATTCCTCATTCTTCATTTCCTGTTTCTCTGCGGGTCCAGATGGCCAGAGTATCCAGAGAACATCCGTAACAAAATGACTGAAGACTTTTATGATCAATCTGGTGCCGAGTAGGATAAAGTTAAGGAGGTGGAAGGATTTGTATCATATCAGTACATGTCCAGCATCTTATACCTATAAATCAGCAACTGTATTTTTGTAGAAGAACATCTACTGGAACCCTAACACACAGACATGTTGTAATAGGCATAACAGACACAATTCAAGATAGGTTTAGAAATCTCACGTTTGCAATTCAGCTATTGAACTCAACTATCCTGCAGCTGAACTCAATATGAGGGCTCAATCTGAATTCCTGAAAAACTGGCAAAATCGTTTTATACAGTGATGAATGTATTTAGCTTGGTGTCAGACATGCCAAAACCATACACATAAGAAAGAAAGGGATAAAACAAGTTGAAGGCTTTATGGACCCCTTGCCACATATTGTACACCATTTGAGCTGATGGTGAAATCAAAACTGTACGCTGACTGCATTAAAAACATCATAAATATTATAGCCTGTGGCTTAGATAAACATGGTTTGGCAATGTAAAACGTCACAGCTGTGGAAGAGTTTTCTGCACTTGTCCCTTCCCATCCAGGTATGTTAAGAGAATGAGGGATATACAGTAAACTGATGGGGGTAATAAAGTATTCTTCTAATCTGATACTTTTGGCTAAAAATAAGTGGAAGACCTCTTCCAGCAATTAAAACCACTCATATTATCTTAACATTACAGCCACTGCCTATTTGCCTCTCTGAACCTATATACTGCATTATTTGAAAAGCCTTGGAATCTGTTCTGCTAAGAGCCTGTGACAGAGAGCACGAGGACTATCTAACTGAATGATTTCTACTCTATAGCATTGTAAACTACAGGTGAATTGGAACCAAAGGCTGTGAAAGAGATCAAGATTTGAGCAAATGTACGACACAAGCAACTTATTGATAAATCAGATGGATTAATTTGGTTTTGGGAAGTTGTTTGACCTCCATTTTGGATGAACAGTAACACAGCTTGACCACAAATATGTAGAGTCAAAAAGTGCAACACAAATGGCCAATAAAACAAGCTCTACTCACTTTCCACATCACATCAAGTTTACCATGTGAACCCCATGCTCTTGGCATCTTCTGTAATAGCATTACACAATGGTGTTCCATGTCAAACAGCAAGTTGGTCCTCTCGCATCATTGGCCAAATAAGAATCACAACCAAGCTTTAAATCCAAGTCAAAGAAAACTAGGCTGCTGGCACCACAAATGTAGAAATCTGGATCAACAGGAAGTCAAAGGGCTTTCACTTCAATGTCTTTAATACCACAATTAAGACTTCATAAATATATCCCAGAATATAAAACACTTAAAATTGAGCCCTTTCGCACTGCATTTGACTGACAAGGCCACTACTCCCAAATTACTCACAGGCATACACCAGGCAAACACAGTGCTTGGCCGAGATGTGCGTGTGTGGTGCCAGTGTGCTGTACACGAGCCAAACTTTTGGAGTCAATTGTCAAGGGCATGCAAGTCTCAGCCATGGAAGCCATCTGGAAAGGAGCAGAAATGCCACTATTTACCACTATAAATAGAACAAATAAGGGCCACAGTCAGAGTGATAATCCCTCAACAATGTAGCGGCTTTGCGGCATTACTTAATGTGCCACGACAAGACTTGGAGGAAGTGTCCTGTTCCATCTAAGCATGTCACGTTGTTTCTCTCAGATAAAATGACCCGAAACACATTGTATGCAGTCAGTGCTGTGGGGAGGGCACATGACCTTTGAACCGGGTTGAAGGAGTCAGAGATCTGGGATTAGGAGGGAATGACACTTGAGTCACAGACTCTCACTAAATCTTGTCTCAAAGAGTCCTCTTCAGAACAAATGGAGTGGAGGCAAGAGCTGCAGTCAGGTATACCCCAGTCTGCTGAAGTGGAGAAAATTTACATCATTTCTCTTAATCTGGCTAGAATATGAAACACAATTTTAACAGGTGGTGTTCAATAATCTGTATTTGTCTGTAAAACTTGGAACCTTGAATGCGTTTTACAGAAAACGCCACATGAATCTGCAAGCCCTCATCCCTCCAGATGTCCATTTGTTCTGTTAGGTCACAGTAAAAGAAAGTGGTGGCTGGATGCCTAAAATGGAAACCCTATTGTCTACCACATCTAGTTCTGTATACACAAATATATGGCAGCAGTCTCTTTTTAGAGAAGTGCCTCTGAAGCTGATTCTCATTACCAAATAGCTTTTCCCCCGTGGCATTGTGTTTGCTCCTTCTTGCTTGACGTGGGGGCAATATATTAAAATGTATGAGTCTTCATCCTACCCCGTTCAAAGAGAGCCAAGTTGGGTTTGCCCAGACCACAATACAAAACACAGGCGCACATATATACACACACGCATACAAGCGCGCACACACACACACACACACACACACACACACAGACAAAGTAGAGTCAACCCCTGTCACTGTTTATTAGTAGAAAGGCCAAAATGTCTATGCTGGCAGTGTGTCTGAGATGAAACAGTGTACAGGGAGGCAGAAGTGGCCATTACATTATTAGCAGGAGGAAAGAAACCAAACCTCCAATCCACAGAGACAACTGTGCCAAATCGAAAGAACATGTATTGAAGGTACATTTTCTCTGCTACCACTTTTCACCCTCTCACCTTTTCTTCAAGAATTATTTTATTACAAATCAACCTCCGATTTCAATTTGTGTCATTTTCAACATCTGAGCATTATAATACTGGTGAGTTGACTTTAAGAATCTCTTAATAAAAACAACACATCATCCTCGATTTGTTCCCCACTTCCAGACACACAGCAAGGCCAAAGATACTCAAAAACTTGAGCTTGAAGAGAAATTTGCTATCTGCTAACATGTTAAACTCCCCGAGGGAGGCAAACATGCTCAGACTTAATGCAGAACATATTGAAGTATTAAAGCCCAACATCCCCTTAATGTTAGCAACAGAACAACACAGCAGCAATCCTCACAAAGTTTCTCTAATCCCCTCTAAAATGGGCCTCATCAATGGAAAAAAAGATCAGGCAGTTTCTCTTTAATAAGGAGATAGTATGGGAGAGTTAAGCCTAATCTTTGAAAATGTGCTGCAGAGACTATCTGGAGCATTTTTTTTGTCCGACATCAGCATCAGCTCTGGGCTCAGTCTTAAACGCATACCAATCATTATTGGCAAGTTTGTTCTGGCCATCCATTGGATAGGAGAAGGTTATCAGATATCAGCCTTCAGCACTGTGTGAACCAAACCCTAAGGCAGTCTTCTCCCCAAAAATAAAGGTCATACTACAGACTTATCTATTGCATATCAGAATCACACACAGTCCTGGGCAAAGACTGATAGTTTCCACTGTAGAGGTAAAGATACATGACCTAATCCAGTTGTTGCAGGGTTCAATCTAGGTGTTTCAATATGTTGACAGCACAGGTAGACAAATATGTCACTGCCAACACCATGACCTACAAGAAATGATGAAGTAAAAGTGGTTTGCGTTTATTTAGTGCTCTTAAAGAGTTTCAATATCGGCCTAGAATTAGAATATACCAATAATCATGATGATATAGCAGTGAAGATAAACTTTCCAAAGCTACTTTCCAACATCAGTTTCCCTGGTTAGCTGGTGTGTTATGTTCCTGTATCCTTAGGAGGTGAGAGGTTTTGGGGTAAAGGGAAGCTCAGGTTAAGCTCAGACCGCAGATAAATCAACTTCTACCCATATCCTCTTCTAACTCTTTTCCTGTCCTCTGAGACCTCCCAAATTCCCTGAGTCCAACAGGGCCACAAGCAGCTGTATTGAAACAACACTAAATCATTTCCACCACCAGTCTAGATAAACAACTTCGCACAAGAACAACACTAGGCTATGCCAATCTATATAGCACACCAAAATATGCCTTCTACAGAGTATACTGTTATTAAATTAATATTCATCTTATACATATTATAAGCTGTATACATATAAGTCTTTACATACACTTGTGATTTCTATAAACAAAACAGAGTTGTGCAAAATAAAACAAAATGTCAGCATGTCAGTCCATACAATGACTAAAATGTCCACATGTTGATTGGGGGTCAGAAATGCAAGTGTGGAATATAGACCACATGAGGATAAGGAAGGTTCAAGGCACAGACCAGAAAGGCCAAATGCTGGTGGATCATAGTTTAAACCAGTAGAGTATAGCCCAACATGATTGGTTCCCAGGTCGACCCAGATCTTAAGAAAGCTTGGATGAGTATATCAAATTTCTTGACTTTCTTTACATGAATTTTAACATTCACTTTGCTTTAAAAACATTTCATTTAACATCTACAGCAGTGTGAGAACTTGGTCTCAGGCTTGCCTCTCACTTGTCTTGAGTGACTTGTGGAATATATGATTCAGACTTCAACAACTCACACACTGCAGTCTTCTATAGAAATCTTTAGTTTTTTCAACACCATGTACAGTGCACACATATTCCCTAATCTTAGACTGCATAAAAGGAAGATTTCCAGAGAAAGGAGAGAAAAAAAAAAAAATTTTCACAGATGGTTATACAAAGGATTTGCAATAATAGTTTTGGGATGGGATTTTGGACTTAGCATTTTCATGGGTCAGAGGCGAAAATGGTTTGTGCTCCTATTTGCGGTGGGACCACACAGGGTATAAATTATAGTATTTTTGAATGAATTAGATTTCATTTTTGGAATTTGGACAGACAAAGTATTTCTTTCTGTAACTACAGTTCTGTTCTTACTGACGTCTACATTCACATTCATTCTTCCCTGAATTACTAAGGAAAACTGTGAAAACTAGAAAATCAACAAAATAACTTCAAGCACAAAACTCTTAACAACAAAAAACAAACACTGTCTATCATTCCCCTACAAATCCAAGTAGAACAGTACTCAATAAAGTAACTTTATCAATTATTAATCAGCACCTACTGTAAACAGGTTTCCTTTGTCTCCCACACCAAAGATGTCTCAATGTTTAAGATAAGATGGCAGTGAGCTCGACCTTCTTCCCAACATGATAAGTACAAACATTAGGCATAAATTTGCATTAGCACAATAAAAACAGAGACTCAGCGTATTTAAATGTGTACTTGTGATTAAGTAGTAGTCTTATAAACTACATCAGAACAATTCATGAGAACTGATTTGCCTGCACCATCTTACTCATAGTGGATGTTTGTGTGTAAAATGGGAAAAAAAAAAAAAAAAAAAATCTGAAGTAATATAAAATCCTCTATTATTTACATTGAATATTTCAGCAAAATTTCTGTGCTTGATCTGCAATTGCATGCAAAAATTGTTGCAGGCTTTCCTGCTGAAATAAATCAAAAGATAATGCAGTTTGTGGTCAAGTGGTTACCAGAGCCTCCTGAAAAAGTAACCACATGTGGGCCACACAAGGGGGCTGATTACACTATACACAAAATCAGAATCACTAATAATACTTTCCTACAATTGCAGAAGTTGCATTTTATTTTCAGTTTTAGGCAATTTACTCCCCCTTTTATTTACATCGTTGTTTAGTTGGTTATATATGTATGTATGGCATCTATAATCTTGGTGCAATTGAGGGCCAATGTGGTATTGATTTTTTGCAACACTGAGCCTTCCTGATAAGTTCTCTCCCTCACCCAAGATCCCCTCCAATGAAAAGCAGACCTGACTAGGCATCAGTTGTGGTGTAACGGCTTTCAGTGATTTTGTTCTTAACCCCACAGCTTGTTTTGAAACCTTCAGGGGGCATTGGAAAATGAAATGGAAGTACTGTGGAAACCCTGTCTTCGCCCCACTCGTTGTTCTGGTTAAGGGACAATAGATATTGCATGGTGAAGAAGCACATCTCACTTAGTTAAATTGACCGTGTCTCATCCCTCAATACCTACTGTTCTCATGGGGGAAATGAACTCCACCAGGTGCAATGTGGGATATTCAGAGTCTCAAGAATTTTCTGAACTTTTTCCCCCCACCCTGCATTCCTGCTATAGGAGTGGAGACTGGTCAGACATGCCTGGATAGCATTGGTCAACACCTCACCAGCAACTATGACTCAGACTAAGGTCTGTCTTTCACACTTTCTGAGGTGTGCAGCAGTATTCTTCTGATGAGTAATTTGATATGCCTCTGGCATAAGTATGGTCATAAGTGCAGCACACAATCTCACTCTATTAAGCATCACATTTTCAAGAATTTGGATGGAGGGCAAATTGTCCAGATGGCCCTAACTCAGCAGTAGCCATATTAGCTTTCAAAATGTCCCGGCTCAGTCCTGAGTTACCATTTACCTGGGGCAGCAGGGCACTTCCCTTTTGATTTCTGAACAGTTGCTCTGATCTGTCAAGCAGAAAAATAACCAGAGGCTACTTCAAAGGCCAGGTCTCCACACAGAGAGTCCAAAATGCTACAGCCTTCATGCAAGGAGCCAAAGCTAAAAGGCTTCTTTATATGAAAATTGGTTTCATTAAGATCACTGGAATCCTTTGAGGGTCAGTGGAAAAAAGAAAACACATGTTGACAAGCACAAACGTCTGCACCTTCTTATAAACATCAAGCTCAATATGCTTCACAATGCGTTTATGACTGGGTTTTTTCCATTTTGTAAGACAGCACACAATGGACAGAATGCAGGTACTCAAAAAGCAACTGTACAAGTCTTAGGCTGTTGAAATTTCCTGAACAACTAGAGCCTGTTCTGACACCAGTGACCAGCATAAATGGTTTCTGTATTGGTAAAAGCTACCCTATGCTGTAAAATTTTATCTTAAGAGGTGTTTTACAGTCTCCAGAGGGAGGTAGAGAGGAAAAGGATCTATTTATTTTTGCCTGGTGTGAAGGTACATACACCGCAGTAAAGTGTCAAAAATAATAGTTCTGCATCTCAAATCACCCATAATGCTCCATTTACCTTTCAGGAACTCATGTGAAACAGATATAACAAGATGAATTATAATCAAAGACAATAGTCAGAAACAGAAGGAGTAGTCTAGTTCAGCATTTAAGACATAGGATAAATGAGATCAAAGGAACAAAGAGATTCAAAAACCCTTGATTTCAGGGGCTAATTTCAAAACACTTTAAGCTGAAGTGTGAAATTATGGGTCAGCTGCTTATTCACACTCTTTAAGTTGGCCTGAAAAAGCTTTCCATCTGTAACTTGGCTGCGGTAACACACCCAAACCCTGTCAAGTCAAGCTGATATCAGAGCATGGAAATTATTAGACACTGTACATATAGAGGAGACGGGAGAACTCCAATGGAGAGGCATTTTATCACAGTTGAGGCTCAGGACCTGCTGTGGTTGTTCTCTTTTAAGGTTGGGGGGGTGGTAACCCAATCTCATCAAGCAGTTCCTTATCTGGCCATGGATCAAACCCACAGGAGTGTGCTGCAATTTCTTACTATGGCTTTGACAAGCATTTCCGTGCGGTTTGGTCCAGTTCTGTAAAGTGGTGCAACCCCTGTACTATGTGAAATGCCAATATGCTATAGAACTATAAAGGTTGCTAGGAGTGAGTGGGAAATGATGAGGTGTCTTAACACCACATGAGGTGACGTCTTAGGTAATTTGACCACTATCATGTTCAAGCTCTTTTCCACGAGGTCCAAGTTAGATGCTTTGTCATCAAAAGCACACAGTAAGAGGGATTTCAGCTCACAGCGGCAGGTCTTGTAGATAATAGGTTTCAGTTAGTCTACCCCTTCATCATAGCTCATAGGGCTCCATGTGTCTCGCTTTCCAGAAGAAGTGAAGACATTAAAGTCATCTGTCTCGGTCTCCATGGATGCATTTTGGAGGATGGTGGGGTTATGAGTTTGGCTCGTGTTACCTGGCTCTGCTGGAGCTGACCTGAGTGGGACCTACAGATTAAGGAACCATATGGGGGCTGCAACCTGAGCTTAGGAGAGGAGGAACAGCAGGGTCTGGCCAAGATACCACTTTCACTTATTTACAGTGATGTCCATGCAAATGTATACACATAAGCTTGCATTGTTGCTCAAAAGTACTTAAATAGCTTTTTTAAAGGGGGGGGGGAATATGATAATTCACATCTACCATTTCTTGAGCATACAACTATTCAGGCACACAACCCACAGAGCCGTGACTGTAATGTCATCAATCTGTCCAGCTCCAGTGACAGAGACAAATGAATTCGTTGGCACAGACTCCTCAACTTTGTGAAGCCAAAGGGGTTCATATTATTGTATTTGATTTAAATCAGAACATCACCTGATTGTTCTCATATTTTACCCTTCAGGATTGTTCTCATATTCTTGCCTTCAATGTTATCCGTTTCTTCTCACTTGGTTAGTGGAGTTAGTCTTTTATTTCATACTCAGTTAGAGGGGACAGCAGTAAAAGTGCACTGAATAAAGTAAGCCATCTTGGGGCAAAGAAATTCCTCATTAAGTACAGGCACTAGTTGATGAAGAAAAATAAGTTTTAATTCTAAAGTAATGGTAGGATTTGGTCACCAATTAATTTCCTATTTGAAGAGGTCACATCCATTTTTAATACCAAAAGGATGCAGACCTGCACCACTATATGTTTTTCAGTAAAACACTCCAACAATTGAGATTTCCAAACAGAGACATGAATACAGTGCTTCATCTGCCCATAGTAAAATTCAAAGTACCGGAGGAAAATTCTTAGATTTTAAAACAACCGCAGTTTATGAAAAATAATCTGCCTTTAACCACATTAGCTGCATTTCGCAATAGTATTCCTAGAATGAAGAGTGAAGGCTGAATATCCAAATTATGACAAGCAGCCACACATGACTACCATCCCCAGGTCCAGATGTGAAATACAGTAGGCATGATGTTGCTATGCTTGTTGTCTGACCCTTTGATCTATAACAATGAAGTGCATCTGCTGGAAGTTTTGCCAAGATATTATCCCCTGTACAGCCACAGGGAATGAGAACCAAACATTGTCTAACTGTATTCATCTTATGTACAAGATTTCAGCACTGGCTGATTCATCTTTAATGAGCCACATCAGGACTTATCCACTGCCAACAGTTCTTTCACCTCCAATTTGACAACCATTACACAATCTCAGTTTGACTTTGCCTTACTGATGATCTTCAGAAGTCCTGTGGTTGATTTCCACTGCAGAAGCTCCTGAAAGTTCCATGAGACTCTAAAAAAGTCGCCTTAGGTCCCCGTGGTGGCAGTCCTAATCAGTGTGTTGTGCACAGCACCAGCCCAGAGAGCCAGAGGAAGGCCTGGTTTCCATCTGAGAAAACAATAATGGCTCCTAATGTGATCCTCAGGACACATGTCCTGTCAGACAACACACACTGATAGATCAATTTATAGAAATGACTCTCATTTAGAAACAGGGCTTTCATGTCTCCATTAAAAACGCCCCTTCCCTACAGCAAATGTCAAACCCAATGAGCAGTCGTTTAAAGATCATATACAGAAAATATACACTACGTCTCTGCATGTTGGAGAATACCTTCGATATGGAAGCACAGAAACGATTACACAGAGCTGACACAATGTGCCATAACCACACTAAATGCATAAAAATAGCTCTTTTTAAAAAAATCACCATCATATTTTCCCTTTACGCCACAGCTTTCTGTTGGTCTCTTGCGTCTAAGCAATGGAGCACTCATCAAGAATCTGCCCACCCATCAGCAGCCCACATAAAGCAGACAACCCACCATCAACATCCATGGACTTGTCTCCAGGCAGTCAGAAGTGATTGGGCTCCATCTCCCTTATAAAATGCCTGTACTAATGACAGCCCTATGCTCCACACATTGCCATAAGCACAGGCTTCACAGCTGCTGCGCTCAAACAAGCTCACCAAAAACATGAGATCAGCAGACCATCTGCTAGTTGTGTCTCCTCCAGATCATTAATCAAACTCCCTATCGCCGCATTGATGCTGCAGACGATATTATTCCCACCACATCATTAGAAGTGCAGGGGCCCACACTGATCTATATATGACATCACTGTTTAAAAAGAAAGTGTGTGACGCAGTGATTTGATGAAGTATTTTGTGTTATCAGCACTGAACGCATAAATCATTTAAAGTAAGGCATTAAAAGTAAACAACACCATCATACCATTTTATGAGTGTAAATAAGGACAGAGCAGTGAAAACATTTCCATCATTAACTGTTGTGTACAAACATGATCATCATTTTCAGAACACAAAAACCGGACAGAGAAGAAAATATAAAAACTCCCTCTCCTATTTTGTTTTTGATGGTACCTGATGTGGCTGACGCCAAGACCGACCATGACATGACAGAACACCAACACACAAACACCCCAAGCAATGACTGCCACTCTTGCATCCATGCTTTGCCATCCCAGAACAACACCACTAACCTCAGACCTCCAAAGTGAGGCTGTGGGAGGAATTTAATAACAAGGGAATGCTTTCTGCAATAAAATGTTTCATCCTTATTATGTTACAATGCAACATGAAAGCTGGTTTGGCTCAGTAAGTCCAGGTGTTGAAATATTAATGTTTTACATCAGAAATCAAAAGACACAATGTGATCTACATTCTGATGCACAGACTGGAATATTTTATCATATGTGCTGAAGAAAGTTCTTCCATATTATTTTAATTAAAGTAGTTACATGATTGTAGTATCGAGTGGCGGGTTGAATATGGACCACCAGCACATGCAACACCAAAATATAAATACAAGGCATTTTATTCCTCACAAAGGGCTGATGGTTGTCAAAAGCAATAAATCAATAAACTTGGCGTCCATCTGCTTCTTTGAGCATGTCATCTACAACTGATTCACGACCACCCAGTGACTGCACTACAGCAGGTCTGATCAAAATAATGTTGTGAATTTTTAGTAATTTTTTTTTTTTTTTTTAAGCTTTGATTCTTTAAAAGGCACCTGGTCACCTTGAAAGGAGGGTTTGCCATGGGCATTTCTAATATGGGTATTTATCAAAACTGTTGCTGGTTTATAGTGTGATTTCAAGTCCAGATTGTGTATTGATTTATGGCACTGAGATTTCAGGGCAAGTAGCAACCTTGTTCTTCCAGCAGCTGAAAAGAAGGGGCCTATGGGGTTAAATGGCAAAAAACCAGCACTACCTCCCTCCCACCCATGTGAAAACCATCCCAAGTTTGGAAGTGTCTCTGTGAAAGTAATGGAAGGAAATGAAGAAAGCCACTATTGTTAAGAAAAACAAAACTTGCTTATCCCCTCATTGTCAGGGATTCCTCTGTATGAATTACTATCTGGTTGTTGGTCATTAATTGCGCATAACTGAAAATTTCCAAAAAATGTCAACCATTTCCTCTGATAAATGTCTGTGTTGTCCAGCCGTTGAATAAGTGGTCCTCTTTACATATGACCCACATTTAAACAGCAGCTCTAGGAAGAAGGAAACCAGCTGTGATCCATACTATGGATTTCTAGCGTTTTAGACAAGATGTATATCATTTGAGGACATCTTTGTGTTGGCTCAAACAATTCAACTTCTTAATCCCCTGCCTTTCAAATTTTAACTTTAAAAAAAAATTTAAAAACAGTTGCAGCTTTGTACTGTAACCCACATCTTTTAGTGTTAACAGATTGAGGAAACTGGATCATTACATCATCCATAATAAGTTTACACACACATTATTTCTGGATGCTTCAACTTTTCCTGAACATCCTATCCTATTTAGTTTTGTCTTGTACTAGGAAACCTTTCTGGGAGCAGGTAAAGGTGAGTGAATATGGAGCTTAAATAAAGAAACATGGGTCCATTGGGATGCTCATGGTGGTCTGCTAATGTGTCCTCAACAAACAATAATTGTCGATGTGTTACTGATTACAACTGAGAAAGTCAATGCTTTGTCAACACTTTTCAGTTTGTCTTTTCATTTCCAGAGGATCCAGTTTAGCTTTACTTTACTATTCAAAACTTTCTTTATTTGTAACATTCACAATATTTAATATTATATTATTATAATAATTTAGGTACGCAATCATACTAATTAAGTATTAAGTGCTAATGCTTATATCAAAGAGAGAAGAGTAGATATATCTGGCTTTGGAAGGGTGTTCAGAAGCTGTCATATGCCATTCAATGAAACATCTGTGATGGGAGGTGCCGGTTTGATAAACTCAATGACCCACTAGCCAGCATGTTCTCCAACCTTGAACTCAGGCTGCTATATAACCCTACATTAGTAACTAAACTGCACAAGACATTGTCTACATCAAATCTACTGTCAGAAAAAAACTCAGAGCAAAAAACTGCAAAATGTAGTTTTGAAAAATATCCAGGTATCTGTTTTATTGATATTTTCAGCAAACAGCTTCTTGTTCTTTAGTGCTTATCCATTACCACAAGGCTGTGTTTAAAATTCACATCTGGGAAGCCAAGTGAGGTCAGTTTTCTCTCTAAAGGTCTGGGTGGACCTCTGAGACGGCTGTAGCTATGTCCTTGAAGGCCTTTGTGGCTGCTTCATGTTGCTTTATGAGAGAGTACACACTGTTGTCTTTATGCAGTCTTCCAAACTATTAACACCACTTTTTCTGTGGTTCTCCAACTGAGCCTTTAAAAGTGGTAGCAAGCCTTGATGGTAATCCTGGGAGTGAAAAGTATATTAGACACAGACTGAAAGGTTCAGGGGGATGGGAAAGGATCTGTTCTTTTGCTTCTTTACCAGTTGCTGCCAGCCTTGATGAATGACTGCTCAATGTTTTCTAGGGCTGGTTAGTTAATCTCAGAATTAATGATGGCATGCATGCAACAAAATTTCTTGTTTGAGCAGTTTACAGACTAACTGAATCTGGTTGTGAAAAAGACAAGATTTAACTTAAATAAACTCTTAAACCTGATTTATTTTCAATTATTCCATATAAAAATAGCAGTTAAAGCAGCTCAGTGTGTCGAGGTGAGATTAGGAAGGCACAAATCCCACGCAGTAAATCCCAGCAGGAGGATAGTAGAAGACAGACAGTAGACTAAAAGATTGTTAAGAACAACATCAATGAAAAACACCTGTTATTCCAGGTTTGAAACAAGACCGCAACAAAAGAACAAAGTGGCATGATGGGAGTGTTTCTCACAAGTGTTGTGTAAATTGAAAACTACTCTACTCTGCCATTTGAAAAGATCCTGCTCTCAGAACTTACTACTTTTATGACAATATGCTCACTGTTTAATAAGCCCTGCAGAAACATCTGGATCCACTGCCAGTCCATAAACAGCAAAAGACACAGTGACTTAGCTCTATTTGCCTTCATCATGGTGGGGATGAATTTTGTGCAATACAGACCATTATTACCAAGACATAAGTACAAAAAAAGATGGATTTTTATTTTATAAATAATCCAATGACAGGCTTTCCAAAACCAACTGCCTGCCAAGGCTCATTTACTAGATTAGTCCCTAAAGTGGATAAGTTGTATTGGTCACTTGATCTACACAAATTGTAAACAAAGGCAAATTTGAAACAGCATTGTATGAACACAAAGCTTGGTGAAACCCGAGGTAGACAAATTAATGGCTACATTAAACTTAAGTTACAATATTTATATGGTACAATCCCTGCTGCTGTGAACTCTCTGCATTATTTACACTGTGGAGTGATATGCCACTAAGTTCACAGTGAAATTAGAGCCACTCTACTAAATCAAGTAACTGCAAGTCAGGAGGAGAGTGAACTTAATCATGCACATAATGATTTAATAATGAAGTCATACTGTAGTCTCTCTATCGCTTCTAGGAAACTTGAAAACTAAAATCGTGACAGAGGATTTTAACAATCTCTATGTAATAGCCCCTCACAAACACCGTGCTAGTGGCCACAATTTATCACAACTGGAGCTCATCAAAATTTGTAGAGCTGAACCCTGAGGCTTTTTGTAATGTGCCCAAACCAGCCTGACCAAAAATCAAATGGCAAACATTTGCTAGAGTCCACCAAGAAATCAGTGAGATTCAGAACAGCCCAGTGGAGCATTACAGGCAGTTCCTGTATTCATTTGGACCCTTTTGCTTTTGCACTTTGAAATGTTTATTGTTGTAGCCTTTGGAATACAAAAAGGCTAAGTGAAGGACTGCTTGGCAAGAGTCACAAGTTTACATGTCTGACATGGATTTGGACAATCAAAAACAGTAATAGCCTTGAGGATCAATCATACTGGCACAAGAAGATAAAAAATAGTTGCATTGCTCTCTTTGATGTTAAGTTAATAGCCTTACTGCTGCTCCTGCTTGTTCAGGGTTTGCTTCAATCTATTACAGTGCAACATTTGCAAAGTTTTCAGGAACAGACCACTACTAATGGGTGTTATTTGCTATGTTATGTTAGAATACAGAGTTCTAGTTGTGAACTGTCAGTATTTCAACAGCTATATAATCCCAGTAAAAAGAACATTAGCCCTCATATTATAGTAATCCAATGAAAGGATTACCATATCCCATAGCAGTGTTAGCAGTGTTGATGAACACAGAGCACTTAATACCATTTAAAACCATTTAAGACCATTTTCAAAACACAGGTGCTGTAGCAACAGTTAATAGTTTCCTCATATACAGACCCTATTTTTGCTTTAGGTGGAGTGTGACCATGCTATTGTTGTTCAGAATTTCATATAGTATTATTCGTAATTTGTAGTGTAAGGATATTTTGTGAATATAACTTTTTAGCCTAAGGGGTTGTTATGTTAACATTGATGATATCTGCTCAACATCAGTGTTTTTCCCTTTGTTAACATTTCATTTAAAGCAGAGCTGTGACTATGAACCACCACCTACCTTTTGGAGTAAGTCACATACACCTTGCCTCCTCTTTACATCCATTTTGCTATAGTGTGCATCACTTCTGACCTTCCATTTTCATCTCTCTCTCTAACTTCCTTTAACCTTTCTTTCTCACTTCTGCCATCATTCCAGATGTCGACCGGTGTCATAGGTGCTTCATAAATCCTTCTTTTCTCCTGTCAGACAACACTCCATCTCTTTCCATCTCTTCAAGCTACCCCTCCACCCTCTCAGTAATTAAACCTCCCTCAAACTGTCCCGCCTATAGGTATCCTTATATCAGGAATTGCTGAGGCGGCATGTTTTCTTTAGGAAATGACTCATAAATTAGGGGAGCTCCCAGGCTGGCTGTGAAAGAGCCAGACAGGCATACACAAGGGTCCCTGATTAGTGTGGCTGGGAGAAAGGCCAGACAGGCCAAGGCTGCAGGACCCATTTAGGACCATCACTGACTTGAAAGAAAGGAAAACATATTGATCACATGGCACTGGCAACAGTGATGCCTGCATTACCATTACAAAAGGTTGAGCGTTTCCTGAGCACCACTGCTTTTTTTTTTTTCTTTTGTTGAAATGGATTTTAGCAAACATTTTGAGATAAGGTTAATATGTTAATATTAATAAGGTCAGTTTTATTTTGATTATTATTTAACATAAAAGTCCAATCAACCAAGCCCTCAAAAATGTCCTATGGTTGCATAGTGTTTCATTTAGTGGAAAGTGTTGAACACTTGTTCAACATAATCAATATGACAATTTTAACTGAAAAGTGCTCTTTAGTAAGTGTCACATTTGTTTCAGTCAGATAGAAAATTAATTTGCTCAGGTAAGTTTTGATATGAATTTGTTTGCTTTTGACATTTTGCACATTAAATAGAATAATAACTGAGTGAATGAGAAAGTAGTTCGCAATCTTTGCCCAAACTGAATTGCAGTGTGAATGCTCTAAACAGTTGAAGGGAACATGTATTTGACAGTTTCTTTAAATATTATTACATTGAGCTTCTGTAGGCATGATGTAGCTTTAAAAAACAAGAAAGGAAAGCAGAGGATTTTCTTCCTATAACATTCAAGTAAGAGTCACAGCTCCTTTAACTGTAGTTATTTCTCTTTTCGGATATACTGACAATGACAATTTAAAGCTCAAAAATATGTCTTTCGGAAAAAATCTGTATCTGAGATGAATACCAGAAATCTTCACAACTTATAAAGTTGTAAAAACAAAGTTTGCTGATGAATTATAACAGTACTCAGGTTCTGGACTTATTTCAATGTTAGATAAAACTGTTCATTGAGGAAAACCAGGATGATATGCTGGTGCTTATCTAAGTGTGCACCCTCAGCATAGTTTATTGGGTGTTGATAGCATCAAATTCTGAGGAGAAGGCATTTTGCATCAAAGACTGGCTACATTTCCTGGATTTTTCTGTAAGCATAGGGGTGGATTAAAAAAAAGAAAGGACTGCAACACTGTGTTTAAAACACTGCTGTCCTTTTTACCAAACTGCAACATAAACCAATTCATATGCACGCATACATAGTTAAGAGAAGAAAGCAAATCATCAAGGTGTAAGTGTGTGTGTGTGTGTTATCATCTGCTGGCTGTGTGACTGGAGATAATGGCTATGTGGAGCTGCTGAGACCTGCTGATAAGATCAGGAGATGCCTTGAGTTATTGGAATCCCTCTTCCAAGGCTACCATTTCCTCTTTTACATGTCTCTATTTAAAGACGTAATTGAATAACCATTATTAGTTAGTTCTCAGCCTAGACGTCCTTTTCTTCCATGTACTCTCTACTGCTTGTCTGTCTGAGGTTGTGCTGTGCGTACAGGTATTCTGATTCAGCAATTTGCTGTCAGAAAAAGAACAACGGAAGCCGTTGTTCGGGCTAATATCAAAGAGTTGAAAGTTTTTTGATGGATGAAAGTTGGTAAAATATTTGGCTTGATGCTTTGACACAAGTTTTCCTCCAGTGTGTGTTAAGATATAAAAATGTGTTTATCTTTACTAAATATATAAGTAATACATTTCTTTAGGCAGTCACTTTCTTAGACAACTGACCAAATCAATACGTTACAGGTGGAAGTGCTCTAGATGTTTGTGTTGTGTTCAGAGTAAAGTTTGAGTGAAGGAGTTAAACATGCATATAGCTTGAAAGCTTTGAAGATTTTACAAATGATGCTAGTTAGCTTTATATGACAATACACTAGGGCACATTGTCTTACATATATTACATTTATGTACAACAGCACAAACAGCAGTTGTGTGAACTTGTGGCTGCTTTGGAAGTTATTAAGAAGTCTGAGGTATTTTCAACACCTCAAGCATTTTACCAGCTTAGACCAATTAAAAAGTTTCATGGGGTTAAATACATAGTCTGTAATTGTGAATGGATGAACATGAAAGTATAACACACAGACCCAACCTCTGTAATAATTTCAAACATCTATACGTATGACAACCACCTACGTCAACCTGAGCAGACAGTCTAGATCAGTCACAACATGTAATAGACTCAACGCCTAACAAAAACAACCATTGAATACTGCAATTTTCCATTCACATTTTTACAACAAGAGACAAGGGGATTTCAGTTGTGTGAGGAATTTGGGTTTATAGGCACTCCCCAAGGATCCATGGGGGCATAACAGTTTATTTTAGCACATTCCCTTGAGGGTACCTTCTAACCTACTGCTCAGACAGACATAAATCCAATCTGAGAGCATACTGAACTGGCAAAAAACAAACAACACATTTAGCACAAGGTATGCAAGTGCCACACATCAGTGAGTCAATCAGCCCAACAGGATGCCATCCATCTTTATGCCCAGACTTTACAGAGAATAAAAGCACACTCACTTAAACATTCCTGGCTGTTCAACAAGGTATTCAAAACTTCAAGTCAAGCATGTTTCTCACATTATTAAATGAGGTCTTTTTTTTTCAGAGAATGCCCTTTAGCGCAGACAGCAATAAAGAAAGATGCAGAAAAGTCTGACCCTTAAAACACAGAGCTATATTCAGTCTTTTAGAATGGCCAGGTGACGTCTGGCTTTCAAGATAAATTCCCTCAAAGCAGACAGCGGTCAAAACTCTGTTGGTTCTGTGGCAGAATAATGAGTCTGAATGGACCTGTTCCTCATTCCCAACAGGAGCACAGGGCAAGAGAACGGTAGAGCCCTGAGGAGAGTCCTGTGATGACCATTTCCTCACACAGCAGCAGCTGGCCCTCACCTACATCTAGCTGTCCTAGCCTGGTCAGGTCTGCTCACAGCTAACAAAATAAAACCCTAAGACAACTGACTGGCACATTAGCATTTTATAGTCCAGGGTTGTAAGGAAGGCTCAACTGAGAACAAGGTGGGGGGTGGAGAAGAGGGCGGGTGAGAGGAAGTGAGGGCTTTAACCTGAGATATAGTAATGACAGTGATTGTCATTCATACTGTTGTAAAAGCGTAGCTGAGTGTAATGACTATAAATGGATGTGAAAGGAGACATTATTCACATAGGGAATTGTTGTTGAACATCTAAGGCTCAAGTTATATATTGATTAAGGAAACTGAACAAAATATGTAAAAGCAGGTTAAAAACTACAGCTGGAACAACTAAAGTTAATTTACAGATTGCCAAGAAAACAATTCCAAAAACATTACAAATGCCAAGCTGAACCCAGCACCTGTTATGTGAAGTCACCAGTTTTAAAGACACATTTTAGAAGTGAAAAGTCCATCAAATGAATGAAAAAAAGATCTCCTGGCAGTAAAGTGGTAGACAATTCAGCAACGTTAAAGAAAAGCACTCACAAAAGATTTTAGATGCAACAAATCTAAGCCAAGAATTATTTGATAACACTATTACAATTCAAATCTTAAGAAGACCATGGAACGGGACCAAAGCTGTAAAGACAGGACTGCAATGCAACCTCTAGTTCCAGCCAAATCTGAGCAAACCAGCTCACCCATACAACAGTATATACAGTGTACTCCTGCCGAGATGGACTGATGGCCAAAATATCTTAAGAGCTGTGGGAAAGAAAACCAAGTTGAGCTGAGGGAGGGAAGCCTTTCCATGTCAGAATTTTTTCCTGAAATATCCAAAGGTGCATACTGATATAAAGAAGATGTTGCAAAATAAAAGCCCACAACACATCATAGTGTGCGCCGCCAGATTTACTTTTCCATCATAACCAAGGAAAAGAAAACAGGCATTTGTGTCCTAATTAAGATGGTTGTGTGAGCTCCATTATTATTAAATTTAGATTCACTTGCACCTGTTTTTAGCAGTAGAATCAGACCTCATATTTGAGGCATTTAACTTGATTTTACTTTGGTCAAGACACAAAATGTTGATTATGATGTTGATGACATGCAGAGAACATAGCAAAACAAAACAAAGAGAAACAACGAATCACTGTCAAAGAGGAAATAACAGACATAAATAAGATCACCTGAGTGTAAAGTCATCAGGTCAGTTGTCACATTTAATCATCTACACGTTAAATGGTTTTATTGCAGTATTGTCACCCTGATAAAATCTGATCTGTTGTTGTATTATTACCTCTTAAAGAAAGAACAGAAGACAATACCTAAATTCTTGCCCTTTGGTGGTGTGAAGTTCTGTTAAAAAATATGTGACATTGAATTTGTGCTCTTTTGAATTTAATTCTGAAATAAAACTTGCAGGACAGAAATAATTGACTCTGTGTCTGAAGCTTTGATACAGTTCTCCATTCAAATCAAGCTCTTATTTGCATAGAATTAAATGGTCTCATGATTATGAAACTACACCGACAGTATTTACAACAGGGGAGATGATACCATCTGTCATTTACACTTGCGTGACTAATTATAATTGTGACAAGAGTTTTACAGAGAATGAAAACAGACATGCCAACAATTTGCTAGAGGTCTTGCAAGTCTGTCAGTAAAGGCTGGTTTATCTTAGTAGAAAAATGATGGAAGCCTTCAACTGCAGTGGTGTCGATTAATAAAAAGACACTGACTCAGTGTACCACCTCTGTGGACACTCCTACCTCAATGGATCATTTAATAATATTGCTAATAAAACAGTACATTTTCTATATCTCTCTTTCTAACTGTATATTTTGATAATTTACTGTTGGTTTTCAAAAGCCAAGCACATTTCTAAATGACACTGAATGTATTTAAACTCTTCAAAACTAAATGGAAAATGGTTCTCATGAGGTACCTTATCAATACACATATACTTTTTATAGAACTTATCAACTATAAATAGGTACAATCTATCTATTGAAACCAAAGCTAACAAAGACAGTAGTTAAACTGGGACCTCACTTCCTTTTCCATTGCTACCACCTGTGCATACAGTTTAAAAATTTTGCACTCATTAACAGACACATTCAGACAGAGCAAACTCTCAGTCAATCTGAAGAGGTGGTGTTTGTATAAATCTAGGAGGACAAGTCCCTGTTGATCCCACCACACCCACTGGTTTCCTCTCTAAAGGGCCTGGAAAGTAAATAACAGCAGGACAGAGATTATTCTGACTGCAGCGCTCCTTGACCACAGATGCAAACACACACATGCACGCGCATTAATCCCATAAATTGTACGGCTTTTACCTAGTCCTTCCCTCTCCCCCATCCTTTGACATTCTCATCACCTTCCCCCGCACAATCTGACTTCCTCCATTTCGCAAGCCTTGTAAACAAACACACCAAACGCTAACATTGCACAACTCAAATGCCGACCATAGCCAAATGTCACTCCTACACACACACGCACTTGTCACACAAGTTCACAATGTGGGGGGAAAAATATGTAAGTGCTCCCCAAGCTCTGATTCAAGCACCCGCAAATTTGCTTATCATTCAGTATATCTGTCATTGAATTTTTTTTCTCTCTCTACGCCCTCATTCCCTTCTTCTCCTTCACTTTCTTGGCCAACAGGTCCCTCCATCTGTTAAGCAGCTGGTGGAAGAGAAGGATAAGGAGGAGGGGAAGGGGCCGGCTCCACCCGGTGGTTTGCTATTCTCAACAGTCTAACTTTCTCCCAGTGACTGTAATGACTCTTCTGTGGGTCTCATTAGGACCTGACCCAGCACCGGGTTTACCTCCAATGATGTCACGTCGAGGCCACAGAAATCCCAACGTTGAATATGGTGCATTGTAACAAGTCTGACATAATGTTAATCTATATCTCAATATTAGTTTTGTGTCACTGGAATAAAATTACTAACTACTGTAAGTCCACCATCACGGGACAGACCTACAATCTCACTGGCAGCATGCTGTCAAAATAGAAAAGAGCACACATGCAGCTTGGTTAATGACTGTGTGACTTGACATGGCTCTGATATAAGCATCAGATCTGATTAGGCTCTTCTACAACGCCAAAGTAAGCAACAGTGTCCAACTGAATGGACGCCATTGAGCAAAGCCTGTATGTCAAAATGTGTCACTCGTCAGTCTTTCCTCCGTCTTCTTCCTCCTCCTCTTCCCCACTCTGCTCTTGGCTTCTACCTCTCTTCTGACAGACAGGTTCAGGGCAGGTCTGGGGTCAACAACAACCTGTAACCTGACCCTGCCCAGCGCTCACTCTTGCTCTCTAATGATCTTGGCTCACTCCCATTCCCAATGTTGGTTTAACCTAAAGTTAATGTGGCCATTTTGCAACTTCTGAAACAAAGTTCTGTTCCACTCGGTCTTGCATACATCTAGCCTTTGCTGTCAAATGCAGTTATTAAGTAGCGTTATCTTAAACGAGAAAGAACGTATTTGTAAGTCTGTAGTTCCACATGTTATTGCTTGTTACAGTGGCTAACACATATGTAAGCACCACAAATAACCGGGCAACCTAAGTGTGTTTGTGAAATTTCAGTACCGTTCGATTTTTTTTTTTTTTTTTTACAATGATATGTGTTATTAACTCAATTATAGGTCTTCACAACTTCACGATTAAAACCATAAAAGAAATTTAAAAAAAAAAAAATAAATCACTAAAATAGCTGCATGGAAAAAAATAAACACAGAGAAAACAGCTGATGAGACAGAAACAAAAAAGCAACACAAATGACCAGTTCTACAAATAACAAATAAAAATGTAGCACACATCTATTCTATAGCAACATATACTGTTGGTTGATCATTCTGTCTAACTAGTAAGTTACCAGAGGCAGATCCAGGCCTGTATTGCCATGGAAACTTCCCTGACCTTTCACCCCTGGTTGTGCTACACCTGTCAGCAAGTCACAACTGCAACATGGGATCCCCTCCTCCCACCCACCCCCACTTTAGCCTCACTCTCGAACAAGATCAAATAAGAAGAAATATGTAAACTCACTTCACTTTATGAAGGAACTCATCCAAAATGAAGAATAGGAATTATTACCACACTAGAGCCATCCTTGTTAACTTCAAAAGAGCTAGTGCTTTAAGCTAAAGTAGGTGCCTTTGGTAAGATAAGTATGAGGATTTAATGCTGAGAAAGGAGAAATCCCATCAATGGCTGACACTGAGTCAACTGACTTGGTCTAACCTGCACAGTACAGCACAATCTCTGTGCCTCCAGTGCATGTGTGTATCCTTGTGAAAGCCAGTTTTTAAAACTTGCTCCCAACTCCACTGCTAACACATTTTCTCTCCTAGACTAACTACCTTATCATGGCAGAGAGAACTTTGTGCCTGTGTGACCCAGGGAGCAGTGCTGTCTGGATCATTTAGCTTCTAGTAAATTGGTCCCAGGCATGAAGCCAGACAACAAGTGAATGACTAACACCTACAGTACGACAAAGGGAAACATAGAGCACGTTCTTTTTGTGGAATAGAAAATGTAATTTTTAGAAACTTTTATGCATTTTGATGTAAACAATTTGGAACTTTGATGTGAGGCCTTCAAAATAACTAACACCTCTACTGACCCACACCTTTTCCTCTCAAAAGCAACACAGGATGAAAAGGTTATGTGGCTATGTCATCATGTGGTGCTAAACAAAGACCAGTCATGGAAAATATGTTTCAGCACTGTGTTTCCTGTTAGAGTGTATTGGTATTAACTTCAGATATACTGAGGTTGCCCTCTGTATTAAGCCAAGAGCTGTGTTTCTTGGATGCAATTCTTGGAGATGCACTTCGTTTCCCTTTGAAAATGTGGTGCTGTTCTGCGAATCCCCCCATGGTTCTCAAGAGAAAAGCAGAAGTACTTGGCATGGAGAGAAACAAACCCAGATGATTTCTTAAGTCTAGGCTTTGAAGTTTTATGGTACTGCAGCCCTATGGAGCCTCAGAGGGCAAGGCCCGGACACGCCTCAGTTGCATCAGACAACTATCGTACAGACCACCATTTCGTATCAATCTACCATATGCTCTGGACAAATACACGTGGTCAGTAAGATCATTAGTAGCTAACAACATGTTTTTAGGCCAAAAGTCAAAACGGATAGAACAACTGTTGACAGCATGGGCCATTCACTTTATACTGACCTCATCTCAGCAAACCCCCACCCAACACACAACTTTCGCTGCCCGTCTCCCATATCCCATTCAGACCATTTTGGGTGAAAGCCCTAAGTCTTCCTTCATTCAATAAGATGCCTGTCCATTCCAGCTGAGGTTTCCATGTCTCTCCAAACACAGAGAGGCTAGGTCAGAAGAAAAGTCCACCAGAGAGAAATCCCATCTGTGTCCTCATCCATTCTGCAGGTCTGGACATGAGCAAACAGCTTCCATTCACCACCATGGCAACCATTTTCACTTCACACTGGCAAACAATTTGAGTCCAAACACACACACATTGAATCAGGTTTCATGACGGCAGACCCAACACAATCTCATGAATTGAGAAAGATGAACATTCCAGTCGTTGCATGCATAAGGAGACTTCCTGGCTCTTTGTGAAGCTGGAAGCAAAACCCTCTGAGAAGCTTGGAGATACTGACAGAGGGAAACCCCACTCTCTGGACCACAGGCCATAGCTTTCAACTGTAGCACAATGAGGATATATTTGATATTTGCAGATGGTAATCATTGTCCAGACATATGGACTTGGCTTATTCTAAAAAGGTTAAAATCTTTTTAATGTTGTATATTCAAAGAACATATTTATGATCTGCTGATAAAAATGAATGTTAGTCAGTGCAGTCAAAAATAACTTCATTATCAATATTCCTCTTGTTACTTTAAATGTTTTTTTAAAAAGCAATGAGCTTTGAAAATGCTGCCAAGCTATTATTAGTCTAAATTAAACTTTATTATTATACAAATTGTAAAAAAAAAAAATTGAAATTTGACCAGGTCAAAATTTAATGGAACAGGTGCATAATTTGTCAGTGGTCATTAAACTCTGTGACTGTTTCTAAATGTAAAGGTTGCCTCATGCTCAGTTCAAAGCATAATTCCACTTTCAATTACATGTCACACAGACAGAGCAATGCGATGGGAAAGTTCAGTCCTCAATTGGCGAGTTTGCTTGGACAGATTGGACAAATATTTCCTTTGTGTGGTCGTCTCCTCGCCTCTGTTTGGCCCTGACAGCCGCAGAAGAGGGAGGGAACAATCCAAACTGCACAACATTATGGACTGGGTCGCTGTTCTATCCAAGGCACATGGCTGTCTCACCAGCTGCCTGTCTGTTTACACTTTACCACTAGCCTAAGGTATCAATTAGGTTTATGGGGAAAAGGAGGCTAATAGTATAGCACAGGCAGCATTCAGATTTCTAACTGCAAAAGAAGGGTAAAGAAGTTTTTCACCTCCCAAGAGAACAGCATCTCTGCTGAAGAAAGGAAGGCAGAGTGATGACAAAAGTATAAATAATTTTAACCTTGTCTTGCTGCAGTAAAAAACAATGGATGAGAATATATCTAATAGAATAGTTATTTAAAGGGATATACAAATTACAAGCACCAATTTTAGTTTGAATGATTATTATTTTTGACATCACCTATGAACACGCTCTATTTGAACGGCCAGTCAGTAAAAATCCACGCCCCTAGAAAAAACCACTCTATCCGCTTTTCATTCCAAGCAAAACTCCACACACAGTAAGACAACATCTGATGTCTTTGGCTCCATATGGAGCCATCTACAGAGTCGAAGGCTCTGTAATAGCACACCAACTGCAAGGACAAACAGCAGCCCAGACCACATGTTCCTGTAAATCAAACTCCAAGACTGTTCTTCTGTGTCAGCGGCTGACATCCAGCACTAAAGTGCAGGTGAAGCCTTTATAATCATTTCATAGTCCTACTTCACAGCCTCAGCAAAGCAGACATAAGTAGTAAACCTGACCAGAGGAAGGATAAAAACATTGTAGATGTGTAAAGCTTTATTTCTGAGGGGAAAATTTGACCATGTACAAGTGTTCTCCAAGCGATGATTTTAAAAATGTCACACCTGGAAGTTGCCAAGTACAATACCAGTCTTCGGTTGACTAACTGAGGAGCAACAAGAGCCTATCCACAGAAAATCACTGCTCAATTGCTTTTACTTAATGATTATCTCAATCAATATCTCAACCACCATCACAGAAATTTGGATCAAATGAACCATATGATGCATCTTTACATTCAACAGGTTTTTTTGTCAACCTAAAAAAAACCAAAGTGTGTTAAACTCCACAGGTTAATAGGGGTAGGAACTGGGAATGTAACATACTATTATAGTCATTTCTGATAATTCTGACATATATTTCATCATCTAATACCAGATTTCCTGAAACCCTAGTTAACATTTTCTGCTGTCTTGTTTTGTCTGATCAGTCAAAAACCCAAAGATTCACTTTACAATCATGAAAGACCAAGAAAAACTGCAAATATTCATTTTTAAGTAACTTGCCCAATCATTTTAGATTGTGTAGGAGTGATTTATACACAAGTTTTAACCTTTACATAGCCTCAAAAATATTCACAAAGTAACTAAAAACATTTTGTCTATGCTGCAGGAAACAGCCGATTGAATACCATAATTGCCTGACGTAACTGACGTTATGAAACATCACTCCTTTACAATGTATCCTGAAAAGAAACTAAAAGGACAGTCAGTGTAAATTCAATCCTGTCCACTGTCAAATATATGTATTTAAGTGGACACTGAGTTCTGTGGCTACAGAGTTTTAACTGGAGGATTTTCAGTTTTTCAGCAAACTATATAGATATGTGATTTATGAAAGCAGCAGTGTCAGGTCATGGCTCAAAATTGAGGGTTCCACCAACTAGGAATATCATCAGAAACTTTCCAGGTGCAGGTTTGAGTTCACCTCCTTCAGCAACATCATCTGTGCCCTCTTGTGGAGGGCTGGCACAGTTCAAGCTCCTGACTCCCTGCATCTCCCCGTTCGATCTGAAGGAAAAAAAGACCACAGCTGTTGGCAAAATACATTTATCAAAAGTAATTCTACTGCTCTTCTCTTTTCTCTAGTTGATCTTCTTTCTTTTCTACATCAAAACTGTTGGCAAATCCCAAGCACCTCTCAGCTTCATGGAAATATATCAGAGAAACTAGTATCAGCCCCAAAACCTTCATTGTTTGGCCTAGACTTGAAGACTCTTAAATTTCAGCGTGCTATATTCATAAACTCTAATCCAACTATGAGCTAACTTGTCATTGACATCACTGATGAACACTAAAATTACTCAGTTATCAATGATTTCTACTCAGTAATACACTGGCCTCTCTTTAAAATGAGCCAAGGGTGACATAAAAATATCAAAATCAATTTAAAAGGGGGATTTTACAAGCAGCTTCTGCCTTACTGAGATGATGCAAGAGACAAAGGCTGACTCAGAGTCCTTGTCCTGTAATAGACACCATTAGAGAGAGAGAGCACAGGTCAGTCAGTACACAGAAGTTAGTGGCTAAATCTTAAAAAAAATAATTTCATATTCAGCTTGTAACTGCCTGTTTTACATCGTTAATGTAAACATAAGAAGTCTTAACTGAATGGATGGCTTCTAAGACGAGCGGATAAGCACTCTATAACAGCTCTTAATTCATGTTATATACATGATAAATAGCTAGTGTTGATGTTTCTACTCATTCTGCACAAAGTTGCCTTGGATACCAGAGAGTGGTGTTTCCCTTCTCATCCAATAAATCCTTTTTATTTTCATGTTCGCTCTTGGGCTGACACCAATGAGATCATGTACTATTAATTCTGACTGCACGCCTACCATACATACAGTGCAGATCACACTTGTGGGTTCAGAATTTTACTAGACTACTAGCACCATTTTTTTCACTTGCTGCTTTAGATCTTTGTGGCTCCTACTTAATGGGAGACAAAACACAGTGTGGCTGCAACATTGTTCGAAAGCTGGTGGTTGAGGTAGCCTACCTGCTGTGTAACCTTCAAACATAACATTTTCTTTTCAGTCAACTGTGTTCAAATGGCTTACTGAGGTTTCAGAGGTACTCAGTTTGGATAAATAATACATTTACAACTTTTGATGAAAACGTGGCCCTAAATAAAAAGGTTAGAATAGCCCTTAGTGTGTATAGTGAAAAAAAACAATCTGGGACAGCTGGTATAGACATTCAGTCATTCTTTGCTCAAAGTCATAAAACTAAAACCCAGAAAATGGAAATAATTTTCTAGAGCCAGAACAAAAACACTTATGACTCACATAAGACAGAATTTCATCCTCACTCTGCCATGAAAAGTTCAGGGTATTCATCTTCTTTGTATGTTGATACTCTCAACATCTTTAGCAAATCATGACAAACTCTGTCACAACAACAAATATGACTTGTTAATGTTCTGCTCGGTCCATCATGCTTCGGTTCAACCGGGCTGATGCTAATGTATCATGACCTCTGAATAATTCCACTTAGCATTGCATTGCTGGGAAATTGAGATCAGAGTCTTGGCAGCATTAGTATTTGATGAGGGGAAACAGCGTCATCTCTGTGATTGGGAAGGAAGAGAACCAACACTTCCAATGTTACTCACACAGCAACAATTAATCTGTCCTTTGCCATTTCCCCTGCTATGACCTAAAAGCCCATGGCTGTTCACCATCACAAACTGACTGAAGCTAATCTAATTCTGATCACAAGTATGCACAAAAAGAAAGGCAACACAAGGCCACTCATATACTACTTGCCCACTAAGAGGACATTATACACCAGGGGAGAGAGCACAAGAAAGGAGAGAGGAAAGGAAAGAAGAGAGGAGAGAAAAAAAGCAGCAGGTGTGAAGCAGCTGAGAGCTGTCAAACTTCTTCTGGCATTAGTACAGACATTCTCTCCTGTCTCCTGTGGTCAGGGATCCACTTGAGCTTATTGAACACGGCCCATCACGCAGCTCCTCCCCTCCCGATGGCCAGTAACAGCATCATTCAGTCATACTCCACCCTTTTCATGCACTCTGTCCCTTTGAGCCCTCGTGAAATAAGAGCACTACACTTTTTTGCCAACTCTAATGCTTCAATATTATATCTAACTCTAGTATAAAGGTTAAGGGCAATGGGTTATCTGGAAACTGTAACTGTATTTGAGGTTTTTTATGAGTGGTTACATGCTAAATGAGCATGTAAGCACTCAAAAGAAAGCTGACGTAGTTTGTGAGAAACAATCTTAAATCATTGAAAAATTCAAAGACCATTTCTTCATGAATGTTTCTGCACAAACAATGAGCTTTTGAATGTGGTGGCTTATGGTTTTAGTATGGTTTTGTTAAGGCCAGACATAATGAATCCACAAATGTTTCCAAGGTGACCTGCAAATGTTTAGGGTTTAGCAAAGAAAATCAATCTGAGTATGCACAAGGTCGCAGTATACACATATATCACTTTATGTAACCTGGTGATCTGGAGCTGACAATTTATTACCATAAAATCTTTTAAAAAAATCTCTTCATCCAACATCACCACGGATATTTATGTCTTCCTTTCAACAAATACTAAAATGTCAATGCTTTTCCTGGAATATGAATCCAATTAGCATCTGGTGGGACAACTGATGTTGGTTTAGTGTTCTCTGATCATGTTTGATTGGACATGGTGAATCACACAGATGAGTAAACACATGGATTTTATAGTATCTGGATTAAAATAATAATTATCTCAAAAGAAAAAAGCCATGTCAGTCTTCCTTCTTTTTATTTGGTGTGATAGCAAAAAGTTATATTATATATTTCTACACAAATAAATTAGAGTGAATCAAAGGAATAAGGCTCCACAGACACATTTTGACCAACAATCCACCAGCAGCCTCTGGCAAAAGGCTTTGATAAACGGGTGAAAGCACAAAACAAGTATGCAGGCAGCCAATTAGAATAAAGCAGCATGAGAATGTGTAATAAATCACAGCTTGAGTAAAAAGCCATGTGCAGACTCAATAAATTCACTGCAACTTTATATGTAAATGAAAACATAAAAGAGCAAGGATCAGGAGGGATCGTTGGTGCTTTTGGAGCACAGGATAGTGAAATCATCAGTTCTGATGGTGAAACAAGACCCAAGTATAACTACAGCAGTGGAGGTGTTCCACATTACCCTGAGGGAGCGTTAATAGACATAGGAGATAAAGCAGTTTTACAATAGCTATACAAATGATCAGGTTAAACTGTTCTGTGTCTCTGCCACAATATTTGGTTTCATTCCACTCCATATGTGCATAAAAAAAATATCCACACAAGCAAACAGAAACATTTCCAAGACAAGGCATACCACCAGACCAAGATTAGATCCTGGCATTTGAAAGAATAATACGACTAATATGAGCACCAAGATTCCCTGGACCCTGACACAGGCACTGAGTTTGCATGAGTCATCTGACCCAGGTCTAAGTCTCACCCACCACAAGGCTTGCCAATGTGTAACACGCACACACATATACACACACAGCAGCTTCTGAAAAGATCCCCAAGCGTCTGGAAAACTGACCACATCATGGTCAGGGTGAAGAACCATAAATTAGTGTGTGAGAAAGAAAAGGGAGATACAGACAAGACAGCTCAGACTACCGTTCTCACACACTGAGGTCTCACAATTGAACCTTAACAAAGAGCAGAGTACTTTCAAGGCTTCAGGGCCTAATGTGACTCTTACAGAGATTTGACAGAAAAGCCTCACAATCAGCCAGAGATCAAAACAGGATTTCTGTTTATCCATCCACTGCATAATCCCTTTGGGTTTTTTTTAAACAAGTCTTTGGAACAACACGAGATATGTGATGTTCCAAAGGATCATACAAGAATTTGTTAATCCCAGTAGCGATCTTTTACTTTAAAACACAACACACCAAAGGGGATGAGTCACTTCCATGTCATTCATCAGAGAAATTGAGATTGACACCTTAATCTTTATGGAAAAAAGTATTAACAAAATAAATGTCTGTACTACTATATTATGCGTAAGTGTGAAAAGGAAGGCCAGTAAACTGCCGCAGAAAACAGATGAAAATGTTAAGAAAACTATTCAGCTACAAACAACATAACACTTGTTTAATACAGACAGTAAATCTTCACAAGTCCTTCCAAAACTAACAGTCGAAACTATCCACACAACAGTGAGATATTTTCTGGTTTACAATGTTGGTATAAATATGGTCAAAGATTATTTCCATTTGGGTGCCCACGGTTTAAATAGTGCTGAATGGATTTGTCTTGACTTGTCTCTTAATCTCACAAACATTTGCACTAGATTTTCATTTTAAATTTACTGCTACCAAAACATCTTAGGGCAACAACTTGACAAAATGATACCACAGCAGAAGCTGACACTATCATGCTAGCGTCGCTGTATGCTAACTCAATGCAGCAAAATTACTCTGGTGTTTTCTGTCCTTCAATAAAACTAAACCAGGCTGAGCCCAAGCTCTTCAAGTAGCGACAACTCGAGTGAAAGTTAAATGTCTATAATTGGGAATAAAACATGATAAGTTATAACAGAAAACCAGCGACCAAACTGAGCTAGTTAGCTTACCTTGGAAACGTCCATCTTCTCTGACTTGAAGTTAGCCGTCCCTCTCCTGTGGTCACAGATTCACATGCGTGAGACCTTTGTCAGCGACAGCAACCAGCTAACTGGATATGTTACCTCTGCTTTGAGGACATTTCCAGTAAAGTTTTCAGAGAGCTGAAGAAAAAACACCACATGAACCGCGCTCACACGGTGGTTCATACGAATGAAGATGGCCGCCGGAAGTGACAGGTGTTTACGGAGGTTTTGCTGCGGCCGAAAACACAAAATAATCTCCTTTCCAAACCACTTTTCCTAGACGTCGATGGGAAAAAGAAAATCAAGCGGCCAAGGAAAGGTGTGAAGGAGAATTCATTAGGACTTAGGAAAGAACAAACGTTCAATACGCCATTCATAACCACAAAAATAAGGCAACATGAAAGAAATACACAGGCAGAAGAAGTAATAATTAGCTATGATTCAGTTTAAAACCAGACTGATTAAGGGACAAACAAATGATTTTCAGACATTAGTATATGGAGCATCCTGATTTTGACATTTTTATGCATTTGTTAAATAGAGAAAATTTATTTTTAGGGCAATGGAAAGCGACAACACTTATGAATGCAGTAAACTGGACAGATTCAAGAGAGAATCAATCTTTATTCTTGGATTTGAAGCCTATGAAGTCATGCAAGGACTCCATGCACACATGCTGTGCTTTGTTACATACATCTGCCATGTTGAAACCATAACGGTGAGATGCTTTTACAGCACTCTCTCATTTCATTTTGTTAAGAAAAGTCCAGTGTTTACTATGCTAAAGAACATAAGATAGGAAGCATTGAAACTCCTTTCCTTATTGAAGAATTTACCGGCTCTTATTGTGGCTGTCACTTATATACTTCCAGGTCAGTTTGTAACCTTCCTAAGCAAACAAAAAAAAAAAAACAAAAAAACTTTTAGACCACAGCCTCAGTCTACGTTTGACCTGTGGAGGGGAGCAACATGCCCTCACTGTGTAAGAAGGTCAAGAAGACGAAGAAGCTATTACAAGGTATGTTTTAATTGTGCTCCAGCTGCCATATTTGGTTTTAGAAACGCTGTTGCACAGTTGTTCTGGAACATTTGCAATATTTTTTTACTCGTGCTAGAGGCTCTGTGAGAAATTGGAAATGTCTTCAAAACAGCAGCAAGTTTTGTCAAACATGTGCACACAGGATCCCTTCTGTGACTTCAAAGTAAGAGTACTTTGATTGATTGTAGCTTGATGTAGACTGCAAATGTACAATTGATGACCAGATAAGACTGCATTGAGCCAAGGGAGACCTATATTACATATCCTGCAAGTCCTATTAGCTTTTAATCAAAACATGACATGTCTGACAGAAAATTTTCAAAGCTTTGATGAATGCAACTGTCCAAGTTAAATCCCAGGTACAGACAATTGGAGACTGCACACTAAAGAGAAACAGATTTATTATTGAAAATTTAAAAGTGCAAGACTGTACATAAAAACACACCTCTTCCTAGTTTCATGAAGATGACTGAGAAAGAAATTTAGCAATGCATTGTAACATAACAAATCAGTTTTCAAATAATTTTAAATCCATCAATAATCAAAAGATTTGAACAGCCATTATTCTATTAGTATTTAACAACAACAAATCCTAAGAGGCAATGGATAAGACAGCACATCCTCTTCAGTGTCATGCTTACTGTTACTCTGGGACCCAAGGTCTGTTTCTCATTTAAGCCATCTCAGTTGAAGAGGTTTAGACAAACCTTGGAAAGCAGCATGATTTTAAGCATCATATAGGACTGAAATCTGGATCAAGTAAGGCCTCTTTTTTTTCTTTGATGTTTCTTATTAATAATCAACTCTCAGAATACTATGGGGTTAACAAAATACATGTCCAAGTTTCGGGGTAATAGTACACCAATTGTTCCAGTGGTGCTGAACAACTAATTACTGGCTATGAATATGAACAACACTGTGCTGTCAACAAGATGTGAAGTTATGATGTGCTCTGCAAACAATGGTATGAGTCAACTTATGTTGTTTATTTTTGGTTTTACAGTAAATATAAATGTTTATTACTACAAATTTTGTAAAACAAAGTGAGTTTCTTTTAGTGTGGAATAACCTCTACCTTGGCTTCACATGATAGCACAGAGCAGCACTGGTTCATGTTGATGACAGCCTTGAAGAAGTTAACAGTTTAAGAACAGTGGAGGCTGGTTTCATTAGCTCCGTGAGAACAGGCAGTTCACTTCACTGACACAGAAAACAAAATCCAGATTGTTGATTATGTTTTAAATTATAGTTACCATAAAAAAGCCTCCCTGGGTGGTTCAGCAGAGGATCCTCACAAAAAGGGTTTAAAATGGAGCTTCTCCATAATTATACATAGTGCTAGTTTGGCCATAGCGTGACTTGAAATACAGTACCAGCTATTTATTCAGATTACTATCTTTTAATATTAAGTCAAAGACATGTATGTACAAACAATGGCCTTGGTGTGTTGGGCAAAGACGACAGGAGATGACAGTTATAAAGTATTTAAAGAACTGAAAATATTCAAGCAAATGTTATATAAAACTTATCACAGTATGAAAATGTACAGGCACTCTGTCCTGCTCCTTCTCATTTCCCTCTTGTCTCTCTTCATTTAGGAGCTTATAGAAGGTAATATTAGGTAGATATTAAATTTCCAACCAAAGATTAAAACCTTAAGGGCTCGTTCTTACTCAGTATCAAAGCTCTCATTTCACCAAAAAGCTTTCACTTTGTGTGCACACAGACACAAACCCAGTCTCAAATGCACACACTGCTAGTTTTCCACATATAGCACATTCTCACCATACTGGAACATTTCAAGCAGTGAGTGATACTGACTTTATATGCCTTCAAAGCATACCTCCCTTCCACCATAGATTTATTTGTGCTGTATGTCGGGATAAATCCCAGTCTGTTCAGTTGTAAATTAAGACCTAGGTCAGTCTGCTGACCATTGATGGTGGTCCGGATCTCCCAGTAAGTACAGTGATGTCTGCCGCTATTCCTGGGTGGCCTTTGCAGTTGCTCTGAATGGGCCTGGTGTATAAAGCCTGCACAGAAAACATACTTTGAAAAGATATTGGAGGTTTCATATTCAAGAGAGATGGTATTAATGATATGAAACGTGATATCACAGATGCTTAGTAACTTGGCATATGTGGCTGATATCATGCAGCTTCAACTAAATGATTATATATGTGCAGCATTAAAATGAACAATCATGATCATCTTTGGAATAATTATAAAGAAGTCACATGGCAATATTCTGAAATCTGATACTATACAAAGAAGAGGTATCAGTAATCTTGCCAGCATTTCATCTTTATGAATTGTGACGTGCTGAGACCTTCACTGATAAAGAGAGGGAGGAAAAGCATCAGAGCGCTGTCCGTGTGTGACATCTGTGGCAGCAATTGAAGTCCTCATCTCACAAGCTGTCTTGGCTTATTTCAGAGCTCCTCCTGTCTTGATATTATGCTGACATAACTGAACGACTGGAGGAGACATATGTACTCAAAGACAATATTGATAGAATAAACTGAGTTAGCATGTCGGTGATCTGAGGGAGAAGAACTGATGACGATCTCACAAATGGAATATGAGGTATAAAATTATTTTTCCTTTTTCAAACAGGAAAATTTTGTTGATAGTGACAAAGGTTATAATCAAGGCACCAATGTGACTCAATTATGCCATGTCGTCAAATTCTTCCACAGATCTGTTAAAACCACATCCCTTTCCAATGAGTAATAAATGTACTGAAATACACGGGACATTAATCCACATGCTATGTTTTACAAGACAGACAGGAGTTCTGAGTAATTAGTCTTCTCACACATCCTTTTACAGCAATCACCCTCAAAGAAACAAGACAGGAGATTTGAGTAGTTTGTTGACTGCATCCCGAGAGACAGACTCAAAAGTTGGCATTGCTGGGTGTACTATACCACAAAATACAGTGGGGTTCAAATGGAGGGATCATACTGTGTCAGGGTGGAGATTGTGTCCATGATGTGTGTGCATCTCCGGTGCTGATATTGCATGTTTAATGCTCAGACAACCACAGTTTAACCAAAACGTGCCCAGGCAAACACACAGAGTGTAGTCATGATCAAGACAGATTTCTATGTCTCTATCAGCACCATCGTTTAACTCCTTTTAGTGTTTGAATGTCAAAGAAGAATGTTCTGAATACAAAAGGAAGCACATAAGCAGAAAGGGGACATGTCCACCAAAACTTTTTAATTAAGATAACAGCATTCCTTGTATTCCCTCCATGACTTGGGTATTTGTTATTTGAAAAACACTACATCTTTTTGCAGCACACCCATGTTTTCTTAACATGGGTGTGCTGCCCTCAAAATGTGAATATGCACTAGGCCTAGAAAAAGAGTGTCGACAACAAAATGCATCTGTTTCTTGACTTCATGTAGAAGTTCAATTAGCATGCTATAGAGCAAACAAAAATAAATGTTGTATTCCATACTCTGAAATAATATTTTCACATTGTATCATACAGTTGCAGTACAATGCCTATGAAATATCGGTGAAAAAAAGTATACAATCTTTTTTTTTCCATTCACATGAATTATAAAAATAATTCTTTGTACACATATTCAAAATGTCCAGTGGTTTGCATAATAGTTTGATTGGATCAATGTCTCTGGTCTTCGTCACTATAGGCCTGTGAAAAATGAAAGACAAAAACATCAGTCTCCTAGTAACCAAAATCAGACACATTTAACCGCTAATAAGAATAATAACTGGGGCAATTACTATGAAACAGCCATTTAATATTTGAACATGTCATAGACAAACATGAGGTGGAAAATGAGGCCTGGTTCTGCCCAGTGGAGGTTCCAACAACTATATTTCATAATAAGTTCTGGGAGAGTAGTGATTGGGGTGACTTAAAACAGCGAGCTTTGGGTTTGGTTACCGTGGCAATGCTCTGGCTTCACTGATAGCCAAGCAGCAGCAGCCTGCTCTCAGATCTCCCTCCAGACTGGCACACTGACACTGGGAACTGTGGGCACCTCTGGAGCCACAAGAAGGAGAACCGCAGACAACCTCAAACCAGACAGACTTTCTCCTTCTCCCAAATGTTGACGCTGAGAGTTGACGCTGTCTGCTGCATGTAAACTCAGAACCCCAGTGACTTAATGGAACTGGGCAACAGCGTTACTGTCTCCACACATGGCCAGCCTCCACCAATCACATTTCAGAGCCACTGTGCCCTCCATTTCGCCTGTGACAGTAATTGAATGGACCATAAATGAAGGTGGAGGCTTCCACAGTAAGTCACCCATTGGTAGTTATTTAGGTAACATGTTGTGGGTCTACAAATGAGGTCACTGACAGACGCTGAGGCTCTCTCAATTTGAGGCAGTTGCTTACAATAGCAGAAATCTTAACATGGTTGGTTTTTGGTGACCCATGGGTCACTTCAGCCCATTATGACATGAATCTGTCTCTCTGGCTTTTAGGCTGTTCTGTTTGACTTTTTAGACTCTCACCTGAAAACACTGATCTCTTATTGGTATCTCGTGCACCACCTGTAAAAAAAAAACAAAAAAAAACAAAAAAGAAAATGACAGAAAATGTGTCACAAAGAGCTCCAAGATGACTCTTAAAGAATAGTTTGACATTTTGGGAAATACACTTATTCAGTATTTTGCTGATTTCTATGTATTGTAAACTGTACCTTAAAATATCTAAATATGAGGATATGGCCCACACTTTACATAAAAGTGGATGTCAGCTGTAAAATGACGCCAATGCAGAAGTGTCTCAAACCTGCATTATATCTCATGACCATCATGGGGCGACTCCACTGGTTGGAAAAATTATTTTGTATAGAAGTCTATGAGAAAAATGGTCCTACTTCTCACTTGATTTATTACCTCAGTAAACATTTTCATAATGAGTTTATAGTCTATCAAGTCTCAATACAACATGATGTTACTTTTTTTAAAATCACGGCCCCATTTAGAGGAAAATAGACCATAAAGCAGGGTGTATCTACTGCTTGATTGACAGACTGTACTACAAATGGCTGCCTGGCTGACAATCAGGACAGAGTTCAGAGCAGGTCACTCTTCACTCCTCCTCAGCTCCACCTTCTCATCCAAATATGTTTTTTTTCTGGTTTCAAAAAACAAGTACCAAAGTACGAACTCGAGGCTTTAAAATGGCAGTTCACGAACCAATGGATGATGTCATGAAGGGTTGCCAGACTGGAAACATGAGTGAAACAAACACCTACAAGCATTTTTAAAATTAGGTTGTTGTACAGAAACAAACTATAAATAGCATGTCTGGTAGATGAAGAACACAGCCAGGCTAGCTATTTCCCCCTGTTTTTGGTCCCTATGCTAGGTAAAGCTGACTGGCTGTAGTTTCATCAGACAGGTATGAGAATAGTATCAATGTTTTTTCATATTCATATTTTTTGGGCTGAGAAGCAGTCAGGGAGAGAGAGACAGGGGATGGGAGGCAGGGAGCAAGTCGAGCTACCAGGTGCTCTGAGAATGCCATTACTCATATATATATATATATATATAAAAAATGGTCAACATGTCTGTCAAGTGTGACAACGCAACACCATTTCTACATATTATGAATGTCATTAATAGTGAAGCTATCTTTAAACATTGTATATATTGAATTCAATAAGGATTCTCGACATGCGTTTCACCCCCTCATACTTCCACTGTACATGTTTATATAGACCTCATTCATGTGCAAAGTGGGATGGCCACAGCCATGCAGGACAAACGGTTTGTGAAGTGAAGTGGAAAAAAGAACAGATCTCTTTCATCTCCATTGTGGTATGTGTGGTTATCCTGTTGTGGAAGTTTATAGAATAACAGGAAATAGCTATGGATTTTTCCCCCAATTATTTCAGCTCTCACCATACACTTGGCGCAGGCTCAGACACATCTGCTGTGATACTGGGAAGAGGGTGTCACTGCACTAATTAAATGAGACCCATATTCATGGACACGTGCATCCAGGTATGTGGATAGACTCAAAATACAGCAAACAACTTTATAGACAAACACAACCACCATGGTGATTGTGTTTGTGCTCTTGTGTTGAGAAACCGGATGTTTTTTGTTTTTCTTTTTTTTTTTTTTTTTACCTTTTCCTACCAGAGGAAACTGAGTAATTGTGATTGTAAAACATCAAGGTATTAGGCCAAGCAAGTTTCAGTGATTGGTGGCCTGCAACTCTGTTTGTAGATTATAATTATAAACAAAAAAGAGAAATGCAGTGAAACAACATTAATTCGTTGGTGAACAAACTAACCCTAAAATGCTCCATGAAAACAATTTAAATGTCTTCCCAGAGTAATATAATCTCTAATATGTTTAACACACACTTACACATGCACACATACAAAGACATACAAGCCAGATTTCAGCAAACAGTCCTATGGCCCTTCTTTCACGCCAGAAAGTGCTTTGTCACGTCTTGTGGCTGTTGGGTCTTTTTTCTCTGTCAGTCTCCTCTCCCTGTGCCTAAGCCACTTCTAATTCAATATGTGGCTCATATCCTTTCTCAACATGCCATTACTGCTGCCAAGGATTAAAGCAGGCCCCCAGGGGCTATTACGAAAATTTATCCATTTATTTTGCAAGATACACATTTGGCAAAACAATGACCCTCTAGAGGAACTTTGTCAGAGGGGTTATATTTCCATGTGACAACCATTTGCCTGCTTGATCTTTGTTTGACTGGAATTCTTCTTTCATAACGTCAATGAAAGCTGTCATTTTGAGTCTTACATGCACTTTATTTTCAGTTTGAGTGGCTGGTGCTTATGTTTTGTTTACTGAGAAAACAGGTCTAAGTTAATTTGAGTGTGAGTTTATGGTCTGAATTTATGGAATATATCCTTTTTTGGACTTGAATTTATAAATGAATGCCACTGGTCTGTCTGTCTGTCCATCCAACATATTGCTCCCAAGAAAGTTGTCCTAATAACTGCAAACCAGCTCAGGCCAAATAATAAAGTTTGCACACAACACTGCGTGATCTAATAACAATAATATTATGATTCAGTAGTTTCCGTAAACTTAGTGTGCTGTACTCCACACTTTTTTTCGGAGGATGGCGAAGGCATCACACTGATTGGCCAGTAATTGCTGCTTTTTTTGGGTGGGTTGTTTAGGGTTACACACATAGAGCAGTGATTGGTTAGAGTAAAGGAAAGATTATCAGGTTAAGTCAATCAGTGGCAGAGACAAGCAGGTCATGCCTTCACTTTGCTGTTAAAAAAAAAAAAAAAACAGTATACCCACTGCTCCAGACACCACTAAGTCTAAGAATAGCAAAATTTTCAGTGTGCTATGTTCTGTCCAACATCTCTCTACCCCACACAGCAGACCTGTTTTGCAAAAATATGGAATATTTACACAAGTTAGTTTTCATTTAATGCAGTTACAGTACAAATTTTAACAAATGTCTCAGCAAATCACAGAGGTTTTGCCATATGTTAACCAATGTTAAGAGAGCATAAATTTGACAGTTTGTTATTAGACGTCAGTGAATTGAGAACTACTAATTTCGTTCTGGCAACTCTCGGACAATTGGACCTTACTGCCACATACATTCACGTGATTTATGGACCAGAACATTCAAGGATATCTGATCTAGTTCTGCCTTGTTCAAACCAGGATTAATATGCTGTACTGTATATTAACCAGACCACTACTATAATTGGATTTATGGCTTTCCAGCAAGAATTGTTCATGTCTATTGACTGGATCATGAGAGAAATATATCTCTTACGTGGTGCCAGAAAAAGAAATTTTACGTGACATTTCCCCTCTATGACACCCCCCAGGATTTCACCCAACTCTGAAATGTACAACTTTATGTGTCAGCCCTTGTGCTCCATCTCAGAATTTTACAAGGAACACTTGGACATTAATCTTCGCTTTTTAATAGACATATTGCCACTTTAATGTATTAGTTATTCACTGTGGTAAAGTGACATTACTGTAATGAAATGAGCCTCCCGTCTAACCACGAAAAAAACTTTGGTGAGGTAAAACCATTAGAGGGACAGTTAGTCAGATTTGGGAAATGTGGATTTAAACGAGAGACTTTGAGAAGTTCCCACCAACTGAATGATTATCTGCTTTAGTTAAGGGCACCTGAATAAAGAGATGATACACAATGAATATAGTGTTTAAAAAGGTAATTAAAGAAGGAAGGAAGGGCTAGGTAGGTTACTCACTCTTATCCTGTTCAGGAGGCTCCAGGATGTCACTGTCTGTGTCACTGGGAATGTGCCAGGGCTGTCTGATGGCCTGTAACTGCTGGTAAAACTCATCCTGAAATGGAATATAATAGGACAGCAAAGATGGAAGATCATTTCTAAAAATGATAATGAACAGAAGAAAACAGTGACAGAAAATAAGGTTAGAAAAAAATAATCTTTCATTTTATTTTTCCATCTGCTTATCTCACTTTATTGTTAATTATTGTTATGTATTCAAAACTAATTTAAAAATGGTTCTCATTTAAGCAGATACAAAGCATTACTGTAGTAAATTTTTATATATAAAAATAAATGACCAAAATGTCCTGAAAACATATGCTTTCTCATTTTCTAAATGACAGTGAGATGTGCTAAAATGATGAGTCTCCAGTTTAAATGGCTACGTAAGTATACGAAGACAAGAAAAACACCATTTATATATTTTCTGTTCATCCAGTATTTTCAGAAGCTGATGATCCATTCACTCTCTAACCAGGCCTCATTTAGAGGCTTCATTCGTTCCACATGGGACCAGCTGGCCTCAATAAAATCAGACTAGGTGCAGTGTTTTGGATAATATAACTAGGTGTGAACTAGTGTGAAAAAAATATATATATACAGAGAGACTGCAGAATTCCTGCCCACCATTAATAAAGCCTTCAAAAAGGTCTCATATTTAACAGCCATGCTGTTAAGTAGATCATGAAAGGAATATAAGACAGAAATCCCATTGAAAGTTCTCCTTTTATGCCAGACTCATTTTTCCACACTGAAATGACATTCTACTGTACGGACCTCCATGACTCTCCACGAAACCCCACACGAAGTGTATTTGTGTTTGTGAGGGTACGCACATGTGTGATATTGTGTATTCTGGTGCTCTCGGTTATAATCTCTCTGTGTAAAGGCTCTCATGTTCTACAGCCAGCTTTACTTAGGCATTGAGCCTATTTGACACTCGGCACACTAGTTTGCTCTCACTTGCACTAAAAAATTGCAGTAAAGCTGGAGTGATTTTCAAATCCTTGACCCAAAGTTTATAACAATTTTACTTCATGTTTTACACACTTGGGGTGTACTGTTTTATTCACAGATAAATCTAACATGTAAGAAATAGCTAAAATATAACATGTAGAATTTTATGTCCCATCTTGGCCATATTGTGTTCATTAAAAGGAACACTTCGACATTTTTGGAAACATGCTTATTTGCTCTCTTGCCAACAGTTACATGAAATCAATGCCACTGCCATGGTTGTCCATTAAATCTGAGGCTACTGCCAGAAGATGCTTAGGTTGTTACATCATGCTTCTAGCCTGTATGTTAAACTGACTCTGGCCAAAGGTTATAGAGAAAAATAAGTACAGGAACTGCAGCAGAAAAATGACAATTTATGGTTGGAGGTGCATGAATGACCATTTCTTGGCTGGCCACAGTGACTCTCTGTAATCTTTCTTCACTTTACAGATTAAACAGAGGTGACATAAGGTGTTAATAAGCCTTACAGGTGCTGGAAGGTGGGTTTTTGTTACATTTGGCTGGCTAGCTGATTTCAGTCCTTATGCTATGCTAACTGTCTCATGATGTTAGCTTTGAATTTAATGGACTGAGTGATGCTGATCTTCTCATCTAAATCTCTGCCAAAAGACAAATAGGCATATTCCCTAAACGTTAGACTATTCCTTTACAATTAACACTCACAACACATACACTTTACCACATTAACCCAATTTTTAATTTACTTTCTCCTTTTTGAAGTCTTTGGTGTGCACTTGACAAAGCCCACCCAGTTTTGTCTGTGTCAACCCTGAATGTGTGAGGCAATGTTTCCACAATGCATCTTACTCTTCTACCAATGGCCGTATCCTGTCGTACCATACTCTATATTATATACACTTTCTTACATCACTTTCATACACCATAGTCGGCAAAAATGTGTTTTTGATGATAAAGGCACATCTTTTACTTTAGGGTCTTACCTCAGACAGATAGGCCCGTAGGCTGGCACCAAGGCTGTCTGTAGTGCTTAGTCCAGGAGGGGTGAGCAGTGGTCGGGGATGTGTGGGCTGACTAGTGGGCGTCACGGGACGGCTCCGTGACCTCCTGTAGGTCACCTCTTTATGAGATCCAGGGTTAAAGGTGGAGCGTGTCAGTAAACTATTTGGCGTCAGAGGCCTGCTGGGTGTTCTGGGGGTTTGAGTCCTGCTCCCAGGATTGCTGGGAGATTGTGTCCGACCCATGACCAAGGAGGTGGGCTTGGGGCTCAGCAAAGGGAGACCCACACCACAGGGTTTGCCAGCAGGAGACTGGGGCCTGGAGACCAGACTAGGGAGAGGAAGTGTGTCGGGCAGTGTTCTGTGGCGCAGCGGGGTGTGGAGCAGACTACTGTGCAGATTATTAGAGCTCCGGGTAGTCATCTTCCCTGCCTCTGCCAGCTTGGCCAGATCCTTCTCAACCTCTGGAGGAAAAAGGGGACAGTATCCAAGTCAGCATCCAGATGTCATATTTTAAACAGTCAACACTTGCAATGTCTGAACAAGTGAGTTGGTGTTTTTTTTTTTTTGACATTTTACTCCTATTCCCCCTTAAATGACAATGTTTTGATATCTTTATAATAATATCTGAACCATTTTATACCAAATCACTCAAATGGACTATGAGATTCCACAACAGTCAGTTTTATTTTTTACTACGTATTGAGAGACTGGGGAAGCTGGTGTGCTGATGATTCACAAACTTTACTGAGCATTTAAGTGGGTGAGACTGCTCAGTTTAATCCTTCTTCTGGGCAATGATGACAATATTTATAGACTCTGTAAATTGTGGTGAATTCAGCTTCCTTAGTCTGAAAAGGTTCCACGTCGATATACAGTAAGCTCAGCCTGGTAATATTTTTGTTCCCTGTTACTGACAAAAGCACATTTGTTTGCCTCACTGGTAGTCTCAAAAACATTTCTGTTTGTGAAAGAAGTGACACTGCCAACTTCTGTGATCAACATCTGGGTCATTTTTTCCGTGTTTTATGCTTTTGTTCCAGATCTTGGCAATCAGGAATCAACACACCGGTCTGGGAGTTATCATTTGTGAGGGATAATTTCAGGAATGACTCATCAGCATAAGAGTATTTCTGGAAAACTCCATACGTGTGACGTTAAATAAGTAAAGGAAAGCATGACAAGTATTTCACAAACTTTGACTCCCTTGTGTTTGAGCAAATGGTGCTTTTGCCCTTTACAAACAACACTTCCCGCACTAAAAATGTGTAACACATGCTCCTATTCACTGACAAAGCATTTAGTTTGCAAAGCAGAGAATGTCTGCAGTACTACTCTTGATGCAGCTTTGGGTTGGTTTGAAATATACTCCAGACTATTTTGTATAGCATCCTTTGGGGATCAACTACATTTAATGCTCTGACATGGATAATTGGATTGGTGGTTCTGTGCTTAATCAGCTCTGATTATATGGAGGTTGACCTATACAGCAAGATACACTGCAGAGCACATACTGCATTTTGCCTTGCCTGTGTGCTCAATGACGTGTGTGTGCATCACTGTGTTGCTTTAACCTACACGTGTTACTCTTCTAAATAAGAGAAAACTGAAGGTGCAGGCCTCAACTTGGCCTGACTTTGAATGAAAAGATGAAAACAAATCAACTCTCTGGGGTGTTCAGGGCTTATCATGACATCAGCTTGTGGAAATGGCAGGACTGCAGTGTATAACATAGTAGAAACCATGCAGCATGTTTGTCATGAGGTTAAAAGTCTGTAACAGTTAGATCATAACCATAAGACCTGCTTTTCCTGTTTAAGCCTTTAACCGCACACACCATGTCCACCACGACTGGTGTTATTATTATTATACCGTAAACAGGATATGTTCATTAGTAATCTGTTCACTTAAAGTTGATTTTTTAATCTCAAGTTATTTACCAGTACAATGATAAACACCACATGTTTTTGTTGTGAACATCATTCTCCTTTCCATAAATGGTTGCTCCACACATGCTTTTATTGTAAACTAGTCACTTCCCTTGACTTCCTGGCATTAATATGTGGCCTATCACAATTCACAATTGAAATTCTGTGAAGTTCACTGTGTTTAGCACAGAAATATTATAAGACTTCTAACAGACACTGATAAATAATGACAGATCCTACAGATCAAAGAGCTACCATCAAAATCCATATGGTAGAAATCTTTGATAGGTTTTGATCCCATCATTCAGTAATAAGAACAGGAAAAGGGAAAAAGTAGAGAAAATGAGACAGTGAGAAGGAGACAAGAACAAATGGAAACAGATCTAATCTATTTAACTCTTTGATCAAGCAGCAGTTGCACATGGTGAGAGAGTTCAGGGCCATAGCACGCTATATAACCATTTAGAACTCATGCAAACTTTACTTGGTCCCTTCTCTGAAAATAAACCAATGCACTAATGACATATCATTTGTCTGTATTGCATCTGCATGCTTGCAACAGTACAATATACTGCTTGCCTGAATAAATTCAAATACCAGCCACTGTCCGTGGATAAGTACATATTTCTAATATAGTGTAAGTATTGAACCTCAACACTTTTTTAACCATTTAATATATTTGTGGTATCAAAAAGTGTAATAAAGCTGGCATTGATTGCTTGGTAAGGTTGTTAGCGACTCCTTACACAGTGATGCATTGAGCAGTATGGCATGTTTTTGTGAAAAATAGTTTGAATTATGTCCAAATCCAACCAATTGTATCAGCAATAAAGATTTTTAAAAACAAAAACATCCTTGGGTGAAACTCAAATCAAACTGTACTAATATCCTTCAGTAACAAGTTCAGTGATCAGCATTTTATGTGTATTATCAAAAAAATAGATTGAATTTATCACAAAAGAGAGATGGGGGTGATTATACAACAATATAATTGGTTTATGGGGTAATGATATAAGATGAAAGGTAAGGCTCTGGCTCCAAACATGGGAAGTATTAGCAGCTAACAAAGGCTTGAAAGAGTTGAATTAGCTTTTTGAGCAGCTTCACTGAAATGCCTGGTGGGAGCCCTAAGCTTGAGTATTCAATAACTCAGTGTAAAACAATCAATGCCATCTGAGTACCTCTGGGGGAGGTTAGTGTGGTGTGAACACAAATAGTCCTAAGCACCAGTTTGCTGTTTTCTTCCGTGTTCGCAGTGTATTCAGTGCTGATGTGCAGATGAGCTGGGACGGCAGTAATAGGGTCACTTAGTGGGATAAATATGCTTCAAATAAGTCTGGTATGTGAAAGCACGCACAAAGTCTTTACACACAGTGACAGTGTCAAACAGAGTGGGAGGACATGCATAAACAAGCAAGTGGCTGACACATGATGGTAAATGGTGACATTCCCTCAGGCCTCCTTCCCAGGCTTTCATCTGATTCATAAGCAAATACATACTTGATCATTATGACAACAAAAGCAGTATACGTTGCACAGACGTCACATAGATGAGCAGTGCTGCATTAGGAATAAAGATTTCCAAAATGCCACACAAGTTCCATTTTGTTCAAATGACAAAGTCATTCTCCAGCTTTGACCGTTTCCAAATGACTCAGCAGAGCTGGGTTTACTAATTTAATCTGTTAAAGCTGGAGTTTAGATGAATTCTTGGCATGTGGAAATTACTTTAGTTTTTCTATTTAGTCTTGACACATTTAACTTTTTAATTATCCAAGAAAATCCTTTGGGCAAAAGCAGTGCATTCTTTGGCAGGACTCTGCCCCTCCCACTCCTTTTAAGTGCTCTTTTCAGCCCTTTCTATTTCATACATCTCTTTAGTTTAGTGTAAACTACGTTTTGTGTTCTAAAGAAAGTATTTGATATTATAATATTCATCATTAAAGCTCCTAATACATACACAGGCAGACTCCCGCAGTCACAAAGCCGCAGCAAACATACACATAAAACACACACATGCACAAAGCTGCCTACCAGCAAGCTGTTTGCCCATGTTCTCCAGCTCTTTAGAAAAGAGGGAGTCACCCAGTAGTAGGCCCGTCTGCCCGGCAGAGCTCCCACCTCTCACAGCCTTCAGATCAGCCTCCCAGACAGCCTGACGCTAGTTAGCAAGGAGAACACAAAAGAGAGAGAAAGTCATATTAGAAGAAAGACCCTACAATTAACTCTTTATATTATTTTCAGCTATTGCTGAAAATATCTGAGCCATATCTCCTGGAAAGAAAGAGGCAATTATTATTTTATAGGGCTTTAGAAAAACACAAGAAACCACAACAAGTGTAGATGAAAGCATAGAGTGTGCAGTGCACTCTGTTTAGTGAATGTGGCATGTAAGACTTTCAGTAGTGGCTCAGGAATTTTTGTGTAACTTTGAGTAAATCTATAGGAGCTTGTATGTGCACTAGTCTGTTGGCAAAGGGCCTGACAGCAGCAAATTTTGCACCAGCAATTAAAGAACAATAAAGCAGGTATTCTGTATACCTTCCTATGTGCACAACACACAAATATTATAAAAAATAAAGCTAAAAAAATGATCTTATTCCAAAGAATAGAAAAAAAAAATTCTAAAAAGGCTGATTGGATCACTAGTAGTGACTGTTTTGGCCTGTTTACGCCTACCTCTTCCTGGCCAAGTGCGTGATTTGGAAAGGGACCTGTTACACAGACTGGGGTTTGCCAAGTCGTATAATGGCAGCATGCCTAATCCTCCTCTTTATTCCTATGATGGGACACAAGTGGCCAGATGATCTGTTAAGCCAATTGAGCAACTGCACGCAAGCTCCAGGCACAGGTGAGAAATAAAACCTGTCAGATATAATTCCACCTCCTGCAAGTTCAGTTTACAGTAGGTAAGTTATGATACTATTGATGCCAGCACTTACATCATATGATGTGCTAAGCACTTAATAAGAGACCAAGTTGACTTGACAAAGTGCTAACCAAAATTAGGCTCTGGGAGATCTGTGATATGCATACAGTGCTGTCTTTCAACACAAACCAGGGAAATAATGAGCATCTCATTTTATGATTTTCAGGGTACAATCTTTCCAAAGAGGAGTCATGGTGAAAAACAAGTGAAGCAACTATCCACTGATAAATGACAGAACATGATTCCCAGGGTCTATGGCACTGATCTTTGTGTCTGTCAGATACATGAGGCGTTCTGTGGCAGAACCACAACATCACAAGCCAATCCTTAATTACAGCCCTCATAAAGGAGCAAGGCGGGATGAATATTACAACTAAATCCCCTCCACAACTGTATTTCTTTCTCTTTGGTGGTATCCCCACAAATCCAATAGCATGACTTCATCTTGTCCTCTAGCACAAAAGGCCACCAACAGATTCCCAAGCGTATTTGTATCATCTTACCTACCCTGTAAGTCATTATATAGAAAATAAAGATGCTCCTGCAACAGTACATTTGGAAATCCTTGTCCAGCTTTAATCTTGGTTGTAATAAACATTCCATTTTATTATGATGGTCAAAAAGGCCCAGCCTCACTTCTGAAAACCAGTAGATCTACTTTTATCATTAATATCAACAGTGCAACATTTGCATTGCCACTGCCCTCAAGTTCCTCTGTCCACTAAAGCAAAGACTACAGTGTAATCAGGACCATATATCCTGGAGACTGCAGACTGGAGGCTATGGCTGGTGGTACTGTACAGTCCTGTGGCTAGGTAAACAAACAGGATATAGCGAGTCTGCAAGCAATTCACTTTCTCAGATAACATCAATAAATAAACAGACATTACGATCAAAATATGACTGTTGTTTCATCAAGTTTGGTGAAGTCATATATATTTACAAAGTCACCAGGAAGACGTCAACATCGACAGTCTGCCATAATAGTGCATTTAAAAAAGCGTACAAAACAGAATGGCTCTGTGTGGTAGATAGGAGCAAAAACAAACAAGAAAAAACTAAACAAAATATGGACTTGATTACGCACAGAAAAGACAAAGTGATGAAAAGTGATTTCCCCTCACTATGGTTTAATGCAGCTATTGTCCTTATATGAAATAATGTATGACATGGGCACAGATGGGGTCAAACTTTTTTCCATTGTATGGATGCTTAGATTGGATGCTTTAATCTATGCAGACAAAAGATGAGATGAATGTCTTTTCATCTCCAAAATAAAGAGTGGCTATGATTTTGCAATGACTTATGAGTATATTAATGTCAGTGGTGCAAAACCCAAGTCGAATAATCTCCCTCCCACTATGACAAAACTAAAAGACCTAAAAGAAAGAAGGGAAAAACCCTCTGGTGATGCTTCTGCCCAAATAACAAACATGGATCTAGTTTCTTGCAAAATTGATTCCATGTTGAGAGCAAACAAGACAGAAAGAAAGGATGGAAGTCTAGAGTTAAATATTTTATAGCCTGCATGTGTGCAGCTATACGTGTGTGGTCACCAGTAATAATCACCACAATCTGGGGTTTGGTCCAATATTGCCCTACACACAACAAGAACTGTTTGGGATGTGTGCATGCAGTCACAGACCTCAAACATGGCTGGGTTGGAGGTTTGAGCCTACTGCTGGCTTTGCAAAGTACAATTGATGGAACCTCTTGTTGTGGTCAAGCAAGGGCAACAGATGGACTAACACACACACAGGTCACCAGTATTTTTCATTTATTATTATCTTAGACTTCTGCATTGGCATTTTGACACGAATTGTAAGTAACACAAAATTACTTGGTCCTGCAGGTTATTGGTGCTATTCAATCCTGGACTGTCTGTGCAAATTGTGCTACTGTTGCTACAGCTTCACCTTGAACCTTTTTATGTCCCTATCCCATTTTAGTCCCCATTGATGTTGCAGCAATCATAGCTTCTAAGTTTTAAAAAAGTAAGCTGCTCATATTGGCACCCTTTCCATTTTCTTGCCCATAGGTGTGAGTATGAGCGATGAGCATGAATGGTTTTTGTCTCTGTATGTCTCTATATGTCAGCCCTGCAATAGACTGGTGACCTGCCCAGGGTGTACCCCGCCTTCACCCAATATCCAGCCCCCGGCGACCATGACAGATAAGCAGTATAGATATTGGATGGATAGATGGAAGACTGAAATACAATGAGACAAAAAATGGAACTGCCACTTCAGCTTAGCAAAGCCAGCATACATATCTTTGTCAGTTTACACTCAAAGACTAAAATTCAAAAACTTCCATAATGTAAAAGTTGTTGGCAAAGATGAATAACAGCACAGCGAGTACTGCTTGTTCGGCATCCCAGCAGACAGGATATTGTCAGCATAGGGATTTGATCTGCATATGTGTGAGATAGAGATCATTGTTGTTTGGTTAGAGTAAGGATGACAATGTTACAGTCTATTTATGAGCTCTTCAAACATGCAGGGAAAGATCAACTCTCTCACTCACACAATTATAAGCCAATTGAGTTAAATGTTAGTTTCTTGTTTAAAAAATATTCAAACGTATCTATATTGTAATGGAGTCTGGGGTCCAAACAGCGGTGCAAAAGCAGAACACAAATTTCAAATTTCATAGTTCATCTATATTCCAAATTAAAAATCAAACTGAAAGGAGTTGATCAACATAACTCAATTGTAAGAAACTGGAGATTTGGTGTTTTCCAAAAAACAGATTATACTGTCTTAGCCTGTTCCAGCTTGCATAGCCATCGGAGGATTTGAGATATCAAGGTTAACACTCGAGTTTTAATGAGTTCCTCTTGTCTTGGCTCACAGCAGAAACACCTAATGGATTTTATGGACTGTATACAGGACTCACCCACATGGGCCTAACCACTGTGTTAACACAGCCAAAAGCAAAGAGGATATTGACCATAACACACAATTATGTATTACTGTCATCTACTTCAAGCATTTCAAAAACAGGTGGTATGACATACTGCCTGTCCCCGAGTCAGAGAACAACAAGCAACAGAGAGAGTGAAGTGAAAAGGGTGAAAATTAGAAAGTAAAAGGAAATCAATGTTCAATAAGTATGGTGAGAATTAAGAACTAAATCATCTTACTAACTGAACAATTGGTAAACACAGTGCTAAGTGCACAGCATTAGTGCCAAATAGTGCAGTGCAATAGTACATTAATATCCCATATACAGGTCAAGTATCTCAGTGCGTTGCATTAAATTAATAATTTCTACAGTCAAACAATTTAAATATCTGACCTTCCCACTACATTAGTTATTGGGTTTTTACTTTGAATAAAGTGTGTTTTGTACAATATCACAGTTCATCACCAACACCACCCAGCCCCAGGTTTCACATGGTTTTCAGTAGCTTTGACTTTGATGGTTATTGTTCAGGTTTTCACAAATAAGTTTTAGCAAGTACAAAGTAACATAAATGTACCAACTTCCTTTGGGATAAAATTGAATCGCAAAATGTGGTGATTAGAACTCCAACACAACTCTCAGTGTATTTTGAAAATGAACATATAAGATATTTCATAGTGGGTTGTTGTATTTTAACAATAATTAAGGCCATAGCACAGTGATGGCAGATCAGGTAAACCCACAAATATTCCAAAATCAGGAAAACTGCACAAGAGGTACCACTACTCTAAATTTGCTATCCATATCCATACATGTTTAACTTTGGAGGTGTGGACTGGTGCCAAATATAAAAAGCCATACAGTGTATCGGCTCAGACTCACCTTGGACCAAACTCAAATTCCCCTGGAAACAGAAATAAACCATCACAATGGCTTTGCCTTGTATCATACACCTGGCATTGCATCACACTAATTATCTTATTTCAACCATACAAATGAACAGTTTCCATGGCAGACTTTATGACGGTAACACCCATACAAGCTAAATTTGATTAAAACATATCACTTAACACTTACAAAGGAAACTGTGGAAGAATTTCTTGGGGAATTTGCTCTGGCAATTGCTTTAGGAAAGTATTTGTCTTTATGGGGCAATTATCACCTAAAGGAGCTGGCAGAGGCAGGGGGCCTGTCGGACTAATAATGATAACCATTAACAGTGTTTACTTTCCAACATCACCAAGCTTTTACTGCCTAAACCAGAGTAATATACAATTCAAGGCATACTATATTTATAGACAGCCGTACATGCTGAAATGTGATAATAATAAAATACGACTTCTTGCCTTTAACCAAGAAAAAGTTGTATGTATTCTTTCACTAATAACTAGTGCAGCAAGTGAAACAAACTCTTTTCTACTAATGCTTGTGTAACTTTTTATACATGTTAAATATACACACATAGCACATAATAAATTAATATAAAACTAGTTATTATACATTAGCATTGTATTTTTCTTGTAAAAGCATACTTTTTTCTGTACCTTTTAGCAATTATGGCCTACAAGTCCCCAAAGGATGAGTTAAACTAACAACCTATTACAAGTAACTTTTGTATAAGCAAGTAATCACAAAACAACTTCATTCAATGCTTTAGGTGATAGAGGACGTCTTTGTTGCATATGGGACATATTAGTACTTTAAGTGTGCCAGACCTATGGAGATGTAGATGGAGTGTTTAGTCCCTTGGTATAAGCAACTAAAGTAGACGCTCCATAGGGGTTTGTTGATCAGTGGTTAGAGATAAAACATATCTAGTTGAAAGTTACATCAGTTGCAGTAGATGGAATTTCTGAAAAAGCTGTTAATCGGTATTCAAACTGTCTGTTACCAGGTGAAGCCTAGCCTTTTCACTTGGAAAAATTGAAACCAGTATTTGTCTGAAAGCCAGTTTATAATATAGGAAAATGAGAATAAAATGTATACTTTGGTGCAGAGTTTCTCTGATTTCTGGATGTTGTCTTGCAAGCACTTGGTCTAATCCGTCAGACTTCCGACTACAGGCTTTGATACAACAGGTCCCTCAGTCTGTGAAAGTCTGCTCCCAGTTAGTCTGGAGCCTCTCTGCATCTGCTTCACACACGGAGCAATGCCTTGGCTCCAAACCTCTTTCTTTCTTTAAAAAGTGCTGTAAAAAGCTATGTCTAACACTTAGATTGGGCAATTATAAAAAGGTATTGGCTTTTTTCAGGGGTAATTATACAAAGGTACCAGCGTCTTAGCTGACTGCTTTATGAACAGCATGTGAGTGTTTGTGTCTGGGTCTAGTGTGTGCCACATTAGGCCTCTATAGATTTCTTCCCTGAAGCATGTGAGGTGATCACACAGTCCTTCTGAAAACTGCCTGCACTCCTGTAACCCATAAATATTTAGTTCTATTGTATAAAACTTCTGAATCAGCCTCAACTCTTGTCGTGTCACTAGATATTGATTTCATTTGTTCTATTCAGTGCCCTTAGAGGTAAGCAAAGCGATACAGGGAGATTTCTAATTGGGGTATCAATTGTTCAGCACTACCAACTGTTGTGTAAGCTGAAATGCCCACATAAAGATGTATCAGTTTTCCTTGGGTTTTGTCCAATTAACAAGAGGCTTGAGGTGGTTTTCACTCGCTGTCAGACAATAGAAGTGGAGGAGAGAGCGATGTGGTAATTGATGGCTGTATAGTGATCTTAATTGTTTGGTGATGGATGTGGGGAGGACACTTACAGAGCCTGACACTTGAGACGTGGCCTCACATTCCTGCAACCGTCCCGCCACTGTGTCCACCCCGGGCAATGGAGCTGCTCCAGACAGCACACATAAACAGGAAAAAAGACGGACAGAGCACAACATGAGACCACAAAAATGTAAAAGGAGGCAAAAAATAACTACTTTGATTTTGAACTGCGTTACGCAACTTACAGGAGATGTCAGGTACAGCTTGTTCAGATATGTGAGGCCTGTGCTCCTCTTCAGATCTACTGTCTGATAGACTGTCCCCCTGCAACCTAGAAACAACACGTAACATGTATACACTACTGTACACACTGACAGAGTGCATTTAAATAATCTCTAAAATCAGCATTTTTCAGTCACAACATTGCAATGCATGTTTGGAAACTGAATGTCAGATAACAAAAAGGCAAGCAGGTTGCTATCAGTCTGAGGTGATGAGACAAAGAGGAAGTGTTTAGTGACTTTTAATCTCTACTTTTGCAAAAAATCAGGGATGGTACCAAGAAAGAAGGAACATGGGGTCAGTTTTGGGGCACAAACCACATTTTTTTTCCATCACTGCTATTCAAATTATATTGGAAATACTCTCCTAAACTAAACCATAGTAATGCACTTACAGACATATGGTGCGCAGAATAAAACCGTGCATGGCTCACTTGTTTCAGAAGCTTGCTGAAAAGGCAAAACTGAAAAATTGGCACAGATTCTCTTTAAATCATTCAGTTCTCTCTTCTTTTTCAGAGATATCTGTTTGAGCTGAAATGGAAAGTGGTCTGAGAGATTTGGCTGTCTCCTTAAGGTGCTAAAAGATTTGCGTTTCCCTTGGATAGTGATGTTTATTGTGGGTGAAAGACAATTAGCAAGTGAAATGTATTTCCAGTGGGAGGATAAACATGTCACGCCAGGCTTTTCACCACATTTATACTCTTCTACAAACTAATTCACACACTCTGAGCAACAGACTGGAATTAAACCAGCATATATTTTTCTGATGTACATCTTAATGACTGTAAATCATACCACATATTGACTGTAATTATACACTACTTGAGCTCTGAATGTTATTTCTATGTCATTAGTGTAACTGTTAGCTGGAGACAAAGTAAAGTAATTCATACACTTTTAAGGCACAACCTCATAGCCACAGGCCCTATTGGTTTCTACCTCTACAATGAGGGTAAAAGCAGAGCATAGCTTTTTAAAGTGTATTCTATTTTATTGTGTCTTTATACATCCCTCTCCTTGTCTCTCATTCTTTTTAATAGTCTTTATAAGACCATTAACCAGTACCCAAGATGATTATCACAAGGCCTCCCAATTCTCTGAACAAAAGCTGCTCATAGCCACAAGCCCCGACTACTATTCCCTCAGTACATTCCTGATATGAAAGCAATTAATTTAATGAGAACTACAAGCCCGAAAGAGATTTGTGGAGATCTATCCATTTCCTTGGACAGCTCCGCCAACTGCTCCGGACTATGCCCAAGATCTGGGATGCGTTTGTACACAGGAGGTTTTGTGGAAGGAGCACATCCCCATTAAATGAACTAAAAGTTCAAATGCATGAAGGAGGTGGATGAAATGCTGGACCACAGCTATAGCCCAAGAGACAGACACAAGGCCACATCACACAGGCCACATGGTACTTTACACTTCAACCAACCAGCAGAGAGTGAGAGGAAGCAGCGAGTTTCCTGACCTGCCACTGCTAGTTAGGAGCCACATAGGATGAGTGGACTGTTCGCTGGTGCGGACAGTTTTTGGACAGAAGGGAAGGAATAGGATAAGGATAAAAGGATAAAGGCTGAGAAAGGTGTCTGACAAGGCTCGGATCAGTTTCAAAAAAAGTAAAAAAAATAGCGACTGCCATGCAGGTCATTTATGATTCATTTTACAACTTAAGGGAATAAGCCAACCTTACAGAAATAGTGTGGATAGACAATGTGTAAAAACAGAAAGGGTTTTCTTTAAAGTGCTTTTGTCTGTGTGATGTTACTGTGTCATTCGTTAAGGGGTCTCGCCTCCTTGTTATGACATGTACCATTACAGGTGGATCTGGCACACACAGAGAGATTCAGTGCTGCTGGAAATTAATAAAAGGTTGGTGGGGAGGAACAGAGTTGTCGCCTTCATGCTGTGGGTGTGAAAGCAAGCGTCACCTCTCTTTGGCTTTGGGTGGTACACAGTAGCGCCAAGTGGCTTGGTCTTGTTTAACCACTTAAACAAGTAGAGGGAGTGATGAAGTGTACATGCTTTCCAACCATGGTGTGATGCACAGTGGACCTCACTGACATACAACAGTTCATATATACAGAAAAAAAGAGCTGAGTTCTATTGTATCTAATTGTATTTGCTGGAGGGGTGATGGCTGTGTGAGGAATGCTAGTCTAACTTAGGTCAGTGTTCACATATCAATGCAAAGCCAAGGACCCCTTTACTATCTTTGTGAGAGCTATGTAATATCAGAGACTACTTGGTTCTCTTGAGCTTTAAATTTACACTAAAATCAACTGTAAAAATAACTTTAAGTGTAAGACTTTGGCCTGAGTGCAAGGTCACATCTGTACAGTAGTACTGTCTGCAGGTGTGAAGCACAAGCACGTTAACTGTTCCCCATATGAGGAGCAAGTTTAAAGGTTGGCCTCATATTGAGCCATGTTTGAAAGGTGTTTCTGGGAATCTCATCAAGAAAGTGCTAATGCACATAAAGGAGAAAGTCTCTGTAAGGATTGCCCCTCTTCAAACTCCTCCCTGACCTCTGCCCACACATCTTTTCACAACACTCTGCCAGTATGCGTGCAGGGACAAGCATGCACATGTTTTATGTGTGGATTCATGAAAATCTGTGTGTGCAAGCATGAACCCCTCCACAACCCCTGATCCCAGAATTCAGTGTCTCCAGAATAGCACAAAAGGCATACATGCGTGCAACACTCTTCCAGCTTACTGATCTGTTTATGACCCTATCGCTCACCAAAAATGACTATGAAAGACCACGACTCCTTCGCCAGTAAAACTTGGGAAGGATTTGGTGGTCAGGTTAAAGAGGACGAAGCAAGAATTTGGCCTGAACTGAAGGAGAGAGGAAGACATAGAAGGAGAACAGATGTCTGACATTTTAGTCAGTAAAAAAAAACTCAAGACTAGAGCCAAAAAGGACTCCAGATACAGATGCTATGGTGCTTTGCCACCAATTCAACCAGAGAACTCAATGATATGCCAGAGGCATAAACTATTTGCTTAAAAACATCAAGTCGATAAACTGCCAACAAAAAATCCAGTGATACCATTCATCCTCCTGCATGACCTCTGACAACATCCTGCGGTCTATGTGTAGAATGAAACTGATAAGCAGTGAGAATGAAAGAAGAGAAGGAAACAAACAAATTCCAAACCCCAAACAGAGGAGGCTGTGCAGGCAGATTTGTGCCTGGCGTCTCATCGAAGAGATACCCGTTTATCTTTGACTGGCATCAAGGAAGACTCCTGCCCACACCTGCCTGTGGTATCACACCCAACACACAGAAATCTGAGTGCTACACTGATGCTGTGGATCGGGGGGACAGGAAATGTGTCAGAAGAGAAAACAGTGATAGAGAGAGAAGGGGTGATAATGGAGATCATTATCCACGATAGAGCAGATTTGTGAAAACAAGCAACACCAGAATGCACTTCAGATATGATATTATTCTCTGTTTTGGCTGTTGAGGTATGCTACCTTTGATACAAATGCAAAGAGAGGGAATGGGGAAGTGGAGGGCAGGGCACAAAAAAAAAAAAAAAAAAAAGATTGGAAAAAAGTACAGTACTAATAGCAACAACTTAAGACTTAGAGCAATTGCATTTTGGACAATAGATGAATTTGCTTTCTTGCTGAGAGATTGATGTATAGATTGCTAACACGCATGCACGTCTGGTAAATATATGGCTACATCCCCCCCCCCCCCCTTTCCCCAAGCTAAGCTAAGCTAACTGGGTGATGGCTGTACTATGAAAGCAGTAACAAGCTTCTCTTTTCCTAAAACCCTTGGATTGACTGAGTTGTGTTTTTTTTTTTTTTTAAAACAATATCTCTCTCCAAGGCACCAGATAAGAGAGTAGAAACATTTACCTGGCACACCTAGAGCAGATGTTGAGTGTAACTTTGGCCTGTGGTTCAGGCTGATAGGAGCTGCGTCCCTGGCTGAATTTACTGCCGGATGGAGCCAAGCCTGTCACGCCCTCCATCCGCAGGTCATCCAGGTCCTCTGAGAGGGGAGCGAGCCAAAGAGACAAAAGTAGAGACAAGGGAAGGAAACCAAGGAAAAGAGAGAAAAAACAAAAGAGAGAAAGACCCACCATTAATCATACTGGTCTCCCTTGTCAATATGATGCCCAGTGATGACAGTCTGCTCAGAGCTGAAGAGGCACATCGCAGTAAATAAACACTCAGTCCAACACTGCTGTGTGCTCACACACACACACACACACACACACACACACACACACACACACACACACACACACACACACACACACAGGAGTTTGTTTTTAAAAAATGTATTACAAAGAGGTTGAAGGGGACAAAGAACAATGAAGTCTAAGAGGAGAAATGACGGGGGATGAAGTGCTGGAAAGTTGGGTTTTGTCTGATCTCTCCCTGTGTCCTCTACAGCAAGCACATACATACACAGACCCTCTTCTCTCTGACTCTAAAGAAGTCCAGATATACCAGTATCAGATATACCAGTATTGTTCATCCTGAACACCTGCTTTCCCTCTCTCACACACACAAACAGGTGCAGAGGTCCTTTTTCACTTTATTTCTCATGTACAAGTTAAATAAACTTTATTTTTGTCTCCCCTTCACCTCTTCTAACATATCTGTTTTATCTCAAAATACAGCTGTTCTCCATGAAATGCTCTACGGATGGAACAACTCAAAGTTTGACATTTGGATGCGATTCAAGACTAAACAACATCATCAGCTATCACATCATGGTACCGAATTTTCAGCATCAAGATGGTGTGGTATACGTTTCTTTAATAGACACTGTGCTTGTATGATTGAGAAAAGAAAGCAAAAATTGTGCCAATAAAAAGGTTTATGAAAGAAAAGCAGTGAAGTAGAATAATATGAAGTCAGTGTTTTCTGTCGCAAAGTACAGACCTGTAATAGACTGGTTAAATACTATAGAGGATCAAAAGGACAGATTCTGAATCAGCCAGACCATTCTGGTTTTGACTACATCTTCAAGAGATAAAACATATTGCGGTACTTTCCGTGTTATGAGAATGAGTAGACGAGTGGGTGTCTGGACTCTTACTTGGTTAAGTGTGTTGGTCAAGCTTTTTAAACACTTGTTGAATCACAGAGCATTTTGACTGGTCACCACAACAATATTTGTCCTATTTTTCCCATTAGAGCAGAAGAATTTAGGAGCTTTGCCAGCGAGGTGGTCGCCTTACGGACAGAGTATATTCTTGCCTCTTTACTACCATTGTTTCTGTTCTTTTGCATACAGTACAGAAGGTGCCTGTTGCTCTATGTATATGTGTATGTAGTTATTTGAAACCAACATTGATACTTTTCATTTTGGGTTCACATTACGAGAGCCCTGGTGTGGGGGAGAAAAAAAATTGGCCTCACACCTTGAAAGACGAGAATGCATGACTAATCACCTAGATTAGATTGGATGACACTTGTTCATGAGAACGCTCTCCCTCCATCCATCAGCATGGCTCAGAGCCAGAAAATCTCACCCGCCTCCTTTGGGTGTCAGAAAGTCATTCTGACAAGCCACCTATATGCAGTGCTTCAATGTAATCCACTTATTTGACTCTGTCCTGACCAGGTAGACTAACCAGAGTCTAACTGTTTCTTACTTCGGTTCACAAGCAAATATGGCAAGAATATACAGTGTATATTTGCATTTTCATATATATGTGTCTTTTCAGCTTATTACTCCATGTGATGGAGTAGTCAGATGGTCCTGAGTGAAATGTCAGACAACTACTGGAAGGATTGCCATTGAATAACTTTGATTCACTTGAAAAATAGAAGGTCAAATTTTCAGTTTAAAACAAATGACATTTCATCAGCCATCAGCGGTTTAGCAAGCTGAGAAGCTAAACTAAGTCATGGTGATGACTGTAGACATTTATCCTGTTAACAAATTAAGAGCTCTACAGTTCAAAATATATATAGTACGTAAAAACACCAAAAAGCCTGTAAATCCAGATTAGTTCACAGCGAGCTGTCAAACCTCTGTCCAAAAATCCAATCATGACATTGATGATAATTTCTTCAATCCTATTCCAAGTAAAGCCAATAATTATAATAATAATTAGCCTTATCTTTCTCCAAATTATATGAGTAGTGGTCGTTAACAACCTCCACCTATGTACAGTCTGTAACTGTGCATCTAAATCAATATGCTTATTCAGGATGTTTAACAAACTCCAGACGATGCTGGATTTTCTTACATTTTGAACACTGACACCAATCCATGTCCAGGCTGCCTGAGAACGAGTCTTGTTTTAGTGTTTCAAGAAGGACAGATACATTCCAGTAATACCCTTAAGCAAGGCAATATTAAATGTCCCATTCATCATGGAATACATTGGAGGGGGTGGGGACAGAGAAAGCCACCAGCGATTTGGGCAAGTCGCTGGTCGTGGGAACTGTTCGAGTTTGGGCCTTCACCTTGTCCTCTTTTCTCTTCATCCATTCCCACTTCATCATTTTTTAATCATTGCCTCTTCTTTTGGTGACTGACTAATGTGGCATGCCAGATTTTTGGGAGGTAATAGTCTGTGAAACAAATCACTACTTGACAAATGGAAACATTCACTTGTAAGACTACAGCTTTCGTGAGATACTAAAAGAATAACAGCAACCAGCTCTGACACAAAGAGAGCATGACCTGAGTGTACACAGCTGCTCGTCACCTCCTGCTTTGTCTTTTAGGCGTTGTTTCCTTCTGGTCAAGATAAAATAACACCATAATGGAGAGAAAGACCTCAGTGTCTGAGGGAGGAAAAAGCTCATCTCAGCCACTCAGAGGTCACTGAGGTAAACAAAGGCTGTTGTCTGGAGTGCATCCCTTACAGAAAACAGGTTAGAGTGAGCCTGAATGAAATGTAGCAGAAGTTGAGCACAGTGTTTTGTAGCAAGTTTCACACCTGGAACAGTTCATACATCTGATCAGATCAGAGATTGGAGGACAAGGTTTCCAGATAATTTTGATGGGAAAGCAACAGCAGGGTAAACAGTAAGTTTTTTGTAATTGTATACTTGTTTATGGACAGATGAGTGAGCAGAAAAGATTGCAACTACTGTAAAATGCACTTAGCCTCAACTACACTGGCAGTGTAGCTGTATGAATGACGCAAATCATGGAAGAAACCCTGCTTAGATAAATATAAAAACACTGAATCATCTTTTTTTAAGTTTAGTAACTTAAGGTCTCTCCAAGAATGAGATTGAAGAGTGGGCTTAGCCCTTCATCTCTGCAACAGCAGTCTGAACTGCAGCCATGTCAGTGCTCCACTGTCCAAGTGCTCTACTGAGGGAGGCAGAGGTGACAGATTTTTGCGTTGACACCACACTGTCTCTCAGGGAGGCCTGTGTGTGTAGTGCTAAAGTGATGAATATGTGTTTGGGGTTTGGGTGTTAGCATTGTAAATGACTGCTTTTACATGCACATAAGTGTTCTGACGCATATGCTCACACTGTATCCCGATGACTCAAGGCCTGAATATGACCACAGAAATGTTTTCTTCATCAATGAGCATGGAAATGTTGGTTTGTATGTCAAATCATGCTAGTGCGCTATGTAAAATGGCCTTAATTTTATCATTATAAATGATGTAACTTTAAATCACAACTGTTTTTTTTCCATGTGCCAATTTACATCTATGCTCCAAAATATTTAGTGAACATGGTACATTTAGTGTGGCTACCTGTCTTTTCCTTCTCTGTCTACTTAGTAAAACACATGACTGAATACATACTCTCACAATGGAGCCCAGCATGACTCCCACACAATACCACCATGATAGGTTTACAGTGTGTCTCCTGTGAGACCAGTTTACCCTGAGACCATGACAGCCTCCCAGGCCTCTGTCTAGACACAACAAACGTCTGTCCACACTCGCCCGTTTGTCAGCCCGTCACATTTCCACTCACTGGGCACCGGGGCAGCCATGCGTGCTCCCCCTGTCTAACGATGAGACATGGCAGATAAATAAAATGGGTTTGCACCGGGGACAGGAGGTGGAGGTGGGTGGTGGATTGCATGGGGGCTGGGGGGATGGAAACTATTCGAGCGATGCAATCCCAACAAAAGGCCTGAGCAATGAGGAATTCCTTGCCGCAATCACTCACTCACAGAAAAGCCAGGGAGGAGAAGAGCAGAGTGCACAGATAAAGTGTTTGTATGCTCCTCTCTCCAAGTTTCCATGTAATTTAATGTTGTTTAGATAGCGACGGACTGACTGGCTCTTTGCTGCTTTTCATGGGGCTAAAAACAGAGCTGGAGGCATAATTAGCTCCTCCACTTCACAAATAACTTAATATACACCTTCTTGGATGTTGCGTTGACAGATGCGTGGGGTGGAATCATCTAACACACTACCCCACACGTGGAGAGAGGAGGTAACGCACACACACATCTCTCAAACCAAATCCAAAGCATTTCATCAAGTGCTGTGAGTTATTGTGTCTCATCTAAGTGAACTTTCCATTCTTTCATGAGCAGTGACGACGTCTCACCACATAACACTGGGCTCTAATTAATAGTCTGTAAGTGATAGATGTCTTGCTCCTTGCGACGTACAGTTAAAAGCTGCACTCACTCACTCACACACAGAGACCCACATGTGTGAGCAACATACTCAGACGTATAGATAAAAAGGCATGCAGCACATACTCAACCCAACACATACAGTGACACTCGCAGACCTCACACTTTCGTTGCCCTCACACATACAACCAGCATTTGTGTTTCATTAAGCCCTGAGCACAAATCCTCCACTCGGCGGTTAGTCGTCACACAGACGTCTTTGATGTGAGTCGCGACGGAGACGCATTTGTTTGGCTTTGTAATAAAAACAATATTCCAACTTACATTTCATAATTATGTCTCGGCTTTCAATAGCACCCCTCTCCCTACCCTCCTCCCTTTCTGGCCTAAAAATATTCCTGTTAGGCTCCAAGTCCCCACAACTTTGAGTGGAGCAGTAAAAACGCTGATCAGAATCAGATGGGGACGCACATGAGCAGGGTAACATCACAACTCTGACGCCTGTGGAAAGTCTTATCGCAGACCTTGGTGCAAACCTCCTTTTAACTCACTTTCTAACCACAAATATTGCAGAGATTAGGACGTCACCGTAGAAACACCAGAGCTTGATGTATTGATGGATTACACTGCCAGTCACTGTACTTGGACAAAGTAACTTCTTTGACTGCTCTGGAAACTTAGAAATAAACTTCAAATTTGTTGCTTAACTATTGATCTTTAAGACAGCATTTTTTACAAAGGTACTACATAGTAAATATATATCAAAACAACTGTCTGCCAGGGTCAAGGCTGCCATCTACAATTTAAAACAATAGTATTCATCACCAAAGAATTACGCCATCCATCAAACAGAAATGTGCCTGTACGAGAGGAATGTAGAGCTCTACAGCTTTTAAAAAACAAGCATAAGTTAACATGAGTAATGGAATAATGATGTAGGTAGAACTGTGTAAGCAACTTGTCCTATGAGCTCAACTCTTTTCATCGTTTCCCTGTTTGTTTATGATAAACAGAGATACAGCAGCACGCACATAACTTCAGAGGTGCAGTTTGACTTTGCATTCACTCACAAAAACACACACACAGACTGTTTATGATGCACCAATTATTGTATAATGACAAAGACCATATCTCACTTGTCTATCCCTTAAATCTTAATCTTGTAGCACACAGGAGAGAGAACAGTGATGTAACTTTGTTTTCAAATTATTACTTTTACTTTTTAGATAACGCAGCCTATGGTGCTGTTGGGGGGGGGGGGTGGTCTTTAGTCAATTAACACAATGCTTCTATTCACACAAGTCTCTTATCTGTCATTCTAGATAACAATGCTATCCACATTATCATCCGTGTGTGTCTACTATCTATCTTTTACTTCTGTCTGTGGCTACAATAGCCACAATAGAGTATCACTGTGTCCATTCAGCTCCCTTCCATTAAGATAATCTCCTCAGTTCATCTAAGGCCCTTACACACACCAGAGAGGCGTACGCTGGCTAGTATCAGGCCATATTCTGTGTAATGACTACTTGCTAGATTTATGGTAAGATCACAGCAGTCTACTCGCCTATTGGTAATTGCTTCCAGTAATACCATCGTAATGCCACAGCAATTTGCCTCTCGATTAACGTATCCATCTGCACCATGGACACTTTTACAGGCGTCAAATTGGGCGCAGTTAGAGTTTTACTGGGGACATTCTTTTCACCATCAGACCAGTGAAACCTACAGAGGTGAGCCCAGCCCTTTCAAGCCCGTACTTCAAGTGAAAGATTTAGTGCCGAAGCAACTTACACCGCTGACATACAGACTGTGACTATGTTCTCATTCACCTTCCTGCTCTTCTCTCAAAGCACCGTGATGATACTGCTGTGTTGTTAGGTTACATTGTTTACAGGGCAACTGTTGTGTCTTTGGTTGTTTGGGCAAGGATGAAGGGGCTGATGGGGGTGATGGGAGTGTGTCTCTGTTTGTGTTGTTGACAATTGTTGCTGCTGCTGGCGTCAGGAAGTGCATGCCTTGTCTGCCAGCACTGGCAATCTGAATATTGGCCCACGGCAGAAGACAAAGAGACAGTTCCATGTTAGCACTACTGTCAATCCAGTCAGACATGTATAGATCTACAGTTATAACAAGTTACATTTGCATACCAAGTGGTGTGGTATGATATTAGCAACATTCATAACATTGGTGGAAAGTAACTAACACTTTCTCAAGAACTGAACTAGCCCTTTACTTGAGCAATTTAATATTCTGCCACTTTATAATTCTACTTCACCAATTTCCGGAACAAAATATAGTAGCTTTTGATTTCAGATTTTACAAACAACTTAATAAAATGTTTTGTTGTTTTACATTCTCAAATGTAATTTTAACAAATCAGCACCTTTTTCCTGTTACAGTAGAGCAAGTCTAAGAGTCTATAGCAATGCAAGCTGCTCTGTGGAGCTATGTTTAGGCACAGTAGTGTTTACGCTACTTGATAACATCACCACGCTAACACAATGACAAAACTAACATCCTGGTGTTAAGAAGTCAATATTTGCTGTTTTCACCATCTTAGTTCAGCATATTAGGATGCTAACATTTGCTAATTACCATTGAAAACAAAATACATCTGATGATCACATAAGTATTACAGATTTGTGTTTTTTTTAATATTGATACTTCAAGTACATTATAATGCAGGACTATTAAGAAGTATTACTTTTGTTATATAAAAAAAAAAGGTTCTTGTTTATAGGACAATGTATATTAGTTTTTTCCACAAATGCCAAATATGTATGTACATTTAAGGAGGCAGTTACTAATATTCATGGAAAATAATCATTATTCCCAACTATAATGAAGGAAATAACTGCTTTGCTTTCTCACCACAGAAAATTACGAAGTTAGCAAGACTAAGGATTTTACACAAGATCTGGGGGAAAAAAAAAGGGTTGGCTCACTTTCCCTAGCTTAATCTATGTTATAAAGTGTATAATATACAGCTATATAAAAAACTGCCGTTGTATCGTGCTTCACTCAGCACTTGATCAAGGAAGGTAGAACTTCCTCAGACAAAAGAGCCACACACAGCCATTGTAACTCATCCATCAGACACTGCTTTATTCTGTGTGTATCAAAGACCAGACAGAGCTTTATCATACCCTCATCCTGTCCCCATCAAATCTTCACTGTCACTGTGAATCAGTGAGTGCGTAAATCTACCCCTATGTCCTCCTCTCCTGTTTCAGATATCATGCCAGAGTGGGTTGACATATTATAAAAGGGCCTGTGGACTTATGCAGGGAAATCTGATGAGTGCCGTGTACTGTAGATGTTTTACACTGAGAGACATTAGCTATGCTACATTGGAAATGTGTGTATGTGAAATGGGTTCTGACACAACCCTCCCACATGTTCCCAAAATTAACAGTAATGTCATCGAAACAAAATCTAAACAAAGCAGAGTAAAAGTTGAAAATGATGAAAAGGTGTCCTTCATATTATAACCGACATTTCATCACACCTAAAGAAGGTCAGCGTTTGTGTTGCTAAAGTGTAAATCACGCTTTTAATACACAAAGGTAGATTTTGGGAATTCAGAGGGTGTGTCCGTGAAATGGAATACTTCCATGGACGATGATGAGAACAGTAACTTTACAGTGGGGAACTGGCTAACTCGTCTCATTAACTTGCCATAAAATAACACTACAAAGCCAAAAACAGGGTGTTTCTCCACACACACTGAATTCAGCTTGTTTCTTATTTCAGATTAGTATAAAATTGTGGTCCCACCGCCTAGCAAAAGCTAAAATCTTGACATTTTCCATGGTTTTACAAGGACATGTGAGTCATATTCATTTTCAGTATGGTTTTGACTGTGGTAAATATTAAGCACAGAAGTAATGAAAACGACAGGGAAAACACAGTGCCATCCCTGAGAGCAGCTAGAGAATCAATACGACTTAACCTCTAAGCTGATTTTATTCTCTCTTTTTGGAACAATCTGAAGAAAACAAATCAACCTTAAGCCATGTATTTGGTTTTTATAATTATATTCAATCTGGAAAACCTTGGCTAGCAGTATTGTAAACCTTTCCAAGGCGATCTTATTATTTTCTCATAAGCTCCTTATCCAGGTGCTGGCAAAAAGATACTGTGTTTGGAAAACCCTTCTTCTCAATATGGAAATGAGGATTAGTTGCTAACTTTCTTTCTATCTTATAAGCCTGCTTATATTAGGCATCTTATTCTGTCACAAAAGTTGCAGTTGTTACACAGTAGGACAGACTAGATCTCCTGTCCTGCCTCCCAGTGGATATTTTGAAACATGGTTCGTGTTCCTCATCCTCCAGCGTATTTGTACACGTAAACATGACTCATCACTCATTTGTGTAGTGTGGCTCTATCTGTACACCAGCAATAAACACAACAAGGACACTAACAGCCAATTAGCAGGAGTGATGAACAACAACTCTGCTCAACTGATAAATACAACCAGTACAAAAAGCAACTACTGACAGGCATCCGAGTCAACATATGTCCCTTTGGGATAAGAGTCTTTAATCAACATTTAGTGGTACATGTGTGTGTGTGTGTATCGAGAGAAATTTTGAAGAAGATGAGATATTTGTAGGTACAGCATATGAAAGTGCATCCATGTCTTTTGTTTATAATGTGTTTGATAGTTATTTGTCCAACTAAATGCTTTAGTGCTGGATACTTGTAAAATAATTCAGACATCTTTTCAATAGTCTGTATCACATGTGAAACGTGTGCTCTAAATATAGCCTATGCATACTTTTCTGCCAGGATACCTTGAATGCCTCATCTGATACCAATAAGTGAATCATTTTTAAATACTTTTTTGGCCCTGCTTATGTCATAAAAGTTGTAATGCTGTATTTTAGCCACTAGAGGTCATCCTAAGCAAATGCTTAAATGGAGGACATAAATCCATCAATACATAGTACTGGATGGGGGGTTGGGTTGCTGCATGTGAAAGACCATAAGGGGCAATAACGTTGTTCAGCAATGCATAACGTTTAACATTTTTATAAATGTTTACAAATAGTGACAACTCACTTTGGACTGCAAAGACAAAGCTAGAGAACATGTCACTTATGCTAAAATTTGCTTAACATTTAACCTTATAAGTTAGACACAAGAGCCCACCAAGCAACAGAGACCTTGAGAAAATTATTGATACCCACTAAGCAAGTGACCATATACTTCAACCTTCATGTGGACAGCAGCTCCTTCAGGGATCAATATCCTATCACAGGTATCCCTATTCTAAACAATGATTAGTCATCTTTGACATGTATTTGGTCATGGGTACAAAATCTGTGCCGAGTCCCTCTTTCTTAATGAGGCCTATGAATCCTCCTGGGGGTCATTAATTTTTACAAATCCACCAGGCCACCACATGCTGGATGTTAGCATCATTTTAATCAAGTCTACAGTAGTGAGGCAAGCCATTTAGAGTGACAGTCAACACAGTAGTGGTAGTCCCTGTGGAGAGCACAATGAGCAGGCCTTGACAGAGAATCAGCAATGACCTTGCTGCATTACTTACTTTGAATTACTACCCTGGACTGTAGTGTAAAAGCCACAGGGGAAGATGCCTGGGTTTTAGAGCCATGATCAAAGAGGACCATCACAGGCCATCAACATCCTGCTTTATGGCTCCATTTATCAACATTATATACTACTGTCCTGGGGAATGACTGTGTTTGGCCAAAACAAAAAGAAAGGAAAACTTGTTATTGTATTGTCCACTTAATATTTCTCCCATCACAGAGGAACACTGTGATATAGTACAGTTAAATGTAATTAAGGTCCACATGTACTATGGGAATAAAATCAGTTCCTTCATAAATGTTACACTGTCTCACAGTACCAGACCTACTATAAATGTGAAACCAAACAATTAACAAAATCTAATAAAAGTACAGAATTTGTCTTGGTGCCAATAAAGCCAAGATACATTTAACTCTTTTAAAACTTGTAAGTCTTGAGGCAATGAATCTGAGCCATCTTAGGTAATTTAGTCAAAATAGTCAATTAACAAATTAGTCTATTTGTAAGGTAATCACAGCATTTTGACTTTTTAGACAAAATAAACACATAGTTTTAGGTATTAGGATTATTGGTCCTGGTGACTTCATTTTACAGACATTGATGTTTTATATGATAAATGTAAATATATGATAAAAAGCAATTCATATTTAAAAATCTGCCACTTTGAGTAATAATCATTTGTTGCAGCTCTACTTTGTGCCACCCGCGGGCCTCCCACCGCACATCAATGAAGAAATGTGACCCTCTGGATGACTCTGATGAAAAGATCTTGCTAACAAGCAGTGCCTCAGTGCACTGACAGCAGAGCAGAGAGTGAAGGCGTACATAGGTTGTGTGTCATCATCAAGCAGCGGTGCTGAGGAGATTGGAAAGACACTGAAGCAATATAATTGGGGGCCTGTGTTGTGGTTGGTGGGAAATAAAAGATCAAGTTGTGGGTTGTTACACCTCAAAGTGTTTAACCAGGGCGAAAAGTAGAGTTTCAATAATTAACATTATGATTGATTTGTTTATAAAGCTATTAAGTCAATAAATCTGCAAAGTCATGTTTTGAATGTAACACCTGTGATGTACCTTATTGTAGCAGTTGTGTGTGCACATTTATATGACCTTCCTTCAGTGTTACTGTACAGGAATAAGCTACTTTACTAAAGAGACTCAGCCCTGCAGGTAAACATTACCTGAACACAGCAAAGAAAGAGTAGAGAGAACAAGTGAGACATTGATTGAGAGTGCACTGCCTTACAAAATATTTTATCAACAAATTCAATTTGTCATGACGAACTACATCCTGTGTCACTCTGCACAGACAGGGCGATGAGATATCAGACCATCCACTGCACAAAGCCAAAATAAGCCACATCAGTCACATCAGATCTCACCCTATTCTCTCCATTTGTCACATACTGTCATCTCAAGTCAGGACATGATGGTATGACTGACATGAAGAAGTGTGAGCATACGCACAAACTATGTGCACACATATATGCATTGAAAGGAGCTACTTTGTGATTCTCCAATGGTCGGAGAGAACGCCGACACTCAGCGGAGAGAACATCTGCCCAAACTATGTAAACAGGAAGCATAGTTTCCTTAAATAGCTACAACTAAAGTGCTCCTCTGTACAGAAGATAAATTGACCGCTTTGTTCATCAAGCCCTCCAGTCACAACATTTAGTGAGTATACCTCTAAAGGTCTGCAAACATGCAACTATTCCCTTCTCTTTAAGACGATCACCTCTATCTATTAAAGGGAGATTTTCATTCAAATGCAGAGTCTACATCTCTCAGGGAGTGCCTTTCTACCTTTATTAAAATGTTTTTCCACAGCTCCCAGGGAAGATGTTTGAACATGGTGCATTTGATGCATACAGCCAAAGAAAGTAATTACAAATTGTATTAGCACTGTAAATATAAGTTTTAAGCTCCCACTTCTGGAAAGGCGGTAGCCACAACCTTCAATTCATGATCATGCCTTTTTAAAATCAGTGAAGATTGTCTGTGTCTCTTCTATGATGAGTCCAAATCAAAAATCTTGATGCATTTTTGGTTTTGATTATAAGCATTAGTGCTCTAGATATTTGAACTTTTAATCTTCTGGAAAGATCTTAATATATTAGACCAGTAGTTGTATTTTAGCAGTGCAAAATACTTTCCTTCACAAGGAAAGACCCACAACCTCAACGACCTGCTCAAAAAACCCAAGCTGTGTGATATATCAATAATCTGAGACCATTTTCCCTATTCAATTGAGTGGCAAATATTGAGCAAGAATTTTGGTGGAATTAAATTTTTTACACCTTTCAAGATACATGGGTTTAACCCTAATCTCTCATCCTTTGTTTCAGATTTAGTCTAGTAGAGGCACTTTTCTTCATTCCACTTGGCAGGGCAGTAAACTACAAGGTTTTTGGCAGGGGATCTGTGATACTTTATCCAAAATTCATGGAATTACTTTCCCAATGGATCCTGAGATATGCCTTTTGGGCAAACTATCAAAATCTAATCTTACACGTAGTCATTCCATTAAGTTTACACAAAGCCTACTGACCGCTGCCAAAAAATGTGCTGCAATGAAATGCAAGTCAGATCTTCCATTGCCATTTTGATTGCGGCCCTCATAAGTGAATAATTGCGTACCTAAGGGAAAAAAAAAAAACCCAACTTGCACACTAAGGAATGAGACTTTTTTTTTTTTTTTTTTTTTTTTTTTATTAACTACGTGGAGAATCTCCCATCTCACATGAGTAAAGAGCATCAGTCCCTAAAAGACTATTCTGAGAGCTAACATAGCTCTTTTCATATACACAGCGAGAGTTTTGTATTGTCAGTTGTCAGGTTTAAATATTAGAAGTTAAATACTCAAAAAATGAAAATAGGCATTTGAGAACACAGGTGTCTGTCTGACACTCCAATCAAACATGATGATATACACAGTAAGGCCTGATACACTTGTCTGCCAGGTATACCAGGCCTGTCGTAAGCAGCTATGATCAATTTTCTCAACTACACAGTTTACAAATTGTGTCTGGATGTAAGTAAGTGTCAAAACAGGCTACATGACATTACCCAGAAGCTCCATGGCATCGTCCTCATCCTCAATCTCTTCCTCTGCAACGGAGGTTGCTGGGCTGTGGACGGAATCAAAGGAGTCCTGGGACAGCATGGCTGCCAGGAGCTTCTTATGATGCTGCTGCTGTTCCCTTAGCCCTTTGCTCTTTGTTTCCATCTTCAGGCTGAGGGAGACATACAGAAGAGGAGGCAGGGCTTAAGAGGAACAAATACCCCTGTTTCTGTAGTAATTACATCCTCTCTTCCTGCTCTGTCAGGCTTGTATTTAAGGTGAATCCCAGCTTTCCAATAAATACAAAATGTCCATTAGCAGTAATTTTTTCTTTTCCTCCTGATCAAAAACTACAGAGAAAGCTTTCAACATATCAAAATACTAATCACATCCATACATACACATATGCATTAATATTTGAGTTATTAAAGCAAAGCAAAAGACATACATTGACAACTATCTTTCTATAATAAAAAAATAAATAAATACAAATATTTATAAGAATCAAAATCAATTGTATATGATATTGCTTCTAATCTCCTGAATGGAAGTACTGGTCTTTCCTAGTTAATTTGGAAGTTTTTTACATTTTACCTTTGTCTTCATACCCAACTATTTATTCTACCACAAAAGCTGAGGCTAGCATTTACAATATAATATTTATAACATTAGTTGCCGTTTTTCACAGGATGTAGCTGTAGAAATACACCAGTCTCTCTACATCCATTCCCACCTACATGTTCATTCCTATGGACATGGAGAATGGAATAAAAATTGCCATATATTTTCTCCAACTCCTATACACTTAAATATACTGATACAATCATGAAGGGTGACTTCTGCATTACCTCTGTATTGAAGAAATTAATTTACATATCCCACTGGCTGAAGGCTTGGATTAGAGATCTGAAGGATTAATTTGATGCTAATCTCACTTTAATGACTTCTATTTACAGATAATGGGAAAGGGTCATAAAATGACAGATACTTCTTCATCCCCTCTATGTGGTATTTCTGTGATAATTAGATCTGCTAATATGGCTGGGATTGTCTGGTCTTAAATCAGACACATTCTCGGGAAGAAAGATGAGAGATTTTTCCGTGGTTGAAAATAAAGTATTTCAAGCCAGAAAGTAAACTTTAACAGTGTTGCAGTAGAGAATAATAGAGAGAGAAATAGAGAGGAACAAGCTGTTTGGATATCTTGTTTTATTTTTTTTTTTTTTAATACTTTTATGTGTTGCACAATATTATAGGCTCCTATCTTCTATTAGAATATTCATCTCTATATGCCTGCGTGCAGCTCCACTAGTCAATTTTCCCCATAGGGACGAACCTCAGGTGGTGTGAACAAGTCATTAAAGAAAATATGACCACAAAATAAAACAGGTACAAGGGTACAAAGCTGGCTTCCCTTACCTCCTCATTTATCACCCTTTTCCCATGTTATTACAATAAGTGTCCTGTATCTGTGGTGTTCAGAGGATAAATATAGGAAGAAATAAGAGGAAGTTCAGCATAAGACTCTGACTGCCACTGGATAAGAACATCCCAACAGATGGACTCTGTCGAAACAAGCCATTTCCTTGAATATACTTCTGCCACAGCTGCAACTGATTTCCCATGTGCCCCTTGTATTTATCCTTCTAGACTCTGCAGTCAGTCATACAGAGAGTCACCAGCACCTGTCAGCTCTCCTTATGGTCCTCAGTGACAGGTGGGCTGGAATGAAGGACAGAGGCAAGAAGATCAAAAATGAAAACAAACTTACCAAGTAAGAGGAAGATGGAGTTTTTCTCTAGTCTGAAAGTGTATAAGCAGCAGGGGGGATGGCCTATTAAGGCCTCAGATGGGATTTTAAGAGAGGGTAGCGTTGGTCTTTGCCAGTTTTCCACTCACTCAGAGTGGTAATTTTTAGCCTCTCTTATACAAATTATAAACTTAACCAAAGCCCAGGGTTAATCTAACTGAAACACAAAACATATCACTTATTTGCACACACAGAGCAGTAAGCCCACACACATCCCTATCTCCCAGCTCAGGCTTCTAACTAAGTGATTTCTCCCTATAATCCACCCATACAGTAACCTAATGAGATTAACACTCTCTATGTCAGCTCAGGCCTGCGCATGATTTATGGTTTTATATCCGATCCTCCTCTAATTAGTCACATCAACAGCCGCAGCGCATGTGACAGACACACAAAAAGTTGCCCATTACATTACACATACACAGCAATACTCTGACAACTGACAGGGTAGTTCAAGAGGAAGCAGTAGCTGTTTGAAACTTGCAGTTTTGCAAACACATGAATTGAAAAAAAAGTGAAGAATTCTTAAGGAGGGAATAAATGATTTAACAGTTCAATTCATGACACAGTCATATTGTCAAAGAAAAGCCATTTCTAAAGTAACAAGCACAAAATTTCTTTGGCCTTGAGCGCATAGAAATTAGGTTAGCTTTAATTTGAAATTGAGTTGAAGCACTATCATGGCAAGCATGTTTGATCGCGCCTTTGAAATGGGATTATCAAGCCCATTCAGATGGGCATTCCTCAGGCAGCAGGAGCCACAGTTAGAAGCCTACCTCCTCATTTTTAAAGAGCCGACAATAGCTTTATCAAATTTCAAACTTTTTTGTGTTTAAGTGATTCACACAAGTGAGCACACACACACACACTAACCTCCCAGCAGGACTGCTGTCTCGACTCCTGCAAACTTCAGTTTTGGCCCGGGGGACAGGGGGGTGCAGCATTTCAGCAGCTAGTGGATCTGCGTCGTCTTCCTCACGACCAACCCACTCCCCCACCACCCGGGGGCGCAACACTGAGTTAAAGCCTCCCAAGTTCTAAAAGAGCAATACAGAAGGATTAAGTGGCAAAACAACAAAGATGCAGATTTGAATAAAAAGTAAATCAGAGAGTCAGAGAACTGATATAAAAATATTTTTTAACACTATGCAGTTTTAAACTTCAGCATGAAATCCTAATGACAGGCGGAGCATGTTCCTCATGATAACAACTGTGTCTGTTCTTCTAAAAGCAGAAATAAACAGAAATATTGTCTGAGATACGTCTCCCTCCAGTTTTGATCCCAAAGTCAGTCAGCACACATTTACAACTCAATAAAAAAGGCAAAGATATGTCTACTTGTCTTAAATACAGTATAGTATCAAATTCTTTTATTTCTGCATGATCAGAGAATGTATTTCATATTCAATCCATCCCACAGAAAAGAAAAATCTCTGGGCTGAGACTCAAGGACGCTGGACATGTACTGCTGCACTGAGCAAAAAGTCCCTATCAAAACAGATGCTGTGATTCTCAACCAGACCCCTCATGTCCAAATCACTCTGTGCATGTCCAGTCTGGGTAGCTACTGCACGATTGTGAGAATTGGGGCCAGACAAGGACAAAGACTGAGCTCAGAAAAAACTTTGCGAGTAAGATGCACAGTGAAGCAGCAAAAGGGAGGGAGATGGAGGACATGCTCACTGAAGTCACATATCTCTCCCATGAGATAGTAGTTCATCATCGGAAAAAAACTGTGCTGCTCTGTCAACCAAGTGAAAGTTAAGAAACAGGCTTTTTGATGCAGTATGAGCAATGCTGCAGAGTGATGAGTGACTGAACCATTTCCACTAATATATAGTTTAATCATATCTCCTGGCTAGTTAATATCTACCTGGTCGAGATCATCAGAGATGGCAATACCTACAGAGAAAAGAAAATGGTTTAAAGCACAGAGAAGTATCCAATGCAGTTAAAAATCCCAGTTTAGACTGCTTCTATTTTAGCGGTGAGTTTGTAAGATTAGCTGCTCGACCTGTTTTCATCTCAGGATTTACAGTGATATTTACCCTTTAGTTCTATATGTTAAGATGTATAAAGCACTGCTCAGTATGGTGTAAGCATGCACACTGCTGAGTTGCAGCCACTCACTACGTGACAGGCTCTCCAGGGCCTTGCCCAGCTTCTTGCTTTCCTGCAAGATGTGGTTGAGTTCGTCAAAGTCCCGACTCTCCCTCCAATCCCAGGACGGGTACTCGACTGACCGTGGCACTGGACATCGCAAACATAAACACAGACATACAATCTTCTGAAAGCACCAGAGATTAAGATAGTTTGAATCCTATATGAACAAGACAGGGGAACAGAAACACTGGCAGAAAAGTTAATGTGTCTCTTCCAGAAGCACAGAGCTCACTGGCCAGAGGCCAGTGGACAGTGTCTGTCAGTCTCTTTGATTAACATTCAAAACAACTCAAACAGGAGCAGAAAATGACCCACATACTGTACTGACATCCTGCCCATGTCCTCTGTCAGTGTCTCTCAGCTTCTACATGATGGTTGATTCGCAAACTGTTACATTCAGACAATATTTATAAAACGACAGAGCAGTATTCCTTTATAGGTCAGGGATTAGTTGTAGTTCCTGTACATGTAATATTCTTATACTCTACCACATTTGAATTAATATGAAAAACCAGTGGGTTAAGAGAAGGTGCCAAACAAATACAATGGTTGTCTCTCAACTACCGGCCACTGTTCACTGCCTAAAAGACATGTTAACTAGAATATCCTGCAAAGGATTTTAGAATGAATTTCAAGTATATTTGAATGAAACATATGTGTTGACAGGTGCAAAAAATGAGCATCAGGCCTCTGTTTGCATTTGCACACACGCACACAGTCAAATAAATAAACTAGCTAGTGAATATTTGACAGCACTGCTGCTACAATCTGCCTTCCTCTACCCTTGTTTACCCTGACTAAGCTCATTGGCATTGTAACAGCCATAAACATAGAGCAAATATCTCTGCCAAATAAAGGCTAGAGAAAAAAAATCTTTCATTACTTCCGGCTAAGAGCGCCTTTCGGTTCTCTTTGCTATACTGTGTTTTGTGCTGCTGCAGCAATGGGCTGTGCTGTATCTTAGATAAAGGGTTAAGGATTCAATTTCCACTGAAGCAGCCCAGTAAAGCATCAGTAACATAGAAGTGAGGCCAAAGCACATTAACCCTTTGCTAAGGTGTACAAAGAAAGGAAGAGCCTTCATGTAAAAGCGAGGGATTCATTTTGATCCACACATTAGTGGAACCTCTGTATATTGTGACAGCTGTTGTGTGGTTCATGCTACATTGTACAATAATGAGAGGTAGTTCTTTTCATTTTAAATTTTCATGAGCCCTGCAAACCAAAACACCTTTGCATGTATTTTTAATAGGATTTGACTTTAAATGCAGCTATGAAGGCTTTGCAGTGTGAAGGGGAAGTAGGAATGCCACTAATGCTCCTCACTTAAGGACACCTCTGTGTGCTGAGTGCAGCTCACTTTATTCTGACTTCTCCTTCTCACTTGTTTTCTTGAACTCACATCACACACATGCACTCATCTAAACACCCTTTTCCTTTTGATTGTGAGCAATTCTCCAACTGCAGCCCAAAATAGACATGGTCTGGCAGTGACAGAGCACAATGTTAAATTATTGAAACAGTCTATGGCTTTGGTTGCTCCCTATCTGACCTTGCCTCACTGTCTCAAGGGCTATACTTCATTCTAACATCATAACTGTAGTATTTTATTACAGTGCTAAGTTATCACCAGAAAAATCATCTCTTCTGAATCCATTTTGCGTGAATCTCCTTCTTTACAATGTGAAGAAGTGCAGCAGTAACAGCAGTAAGCTCTGGGGGGGCTGAGAGGAGGATGCTGGACTACACACTGTGACTAACTTTAATTAGATATAATTATATCAAATTAAAAATGGAGATTAAAGCCAATGGAGTGTGTAATTGGGATACTACCAGTACAACAGGTATCAAAACTGTGCAGCGTCACATTATAAAGGTGTGTGTGTGTGTGTGGTAGAAAACGTAGCCCAAACTTTAAAAAGTGCATATTGTACAAAAAAACAAACTCACAAGACTTGGATTCTGGTGAAGGAGGAGAGATACTCGAAACAGCCAGGTCGCTCTTGGATTTCTTCGGTTTCTTTGGGTGAATTTGCCATGGCTTCTCATAGTTGCTGTATTCCCTTCGAGTGTTTTTGCTTTCTGTTGTAGAGACAGTCACAATTACAGTTCAAAACAACCTGCTATGCAAATTCTTGAAGTTTAAAGGCAGGTCAAGTAGGTAGAAAGACAAATGCTTAATTCTGTATATGTGTATTCATTATGCACGCTTGCATTCAGGTGCACTGACCTGGGGAGCTCTGTGCCCACAGTGCTGCGGAGCCAGAGAGAGCTCTGTGCAACTTGCCAGGGCTGTCTTGCTTGGTCTGCAGGTGATCAATGAGAAAAGGGATTGGATGGTCTGGAGTCTCAGTTATCAATTTGGTCATCAACTCCTACAGGAGCAGAGTAAAGCAAAGAGCAGTTAGATGAAAGTGGTACTACAAGGTGAGAGAAATAGTGTGGCCAGTGGAGAATCCACCATGCTGAAGTAGAGACAATCAATCCCTACAAGCTTGTTTTGTAGTTGACTTAATTCTCAAGGGAGAGTAGGTGAAAACAACTGGGCAAAGTTGTGAGAGAATACCCTTGCCTTCAATGTAGTTGCAGGAATTTGCTACAGCCAGTGTCAATACCCTAAAAAGAATAAACCAAAGCAAACAAGACAACAATATGTCCCCAAAGATGGAAGCACTTCCCTTCTGTGTCAATTAGTAACAAACATGTCAGAGAGCTCCATCAAAATCAGATCAGTCTGTCAAGACACAGGGATGGTAAACAAGTAAGCAAACACTACACAGTCAATTTGGTCAGTCAAGGCATTTTTAAAGTATGACGAAGCAAAAAGACAGTCCATTGCCATTCAAGGAATGAGCAGCTTGAGACCCTGGATCCAATAAGAACAGACAAATGATGATGGAGAGATCAGGACTCACTCCACAATAACTCCTGATTTCAGTATTGAGAATTATGTCACTACAATGTGGGAAAAGGCAACGTTATTTCATGTTCACTGGGAGATAACCTGGCTTACAAAAATAGATAAACAATTACTGTTAAATATGTAGTTATTAAATGACACTGTGCACTGAGAGGCACATGAAAGGTAAAGTATTGACAAAATTATATGAGCAGATGGGAAACAGAAGAACAGAAAAGGTAGGTTCAGTTGTCCATAGGACAGACTGACAAATATAACTGAAAGAAAAGCAGCCAAAAGGAGGTAAAATACTGCAGAAGGTGGAAAAGAAGGAAAGCACACAGGGAGTCACAGTAACAGGTGCTGAGGGTAAAGGCCACTTTCTTACTCTGCATGCTTATTCAAAATCCATCCAATGCAAGATGTTAATTCGGTTTCAACTGTGGCAATCATGCCATAACTAATCATATCCCATGTCTGAGGTTGACCAAATCATAAGAACTCATTCAGAAATGAGAGAGAGAGTGAGAGAGAGAGAGAGAGAGAGATGGCAAGATGTAGTATAAAAGAAAATTCAGTTTGACCATTCAGCAGCTGTGGCTGACTTCAGGATGACTGCTGCAGAGAAGCAAAGAAAGTCATTAGCAGACTGCAGTGGATTGGTAATGTTCTATACTGTATGGATGAAATGAGAGTGTGTGTGTGTGTGTGTGTGTGTGTGTGTGTGTGTGTGTGTGTGTGTGTGTGTGTGTGTGTGTGTGTGTACATTCAATAGGTTTTTGGGAAAGTATTACATTTACATGTAATTGCGGCAAAACACACAGTCATGTAGTCCTATTCTTTGATGGCTGGTATGTGTTTGCCCTTGTGGACATGTTCTTATGTGTGTCTTTCAGGGGCTGGAGAGGGCTACAGGGAGATAGCCTGTGTGTATTATAGCTGGCTAGCCTTGGCTGCTGTGTGTGTGCTCGGAAAGCTAATCAGGTAATTGGTCAGGGGGACATTCCTGCCCAGCCCCAGTGTCTACAGCAGCTCTGACAGCAAACAGCATGTGTAGGAACAAACAGGCATTGTGCTAAAATGTTTCACTGCAGACTGCAGCTGCAAGAACGGAGGAATCCCACTCTGCATGTGCTAGATAAAGCTGATCTACTAGAGAAATAAACATATGAAAGAAGCCTGTAAGAAAATATACAGCACATAATTTTGGTGAAGAATCTCTCCCTAAAACTGCAATGGATCTCTGTGGACTGTGTTTAACAATTATAAACCACTCACAATTCAAAGATGTAAAAAAGTTTGTAATTACTGCTTAGTAGCTCCTGTGGGTAATTTAACTAAGTTACCAACAGGAGGTCTATAAATGAAGGTTGTAATTTGGTAGAATACACAGGAAGCCAAACTAGCATAACTCTGTTAACTACTCCAGGGTTTCCAAGTCTTAATAGTTTTTTTGCAGGGAAGGGGTAATGGGAAGGATGTGCACTTCTTTTAATGGATGACTGCCGAGTGCTGATTTTCAGGATTGTCTTTCCCAGTGGAGACCGCACACACAGATGTGTTGAGAGAGTAACACACAAGTTGGATGCATGAAATAAACAGCGGCTAACTGCAAAGACAGATGGACAGATTGTCAACCCTTGGGAAATGTTAGAAAATGGCAGCACATGTGGGTACATCTGCATTCTGCCCACGTCAGTTCTGTAAAACACTCTTGTGCCAACATATATTGATTGAATATCCTACAGCGAGTGTTTTGCTCCTATGACACAGGCTTCTGAATGAGCTAATGTACCTTTGTATCTTTGTGTCCTTCACCATCTCCAATAACATCATAAAAAACGCAAATAAGGAACAGATCGTACTGAATCTGCATGGTGGATAAGCATACATTACATAGCTCACATATAGATCAGAGCAAGGTAACCGTATCTGACACTTTCACTTTCTATGGTAATGAGGTGTTTTAAATAACACAAGTCCTGTTTGAGAAGTCCACACAGTTTGACTGGTAAGCATGTTTTCTTTGACAGGAACCATAGTAAGACGTAGACTAAAATTTGGGTCAACATTTCTATATACAAGGAGATGTTAATGCTATTTGGCTTGGAGTGACTTGCATCAGCAGAACAGCATCTTTAGCATATGTTATGTGTGTGTGCATGAGTGTGTGAAAGAGATAAAGAGAGGCAGAGAGTTTCAGCCTCTGTATCGCTGTTCTATAAGCAGGCCAATAGGTGGCATGAGTAACTGAGACATGCAGTCCGTATCTGTGCAGAGCTGTTGTCAGGGCAAGATATCTGTGCACCCCAGGCAGTTTGGTTTGGCGGTGGCTGTCAGCCAGCTGAGAGACACCCATGTCCTTGGAAGCTCTCAAGGACTCCCTCCGGGTATAGTGACAATCATGATACTCTTACTGATGCTCCCTGTATCTCTGCAACTTAAACAAGCTCCCCAGACTAAAAGTGGTAAGACTGTGAGAGGGGAGGGGCCATTAAACAAGGAAAGTTCTGAAGGTCATACATGGGCGGTAGATTGAGGGAGACATCCACAGTGGAATGAAACAGGGAAGAGAAAGCATTAACTGGGTGGTGAGTAAGATCTCAAGGGGTTATTTTCTACTTTCGACGATGTATCACAAACAAAGTTCAAGAAAAGAGCATAGTAAAAAAAGAGGAGGATGGAAATCAGTGATCAGTTGATGCAGCCACATAAACTCTTTGTGGTCAAACTGCAAGTTGATGACTTTAGGCTTTGGTTGTTGAAGACTTGTGAGGAGGCATCAAACCGCCGGAACTCAGGCCAGATTTCTCTGTGTTCCTATCAGGGAGTACATCCATTAACTAATTATCTACTGAAGGTCCAAGTGCAGCGATTGCACCAATATACTTTAAGTAGAAATCACCATTACCTACAGCATATTCTGAATTTGAAATCAATCTCCACACAAACTCTGAAGCTGTGCCTCTGATCGGCTATAAAACCTGACATCTTGTCTTTACCACTTTCTTCAGCCTTGTGTATAAAAAATTAAATGCAGTAACAGCTCTTCTAAGATTCCTAAGAGGGCCTCCTGTCCCTATTGCCTGTACTAGAGGCCACTGGCTGCCATTGATTTACCTGCCATTTGTCAGTGAAATATGGCAACGCAGAGTCATATCACAAAGTATTTAAGGCAATGTCTGTGTGGCTGCCCGCTGTGCTTCGTACACAGAAAAAGGTCATTATTGGGAGAAAAAAAAAAAAAAAAAAAACAACAACGAAATGAACCCGTTTAGGTGAAAATGAGAAGAGAGTGAGAGAAAGACACCACTGGAAGAGATCCAGACCTTGAATAGGAGACGAGAGCAGAAGAGCAGACCGTAGGAGAGGCAATGTCACCTAACCAGGCTGGCACTACCAGATAATACTCATCAGAAGAGATGCTTTTATCTGCCTTACTCACGCCATCGTGCTGCACTGCCTCAAGTTCATTTCTGTCAATGTATGTTTTGCAGTAGCACAAATGTTCCCATCTCTTTGAAAGCAATTTAAGCATGAGTAATCGGGGACTAACAATTAGGGACTAACAGACCCCACTTAACATTTGAGGTCCTGGATTATTTTTTGACTAAATTGAATCGTTTTATACATTTTTCAATGACTTTAGTCACTTTTGACTTTACTCTTCTGTAATTGCATTTCTGATATTTCATTTTGCTCTAATGTGACGTCTCTGCATCTGGGAGATATTGGTGCATTTCTGGCACCACCATGATCTCCAGGATGTTCAGCTGAGAGTTTCCATCAATCCCCTGCAGCTTAACCACCAACAGCATCTAAACGACCTAATTTCGTCATATGCAACGTAAACTAGATGATGTTACTGTACTTCGCATAGATGGGGTGTAATTACCCACCTGTCTCTTCTCCTAACCACAATAATTACTGCATACACTTCTACAACCAGTGGTCTTGTTGAACCATTTTCTTACAGTCTATAGACAAAATGATTATCCAAAATGTTTCCACACATGCAATGAAGACCTGATAATGTCTAGCTGAGGCAATTCATTCATTTATTCATTGATTTAGGCCACAGTCCTTCTGAGTGCAAATGCATTCTTGCAATACAACTTGCAAATCAAGTTTAAATGAGATTTTCAGTTTAGAGAAATTTGGTATTTCATTGGGATTTTCTTGCACATTCTTCCATTGCTGGTCATCAAGACAACAGTGCATTAAGGACTAACTTTGGAAGATAGCTACTTCATTTGATGCACAGAGACCGCTTAAGGCTCATATTAACTTCAGATAAGCCCTGGAACATTTTTTTTTTTTTAAACATAATGGAGGACTGGATTTTGTCTTTCATTAGAGGAATGTTACTTTGAGCTGAGGTCATTTCAGTCAGTATGAATGATTACAACGGGCAAAAAAAAAAAATTTAATGTAAATATGGGCACTTGGCTATTGTTTAAAGACAGATTTGGAAAAAATATCCTATGCTTTGATGCAAGTACATTGGTTACAGCTGTTTTAAAAGTGCATGAGGAATCACACATGAAGCAGTTCATTCAAGCACAACTGGAACATTTAAAGCCCCAGAAAACTTTTTCAAATCTTGAATCTCTAACAGTAATTAGCAAGTACACAATTTCAGGAAAAAAAAAATCTCTTACATAATAGCATAACAGTCAAAAACACAGCTAATCTGTCCCATCTGGACTTTATTGATCACATTTTCATTCAAAGATTGAAAGACCCTGATTACATAAATACATGACACTGCATTTTTTTGTAAAAGAGCCCAATCTGCTTTCAATTAGTGAGGAACGCACACATTAACAAAAAAAAAAAAAACTTTAGTAGAAAATATTCTTGTAGGACATCACCATTCAAAGTTAGAAGCTGACTGAAAAAGAGGATTTAGCATTAAGCACACACTCTTTCTACACATTAACAGACACACTATCAATCCCTCTCTGGACAAACATAGACACAGAGTCATTAGTCACCAGCTGAACAAATACAGGCTAACTGTCAAGTCTGTGCATCAGATCTCCTGTACTACCATCATGACTATTAATTACACACAGCAGGAGCCATCACCTTCCTCAGGCAGTAAGTGGACATGATAACTTTATTAGCATGCACCACAGACACTGTACTCTGTCTCCTTCTCTTTCCCGCACTCTAACAAATCGCAGACACTCCCAGCCGCCACCTTATGCTGCATGCTCTAAATCTTCCTCATATTGGACTTCACTCATTGTCTCACTGCCTGATCTCCCAGATATCTTTTACTGCCCCCACCTTTTCCCTCCCGTATTCCCCATGGACCAACCTGGCCTTAGGCTGCCTATTCAGCTGTCTGTCTTGTAGTAATTACTCCAAGTGTGCCTGAAAGGGAGCTGCATTAACCCATGCATGTCTGTCTTATCAAGTCATCAAACTTGAGGCCATCACTGAATTGAATGAAAAATGGCATCTAGAAAATAAAAATGAAACTTAGTTTGTGATGTTAGCATAACCAATTGCATCGTTCCTCTCCTCTGAATTTTGACAGTGTTGATGTCTAATTGTGAATTCTTCTGTCTTCCTCTGGACCTGGTGCACAACAAAAATGAATGGCCTCATTTCAGTTTTCACGTGGTGCCATAACAAACTGCCATAGGAAATTGCAAACTGCAGTTGACTTGCATTGACTTTTAGCATGCCTTCACAGTTTGCTAATAGGATTTAAAATAAATAAATAAATAAATAAAATAAGTCAAAATTAGAGCGAGTGTTTATGTGTGTAGATGTAAATATATGCTAAAGTAACCCTCCAGCATGCAAATGGCTGTAACTACGGCAAAAAAAAAAAAAGCAATAGTACATGTCATACTTTTGCTCATTAGACACTATACTTAGTAATAAGGTGTACAGCAATGATCCTGCTCTGATGGCAAAAGCACCTCAGTTCTCAAATCAGACTGTATATGAATAACAAATGGTCAGTATTTCTGCTATAACAACATTACAGCATACAGTTTGCAGATATTTGCAGGATGGGATGAAATAAATGTGTAACGTGTTAACAAAGCAAGCAATCATTGAGATAAAATTACTGGGTTTTTGTTACCTAGAATGTGGGGGGCACGCCAATAACAGAGTGGCCCTGTCAGGGAGAAATGTTTCCAGGTGTGTTTGTACTGGAGATGTAATAAGACCTCTGATGGATTCTTCTGGATGTATAACTGAACCTCTTCTGTTTGTGCTAAACTGGCTGTGTGTGTTTTGTCTCTAAGGTCAAGAATAACAAATATTGACTTTGATTATCCTTGACACATGTCCATAGATTTTATCCAATTTATCTGCAACTATACAGGAAATAAGACACAAAAACAAGTTATAGCTATACAGAAACAGCATAATTTCCCTCAGAAAGAAAGACAGAGCAAGCTGCTAGTGCAGTAGGTGAAAATAGCCTGAACCCAATCACACTAAGTCCAATAAATTACCCATTAAAGGAGTGGATCAATAGGTCAGGCAGAGTATCTGTCCAAGTCCTGCTTGGACAGACTGACTTCTTAGCAGTACTGCAGGTCTGCACCACTGAGACCCAGAGCAGAGCAAATTAGAAGAACTACACAGCTGAGCAGGTTCGAGTGAACCTTTTTTTCCATGTGGATGAGTATGCTAAATAATTCCCTCAGAGCCTCATAGCCATTTAACTTCACCATGAAGAAGCAACTCCAATAGTAGGAACAGAGCAGCTTTCCGATTCGAATTCCCTCACCTTTACTCAAGGTATTGGCTGAAACAGAGCAGATTCAATACCAGTTCTCTTGTCTTTTTACTTATTGATTTAAAATCTGGAATTTTCACTCTGCAGAGCTAATTAGGTTCATTCCTCTATGTGAAAGGTAATCTGACTGCAACTATACATCACCTCTGAAGCAGAGATGTATATCCATGATAAGAAAAGTAAAAACTGATCAATCTGCTTATATGCCTATATTCCCATTGTGCATGTTTGTGGGTGATTTGTGCACAAGAAACAGCAATGCAAACCTGATAGATTTAATAGAATTTGTACCAGAGCCAATAACAATCTAGTTTATCGATCAGAGCTTCACTAATATCAGCAAGTCAACATAAAAAGCTCTGAGCTGAGACCAATACTTGCAGTATATTAGCACAACTATATTCAAACTATTAAAGTCACAAAAAAAGTCATGAACATTGACAAACATTCTTCCACAGAGCACTTTCATAAATCAACATTTAACTCCTACACCAATTCCAGTTCAATCCCAGTGATACTTTTTTTCTAAATTACAATTACATGACCCATCAGCTCAATGTTCTAATAGAGAAGCAATATTGCTTTAGATATGACAGGCAGATCATTGGGGGGGGGGTTATGTCTGTGATAAAGACAAAGTCAGCTCCATTTTTACCCCCTGGTGTTGTTATACAAGTTTAATGTCACAAGTTTACAGATAAATCCTGCAGATCCTCTTTGATAACACAAAGACTAAAGGATTCTACAGATTGTGTCACACAATTGAAGTGATTCTGTTGCAATGACATCTTAAGGCACGAGTGACTTTCATTCTTTGTATGTTGCAATAATGTTGTAAGTAATACACATATGCTTGCTGGATCTTTTACTGTTACTCTTTACTGTTAGTATCAGAGTATCATAAATGATCCTGAACATCTGGCCTTAAACTTGCCTTCATGCATTCTTAATGCAACACAGATGCATGAAAAGTCATGCTGCACTTAAACTATTGGAAAAGAGTAGGTGTTTGAAAAGAATATCAATATCAAGTCGCTGACAATAATCTGGGATGCAATTACTTCAATTATTATGAAAGGCAGCTTCACTTTTTAGATAATATTCCATTGGTGTTGACTCAGCGTGCTATCTCTGCAAAGCAACCATTTCATTAGTGAGAGGGAGGAAGGAGGAGGGGAAGAAAAAAGAAAAATCAATTCTCTGGCAAATCATAAGCTGTGTCTCATCAGAGTGAGTAAATGAACCCCCACTCCTGTTACAGAGACACTTTAATGCTGCAGCTGTGTGTTGGGTATGAGGAAGAAGTGATGGGGGGGTTTGCAGATGAGTGTGAGAGAGAAATAAGGAGAAAGAACAGTGTGTGGTAAAGAAATTAATTACATTGAGGGGGCTTTTACGCAACATGAAGTAAGAAACCCAGGGTGTTCATTTGCGATGCACATACATAATGCTACACGTTTATTACGCAACAAAATTAACATCACCTTTTAAATGAATAACACTTTGAAAAATTGCCGTTTTTCTCCACGCATGAAAACCAACTAGATCAGTAGGAGGCAATCCATTTATCATTTCTGTGGAAATGATGTCATTTACTGCAGAAACTCGCAGTGTGGTGTCAGTGTATTGCATGCAGTGCATTGCCCCAATCCTTGAAGTATTGCTTTTGGTTCAGGTCACAGACAATTTATTACCATCACTGGTCATCTTATTGGTTTCCTTTCTGTAATGGATATATTTGTCCCATCAGCCAATTCAAATCATGTCAGGCAAGAATCACAAATTTGCCCCACAGAGATTTACAACACAGACATCACACTACAAATATTGTCAATGTTACGTATTGTAATACACTTTGCAACCATGGGAAATACGAAAAAACACATATTTTTGCTTTGTATTCTAGTAATTTTGTAATTAGCAGTTGTATTGTGCCATTTCCACTGATGCAGCAGTGGGGTTGCACTCGTGTCTGAACGGCAATTGACGTTTTAGTGAGCTCTTTTTGCTTTGAGCAGCACAGCAGAACGGCCATTACATCTGCTGCACCAATTCTCTACATCTGATCAGAAAGAAAGTTACCAGGAGGTTTCCAGCGTCTCTCCTGGATTCTTCCAATAAAAGAAAAACTTGTTTCTTTACACCTGAATGCACATGAATGGGTTTTCTTTGCGACAACAATGAAATGGCCAAGCTTTTTCCAAGCGCAACACCAGGGTAGCAGCGATATCATTTTCTCATGAGGAGACAGGCATCTCCTCTTACTATACCTCTTTCTCACTACTTTCAAAAATGGTTACCCCTGCAAATCCACACTCCACATCTAAGCCTCACAGTATACACCATCCACTGTCTAAACACTATGAACAGCTCAGCAATGATCCACGTCATCATTGGTCAGAACAAAAAGTCTACATGGTGTCTTAAGGAGATGCAATAGGGAGCACGTAAAAGCTATACCATATAAACCCACTGATCTTTGGAACAAAGGTGTTGATCAACACCTTGAAGTCACACAAAGCACTTTAATCATCTTCAATTGTAAGATGAAGGAGACAGTTTAATTGTGCACAGAGGCAAACATAAAGAGAAAACACAGGCGGGAGAACTGAGCCAGGGAGCAGGGGGGAAGACAGGTGGAAGAGGAAGATGGAGGGAGGAAAAACAAACAGAGAGAGCACACAGAGGACTATCATTGTGCAGTTGAGCCTCGCTGACTGCTGCGGCCTCGCTAGAAGATTTCCTGTCTTCTTCACTGGTTAAATGCACGTTTGGCATGACGGGCTCTGTCCGCGGTGCTGAAACAAGCTGCACAACTGCTCTTAATATCCATTTAACATGCAGTTCATGTTTGTGTGTGTGTGTCCTGCTACTACATGAAGCACAGGACTGAAACGTCAGCACTTTGATAAACACATCATGAGCATGTGAATATCGCTTTGCCATGAAAACAGAGCATAGCTACTGTATCGCCATTTGTCTCCTCGCTCTACAGCAATGGTGAGCTTACAGTTGTCCTTTTTGTTTAACTGAGAATGACAGACCCACAGATCTGCTGGATCTCAGTTACATGCCTGTTGGATGTTTTGTCTTTCTATCTTTGCTCTGTATATGCATCACACCTGAGCTGCCCTGCTTTCAGCAATACCCTAAATCCAACAGTAAACAAAAGATGAAGTCATATTCTCCCTTGGGTATATTAGATCCCACACGGAGAATACCCCAGGATGAACACTTAGATCCCTTGACTGACAAACAGTCATAGAGGCAGGTAGTTAGGCTGTGTCCTCTGTATCCTCACACACAGCAAAGCCGACCCTGCTGTGATATACGATCTACAACTGGCTTCTGAGTGGCCCTAACTTCAACAAACTGTAACAGTGTTGAGTCAGGCAGTGGCAGGGCAGGGTACATCATCTCATCTCATTTCATCATCCTTTGAAATCTAAAAGACTGGAAGGGCTAAACATGGAAATGTGAGGGTAAACACAACAGCCAGTGTCCCTGTACATCTTTCGGTACTACACCCTCTCATTTTAAATAGAGTCCAGGAGGATATTTCAGTCTAAAGACAAGCAAACCACACCAAAGTGCATGCAAATAAACGATTTTCCAATTTATCAGCCGACTGATTAAAACAGTCTGAGTATAGAGGGGGGTGATACAGTTTAATGCATCCCCAGTTACTCCAGTGTGACAGCTCCCATTGCAGATGTGCGCTTATCATTTAGCAAAACTATGAAGAAAAGCTGACCAATGATGTCTGGTGCAAACCGACGATCCTTAAAATCGGCAGCTAGAGAAGTTCAGACTTCTTGGATGAATTTTTAGCACTCACCTCAAACAAGGGTCCGATTTTATTCTTCTCCAGATACGACTGAATTCTTGACTGTTGTGGAGACGCCATGAAGAAACTGTTGTGCCTCGCAAGAGCTTTTAGCGGGATGAAATCATGGGGTGAGCCGGTGTCATTCGTCCTTCAAGGGGCGTCTCGGCGACTACTATGTGCAAAAAAGAAGAAAAAAAAAAAGAAAAGAAAAGAAAAGCAAAATGTCATCAAGCGGAGCTGCAGTGGAGCCGCGGTAAGTTCAGACGGGTTGCGTCAAGTGCGGAGCAGGCGGCTCTGAGCCCGGCTCATTGTGGAGACTCAGCCCGGGACCGTCCCCAGCTCGTCGCCTCGCTGACTCTCTGGCGGAAGCTTCCCGGTAGAAGCCAATGGCACAGCAGCTCCGTGACAGAGATTACAAATCTTCCGCTCACTGGCTGCCGGTGTTAACTGTGCCACCGCCACTCCCATTTATCCTGCAAACTCAGACTAGCCCACCGTGCCCCCCCTCCGTGCTCAGCGCAACTATGTGTCTTGTTATGCGTCCACCTGAACGCGGAGAGAGGATTTTTACGCTATTAATAATGCAACACGTGCACCTTTGGGCAGATTGACGCAGGTGCAGCTCCTCTGCTAATCAGGTAACAGCTGTTTGAAGATAAGTGGGGGTTTTTTTTGTTTTTTTTTTTTTATTTTGTTTTTTGCATAAAGCAGGTGTTAAAGTTCCTCTGCAGATATGTTTTAAAGTAGATTAAAAACAAAAATTAAATTATGTTGACACCTTGGGTTTGCCCATGTAAAAAGAGGAAAAATAGGCTGTGGCATATTTATTCTTACTTCTTCATTGGACCTGGCCTTAAGCCCCGCCCACCGACGCTGCTTCCGCAAGGTTGACAGGTGAGTCTGTTCATATCACGTGATTGGCCGAGGACATGTCAGCCACATGTTGGAGTCTCAATCAGACCAAGACTCGGGAGTTTGTGGGGAGTTTATTGTGTACAAACCAAAATCAGCTACTAGAAGATATATCAGAAGGGCAAGTGTGGTTAGTTGGTTATGTTGTTTGTTGGCATGTAACTGGCAGTGGCTGACACAGTGTTAGTTAGTTAGGCTGTGCTAATGCAAACTCTTGCCCTCCATACTGGCAAGGTTTTGTCAGGATGGTTAGTGTGGAGGAAACATCAGAGACTCAGCTAAATGTTTGAGCTTTATTTAGACCTAGAGTATGTTGTGAATATACTCTGAGAATAGGAAACGTATGAGAATGATTAGTGTAGTTAGCATCTATTATTTGTTTATGCTGTTTGTAAGCTCACTGTTGGCATTTGCTGACACAGTGCTAGTTGTTGTAGTAATACAAACTCTCTGCACTGACAAGGTTTGGGGTTTATTTTGCCATCCCCTTGTCCCCGAAAGTTGGTGGGATTGGTCACACATTTCAATCATGGTATCTTGTATAATATAGAAAATATCTATTCACTGTATGTTAACAAGGTTTAAAACCAGACTTTCATTGGAGGGGGTCTTTAAGATACATATAGAAAAAACTAAGCTAATGGTGGTGTGGTGGTGGTGTTTCAAGCGCAAAAAGAGTTCAGACCTATCTATTCACTGTTATCATCTTTAATATATTTTTACATACTGTATATGCATGTCAACATTTTAGTGTTTTGAGAAAAATCTTCAGCAAAATTCGAGCATCATTTTTACATTAATGAAACAAGAGACATACAGTATATATGTGGAAACACTACTGGAGCTTATTGATGCAGTTTATTATCACTTGGTTGTTTGCATAGTATTGAGCTAGTCATCCACTCTACAATGATAACGTCCAATAAGTAACACAGAGAGACACTTTAATCCTGAGTAATGTCAATATAAAATAACAGAATATATCTCATAGCTCTACTTCCAAAAATCTATTACATGTTAATACTGATAAACCACCGAAAATCTCTATATGCATGCATATAACAATCATAGAAATTCAAAATCAGTGTGAAAGAAGAGCATGACTTTTTCACTTTTGCTAAATTTTTATATTTACAAGAGGATAAAAATCATATTGAGGAATGTTACAAAACACATTCATATGGTTATCAAATACTGACAGAATGGATAAAGCATAGACGTCAGAGACCAGAAGCAGACAAATTATTGGCTAATTTGAACAAAGACGATGCCAAATTACATCCAATCTCCTTTTAATCAATATTATCTTGTGTATTTCATATGTAAATTTAACTAATTACATGAAATGCAATACAAAGATAATTTTCAGTCCATAATATGTAGACAGCGAACTGATGGGGTTCATTCCTATTCACTGAACCTAATTTAACCTAATTTCACTTTGAAACATCTGCTTGTCAATGCATTATACAATTAAAAAAAAAATCAAAATATGTATAAAGTACAACAGTGAAAAATATAAAGTATTAAAATACTATGTACGGATTTTAAATTTCTATTTACACTTCAGGCAGCTATGCTGAACCTATAAACATCTTCAGTTTTTTTATTAGGTTGATTCTTCATGTGTGAATGAATGACTCTGAAGGCAGAATGCTCAGGACTTTGTCCAGGACTTCTTTATCTTTTTGGATGTAATGCATTATGGGTCCCCATCTGGGGGTGGAGGCAGGCACAGCTTGTACAACCTGATCCGAGAAATACACAAGCAAAAATTATTTATTACAATTATTTACATTCCAACGCAGTATCATCAGTCAGTGAAAAATGTTTTCTTCTTTGAAAAATTCAGTTAACTGCAAAGGTAGTGTAACCAGATACAGATGCAAGTTCAAGCAGAAATATGTCAGCGATGGAAAAATAATTATCCTTAGTAGCGCACATCCATCTTTGCACTACAAAGTCAAACAACATTATCTATGTTCAAACACAAATGATTTCAGAGTTTAGTTTTACCTTCTTAAGTTTTTTTTGCAAGAGGACAGTTTTATAAATATAAAATCTAAACTGTATAGTGGTTAACCTCTTTCAGTTTTAAAGGCCACATGAATTATGCAGTAGTTACAGCTGTTTGCATTTGTAAGAAACCCTGCATATGTATACCAGCCATGAAAACACTAATCCTACCAATGCGCCTCTCACAGTAATGAATTATGTGTTTTGTTCTGCTGTGCTTAATGACCAGAAAACATTACTTTTGTAAGAGCCGATTTTGTGTTATTCATGATTGATCAGTGTTTCTCTACTTTCAGTGCAAATTTCTCCATTGTCAGCTGCATCCCTTGCATCTTAATGCATCCCTTGCATCTTAATGCATCTTAATGCAAGGGATGCAGCTGACAATGGATAAAATAATCAGTTGCACCACTCACATCTTTTTGGGTTTTGAAGAGACTCACTTTGCATCACATGGCTGCAGGGTAAACTGACATAATACAACTGCCTCTTTCTTATCTATGCATCAGTGAGTGTGAGAATCTCCATCTTGCGTATTCTACAGCACTCACTCACGCTGTAACAATTATGACATAAACCTAGTGAGAGTGCAGCAATTTTGCTCTGTGGCCGCAATGTCTCAACGCTAATCATCCCGCTACTTAATTGTATTTGTCAATTTCACTAAAAGGTTCAAAAGGGCTGCCTGTCACACAAAAGCGTATATGTCACAGCCAAATGGCCGAGGCAGTCCTTGTCCTCATCTTGGAGCTACTGAGAACAGGGAGCTCCCTTCTAATGGAAGCATTTGGCCACAGTCCTGCACAAAAAGCACATGCATAGAGTTGCTCTGTGCAGCAAAATCACATACTCTCTTGAAAAAGCTGAATTTGATATACAGAGATGGGCCCTGTTATGTTGTTTAATTGTGTTTACATTACTGATGACCATTTGCAAAAGAATACCATAACTTTTACATATCTCATAGGTTAGGATGTCAAAATTTCTAATTTATGCTATAGCCTTAAAATGGTTGAGAGCAAGAGCTGTCAAGAGTCAGCAGAAGTTAATGTTAGGAGTTTCTAAAATATATATATATATATTTAGGAAATAATGATTGTATTTCTTACTGCCTGTTTCTATCTTCAGTGGTAAACACAGTGTGACTTAGTAGTTATGTGCTGTATGTGATTTGAATACAGACTAGGATAATTTCATATCAGTCGCTTAAAGCATGAAGAAGAAAGAGAAGTCAAACTAGTTCTTGTTTGCAACGACATTACTATGTGACAACATATATTTAAACATAAAAAGCATTTGATATCTTAAGAAAATTTTAGGCCTCAGTAAATGAACATCTGTGTAACATTGAGAAGAGATCACAGATACTATAAGGTGATTTTTAAAACAATGGGCTATGACGTGGCATGACATACTACAAGGCCTCTTAATTTGATAGGCTGAAGTTAGTCCACATGGACAGGACGTGACTGCAGTTTTACCTTGGGACTGATGATGGTGTGCGATCCCTCACTCCCAGATTCTTGGCAGAATTCTGGACTCTTGCCCCCTATCGGAAAAACAGACATCAACAATTCATGACATTGTGGATCAGGTTGAAATGCAATGGCTATAAATAGGAGTTGGGAATAAAACCATAGAGAGAAGAGCTTAAACAAAGCTCAGACAGCAAGCCAAAGAATATTCGTGCCCTCTGAGTATTGATAATACATTCACCCAAAGCATTATATGCAAAAAATTTGCAGCTAAGAGTCTGGAGCTTTTGTTTTGAAATAATGCTATTATTTAAACTCCTTACAATCTGCAATCATTTGTCCATTTCTGACATTAGAGCACTGAACTTGTTTTAAATCAGGAAAGTGATTTTGGTAGTGTAAGTCTTTCTGGTTTAATAGTTTCGCCTTGGACTTGGTTGTTGAACAAATTCGTTTCCATATTCTACAAATCATCCTAGAAATATTGTAGTAGATGTCAGTACAAGTGGATGATGCATTTGGAGAAAAAAGTTTAAACTACAGCTGCGGTATGCAGAATAGTCTTTGTAAGGAAAATAAGTGAGTATGTGTTTGTGTGTTGCACAGTTTGATTATGCCCAGTCAGGTGCATGTCTGCTCTTTGCTAATGTTCCTGTAGTCAGCTAGCAGTGCGCAGAGTCGGCAGATACACAACTGCAGGGGGGCAGAGAGCAACTCAGCCTCTTGATTTAGACACACAAACACCTGCACTCACAAACACCCTCTTTACCTCTATAATGTACACGTGCACACAAAAATACACAATTGAATCATTATCCAACGAGGTCATCAGCGTCTCCTTATTAAACAGAAATGGAGTGACTGGCTGAAAGTGCATTAGCTGACCTCTCGGTTACAGCTCTGCTGCCTGCCATCTTAGTGTCTGCCCCGAGTTACGTCCTGATAGCAGGATAGCATCAGCAATTATTCGATGCGCATCACAGCCATCCGTTCTGATGCCTGCAGACAGAGATGCCCCCTGATGTCCCTACAGGACATGGCACCCAGAGATCAGATGAGTCAGAGACACAACAGAAACAAAACTGTTTTTACACTTTCTTCAACAAGTGGAACTTTGTTTACATAAATAAGGTCATTAAAACTTTTAATACCTGATGATGCATAAAATATCATAAATTAAGGGGAAATTTAATAAAAAAATGAGGGGATCACCATAGCTAGTGGGATTATCCAAGAGGGAGTAATTATAATGAACATCGATTCACTTATACTTTCAAAATGCTGTGTATGTTGTAAAAAAATTTTTATTTTTCACATTTCTCTTTAATTTCTAAAAACTGGTATCTGGTTGTTTTATTTATGTTTCTGCACATTCCTGTTACCTATCCCTGCAGTTTGAAAAACAGTTATAACATGTTCCTTACATATGATGAAGTTATCCTCTTAAACTAGATTACGTAGTTATATATACACAGTATTCTCTCCCTATACAATCAAAATATTTAATATATATGCAAATGTTTACAAATCAAATTGTGACTCGACCAATTTAGGTCAAATCAGTCATGCATTCTCATTCTGGATGATGTCTGAGCTTGATGGATTGGTGCTTATGCTAGGACCAGATGCTCTGCTGCTAACTTTTTTTTGAGTAAGTATGACTATTTAGCAAGGAAGAGGAGGCATCATCCAAACCCTGAGTGATATTCATATTTATCAGATCCATCATCTGATGAGACACAAACGTACACACATACACACAGCAGATCCCCTCTGCTCTGTCTGGACTAAAAAAAACTCTTCTCAGTGGCGTGTAGGTCAATAAAGAGACAAGAAAACTGAAAATGTCTCATGACATTTAGAAAAATACCTGCACCTTTTTATATTCACATTCACAACATAAAGTATCTTGCACCACAACTTCCACAAGATGGATAGTTTTTTTTTCCAGCCACATACAGTACTACCCAAGGTCAAACAATGCACAGAATTGCATCCTCCTGGCTGCCAGCCCAGTTCTAGTGTAGAAATGAATTGCCTTTTCTTCCTGCAGGATCTCAGACTCTCCACCAACCTCTCCTCTCACTGCAAACAGCAAAATAACCACTCACAGAACTTCTAATGAGCGTCTGAGATATATGCCGAGAGGAGCTGTTTGTGGGGTGAAAATGTGTACGCACTGAGAAAGTAAAGGGAATTCCTTCCCTTGACCACAAATAGACATGAAGACAAACAAACAAGCACCAGACTCTCAACCAACCTTGTGGACACCAGCAAACACTTCCTTCAACACCAAGAAAATGCTTACTATTCAAATATTGACCAAGGAAACTAAATCTATTGGTAATACTGTTTTGGCAGCCTAGTTTGACTCTGTGAAGCACACATTTATCTAATGATTGTGGATGCAGATATTGCAATTCACTGCAGGGACTATAGCTGCAAAAGCTGTACCAGCAAATTTAGGAGGCTGAGTAGGAGAAAATAACAAAGAGGCTACACACACAGTAACATTGCATGCATTTGCAAAATATATCACATACCTGCTTCCTCATGACATCAGTGGCCTGCATGATGCAGCGAGGGGGCAGGCCATGGTTTCGGGCCAGCAGGATGGCCTGCTCCAATGTCACACTCAGAGTGCAGCTGTTGATCAGAGAGGAAACATAAGGTCAAGCTCAAACACACACTCTCATTCTGCATATTTATCAGCACAAGAGAAGTGGATGTTAGAATGGCTTATGTGCAAATCATGATGCAGAACCTTACTTCCTTTCTCACTTATGCTGTACTATCAAAGCATACAGTCTGTATTTGACACAACAAAACCATCCATAGTGACAATAAACACCTTCCTTCATTCACTTTCTCAACTCAGTTTTCGTGGCAATAAAGCCGTCTTTCCAACAGATGGAGATTTAAAGCAAGATCTGAGAGTAAAAAAACAAAAACAAAGCCAAAAACAAAAGCACGCCAACTGCAAACTCTGGACATCATCCAGATATGATGAATCTCTGGCAGAATTCAGTGCAACTACATCAAATCTCCCAGAGCGCGTTTTTTGCTTGTCTTGACACCTTCTCATTACCATCACATTCCTCTTGCTTCACCTTCGCTCATCTCCTCACTAATGAATCATTTCATTTGCCACTGAAATGTCACTCACAGTGAGTAAACACGCAGCATCAGGAGAATAACAAACCTCCTGATCTTCAACGGAGAAGAAGTGGATTAAACCTTGCTGTGGACTTTCAGCACTTCAGGACACTTCCCCCCTTTCTCATCAAGACTGATACTTCTTGTGGCCGAGAAAAAAAGGGTCCAAGGACAAGTCAGTGTGTCTCCTGTGGCTGTGGCGATATACTCACTGCCATGAAGGTGTCATATGTGTAAAATGAGTGCTGACGCGAATGTGTGATTCATTAGTTACAGCAAACTTTGTTGCCAGGCACATACGCACACACACACGCACACACAGTGGCGTGTGGATAAATCTTTCAAGAGCCAGTGACAGGTGTCAAGGCTGCTGGGTGACCTTTCTATGATAACAAGCTGTACTAGTATATCGATCCAGGGTCTTTTCACTGCAAATTGAACTGTCCGAAGCTCCAACTCTGCCAGGCTCACTTTCATTGAGTAACATTGCCATGGGGCTTCCAAGAAATCTGACTGTCTCCTGTCTCCTTCTCTTGTGGTAGGGTTTCAAACTGACTTAAAACAAATCTTAAAAGAAGAAGCATGAGATGTTCATGAGGGACATACTTGCTACTGTAGCCATTACTTTGAGTCAATCAGATCAAAGTTTAATAGTCCTTGAGCTCCAGTTGCATAACTCCATGATAGCATAACATGATGTGACAAAAGTAAAGAACTCAACAATCATCTCCAATATGTGCCAAAAGATACTGTATCCCAGGAGAAAATTGCAAAAGATATCCTTTTGCAGGCCACCCCAGAATATTTTAAGCACCCATATTGAGCTTCCCACACCGATAAAAAAGGGGAAAAAAAAGTCACCCACAGAGGATCTTTAAATATCCCTTCAGCTGGAGCAGGATGAAGGAACTGCACAAAATCTGTGTGTGTGTGTGTGTGTATAAGTGTGAGCGAGGCTGCACGGTTTCCCTTTTCATTAGGGTTGGTGAGATAGTGTGATGTGATTTATATCCATCTGTTTTATGTCGTTCCAGCCCATATCGCATTTACACCCTCTGTTTCTTCAGAGCTGAGTCTTTACTTATAAATGAGAAGAAAAAAGACAACGCCAAACACAAAGAAGGGTAAAGAATGAGACGAAAACAAAAAGCTGAAAAAAAAAAAAAAAAAAACGAGTGGAAGAAACAATAAAAAAATGTAAGGACTCTTAGTAAGTTGGTGCTTTGGAAGGCGGATTAACATAAGTTCTCCCACTCTGCTTTTGTTTCTGTTTGCTGTCACACAGTGAACGCTGCTATTGTCTTTCTAATGGTTTTTGTAAGGCTGATGGACAAAAAAATCTGGAGCAGAGAGGAGTGCAGAATATTACAAACTGCTGATGCCCCCAAAAATATCACGCTTTCACTGTTATTAAAACTCATCCATCAAGCCAACTAATCCAATCAATACTGCCTGAGAAGGCTGCCACACTGATAATGCAATTTCCACATTAGTAATCTACTGGCTTGGTTTCATAGGTTTTTCAATTATACCGGATTTAGTTTGTGTGTTCACAACTTACATGAGAAACACAAGACTTAAATATTTGAAATTATAACAAAAAAGCTGTGAAACTATAGTGTCAATATTAACAGGGTTACACTTAAAGCTAATGACAAGGAGACTTACATCAGGTAAAGCATTTCTATTCATTCTACTGTGATAGTGAATCCAGTGCCCCCATCACTGCAGCTTCATAGGGTAAAACAGTGTTTAAGGTGAAAGCCAGTTCACAAATAATCCTAAATATTGCAGGCCTTGTCACCTGCTGTGTCACAGTACACTTAGCCTGCCTGTCTGCAGTGAGTTGTGGCTAGTGTGTATAATTGCACAGACACACACAGATACACATGCGTGCGCACATACACACACACTGGGCTGAGGGTTAATAAAGTAGCAGCAGTCATTGCACAGACAGGAACTTTCTATTAGAGCTCAGGCAACCTGGCAGCTCCATCCGTGGCACTTTATCAACCCATCAGTCACATCCAGTGAATGCACCAGCACACGCGTGTGAGTCTGTGCATGTGAGTGAGACAGAAAGCTATGGAAACTGTCATGGGGTAAAGAAAGAGGGTATCAGAGAGATGGGTGGGCGGGTGGAGGGAAAGAGCAGAATATGAGATGAAAGATGAAAGCTGGAGCTAGGGATCAGTGGTGACAAACGATCAGGATATTTCTGTCCTCATGCATTGATGAATAGTGCCCTCTGCAGCAGGTGAATTAAGCAGCCATATATAGAATTCAATGAGAATGGAAGTAATTGACCTGTCTCCTTCTAGTGTAAAGTGCTATACCTACTTAAAAGTCCCTAATCTGGTCTGAAAAACAATGGGTCCTATTAACTAGAATATCCTGCTGTTAATTAATGCAGAGAAATGTGTATTAATAGAAAATCCCCATGGTGCAAGAGAGCAAAGAGATGGAGAGCTCATGAAATGGAGTCATAGACAGAGGACAAATGAGGGAACTCAAAACCAGGGAGAAACTATCGCAGAAATGGTAAAGGTGAGAGAGAGTTGTCAAAAGAAAGAAATTGATAAGCAGGAGCATATTTTAATGTAGTTTATACAGTACTGGAGGACCTGCTCAGTATAAGTGCCCACACACTCACCGATGAACACCACTGTTGCACATGACGATGTGTGTGGCTCCCAGACGTGAACAGAGCTCAGAGGCCACAGTGAGCAGCCCCACTCCAGAAGCCCCGCAGGCGGTGTACTGGCAGGCAGCGGTGCGGCGACAACTGATAAAGCTCTCCATCAGACGGTACAGCTCCTCCAGAGCATTGAGGGGACGCATCAACTGGGCACAAACAGAGGGACAGAGGTTAGTGCAGGATACAACATGAAACATTCATTCGACCAAGCTGTTTGTGAGCAAAGTAGCAGATAAAAATCAGGTAAAGAAATAGTAGTAGATTTAGACTGCGCTCACAATGTAGTGTTCACAGATTTATAATTCAAGCTGAGTCAGTTAATGTGACTGTGCAATTTCCATTCTGAAAGCTCACTTTACATGTGTTAACACTTTCATGTTGCAGCAATAAGATCTAATCCTGTTCTTCTGTTTTTCCATTGTGCCTTGCAGCATGGAGTCATGTGAGGTTGCTCTTACCTTATCTATGAGGGCAGCTTTGGGTGCAGAGCTGGGTGGCATGTTGGACTGATCCAGGTAGAAAGCCCTAATGGAGACAACATTTTACACATGGAGTGACTCTAAAATATTTTCACTGCAGCAGGAGACATAACTATGTCTGCTAAGTAGTTACATTCTGCAGTAGACTTTATTAAACATGCACAAGTTGTTTTTCTTTATTTGAAGTTGCTTTGCTTGAAAAATATATTGTGTGCGTTCTTTTCTATGCACCATTAGGTCATCAGGAGCATTGACTGTCTTTCTGGGAAAAGTAGGCCACATACTCATTATGGAGGTCCACCATCTGACTATCAATAATGAGAGTAACTTGGGCACAGCTCAGCAGAAACACAGACTAAGCATCTCTTGTCCTGGGCATCACTCCAAATGCCATTGCCTCATTCATTCATGGAGTACGGTCGATTTGGTTATTTTCCCTCTCATCCACTGGAGGCAGCACTGCACTGGTGTCCTTATGCATACGGAGAAGATGTATGCCGCAATGAGTCCATGTGAGGTGGAACGCTACTGGTGCAAACTCAGCAGTCTGTGACTCCATCAAATCTCAGTAATCCAGCAGTGTGCTATAAATAGCTACACTACACCACATTAAACCCCATGTAATAAAATCACATACTCCATTACTTCTTGCCAGAAGCAATAATAATGTACAACACACAGTCACCCATACAGTTGACATTTCTAAAATCACAAATAGTAGTAGAAATTCATTGAGAAGAGACACAGAAACAACAGACATTGAGGGAAGGAGACTGTTTACAAGAATCAGTGAAGCATGGCTCATTCATCTGCATTCACTCTGCTATTAAGTGATTAAAATCAGGCCAAGGAGGCTTTCATTATGCTTCTGGTATTCCTGCCTGACATAATATTAATGAAATTAATTAATTAGAGCAGAGTCAACACATCCCTGATTCAAGATTTTATAATGATTATAAACCAGCTGAGCAGAAATGAAAAGTCACTGAGAACACAAACATAAATTCACACAAGTATTACCTCTATACTCTGCTAAGTCATACAGTAGAAAACATAACAGCAAATACAAGTGCATAACATATGCTTAGGCCCTTAATCCCCACAGTACACTTCCCTCCTGTATTTAAGATAATGGGGCCATGAGTCTGATATGTGAGCAACTTTTTTAAACCTCCAACAGCTTGTTTCCTACTCACGTTAAAACCACATATAAATCTGCTGTACAACAAGCATCTGTTCTGAGATACAGATGAGTAGGCTGCACATTTTATACCTCGACTTGTCAAACGTTTCCAAGTATCGAATCCCTATCCAGCAAATTATCCTTTGACCTTGTAGCGTGCTTTACTAAATGGCTATAAGCAGAGTTTGCTAAGGGTTCAGATCGAGCTAACAGCCCATGTAATTGTTTAAGATGGCCTTATCATTCAAAAGATGGTCACAATACACTGGGAGTCACAGCACAGAGTGCACACCTCTTCAATTCCTCTCATAAAGAGCATGTAAAATGTAATAATGGCTACAACTGCTGAACAATCTCTTAGAGAGGTTAAGCCAATTTTTGAGTGATTTACTCATTAAAGTTTCTAAAATAAACACCTATAGTTTCTGTATTTATGGATAGGCGCACACACACTTGTCTAATGTGTGAGCATGTGGTGTTTGGGGACTTGTGTAAACATAAACCTCTACAGTAAATGGAAGTTAGATCCAACAGCTCAAATAAAACATTATTCTCTTTACAGGTTAAACAAAAAGAGAGCAGCAAGATTCAGTCAAGCAATAAAACACAGTAAAACATTGTAAACATAACAACAAAGAAGAAAGTTTATTAGAACGCAAAACCTTTCCACAAGATAGTTCCTATTCTGGGTCATATTATAGGTGAATCCACTTCAACTGTGAAGCGCTGCCTTGTCATTCTTCTTTATTTGTTAACTGCTCAGACATTTATCTCAAAGGTCTGGGACAGAATCTGTCCAAAATGAGTCTGCTTCTATATAAATGTCCAACTCTACTTCATCTGTTCACATCTGTTTATCTGTTTTAGACTAAATATAAGCTCCTCTTCTTGCCCTTGTGCCCCTCTTTCACAGGCAAGGTCATAATACCTACTGATTATCTCATCCCCTTGCTGTAAGAGTTGTTCTAAAAATACAACCACAGCTGGAGGAACAGAGCTGAATCTCCTGGAGGTCTCTAATGACTAAATAATGGGAGTCCAGACTACAAGCAATGTGTGGTTTAAAGGGGACCTGCACTTCGTCTTCTGAGCTGATGATGTTTTGTCAGAGCTTTGGACACAGAGCACCTTAGAAATATTTATTATGGATGAAAAATGAAATTTTAAGCCCACACACACTGTGCAAACACATCATTGTGAGGCTAAGAACATATTACATACACATTAGGTACAAGGTCTAAATCCACTGGGTGTCTATTATTTCTTCTCCCATTTACAGTGGCTCTCAGGCTTAAGGCCCTGAACTCCAGCTGCTCTGTTTTAATGGCAGGACATCAAGAGCTCCCACAGTGTTTGCACAAGCTTGTTATCATTTTTCTTACCTGCTGACCTTCTCCTATATAAAAAAAAAAAAAAAGCTTTCTGTTTTATTCTAAAAATGAGGGGAGGGGGGTTATCAACACTTCAACTCACCATTTATCAACAAAAACATAGTAGCCATGTGAGAACAGGTTTGTCACTGTTTCTTCTATTAAGAGCATCTCCCCTGTTCACATTTTTACTTAATCAAGAAAAACATAAGTAAAACGCTTGCCACTCTTGCACTGCAATAACTGAAACCCCATCGACCACATACACACACACACACCTAACCAATTTTACATGAGGATCTAATGGAATATTTGGCTGCAAGCCAGAGATGACCTGCTCTCTGTGTAGCTGGTTTTATTCTATTGGACCAATGAGAATACTTAATTCTCTTTGTTTCTGTTGCCTTCATGACAGTAGGACACTCAAGGCCCTTTACAGCACAGGAGCATTAGTGGTCAGCTCCGACGTCAAAGAACAGGGATCTGAGGCACAGATGTTTTTGAGGGGCAGCGTGGGAATGGAAACTTTAGCATGACAGCCTCCACTCAAAAAGTACAAAAGAAACAAACAACAACAACAACAACAACAAACAAAATGGTTTGAAATTAGCATCTTATATAGATTTTTGTTTCATAGTCACCCATGTTTCCATAAGGATGCAAGTAAAATGTCCGGGATTTATGATATTCAATGTGTCTGACCCTTCAGAGGTACATGCTGATCCATGTATATTACTCACACGCACACACACGATGAATGACACTCACCATTATTAAATCTGTGATAAAGCCTTCTTGTGTGCAGCAGAGCTGCCTTGGGGACACTGAGGGCTTCCAGGAGCCTATACATGCCACATACTGATGCCTCTGCACTGACACCAGCGAGATGGTGCGTGCAGTTATTTCCTTATCCCACGCCCACTTCTCTTCTTATTTACACCTTCAGCCAAATTTTTTATGACCATCTATATGTCATGGTCATCCCAGCAGTCCTCAAATCCCCCCAAAGATAGTATGCTGATATGCTATGTGGGTAACAATGTTATGTTTTTTTTGGTTGGTTTAATATGAAAAATTATAGTTAGATAAATAAAAGGCCTAAAAATGTATTACTTCAGACATTTGTTGTATAATAAGGCCATGGTACAAATGTCCGGTCCTTAATACCCAGAGCAGAGTGTTAATGGGGTCTTGGTCTCAGTGGCAGTTGAAAACGTCACACATGGAGACATCACAAAATCATTGTCACCGAGGGCACACTGGAGTTAGTGCATTTATCATGATGCAAAAATAGCAACTGGCTCAAAATGCTGAACAAATTTATGAGCCTGATGCTGCACATAATTAGATGCAAAGCTTGGCTCCTTGCAAATGTGCTTTTTAAAATTTCATAGAAACTGCTAGAGAGGAGTCAAGGTCTTTTTTACAAGCGCCACTAAGTGCAGAGCTGTCATCATTACAGGTATTCAACGATAGAGTCAAAGAGAAATGATAAATGGAACTGGGTCTCTGATGCTCAGTCATACAGGCTTCATAACAGGGGTTCAGTGCACACTAGCTGGAGCAGAACGAAGCCCAACACCTTCCTCAGTGCTCTGGTGAATTGGGAGTCCCTATTGCCGGTGCAAAGACTGTAGCATTTTCATCACTTCGTAAACTGAAGGAACAGTGAGAGAAAAAAAAATCTCTTTCTGCTTTGCCAGAACATGTGACCAAATTTCTCATTACCTCACTTCTGAAGCTAGAATAATATCCATAATCAATTATGATCCCTCAAACAATCCGTATTTTTCATTCTGTGAGAAAACTAAAATTACTTCTCAGGTTACAGACGCAGCCGTCCGAGAAATGACACTTCTAGCAAACTAGCTGCACTGCAACGTTACTGTTTGAGAATCATGAGAAACTAACGCATGTCAAATGGAAGATGTGGGAACTTGCTGCAGTAGCTATTGCTTATTAATCATCAGCACATAGCCATGCCTCAGGGAGGAAGAGTGCTTTCTGAGCTCTGCTGCCGATTTGTAGTGCCTTTTTCGCTGTTGGACACTGTGTTGGGATGTATGTCCGTGTGATGAACCGCTAAAGTGATGTCACACCATCTATTGGTGTGTTCTCTGAGCATTTATAATTTGGAGAACAACCAAGCTGTCAGAGTGGCTTGTATGTATGGTTATAGTTGTGTGATTTTGTACACATTCATGTGTCTTTTTGTAAGGATGCAAGTAAAGGTCGATATACAGTATATGCCCATTTATGAAGGTGACACAAACAATGATACACTCGTAACATTGATTGTGTACAGATTGACACACAGTAGCGTTTTTACACTTAAAACATTCAAGTGTCAGTTTGACTGAGAGTGAGAAGCACGATCTCTGCTCCAGCCACAGGTCTACAGAGATAAAGGAAGCAGTGAGGAACACTCTGACCTGCAAATAAACATTAGGCATTTTTGCTTAATCAAGACAAACTGTACTGCAGTACTGTGATAACAATTCCCCATTGCAGCTGCAAGAGCAAACACTGAGAGCACAAATGAAAAGGTGTGCTGTGTGGTGACAACAGATGACTGTTCAGCTGGCAAAGCATTAAATACAAGTCTGTTGTAATGATAATGATAATAATAACAATAATATATACCATTTTTGCACAGCACTGTACATTTGTCTTTACTCACCATGCAATCATTATACACAATTTGTGAGAGTGTAGATTTGTTTTTATCAAAGGAAGTTCACAACGGCCTTGCAGTACAGAGCCAAACATATCCCCACTACAGCCCATTGCATTTCAATTAAGGAGAAAACCCAGTGCCTGCAGTGCAAGTTTTCAGTCTCTTCAAGTTGAATATATTGACCAAGTTACCATTACATCTGCAACATGATATGGACATACACATACGATCTGATCCAGCAGCAGACAGTATATACCGACTAGATGCTGAACTTTCTCCTTTATTTTTTATACTGCTATATGAAGCATGTTTCTCAAATCAATTGCAAGGGAGCATGCAAGAGGAAAACCGTATTCCCTCTTGACACCCCCTGTCAATAAAAGCAAAATGAGATGAAACCACAAGCCTGCAATAATCTTTCCCTTTAATAATACATTTTCAGACTCTCCAACTCTGTCCCGGTTCTCCTCTCTGCTCTGTCTGACAAACTCTTGCTTGCACTCTCTCCTCCTCATCATCCCACCTCTGAAATCCCTTCATCTTTCCAACCTGCTCTGGAGATCTATATTCCCCTTTCAATCTCCCCTTCTCAATTCTGACCCTGTCCTAAAGGAAAAACTGCTTCCTCCTCAGAGCATGTTCTTTCCTCTTCCTTTTTTTAGATTCTTCCTCTGGGAAGAAATTCAGTGCATTTGTCCATTTATCTCACAATTTGTGACAGAAAAATGAGAGACAATTACTTTATCTGCTGGATTAAGATCAACAATGTCTTCCTGATGATGAGAAGCCTGCAAGAAATGCTGTGACTGAGGAAACTGTCACTTTGGTACATATCAGGGTTTCAAATCTCTTCTGCCTAAATGCATGTCAGCTGAGATAGTTTATGAAAGTTTGAAAAATGTGGGTGCGTGTTCTGGCTTTATATAGCACTGACTCCTGTGGGACCAGCCATGTGCTTATGATTTGGCCCGTGAGTTTATGTTTTGTGGAAGATTTGAGTGACTGCATCAGGCAGTATGGGGTTGCTCAGATCATACATTATCTTGGTGTGGGTAAGGAAAGCGAAAGTCAGAGATGGAGACGGAGCTGGGAAATCTTACAATAACCCTTACAGTGGTATCATTTACTGCTCTGAAATTGGATAATGCTCACATTGCACGCTAGTAAAGGCGTCAGTGGAGGAGCAAGACAAAGGCAAGACAAAACAGCTCTTGTAGACAAAAACAAAACACAGTGAACACACTGCATGTACAAATACATGCACATACACAATTATATCCACATAAAAGCATGTCCTCTTTACAGGGCTTGGGGGGGCACAGTATAATGAGCAACTTTCTTACTCTTATAATTCAACTGAATACAAAAGATGATGGCATTTGTAAGAGAAACTGTTTATTTTCGTCACAATTATTTCTCCACTTGTAATATTAATGGAAAATCCAATTTCAACTCCTAACAACAACAGTATCTCTCAAATGTTTATGTGAGTCTGAGGTGTAATGGGAGTCTGTCAGGGGGTTGATGACATGAAAATGTTTGAGTATCGCAGTTCATTCAGTTCAGTATTGCGTGTGCTGTTTCTGTCTGTCAGTCAGCCTCTAGATCCAACTCGTAGTGTGGGTTTAACCCGACACTGCCGTGGCCATGGTCCAAGGATAACGAGGTGCCTGAGGTTGGAGCACTGCAGTGGAGAGGGGAGTGACATCACAGCCTTTCCTGTGGTCAGCCCAAAGACACATGGCAGTCAGCAAAAGAAAACTATTGGTAATGTCACGAGCGACACTGTGTTCAAAGACTGTTGAAAACCAGCTGGGGATATTTATTTTACTACAATTAATACAAGGAAATGTTTCTGGTACAAGTCACCTGCTGTAATTTTGCCTTGTGTTGACAATAAATTATTCAACAGAAATTGCTGCAGTTGAATCTAAAGTACTACTTGGGCCTCATTGTGACTCCACCTTCACCTTGAGGACACTTGGTCAAGGAATGGATCAATCAATCAAAGTCCATTAACAGAAAATTGATCAGAAACTACAGAAACTTTTATTTCATTATTTGGGGGGTTTGGACTGTTGATTGGCAAAATGAGAAAAATATTAGGCAGATTCATCTACAATACCTCATCATATTATATAAATTTATCATATAAAATCTTTGCAAAATTTGCAAAATAACTATAGCTGTTAGATAATTGTAGAGGAGTAAAAAAAAAAAGTACAATATTTCCCTCTGAATATCGGTTCAGTTGAAACATAAAATAGCAGAAAATGAAAATACTTGCATTCGTACCACTATCAACAATATACTGCGTACTTTGTATTGTGTCTTTGGCCTTTATGAGATATTCTGTTATTTTATTCAGCTATTTCTACTAGCAACATCAGTAAGGCAAACTCAAAACTTTTTACTGGAACTTGTTTGGAGAATTTTTCTTTTGGTCCCGATAACATATCCACCCTGAATTGCTATGACAGGTTTTACTGAAAAGGAGATTGAGTATTTGAAAGGTGCACAGTCTAGTTGGGTCTCTAAAGCACACCACCCAGCACCCCTAATGCTCCCCGAATCACCAGCCTCACTCGCCTGTCTGTCAGCACACATCTGCTTTGTGTTACTGCTGGAGCCTCTGCTGTCAATTCAATTTCTGTACAGGTCAAACTTAGTGAAAAAGTACAGCACACGTGCATACTTACAAAAATCCACGATAATCTGAACTGCATGGCTGGACTCCAGTGAAATTTAGTTTACCGATAAACCACGTAGTTTGATGGAATAATTTCATTTTAAAAGGGTACACAAGACTCAGTAAAATGAAAGAGATGCCACAAAATACCATTATCATACAATTAAAAGGCTGTGGAAGAAGATGTAATGATAGTATTATTACACAAAGAGATGGACGGACAGTTGGAAAGACGTGATGTTCAGCAAGATTAAATGGCCAAGTACAATTCGTTCCACAGCTGTGCTTTGGGAAATCAGATACTCACACAAACTAATACTTGGAATTCTTTTCACTCATCAAGCTAAACACTACAAACAAATTAAAAACTCTCAGCAGAAGGCAATCACAGGCAAAAATTAATGCTTTGTTGTGGTGGGTTGTCACTGAGAGTAAATCCTTCAACCCCCCAAAGCAGATCGTCCCTAAATAGCAAGATGAGGTTTTGCTGTGAGCCCTGCTCTGCGTTTAATTATCCACAAAATCAGCAGCAGATGTTTAGTTGAAGCAAACGTGTCCACCTGTCACCCTCCTAGGTTCACACTTCCCAGGAGTATGACTGATTCTTTCCAGTAACTAAAATGGCTTCAGTCTGAATTGTTAATTCTTGTTATCACAGGAGCTGTAGTTCAGTGGCAACGGAGCTGGGCCTTAACTAAAATGTACAGACAGACAGACAGAGGGCTTCGATCTAAGACAACAGAGTGTCCAATTAACAGACTTCAAGAGGATCAGGTGTGTGCATCTCTAAATCTTCCAAGATCTCAGCTTTAGATCTGCACGAACATCAATGGAGGACATTGATGTGCAAAAGCCACATATATTTTCTTAATTACGCAGTTTTTAAGCTTTTTTCAATATGAAATTTAAAAGGTGTCTTGCACACTCACAGACTCTCACATCACTTTATACAGAGCTGTTTTAAATGTGATTTTCACTTTATGAAATCACAAGGTAGCATCTAATAAGACACAACATTCAGACAGCATTCTGTATTGTTCTGACACATTCAGATTAAAACAAAGCTGAGGCCTTATTTTCAGTAGCAGTATGTGTTTCTCTGTATTTCTGTCCACCTCATTAAATCTTGCATGCCTGGCCAATCACAGAGGGTCTCCAGTGTGCAGGAAACCAATGGGGTGTGAGGTAGCTGAGTGCAGCAGCTGTACCGAGGCACTACATCAGTGCTGGTGGCACGCTGGGCACTCTCACCCAATCACTGCTGCCCCTGCTGTGTGTGTTCGCAACCAATCACAAAAAAATCCTGCTGTGTTTGTCTTAGCCAATCACCTTGAGGCCCTGCTGGGTGTTGAGAGCCAAGCCCCAACTCAACAGGAGGTCTTCCTGATTTACATTACAGCTAAAAATGTAATCTCAAAGTACTGTGTGTATATGTCTCGTATAACATACCTCAGTCGCTTGTAGTACTGTTTGACCTTATCCAACGAGGCAGCATTGATTTGGGCCTGGTATTCCTCCACTGAAACATTGTCTCTATAGTAGTACCCCTCCATACTCTCCAGTGCTAGAGAGGAATCAAATGAAAAAGGTGAAAGACAAAGTAGTAAGGTATGTGCATCTATTTTCCAGTGTTCTCAATCATCTATAAAGCTGCTTTTAGCACAACACGCTGACAGCAAGCTCCCTAACCACTCTCACTATACCTTGTGTGAAGAGCACAGGGTAAATCTTGATGCCTCCTCCATTTTTCAGCCTGTGAGGCAGCTGGGAAAAGTAGAAGCTCTCCAAGTAGAAGCAAACCTTCAAGGTCTGGCGGGTGCCCTCCACCTGATATGAAATGGGCATGTCTGTGGCAGGGAAGTAGAAGGGAGGTGTGACTCAGAGCCTAAAGCTTTCCTCAAATTTCATACATGTAAGTAGCAATGATGTGGCTGCCATGACGCTTCTCAACTGAAGCCACTGTTAGACATAAGCTAAAAGAGTCAGAGTACATACTGGCAACCAGCGGCTCCCCTTCAAATTGCTGGAAGTAGAACGTGACCTTCTCCAGGTCGATGAGAGCTACCTGGGTGTCCTCCAGCATGGCCTGCTCATCAGTCTGAGGAGAGAAAGAAAAACATACTAGTAAGAGCGCAAAGGTGGAAGAAGTCTACATATTTACTTTGTAAAAGTAGCTACACACTTATGATAAAAACAGGGAAACTCCAATCACAGCTCCATCAAAGCCTCTTTAAATGCGAGAGATAGTTTTAATGGATATGAGGGAAAAAAGTTGTCAAAAGTCTTTTGTGGTTTTAGAGGAAACTGCTGAAAATTGATAAATTGCTTTAAGTGATGTCACTTAGAAGACTGCGGCAGAAGATCGCACGTTTGAAAATTAAAAAAATATGTGAGGTTACCAGACCTTCTCTTGAGGCTAGCAACTTGAGGCTACATTAGCTGCTACTAGCGCAAGACACCAGACTCCAACCAAATTGTTGGGGGAGTCTGCTTATGTTAACACACATGACAGTGTGTCTATCTCTGCATCTTTGTCTGTCCTTATGTTTGCTTTAGCTTGCTTGTGTTTGTTTATATCTCTGAATGTGTGTACGTGTGTGTATATGCACATGTTTCCTTTTCAAACATCCACTCAGCATCCTCACACACAAACAAGCACATCTGCTCGTGGCCATAAAGATAGCAGCTAAAATATTTTGGATTGTGATGCTCTGCGCTCCTCCATCACCCCCCCTTCCCTTCTCTTTCTTCCTCTCTCTATCCACCACATGCAGACGGATAAACACAGCAGTGGTGGAAAGGGATTAGGGTCTTTTTCTAAAGACACATTTGAGATGGTCCAACATGTAAAAGAGGGGTACCCGCTGCCCTGCCAAGTGATGCTTGCTGTGTGTGGGCAAGTTTATCTCAAAGGGCGTCATATAAACACACACCCCTGACACACACACATTCAGTTTACACAAAATCTCAAACACACACTAGCAGCATCCAATCCTCATCTGATGCTGCCTTTCATGTGGTGCCCTAAAAAAGGAGCATGCTGAGATTTCATTGGAATCACCTGCAGGTCTTGAAACCCTGTTTTCCTCCACAGGGACACTTGAGTGGGAAATCTCTCGAGAAAGACAGAGAGCAAGAGACACAGCAAGACAGAGAGAAAGAGAGACAGTGCATGGCAGCAGGAAGATAGAAAAATGTCTATAATGTCTGGGGACATGATGTAAGCTGCACATCCCTCAAACCTAAACAAACAGTCTTCAATATATCCTTTTATAGCACTAATAACTCCCAGTGACGACAGGCAGAAATAGAAACTAAATCAAAATGCCTCATTCTAGGAAAAAATGTTTTTCTATGTGGTCAATGCCAATGCAGAAAAGAAACACTGAGGAAACGACTGCTTTTAAGGAACAGTCATTATACTACTCAAGGTTAACTGTCAGTTCCTCCAACTTACTTCAAAGACACCTTTGAATTTATTACATATCTTAGTGGGAAAGGTTAAAACAGATCTCATTGAGGTCACAGTGCTTAGCTCACTTTCAGCTGTGAACTCCTCTCTCAATGGTCTTTAATTCAGGAGAATAGACCATTAAAAAACCCATGTGTGAATGCTTCAAATTTTCTTTTCTAAAATAAGATTTCTTTTGGTGTCCACTGTGCTGTTGCCTGGATGTGGCATCTCAATTGATGACCTATTTAAAATTATGACTTGTAAATGGTTGATTCCATCTCACATTTATGCTTATTCAGAGGGCAGAACAACAATGTTGGATGTCATGTCATTCAAGTGTTTTGTAATGCAGTGATTCATGCTGATTGTTACATCTACGCATGTGTAATAAAAGTTTTAGTATAAGTTAAAGATAAAATCTTGTATAGCACCATAAACATGTGCACAACTACAGGAATGTTCAGTTTACAACAAATCCATGTGTGTGAATACAGACCGCAACTCCTGCTTTGAGAGAGTCTGTTAAAGCAGATTAACTGAGAGTTGGGGCTGGTCTGGTGCTCACCAGATTTGGGGAGAGGAGGGACTGGAAATGAAAGAGCAGCCCAGCACTGGCAATCTGCTCCAGCCAACGGCGGCTGGCTTCCTGAGCCTCCAGAAAGTCCTGGGGGTCCGAGCTGTCCTGGTCTGGTTCCCTGCTTATGTTGTTGAACTGAAAGTAGACACCACAAACAGCAACACAAACAGTGTCTATTTGTAAGTAAGGTTTTGGGGTTTTTTTTATTATTATTTCCAATCTCAAACATGATCTTTGTGTAATTCACCTGGTTGAGGACGGCCAGGAGGTGCTCGGAGAAGGCACATACAGCTGCAACTAGAGACTGACAGAACACCATATCTCGACGCAACTGGATCTCTGAGTCTAAAGGGAAAACAAAAGCAAATGAGGCCAAGAGGAAAGCCACATAAAGTACAAACAAGAAAAGTCTGGGGATGAGGTGAAAGACACAAAACTGAGTGAGTAAAGATTATCAACTGAGTTGTCAAGAGGTAAGGAGGGAGGTTAAATGAAAAGGAGTCACAGAAGTGAGTGGTGCAGGAGATTGTTAGGGTTATCAAACAGGCCCTTTTTGGTCAGACTCACTTCTAGGGCAACTTTCAAGCTTTTAGTAAAATGACAGCGAGTCTTGGCTGCTTTTTTCTAATCCGCTGGGTATTAAATATTGTATCAGAAAAATGAGAGCAAATGACAGGAGTGCCCAAGTGGAAAATAATTGGCTGCCATAATTTCCTGAGAAATAGCACCCCTGAAAAAAAGTTCTGCAATCCACTGTGTTAAAAATGAGTTCATGACCCCCTCGGAAATAAATAATGTGGCATCAGGAACACACTCTTTGACACTATTAACCAGTCAAACCATCACCTATAAAAGAAGTCTACCATTTTCTACTTTTTTTATTATACTCTTCAGTTCCAGGATGTATGTAAAGGAACATAACAGAACATTTCAGGGAGGTTAGTTGTGCTGTTAGACTTGTGCTATTGCAAGGAATGGTATAGATTTTTGTTCTAAGCATTTATTATAGCTGTGGGAGACCTGGTCCTCCTTTTGTAATGTAATGGTTTTTTTTAAAGACTAACCCCAACATAGCAGAATAAGTCAGTCACCAGCGGTAATGCACACATTCATAAATGTTACGTGGGTCAACTCTATCTTGAGGGTTATTTCTGGTTTTCACAGAAGAAAAAGGATATACAGTACATTTTATTATTAGTCTCCTCGTTCGAAGGCAAATTTCTGACAGTAAATTTTCTTCTTTTCTCCTCAACTGCTGCTTTGTTTACATCTCATAAAATCTGATGATATAAATACTAGAAAAAATATGTCTGGCCATTGCTGAGCGTAAACTATAATTTTATGTTTGTGGTTGTAATAACTTTCAGTGCCTGAAACAATAATATACAGTACAAATATTTTTTTTATTCCTCTGCTAATAAACTCATTATTTTCACTGTCTTGTTTATAAAGCTAAAAATGTTTTTTATTTTATTTTATTTTTCTTTGTTCCTTTTTTTGTTGTTTTTATTTCAATTGAGCTTACAGTTTGGGTCACTAGTGAAGGATGCTATATCTTTAAAGAGTATGGTTTCAATCATTTATTTATATGCAAGCAGAAGGTAAGACCAACCTGTGTACTGTAGTAAGACCAAGAGCAGCCTTGTCTTCACCTCTGAAACAAACAAATAAAAGCAATACAGTGAAGCAGCAAACAACCTTAGATCAACTCCCAAAGAGCCTTTCTCCGAGACTGCAATAGTATGACCGATACTATAAACTCAACCCCTTAAAGTCATAAATAGGACAATGTTGTATAACTCTTCTGCCCCATCCCAGCTCTGCAGCTGTTTATCCTCACATATAAGAACAAAAAAAAAAAAAACAGCATCATAAAAACCAGCCAAAGGCAAAGATAATAAAATAAATCCACATTTGTTTATAGTCATATCAGAGCTGCGGGTAGCTTGGCAGGATGCTGCACTGCATGAAAAAGCCATCATGGGGAGAGGTAGAAAAAAAAAGGTGGCGTGCACAGGCCAAGCTGCACATTAATATCAACTCTGATTATTTGTACTCGCTCAGTCATGACCGCCAGCTCACCTTTCCCAGGAGTGTCATATGGCCGGCCTTGGGTCTAAGCTGTTTGTATCGATATACGTTTGCCAGTGTGGAGGTATGTTTGTATGTACATATGCATTGTGTCTGTATGTGTCAGTTTATTCAATCTGTGTGCCAACAAATGCGAAAAACCACATATTCCCACTGGGGACAAATGAGGGTGGACTCCACTGTCTAGAACAAAATAAAAAAACATAAAGGGAACCAGTGCAGCTCTTTAATTCTTTCAGTTTTCAGCTCCAACTCTGCGGCTCTAATTGATGTGTCCCAGGGTGGTTTTAGGTTTAAAGTTTCAGAGCAGTGCAGTTAGTGGTCTGGGACTGCCTGTACCTACACAACTGTAAGACGTTATTATTGTATCTAATAAATATGATGAGGTGGAGTGGAGAATTGGTCAATTTTATGTACTTTACCACCAAAGCCAGGCATGCTGTTCCACAATAAATATTAGATGTGACTGCGTGAGCAAGTTTTAGGCTTTGAACACGGTGAAAGCTGTAATGTGTGTGCTAGTGTGTGTGTTAACCAAGTTTGGGATGATTCAGGTACACACTGACCTTCAACATATTTAGCAATTGTTTGTGTGAGGGTCTGAACGCTGCTGGGAAGGTTCCAAGGATCCTGCTTGACATGAAGACGCAATTTCTTGGTGCAGTTCACCTTGGGCTCCATCTCCTGCTGAAACTCTGACACACACAGACACACATACACACAAAGAATAAGTACAGACTTAATGGTTGGATATGTAAAGCTCATTACAACACAAAAACAGATGTTATCTAATTCATCCCCGGTGCATTTCCTTCATCATCTACACCTCCACAATACACGTCAGCTCAATTCACAGATGTTTATTGCTATTATAAAATGCCCATTACTTTGCAGAAGCAGTTGATTATTCAGTCAACAACAATTATTCACTAAAAAGGCAATCAGAAAAGATAACTGATGCCAAAAATTATTATAACCTTATTTGTTTTTCCTATCTCAAAAATCATCTTCTTCATTTTCTGTCTTCTATTTCTTGTTCTCCCCTTAACATCAGTTTGATCCTCTACTTCTTTACATGTCAGCCCCTCTTTCTCTTATTTCTCTATCTATTTCTATATCTATTTCTGAGAAACGATTACGGGTCAGTCAGACGCAGAACCAAGCAGATCTCAGAGACAACCAGTTTTCGCCTGCCTAGAATCTAATCTTTTTGTCATTTCGAGTTTGTAGTGGCAAAACACGAGCATAAAACCCAGTCAATCCGATGTAACCCCCTCAAAACTAGACAGAATGGCTTGTACCAGAGTTTACTCTGGAGATGAGGAGCAGATCTGTGATAGAAGGGTGGCTGTTTAACAGAGGCTTCAAGGGGGCTTGGAGTGAGTGTTTGTCTGTGTGTGTGTGTGTGTGTGTGTGTGTGTGTGTGTGTGTGTGTGTGTGAGGGCGACAGAGAGAGAGAGAGAGAGAGAGATCAGATGCAGGAATGCTCCACTTGTGTGATAATCCTGTTTGCTGTGTTATCAACCACACACAATACTGGAGTGGAGATGGATCAGCTCTGATCAAGGTCTTCACATCCCTCCTGAGGGCATTTATGCATACAAACACAAACACACACTCTACACATTAGCAGACTTATTTTTAGTTTAAGCATATCGGCACTCTTGAGGACAGCATGACAGAAGAGGGGTCTCTGTGTGCCAAATGAGTGGTTATGTTAGGGGGCTTAACTTATCAAAACACACAGACTAAATGGGTAATCCACTCTTTAGCCTTTTGTCATAACACTCCATCAAAGTCAATTTCAAGGACATAAAATAAGTAAACATTTATACAAGTTTATAAAAAAAGATATAAAAAGCATAGTGCAATACAGATCACATGACATGACAAAACATACAGTTATCGTCCTTGCACAGTCTGGGAGCCATGCTTGCATCATTTATATGAAAAACAGAAAGAACACAATTGTTGCTTTAGAGCAGCATTTTCTTCTATCTTATCTTCAAAATGGGTTGAGTTGTCTGAACAGAGTTCCACAGATCATGAAAGGGCACCGTAAGCTAGTTTGTATTTGTAGCGGGAAACGATAAGAATAAATTTAGCCCCTTCCAGCAACATTTCCTACATTTTCCTGTGAGAGATAAAATGTAACAATAGCCACTGTGGTTAAACACCAAGGCCAGGAGGGGGTTAGGTGGCAAATAAACACACAGGGAAAACAAAATCATCTGATAAAATACAACCACAAGAGATGTTACAGGGAAATTTTTCCGTTGACTAGTAAGTAGCACTACAATAACTGTAAAGGGGCAGATGTGTTGAACTGTTTTTGCAAAAAAAGAATTCGAAAGACAGGAGGGAAAGATAAAGAGAGAAGAAAACAGCTGGGAAACTTTTTTTTTTTGGTGCTGGAATCCACCTACAGTACATCCCCCATTTCTCTACAATCACATCTGTGCTCACACACATTACACAACAGGAAGTTGTAGCCCCTAAGCGCAAGCGGCTGTGACATTTTCATCATATGCTTTGTTTTCTCTTAGTATAGTGCTGGTTGGGCTCGGGAGTTTCTCTAATATTATCTTTCTTCTCCTTGGCCCACTGTGCAGCCCAGCAGGACCCAGGAAGCAGAGCTGCACATCAGCATTAACACTCACAGGAAACTAACGTACAACTGCAGGAAACAGTGAGATATTATAAGGAAAAGACGACAGAAAGAACTTTGAAATTTCTTGGTTTGACTTGTAGAAGCACTGTGTAATAATATGTGGTAAAAGATGCTGACACATGAATGTTTCAGAGCCAGGGGTACATCTCTGTCCTGGTGTTTCACCTTGTAATCCTCTTCCAGGTGTGAAGCACTTGGTCTGTTCAAAGGCCCGAGCCACCACTGCTCCTCTCAGCATGCTGGTGATCGAATCCACCTGAAGAAAGCACAAGGGTCAAGTCGTGGCACTTGCAGTGTATAGTTCCTGGCCATTGAGCCAAGATCAAGAGTATGTGGAGGGAAGGAAAAACCTGCTGCCCAAACATAACCACCACTTGTTTCTCTTGCTCTTTCTGTCCCACATGCACACAATTCCACAATGAACTCAATTTGGTAGCCAGTATGTAAACAAAGCTGAGGAAACTGCTCTACAACAAAACAAATGGCAGGAAGCAGCCTAAAAGTGCAGAGACAGCAAGGCATAGTTTTTTATGATTTTTCCACTGTCGATGGAGACATCCTCACAAAACTCATCGTCGATGGTGTAAATATATGTGTGCTAGGAAAGTGTATATGTATGATCAAATATGGTCAGCCTTTTCTTCAAACTTCCCATTCTGAGCACAAATAAAAAAAGCACAATTCCTGTTCTTCATACACAAAGGTCTGTGTATTATTTTGACCTTCAAAATATCAAGTTGGAAAGGAAAAATAATTGTTTTATGCTTCAAAAACACACTTTCATTATGATGATGATGTTTTAACTGAGCTGATACATCTTGTATGTGGGTAAAAGATCTTCCACACAGCCCAACACAATAACTGAGCTTCCACCTCAACAAGATAAGAGAAGTTGAATTTATTCCTCAAAGGATGATTCAAAATGATGGATATAAACAAGATGTTCAGCACAAGGGCAGCAATGAGGATGTCAGCTCCTTAGCCTTTCCACTATATGGTCACATTAGTCACATCTGTACAGATGTTAACTGACCCACCTGGCTAAACAAATGCTCCAGGAAGCTGTGAAGTTTCTTCTGCTTATCATGGGACAGCCACACACTGGAGGGCATCTCATCTCCTGCAGAAGTTACACTTTATCAGCATTAGCCTCAAAATATACCATATTCTATTTATACACAATTATTGTGTTGTCTCATGACATCAAAACATATACGACTGCAAATACAGTATGTGTGTCTATTAATTGCCCTCTGTTCAAATCTTCTTAGGTCTTACAGTAAAGAAAATAGATGACATCTGACATCATGTATCATAGCTGTGAAGTGTGTGTGGCTGTGCGTGTGTGACAGAGACATCCTAACAGACAGAGGGAAAGGATATTTGACAGGATACACAGCTGTGTAAGATGTTAATGACAAATCCAGCTGAGATGTGTGGCCAAACGCCTGTCACCTCAAATTAGTTTCAACTTCAGGCATTTTTGTTCTCGCCTTCCAGAAAGGTGTAATCATGTCAGCCTGTAATCATGACCTCTCACTTATGGGATTATTTTGCAACATTGTGGTTGAATGAGGTCATGGATTGTGATCTGATCTGTGTACTGAATATGGCCATGTGAATGTTTTACTATAAATACATGCCATACCTGTTTAATACTGTGAGTTATTCCCATCCCTCCTCGTAAAATACTGTGACAATTATGTGAAGGGGAATAATGCGTTGCTCTTGTGTACCTGAGTCCATCTCATCACTGTGAACGTAGGAGCTACAGTGGCTGCTGCAGATGCTGGTGAAGGAGGCGATGGAGTTCCTGTTGCTGTTACAGTCACTGATTAAATTAGGAGAAACCAGTTTATGATACAATGTAGTGGAAGGTGGTCATTTGTCAAATTCTTCCACACTTGAGTCATGATAAAATGTTTGAGTCTGGCAACCAGTTAATAAAATACAGTATGCTGTGTGGTATGCTGTGGAATCTCATATTGTGCTGTATGTAAATACTATAAGCACATCATATGTAACCACTTTTGGCTTCAGTCATACCTGTATGAGTCTCTGTTGCTGATTGTGTCATGTCCGGAGTCCTCCTGCTCATCCCCTGCCACATTAAAACACACTTTCTTCCCATTGCGCTCCCCCTTCTCCCCCTCACTCTCTGCAGAAATGTAAGTCTCTGGGGTCCTGGCATCTGATGCTGGAGGGTGGGTGATGGAGGACAGAATGCTGATAGAAAGAGAAGGGGGAAAAAGAAGAAAGAAACAGGTCAAAAAGAGAGGAATTACATAAAGCAGCAATGACATCCATCCAAAATTAACACTTCTGACAGCATGATAAAAACAGCTTCTTTGATCTGACTAATGCTACACAGGAAGCTCTCACGTGTGCCTCAACACTGTAACATTTTGAACTTGTACAGTAAGAGCTGCGTGGGCTTGAGTGTGGGCTCCAACAGCTGACTGAGGAGGCCAAACAAAACCTCAACCTATTTGTGCTTGGCTTCCGCACCAACAGCTTCAGATGATCAGGGATCCACATCATATTAATAGGTCAAAACGTGTAGCAGGGTGCAGCTGTGTCAACATGCTGCAACTCGGCTGCAAAGATCAGCTCCCCTCTCAGTATTCCTGCTGGTCTGTATTCTATCAGGCGGCTATCAGAAGAGCAGGAAGAGGCCGGCCAGGATATTTTCACAGTTGCAGCAACACATGGTGGCATTTAAAGCCATATTCCAATAAATGCTGGGCTTGGACTTTTTTTGATCTCTCTCCATGCACACACTCTGACACGCGATGTCTGTTTACATTTCAGGCTTATTTTAATTTGTGTCTGCTTACATTTTCCATTGTGTCATAACACTGGCCTTAAGCACGTTTCAAACTGGAGACAGTGGGGAGGGGCTGCTAGAAGCTACTCATAGTTGTGCGAAAAAAACAACCTGTCTCCCTCGTGTTACCCAAATGCATCTCAGATTTTTATGCCTCATTATGATTTTAAACACCCCCTACCCCCCTCCATTCCTCTCTCGCAATTGGCCCCCTTTCTACCCATTCACAGGCTGACTAGGCCACAGAGATGCCCTCATTATGGTCTACTCCAGGAGCCACCACAATGGCTCTGCAAAGGAGAGTGGCATTCCATCACTATGGAGAAGCTCTCCAGACTCTGTGATTGGCTGTTCGTTAATAAAGAAGTGAGCGCAGTTTGGGGCCTTTGGGGTGTAAACTAATGGAGGAAGCAAAGGAGGATAACAATGACTACATCAGAGAAAAGGCTTTTAACTAAGAGAGGAAGAAGGGGGAAAAAAAACAGAACGCAAGAGAATGAGATCAGGCCAAAGTACACCACTGCTTATTGCAAGCAATCAGAAAGATCTCTTAATCTCTCGCAGGAAGCTCTTTAACCCACTTCGACACATTAGACCATTAGACTTCAAACGCCTTCATTGCATTTGTAAGTGCATCTGCATTACAAAGCTGCACATCAGGCAGTTTCATGGTAGGACATTAGCATAATGCTTTAATCTATACTGAGGTAAATAAAGTGGAGGACCCAATAGTTGAGAAACCACTGCCAGTCAGGATGCTATTATTGATGCACACAGAATAAGGAAAAGTTATGAAAAGGGAGGAGGAAAGAGGGGAGGAAAGAGAGGAGAGGTTGTGTTTGATTCAGGAAGGGAGGAGGTCTTGATATAAAGCACGTCACCCTGCCTGTCCTCACACAGCTGTGACCCCTCATCTGTGGCCTCCGAGACAAAGGTTCACAGGTCGCTGCCTCAAAATGGATCCCTCTCAAATCAGCCAACAAATTATGCAACATCATTCTATGTCCAGTTGTTTTCTTTTCCCAAATTACATGAGGATATTTCTAATCTGCTATGGATGTACTACAGACATCCTCTCCTGAATTTTGATGGGATCGGATAGATGGGGTGGGAGGGTTGTTTAACATAAAACACAAAAGAGACCTGATAAATATGGCTGCTACAGTTCATTATTACATCATTATAGAGTCAACAGAACATCCAGTACAGAAAAAGAAAGAGACACAAAGAGTGAAGAATATCTGAAGCGGGTGTGTAAACAGTGTGTAGAGGAAATAAGACAGAACAAGGAGGAACAAAGGGAGCACAGAGAGATGAGGGTGGGGTGTGTGAACAATAAAAGTAGTAGTGACCCTACGCCAGTTAGAGAACAGGTCAACAGGCAAACTAATCTAATAAAGAAGAGCTCAGGGGGGTTCAACACACCCACACCGGTCAGAGCATTGCCATCAAGCCTGCAACTACTAGCATCGAAGCCCATATTGTAAAGGTCATCCTCCCCTACACAGCCGTGTCTCACACCATTTGAATGCACGTGGATGCAGCTACGCTAATTGGAAGTGAAAGGAGCAAGACAATATTTGTCCAGACTAAGTCATTAAGCGCCTTGCTGGGCACTCAACTCATTATTACCATGGTCAGATGACAGCTCGGCTCCATCTAGCGACTTATAATGTCATTTTGCTGCGACAGCTGAGGAGACTTCTAATGACTGAATCAATCAAATGATCATCTAAAGATTCATAGCACACACATTAATTGTAATCAGTCAACGGTCCACCAATTATTACCAAGTACTGCAGGGTAATAGTGTAAAAGAGTAAAGTTTGTTTATGAAGATGTCTCCTGGAGGGAGGTGTTATTATCAGTTTAGAGGTTGCTGTGTGCAGAGATGTTTCTGTCTACTGCACATGAATATATAAGTGGCCCATTGTTACTGAATGGCATTTCCAGAGGGCACCTGGCCTGGTGACACACCCTCTACTTCATTGAGATTGTGTTTCCTGTTTGGGGATGGGGGAGGCAGGAATGGTGTAGTGTTTCCCATTTCCTTTCCGTAGCCTCGTGCTGCTCCAGACAATGAACCCACCAACCAAGCTGAACACAGAGCAGCCAGGCAGGAAACACTTATCTAACACATACACACACATACCATATCAGGTGTAAGACCCTTTATGTAAATGGAGTGTGAGCATACCTTTGTGCACACACTATATGGACATATTGTAGAGAAAACCACCAAAAAGAATGGAAGTTTCTGTTTTTCTTCTTCCTTCTGCTTCTCTCTCTTTCACACATACACACCCTTCAGGTGCTGAAGTAATGACCAAAATGTATGCACACCAAGCGCCAGATGCAGCACACTGACTAAGGAGGCTGCTAAAGTTACAGCCTGTTATATGAGGCAATTGAGTTTCACAGGACATTTGAAATGAAGTCAAATACAATCAGCGGCAGGGTATCTCTTAATTTCATAAACAAAAAGTGATTTGAAATGTTTCAAAAATATCAGTTTCATCCTTTGTTTTTGCAATTTGTGGGGAATATGTTCGAATAAATGAATCTCAAACTCCATTTAATGAAACACAAAACTCTGTGTCACATGGGAATGATTTGCAGGAAGTTTTGGCAAATGAGAAACAAGTAAGCATGTGTTACTTTTATGTGTATATATTTATATTTGGGAGTTTGACCACTTAGATCTCTACATGCACAAGACTGTACAAGTACAGATGGTGAATTTACATTAAGTATGTACATGTGGACACTCACTCATGAATATGGGCACCGTGCGTCTCCATCTCCTTGACAACAGTTGTGAGTTTGTAGAGGAGTTTCTGGTAAGCGTCCAGGGTGAGCAGGTCGTCTTCTCTGAGCAGGAAACGAAGGCCGTGTCCCTCTGTCCTGCCTAAGCTGTGACCCGATGGTGCAGCCATTGTAGTGATGCTGCGCTGGACATTTATCATGGGGTTCAACTTCCCTGGGGCAGCACAAACATGCAAGGAAAAAAAAAACAACATACTGATAAAAAAGCCTGGAGTTGAAAGCAGGTTGTGATGAATATGTAAAATGACTCCACTGTCCAGGTGTTTCTTATGCATCTCCCACTCCAAACTCACCCTGCTCAGCACTGCAGCGCCCTCCCTTCTCCAGCGTGTTCTTCCTGTTGTCCAGCTGCACTCCAAAGGCACTACCCAGAGAGGTGGTGGTTTTGGGATAGGACACCTCCATCACATTAATATGACAGTTTGTGGGGCAGAAGTCACTGCTATGGAGGGGAGACACCTTGGCCTTTGCCTGCTTAAAGGTGGGCCACGCTCTGTTCTTCAATACCCTGGCAAACTGACAGAAAGAGAGAGAGATACTGATGGTTTAGAGATAAAACATGGCAATGCATTCATGTTGTTTGAAAAAGTGAAATAAGATTGTAAGTGTGGGTTCAGGTCATGCACTAGAATTGATTACACTGATTACAAAGGTGGGGGAATAGGGTATGAATTAATCTAAGCATTATATAGTATAGTAAGCAAAACAATAAAAGGTTCCATGTGAAATACAGGACAGAACATCTGCCAACTCAGCACATTGTTTTATTTTGCATATATGACAGCTGGCACTGGAACAAAGCATAAATATCCATTATTGTACTCTTTATACATCCTCCTTTTCAATGTGGCAGCTCAAATATATAACATTGAATTTAATTGATGATTCAATACAGACATCATCATTGATAACATATGTGAAGAACTCCAGACCAAACCAGAACATAACCATTTATCATTTAAATCGATGTGAGCCGAATTTAATATAGTGCATAGCAGCTCATATCATCACAGTTTAAGATAATATGATGAAAACATGTTTTATTCCATTATTTGTGATTTGATTTGTAACTTCAACAGCCTTCAGAAAGTGTGGTCATGTTTGGAATTTGTTCCAGAGGAGCTGTGACTAATGTCAAACACACTTCAGACTAAAAATGTGTTGCTTCAAATAAAATAAAAATTCCTTCAGATAAGCTAACTTCACATACATCCTGTATACACAGATAAGTGAGTGAAAATGTCCTCCAGGGTGGCTAAATGCTATAGGAATGAACATCTGAATATACCTTACACGTAACTCCTTCCAACTCTGCTGTGAAATAAACTTCCTTTATGTGCTACGAGATAACATCTCCACGCAAAGCAAAATACACAGTACACAGCAGGGAGCCTGAATTTGAGCCTAAGTGCTTGGATCCAATACAGCTGATACAGCACATTTTACACATTTCAATTCTTTGCAGCAATTGGTTGCACTTTCCTTGAACCCCCTCGTCACAGGGCCTGTATCCTGTCTTCGATGTTACACAACAGATGCTATAAACCACCGGATCATTGTCGAGCAACTTGGGCAGTAACATAAGCACAATATAATTTATATGTGAACTATGGGACTTAAACCAAACATCTCTCCTCAGTTATCTCAGATAGCTATAAGGTGCAGCTCCAACCCATATCTCACATTTTCTCTTTGGCTGTAGATGTTTGTGGACCCTTATTTTGAGGCCCCAAGTTCACACCTCTCCTTTTATCACTTCCTGCTCTGTCTTACTGTCCCTCTTTTTTTTTTCTATCCACATTTCTTGCTCTTTCTCTAATTCTTCCTCTTTCAACCCCTCCCCCTCCTTTCTCTCTAGGGGTCTGAGAAGGAATGCTCCAGTGCAGGATGGGATCTTACACAACAAAAGTCCTGGCTGTGGCTTGGCATGGCTATTTTTAAGTGACTGGTAATTAATCCAAGGCCTACACTAATGTTGAGTCAGATCTTTTCCTCTCACTCTCACGCAAACTTGCACATATTAGGATGTTTTGCCTATAGACACATGCTTGGAGATGTGAATGAAAAAAATATGGAAATGCCCAGGTTGTAACCTAATTACAGACAAAGCACTAGATAATAATACAAAGTCAGTGATAAGTTTGCAAGTCAGTCACAGGCCTCTTGGCAAAATATTTCTTTATTACATGCAGGTCAAAGAGAAGTGATTACATTTTTAAACTATGATCTGGGTTCAACTTGTTTTCAGTGTGTCGTGTAGGAAATTCTCTACAATTACAGCCAGTGTTCAGAAGAGGTCAACATAAAAGTTCTGTCACAGTTCATTTATATTGAATTGGTCCAACAAGAGAACCACAGTGAAAATAATGTAAAACGTGTTTCTACAGTATCTGCATCCTGCTTCGATTACTGTCAGAGTATTGCGGAAGACAGAATCAATTTGAAGATGTGTCAAAGCGTACTTATGCAGATTGTGGTGGAGAGAAAAATCATCCAGAGCAGAGAGACACTGATGAAAGGCCTCTTCGATTGTCAGCAGAGCGACTAAGGATAATTACCTTCCTGTAGTTGGTAATGCGCCGATTGATGTGCTCCACCCTGTCACCACACATGGCACTGAAGCGCACTTGCAGCTCCTCTGGGATCACATCACAGCTGGAACTCAACCTCCCGCACATCTGCACCAGCGTGTCATCATTACGCGCCAGCGTCTCAAGGATCTGGTCAGAGAAATGCCAAACAAACACCAGGATGACTAACAGCTAACACTTGTAAATGAATGACCAAATTTTTTCCATTGGGATATAAAAATAAAATTTGGCTGGAGGGTCAATATCTTGCCAGGATTTCATGAGCAGTTAAACTTGGATATCTTGTATGTAGACTCTGATTTGATTAGATATGAGCAGGAAGACAGACACAAATCTTTGACCCATCTTATGAGTTGCCCAGTGAAGGAGAGAGAAAAGCAGGGGAGGAAATGCAACAGCTGGAAGAGACAAGAAAACCTGTACACCCCGACAGCGCAATATTAAAATTCAACATCACACAGATCTATGAGAGCAATATGGACAGCTAGGACAGATGTTTATAATAATATTACACTTTCACTTTGAAGGAATGGGGAAACTACTTGCAGTTGGATGGTATAGCAGTTTAATTTTTGTCATTGGGTTTCATTTAGCATGGTGATTTCAAAGACTTTGGAAAAGAAGTACTGTAAATCTAAATCATTTTAGGACACGGACCCAACTTATGATCTCTGTTAATTTACTATAAAGGAGAAAGATGTTGTTAATCATGAAATTTGGCAGCGTGATGCTGCAAACTGCTTTTTATTTTCCACCCCTGCATGTGCACATCTATGTCTGAGTGAATCTTCTTTCCTAAGTATGTCTTAAATCAATGATGATCGTTCTGTGAACATCACCGCCGGGATGTAAAAAGCGTGCACTTAACACAGCTGGGAACTAATATGACGAAAATACAGCTGTCAGTTTTAACTAGCATCAACCTCCTCAATCTACACAGCAGGAGAGCTGTTGGCTTTATCTGTCTGTATTGAACTCAAAGACAAAAATAAATGTGTAATTTGTGTCCTTTTAAATCTGAGGAAAAATGCTATGACAAAGTTCTTCCGTTGGAGTCTGAATGATTATAAATCCTCATGGGATTTCACTTCCATCCAACCAGCATCTACTGTTTCCCACAGAGGCATTGTCAAGGTTTGTTTATTATTGCTCTCCCTCATCAAGTAAGGTGCAGCTTTGAGGTGATGAACACTAAGAGCAATATAAATCACCTAAAAGGTAATAAAACTTTCTCTTTCTTTTATCTACAGCCACCTGGGTTTGCAAGTGTCACAGCCTAAACAGCAATGTTTGCTACATAAATTCTGATAAAAATAATTTTCATTACTAGAGCTGGACATGCCACCAGATTTAAAACTAGACACTTTGACACAGGGACCCTTAGGTAAGGCAGCACATCAAATTTGAGCAAAAGTGTAAACATCTTGTGCTTTAACTGTGAAATTTCCAATTCAATTAATCAAATAACCACAGTGCCACATTAACATTGGAGTAACTGCCTCAAATTTAATCTGGAACCTAGGTGGTTGGACCAAACTGATCGAATTTATTAAATACCAGATGTACAACCAACCAATCAGCCCAAAGTCAAGTCCAAATGTCCAGGATACCTTTGCAGTAAGGCTGAAGAATCCCTTGGGTTCAACCATCTTTTCCAGCACATGACACTTGATACCAGCTGTGCTGTCGTATTCATACACCACTCCGTACTCCAGGTGGACGTTGTCGACCGTCAGACTTACGTGGTCCTTCTTCCCATCAATGATGGCTATAGTGTTGAATTTGTCCATCACCTCTAAGATTGTAGAAATAGAGAAGAGCAAAGGGGCTGTGGTGAAACAGATTTCTGTTAACACTTAAACATGGCAGCGCAGATGCACAAATCATAGAAATGATGTGGTGATTATGTTTTGTGAGAAACACAAATAATCCTTATCTTCACCACAAAATGCGTGGTTACAGTGTTGCACCATCATCCTCACACTCTGTGGCAGTGTAGGAGGTCTGAGACCACCATATCTGCAGTTCATTTCAAAGGAAGACCCTCTGCTTTTGGCTTTCTTCCATCTCCCCTCAAATGATGAGCAATTCCAAGAGCATTAAGTTAACCGGCCCTATGTTAACGCAATGACTTAATGTGGCAATAAATCCTGCTCCAGAGCTGTTTGCTATGAAGGGAATAGCTTTCCTGTTTTACGTTCTCGTTGGGATCCATAAATCGCAGGGGGGAATTAACACTTGATGAGCCAGAGGAGGTGGCTGTTCTCAGACTAACACACTCCAGATGAGCCTGTTTGGAGCTGTGTCTGATTTGTTAACTGGAGCAGCCGACAGGCTTGTGAACAAGCCTGTGTTACATCCACAGACACCTTGAGCAGAATTTCTTTTCCCAGATGCGTAATTCCCATCATATAGTTAGTTGCAAGTGTGCACGTGTGAGTCTGGTCACCTTCCACTTTGCACTCAAAGCCGTCTCCATTCTCTTCAGTGGTGGGTTTCTGGTTAGTTTTCTGGTTGTCCTCCTGGGCGCTCTCACTGTTGTTGTACACCCATTTTATAGTGTCTTGCTGCACGGGAAAAAAGTTAAAGATTTTTACGCATTTACAAGCTGGAGGAAAATGTTTTTACATCTCCAAATTTAAGAAATTATCAAAACATAATATTTTTTTACACACTGAACTTACACTGAACTTATATTCCACTGTGTGTCTGTGTGTTTCCACTCACATTAAATCAATTGCAACCATTACAGTCACACACCCACACAACTGTCAACACAATTTGAAGCATTACTCATATTCCTCCATTCTCACTCATGGTTAAAAGGTAGCATGTCTACCTACTACTAGAAAGATGGGAGATCAGAAAAGAAAAAGAGCACACAGAACTGTGTTAGGTGTGTGTGTGTGTGTGTGTGTGTGTGTGTGTGTGTGTGTGTGGGTGCATGTGTGTTTGAATGTGTGTGTTTTGAGAGGTTTAGTTTGATGTTGCAATGTTTAGCTGATTCTGCCCAGATATGGTGTCCAGTGTCACAGTTGAGTTGGCAGAGCACACAGTGAAAAGCCTTCACAAACATATGGAAACATGGTACATGGTGAGACCACAAAAGCAAACCCATGCCAATCTCATCTATCCACTCTAGCGTGCTGCACAGGCATGTGTGTGTGTGTGTGTGTGTGTGTGTGTGTGTGTGTGTGTGTGTGTGTGTGTGTGTGTGTGTGTGTGTGTCTGTCTGTCTGTCTGTCTATGTCTGCTCTTGCCTCTCCACACCCAAACCCACAGTGGGTTTTTCAGCTCAGGCTACATGCTGTGCCTGCCTACTGGTCTGTGGTCTTCTAGTGTACAACCACACAGACACAGATACAAACACACACATAGATACACACACACACTCACACAACACTGAAAGACACAAAGAAAAGAAAGGGTGGTTCCTCCGTGTCCATAATTGATGTAAACCAGATCCCTAGTAGTGTTGGAACCCTATAGTGCTTCATTAAGCCTGAGGTCCCAACAGGGCTCAATTATAATGACACACCACACTAACCCACACCATACACACACCCTTGGGTTTCTACACAGTTTTCCCACCTTCAACAGGTGGACTGAGCTCTCCTACACTTGTCTGATGTTGATCACTCTTCCGGGAAAAAAATGGCTGGCATATGACCCTGCTCCTCCGTTTTTCTCCTCCCTCCCTCCGGCACTTTCACCCACACTGAGCCTCAGCTACCCCCAGATCCTTTCCCACCTCTCGCTGCAGCCTGCGTGTCTCCCACAGCAGGCTCACCGCTGTGAGCCAGGGGTCAGCACTGGAGGAGCCAAAACTACTATTATTTCTGCGTAATGACCCAAGACAAGGAAAGATGGAGTCAGAAAGGGGGAGAGATATGAAGGTAAACGGGAGCTAGGAGGTTTGACTGCAATTTTTTTTTCTCACAGTCAACTAGTCCTTGCTTTTACATTTTCTTACTCTTTTTGATCTCCCACACTTCTCCCCCATCCAGTTCCATTGCATAACTCTCAGATCAAGAAGCACATAATTGAAATTATGTTTAACTTTCTACTAGTGAGGTCATGGGAAATGAAAGGGTGACCTCCAGTGAGCAATATTTATAAGGCCCAAAAGCCATGATAATGAATGAAATCAAACTAATTGCAGAAAGCAATTTATCTTTTCTTCAGGAACTGTATCTTCATTTATTCTAATTCCTGTTTCTAATGATGCTCATAATGACAGTAATACAGTATGTTTATTTTTGTTGTAAAAATTAGGAAAGTTTAACCATCAGTTTATCCCATTTGCCTTTCCTCTCCTCCTGTCTCACCTGTGTGGGTCTGCGGTACTTCCTGCATGCAGTGACGTGAGCTATGACGCTGGCGTGGCTCTCCTTGCTCACATTGATGCCATTCACCTTGATGATGCACTGGCCTGGGTGGAGGCCAGCGATGGCTGCAACCGTGCCTGTTGTGAGACAAGACAAACAGAAGAGAAAGGAGAGGTGTCAAGGGCAACAACCAGTGCACATTATTATGCAGGTGCACTGAAACAAACACCAGCACATCCCAAAAAATAACTGTCACATCTTCCACATCCTGTACACAAAATTGGGCTGAACAACATTCCTTTTTCTTCTTTGTATTTACAACTTTGTTTCCTGTTTTGGCAGCTCAGGAGTGTGAGGGCAAGCAGGAGAGGAGGGAAGTTGTTTATCTGGAGTAGACGAGGGCCTCTCTGAGGGATGTGATTCAAACCACAAGAGAACCTCAAGGTTTACAGCTATCTGAAGGAAGTGCATGGCAGACTAAATATTCCTACTATTTGTTTTCATAGCTCCTTAAACCATGTATACCTCACTTTACAATATAAAGAATCTGTATTCCACTCAAAGTATTACAAGAATGAAATTATTCAGCTGTAGATTATCTGCTTCACTAACTGTCTTGGTAAGAAAGTATACAAACAGACAGGTCCACTGTGCTAGAACAGAAAAACACCCAACACAGCACCAGGGCCAACACAATAGCGACAGTTCAGACTACAAGGACATGAAAAGCTGTTGGACAAGATACAGAACTCCAGCATTCATACTATTAGAGCTGCATCTCTAGTTATGTCTTAGTTAGGTTTCTGTCTGAAAACAAAATCTCAAGGGTTTTAAATATTTTGTATTTAAATATATATACATTTACCAAAACGGCATGTTTTTGTATTGAATACAAAAAAACTTTGGAGTGAGGGTTAAAGCGCGACAAGGCTGTGGTTGAGCTAATTGCTAGCATAGTGTTAGTATAGCGCCGATCGCCACTGATCGATGGAAATGAACCAAATGTCATGACAATCCATCAAATAGCTCTGGAGACATTTTACACAAAACTACAAATGGCACTCATGGTCTGTAAGATTCAACTTTTGGGCATCATGAATGTCAGGATAAAATTTCATGGCAATCAAAGTGACAGAATGACCAACAATAGTGCCAATATAAAATGTGGTATAAAAGTGACAATGCAGTGACCCATGAAAATTAATTTCATGATGAACTTATCCTTTTGACTGCTTCTGTCTTACCTCTCCCTAACTATGTTCCTCTGTCTCTAATTGGCATTACCTGCTCCTGTTGACCCCCAACACCAGGGGACAGCAGCTGTTATGACAATCCAAGGGATTAGACACCTCCCACATCATCAGCTCTGTCTCAGGGGATCAGAGCATCTACTTAGACACACAGCATGTTCCCAGGCAACCACATCATCAAACTAACACATGCATACACACACACACACACACACACACACACACACACACACACACACACACACACACACACACACACACACACACACACACACACACACAAGTTAACTTACACACATGAAGGCACATGCCCAGCACATTTCTATCCTGCTATCCCACTTAGATTGCTTAAGGGAAAACAACAAGATTCAGTTCTCCTGGGAGCAGCCAGACAAGGCCGTGGATTGTTTTCTGATTGTACCATTTCTTGTGCCAGCTCTGATAGCAGTGCTACTAAACATGATGTGTTAGGCAAAAGGAGAGAAGGAGGGACTCTGATGAATTTTGGACCTAGAAAAAAGTGCAGGCCACTTGAGAAAATGTGAAAAGGTATATGGCAATCATTGCGATGCAGAAAATTGATAACCAACTAATTCTCAGTTCTGGCAGGACCATTAACCAACCAGCTGAGCCACATGAAGAGCATAGGGGGGTTGGCCTCTTGCGGCCAAGTCACGCACACCCCCACAGACTGGTGTGGCAGCTGCTTGCCAGCTGTGCCACAATAACAGAGAAGTGATGGGAAGGCTTTTGCTGATGAAGCCAGATAGCTCAAGTGGCAGAGGCAGTGATCTCTTACCTCTCCCAACAGCATGGACCACAGATGGACCAAAGCCTCGGATCTGGAACCCCAGGCCATCAGCCGAGTCTGGGATCTTTACCGTCCTGGGCACAAGAAGAAAAAAAGGGAATGCATCACGCTGCTCAATGCAGACAATTTGATTATGACCATACCTGTGAATACACAGATCTGACTTACTCTCTTGGCTTGGTGCTGACCAGCACTCGGAGTGGTCCCTTGCTGCTGAAGCATTGCCTGAGGAGAGCTTCCACTTCAGCAAAAGGCCTGAGGAACACCAGGTCTCCATTTATGGCAAACAACTTCTTTCCCACCTCCAGTCCAGCCATCTTACAATAAAATATAATAAATAATGGTACAATTATAGCCAAGCAAAAGGTTTTAACATAAAACAGAACATTTGATGTATGTCATTTTTTTAGCTTCAACTTCACTTTTCTAGTATAAAATGAAAACCAATATTCCTAAGGGATTTCAATATATGACATTGAAAAACGCACACACTCCCTGTCATTGAAAACAACATGGAACAACTTTCATCTAAGGGCATACAGCTGGATCCTGTTGTGGATTTCAGATTGAATATTTAAAAGCTAACACGCACAATGCCAGTCTCCATGTGATCCAGAACTTTCAGGCGCATTCAGCTCTACTTCAAGGCTGGAGAGAATTATGGCTCATGCACTGAGAGTGTTCACATTTGCCTTCAAACTACTCTGTACCACTTTCATCCAGCAAATCAAAACTAAACACCAAAGAAAACCTTAACAACATGGCGCCTTTTAATGCACTCAAGTTCTGCATGAAAATGCTCCTAATGTTAGCATCAGTGTCCATCACGAAGGAGAAGGTTTAGCCTAGGAGCAAACAGTGGAGAGGTTTATATTTATTGTGACTGATGATCAAACCACATTTTAACATCAGGAGGCTTCTTCTGACTGGTGTTCATCTGCTGTAAAGGCAGAACAGCTTTGCAGAATAATTTGTGGGAAACAAAATCAAATACAGCAGAATCATGGTGGATTACAAAGGGAATACACTGAACCACCATGAAGCCAAAACCACCCGTGGAGCCTGAGCCCTACCATGTTACAGCAGAGATTACATGGACTTACTCTTCACAGTGCAATATGTAAATCCATTTAGTAAGGACTGGTTGTGGCAGATTTTCATTTTGGAAATCAATAAAATTGTTGTGCAATTGTTGCAACAGTTTTCATATACAGTTCAACTTGGGTAACAGCTTTGACAAGCACATTTTTGAAATTAACTTTTGTAGCGTTTTCCTCCACTGACATAAACAAAACAGAGACGTATGCACATCCTAAACAATCCCTACAGATGCTGGATCAAAAATTAGGCTTTCATCTATACTTTCACTTTGTCACTAACTTTCCAGCACAGTCTACTTTGAGAGGCCATGCAAAATAATATCTCTGTGTCACTTCCGAGTGTAACTGATGTCCATACTCCTGATGGTGCATGAACACTATATGTTTGTGTGAATGTGTTTCCTTACTTCAGCTGGGGAGCCCTTCTCTACAGATTTGATGATGGGGACTCTGTTCCTCTCCTCCAGGGTGAAACCATAGCCTCCATCACTGGGTCTTATCTGGAAAATGACACGTGTCCCATCAGCAAAAGCCTGAGCCAGCAGACCGAGACCATTCTCACAGAGCACAAACACATACACCAGACGTAGATGCTGGCACACACAGATAGCAGCTAAGGTAGCATTTGCTCACTCGTCTGAATAGAATGCTTACTGGGGTATAAAATGGGCTTTTGCAGTGTTGTGACTTTTTCCTTCTTGTTGCCATGTGTTTTAAAATGATTTAGTGTGCCTTTGGATTTCTCCTAGTTGTGGGGACTATATTGCAAATTCATAGCATCTTAGACAGACTGAGAGCTAATGAATCAATGAGCCACGAAGGAATACTGCAATTGAGTACTCACCAAGAGAGACTTGGAGATGACATTCTCTACTATTTTCAGGTCGTGCTTCATGGGTTTGTGTTTGGTGTTGGAGCCCTCCATCTCCTCATCAGCAAAGAAACGAAACAGCAAGGGCTCATCCTTGAATTCACTCTTTTCCAGCACTGAGGGAGGTGACAACAATGCAATGAATGTAAATAAACAGACAATTAAATACAAACTTGCAAAATCATATTTCTAAAAAATACTGTTTAGCTCCTTAACTACAGATCACATATAAGTAAAATGTATGTTATATATATCAGTGAAAAGATATCAATGAAATTTGCCCAAGCAATGTAAATCCATAACACTTACTATCAAGTTTATTCTTGTCAGCATTGTTTTGTTCTTCATGGTAAAGCAGTTTGAGAGTAAATTTAAAATGCACGCTCTGTATTACCTTAAAACTATTATGCAACTTTTAAAACAAATTTTGCTGACTTGACAAATTGGTAAATGGGAAATGAATATAAACCGGGGGTGCTCAGCAAAGGAATAAATGTATTCAAATTTCTAAAATACAGGAACATTGTTAGTAACGTACAATATGTAATTTGGGTTAGGGGTTAATGAGTAAATGGGCTAAAACCTTCAATATCATTGAATAGTCCCTTAAGACAACTGTTCTAATTCAGTGAACCAGACTATTGATCTTGATAGTGTTTCATTTTTGGACAAAGTAAGAATATGTTCAAACTGTTAACACTTCAAAGAATTGAGTCTGGTTCTGTGCAAAGATAGAAAATGTTAAATGCAGAAATTAAGCATTTTGCATTAAATTGAGAGGTTTAAAGATGTCTAATCATTACAGTTATAGTGCAGCATGCCAAATGGAGCATGCCTAAGCACTTATACACATTCACACCAAATGCACAAATACACACAATGAAAGAGAGGGAAATCCCACTTTCATGGTAAAGCATCACTTTTGAATGAACCCAGTCTCCACAGCAACATAACGCCTTCACCAAGACTTTAATTTTGAAACGAAGAATAGTCCTGTGGGGAAAAACAGAGTTTCCTTCTAACATTCCCTCACTTTGTTTCCCTTCAGATCAGATCTAGAGCCAATAGTTTTAATAGCTACATCGTCAGGCCAAATAACTCACTAGCACGAATGGTAAAATTACCCTGTAGGCAATGGAAGTGAAAGGAAGTTTGATGGCTGGGACTATTATATTCCATGGACGTGCTGGTTATTTGTAGTGTGAGGCTTGAACTGTGAGTAGTTTGGAGCGGTTACATCATGGGGGTACAAAGAGGCCTGCTGTGAGACATACTGTAGTGTTTATGATGTGGACTTGGGCACGAGGGGAGTGCAGAGTTAAAAACAAGTCTGACTCTCATAAACAAACTGTAACCATGGCTACTGGCCATTTTGCACTTGAACTTACAAACCATGCAACATCTGCCAAGTTCTCACAGCTCAAGAAAACCATGCATGTACCTTGCACTTGGTCAGTTAAGTCATATGCACACAAGTATGAATGAATTTGATGACAGTATGCCTGAATACAGCCATAGCCCTCAACACACAGTCACAGACACAGACACATACACGCATACAAATTCATTACTGGATTGGAAAAAGTTCTATTCTTGTAGCGTGTCAAAGGGATTATAAGTAGAAATGGAAAGAGAACAAGAGTGGTGGTGTTCTAAAACAGGATGCTAAATGCCAGGCACCCTCTGAGTGGTTTCTCCAAAGCATTCAACTCTCATTTAGTCAGTGATGGAGAGGATTCCACGGTTTATGCACAGCATGATCAGAACTTTTTTTGGTCTGCTGAAATCCTCAGTAGTGAAAAGCACCGTACCATGATGCATGAAGCCATTGTCGCACAGCTCCACCCCCAAGATCAATGCCTCCTCCCTTGTTCGGCAGTCGCCCTGCATCCGAAAGACACAGAAAAGAGCAAGAGTGGATGCCGAGGGGAGAAATGGGACAGATTAGACATAAAGAGTGGATGGAGTAAACGAGGGAAGGAAAGAAAGGGTAAAAGGCGATGAGAGAAAATGAAGCAGAAAGACAAACAAAACAAAGAACATTGTGTGTTTAGAGAACAGGCAAAATGTCACTCTCACACCCCCCTTTGTTCCTACATCCAAAAGCCCTGAGGCCAGCAGAGCCACTCCACTCTCCTCCACACTCTATCTTAAACACAGCCAAAATCATGTCTACACAGCTCTTCAAGTCCCACTGAAGGAATAAGAGCTCTCCCGCCTGCCTGGGTCAAACACATTTATTTGGTATTCCATACCACTTACACACACACATTTACATGCACACCCTAAGATGTGATGTCTGTCATTGATTCTCCGGTTGACGCCATATACATTTCATTTTTTGTGGTCATCCTGGACAGGATTATCAATCTGTCAACCTCAAAGCTTCCTGTCAAAGTCAATAAAGCTTAGCTGTCGAATCAATTCTGCTTTTCTCTCTTCGTTTCCTTTTTGCTCTGCTGAGCCTCATGTCTGACGGCAAGAAACGCTTTGTTGTCTCACTCTCTTTCCTCTGTAGCACATTAACTCTGAGCCCACTGTTATGACAATAGCCACATGCATCTGTTTTCCCTACCTTTCAACCTCTCTGTCTTGCTGTAGGGCAGTAAATGTGTTTTCAATATGCACAGAAACTAGTGGGGGTGATTTAAAACAATATGCATATTGCATTGCAATATATTCTGAATTAATATCACTATATCATTGATTAGGATTATCATTATCCAGTATTGATATGCATCATAATATGGCAAAGGCACGAGAAAACTATATATGTAAAAATTTTACTGATGCCTTTCAAAAAGAAGAATGCAAAACAAAGCTAATTTTGTAACTGTAATTATAGTTTCCTTGGATCGTCTATTTGGGTGTTAACCAATATGATATCATTATCACACAACTCCACTGAAATGAATAATATTGCTGATACATTACTGCGGATGAAGTAGCTTTAGGGCTTACCTGGGCAATAAGCCAGTCTATCAGTTTGTTGGCCATCACCACTGATTTGTACGTCCTCAAATGGTAGTCCTTATCCCTGGATGAGCATCAGATCAGAAAACATGAGGAGGATAAAACAAAACAAAATTCAACTTTTAACTTTTAAAGGAGCTATTTTAAGTTTTTCTGTGGCTACATGTATAACAGCTGTTTACTTACCACTCCAGAATAAACATTGCAAGTTCAGCATCAATAGTCATTCCTTTATTCACCAAGACCTGTCTCCAAGAAAGCAACCCTCTTGTTTTGATTCTATTTCTATTTCATGCTAACCAGCATGTGAAACAAAACCTACAAATAGCTCCTTTAAACTTGGATTGTGTCATGCTACTATTCAACTTTGTGATTCACTTTAACTTAAATAAACCCAGACAGTGAACATGTAGAGTAGTAATTGCTTGTTATGTTTAAACACAATGCCTAAAGAAGGACTAATGATTCCACTGTCAGCAAGGCGTGGTCACTCTTTAAGCAGTGACAGTTGAATCATAAATCTAAGTGAGTTTCTGATAGTAAAACAGCATTCCTCCAAGCAAGGCTGGTAACGGTCCCAGCAGTGTTTGGCCCTGGGGTGCCCCATGTCAGTCTGGTGTTGCCGTTCTCAGTGTTACTCACACAGCCTCACTTTGCCAGACAGCGAGAATGCCGTCTGAAATAGAGCCGTGACTTTCCCATGAACATAGGGGCCTCCCCCGGGACGAGCAGGGGCTGAGCTGTGGGCCGGGAAAGTCCAGAACCACCATGACTTCCACAACTCTACCATTTCCATCACATGCACACACTCACTCACACACACACACACACACACACACACACACACACACACACACACACACACACACACACACACACACACACACACACACGCCTGCCTCGCACACACAGAGTTCAGGCAAGTCAAACATGACATGTGGGCCAAGTTAAAGTCCAATCTCAGCTGTCTGGGTGAAGCGTGAGAGGTCGAATGCTGCCCTATTTCCTCCACGATGGAACACTCCATTACATAACTGCATTTGACAGACTGTGTTGGTCTCTGTTGAGGACTGTAGTGCTGATATCAGCCAGTGAGGCACGTTGCCCTGCCGTGCCTTGCATAAACCAATCGATCCCAAGAGAGGCAAGAGGCACCCTGTTTTACCTCTGAACACTATACTAGGGCCAGGGAGATTGGGGCTAAAGCGGCTGGTGCACAGTGAGGCTGTCAGAGTGAAAAATGGGGGGTAAACAGTGGGCCAGTGGGCAGCCATATGTCCACAATGAGGAAACAGCAGTTTGAGGAGTAACAGAGGAAAAGGTCAGAGAGCTGGTTTTTAACTTTCTGTGCAAAGAAGAAAGTTTCCCTTGACATTTTGAGCGAGGTAAATGAACGATGAAGGCAAATGTTGTATTTTGAAAGCTTTTTTTTTTTTTTGGAATATATTATAACAAGGATGATGAAAGTGTCAAACTTTAATCAACTGCCTCCAGTCCTGATGAATTACTCAAGTGTGTATCACATTGTTAGTTATTTTGAAAATGTTACACATATAATAATAAATATTGAGTTTCTGGAGGACTCATCAGGATAATGAAGAAAACTTATTAATATTTCTCAGACAGTGAACTGAAATGCAGGTTTTTTTCCATATTGTAAGATAATTTATGAGTGACATGGTTTTGCAGCATCTCTAAATACTGAAAGGTTTTTCTCATTACATATTTAAATGTATAACTGTATGTGGACAACATTAGCTTATAAACTGCACAATCAAGTCACCTGATGTGGAAGGATTCACAGCTTTCCTGTGAGGAACCCAGGGATGTAAATAGGAGCACAGAAGCTGTGTGGGTGTGCGGGGGCTGCACAGTGTAGGCTCCTGCTTTTGCGTCATTTCTCTTGCTCTGCCAGGAAATTCCACCTAATTAGGCAGGGGCTGATTGCTCCAATTAAACTCTGGCATTCCAAGGCCCTGTGATGCATTGTACTGGGATCTCAGGGAGAACACACTACACAGATATTCTGGCCTTATCGATACGCAACTCCACTACACCAACCAAGAGTTTTTATGTGAAGAGGTTTGGCCTCCACACAAGCACCAGCAGACTGAATGCTGAAATACACTCACAATCACCCTTAAGGCTTTTTAGTAGTTGGATCAAACACAAATACAGAGAAGCTTCTATGCTGGAATACATTCAGGATCAGTGTGCCCCTTCCAGCTATGGCACAGTTTTATTGGTGTGAAATTAAAGCTTTTCTTCAGGCCATTTGAAATTCAGCATAAACAGGCAACCTTAATGCAGTGCTTTGCGGTAAAACACATTAGCAGCCTGCACCTCAAACACTATTCAAATGGAATTTAGAACAACACCACCGAAAACCAAAGCATGCATCAAATTACTCCAATAAAATGAGATTGCTCCACTTCTAACTCTGTCAGACAAAGAGATGTTTCATTACATGTGCCAAAACTGCTATAAAAAAACCACCTGTTTTACATTTGGTTTTAAGTGACTGTTTAATGGGCATGTTTGATGTTTCTGCCTTCACATGTTTACACTAATTACCGAATGTAGAATACCTAACTAGAAATATCCTTGTTTCATTCCAAGTGTATGTCTCAATAACACATAACTAAACATCAGTGTCACTCCAATTTCAAAAACTAAACCAAAGCTTATCTTCACATGTCAAAACTGCTGTTTAGTGTTATTTTGCATGTTGAAGAATTGGAATCAAGTTTACTTCCTACAGCTCGACTTCATGTCAGGCCTTTCAGGGCACAGGATCAATGTGCTGCCAGTCACACTCAAGGAAATGTATTGTAGCTGAATGGCCCCAATAAAATGCTTTATAACAGAAATGGGGCTATTTTTAACTGTGATGAATGGACTGAACCATGTGACCCAAACATAATGTGGAGACAAAGAAAAAGAATATGGTCAGAAATCAAAAAAAAAAAAAAAAAAAAGGTTTACTTGAGGTCTGTTGAGAAAACAATCACAACTTTTTCTTTGGCTTTCAACTTCTTAACGCAGTCTTGATCAGAGAACTGTTTGCTTAGTTTTCATGGAGATAGATCAATTCACATAGAAATTCAAGCTCAGTAGGTGATTTTTAAGACATACTGATAAGAACCATGAGATCTGAGTTGAAAGCCCCAGAAAGAGCGAGTAAGAGGACTTTGAATGGGGATTGTTTTGTCAAGTCATGTTATATAGAAGGCCTAGAATGAACTTGGGGTTGTGGCTGAAGAAGAAAGAAGTCTTATGCTGATGAACCCCATGTGATGTGCTTCAAAGCTCAAGAAAAGTGTAGCTTAAGTTAAAACACAGCTTCAACTATTTCCAAGGTCAAGAATAAGATTTGTAATATATTCATCCTGAATCAATGGATTACAGCATTCTGTCAGAACATACAACAACATACTATGGTTTATGTTGTTTAAAATTTTGTGACTTTTCACATTGTTTACCATCCCAACATTACAACAGAAGCACCAAGAGAGATCTGTCACAATGTTAGCCATTTATCCGTATCCCTAATGTACCCATCTAATGAACTCAATCTCCTATACCACATCTGTGTTTTGAGACCACACAGATCAAACCTGTCAAGCTTGATCACCCACAGGGCCCTGCTGCACTCCATCCCCATCTGTGCCAACTCCTTCTAAGTCAGTTTCTCTTCAAAACAATGAGCTCATAGTTCATCTTGATATTTCTCTCCTCCACTCTGGGAGCTTGGAGTTATTTTTAGGAGCAAGAGCCAGATGCTAAGCTACTTGAGCCCTACCTGGCTGGGTTGCAATGCAGTGGAAAAGAAAATGGCTGCTCACCTGATGACAGGTGTGAAAAGGCTGTGAAGTCGGCAGAAGAGACGAACCCCCTGAGAAAAATAAGAGAGCAAATTTTGGTTGTTTTAATGATAGGTGTGTAAAATGTGATTTAAATTCAATTAGACTGAGCTGGTCTACCTTTGATATGACATCGTGCATGTCACTTCTGGGGTGGTATGTTCCATCGTCGTAGCGGAAACGGTACAACACAGGCTCAGGCTTGAACTGGTGTTTGTCTGTGACTAAAAATGCAACATAAAACATAAGAAGGTTTCCAAAAGGAGATATGCCCGAATGAAATAAGAAACAAGTGAAAAAGCCTCAGAGCCTTCGGGAGCATTATTCGTCTTGCTTCAAATTTGAAAGTATAAGAAGTTTATAAAAACATATTCAAGTTAAGCAGGGCCACATGGAGAGAGTGTTGTTCAGACAAGAGAAGACTCAAACCTCATACAGAGTGGTCACAGATAACAGAGCCACTCAGAACTCCCTGCTCCTCTTGCTTTAGGGGACTTTGTCAAAGACAGTCCTATCTACAGTAATAGCAGTTGGCTCTGTATTCTTGGCTGCAGTCATGCAGGTTCCATTAAAGGTTTTTATGAAAAGATATTCTATCGTTTTTCGCATGGGGAATTCTTACTGCACTGTGAGAGAGCTCAGAGGGGCTTGGAGTTATTCCTCTCCGTCAGGAACAGCTCTAAAGCCCAATCTCATTTCTCTGTGAGGAAGCAATAAAGCACCCCCGAGTGATTTAAGATACAACTTGGCTTGGGGCCCTACTCTTTTGAGGAAAAAATACATGCACAGCAGTACGCGCCATTTAGTGTCAATGCAAAGCTTTAGCCAGCTTAAGTCTCATGCACTAAACATACTTGTTACCCAAAGCTACAGATCAGCCACTGAGCAAATATTACACAAACATTACAGCAAGAAGAGATTAATATTTATAATCCCTTACCTAAACATTGTGTCTAGGGAGTGTTTAAATGGGACACCTGCTAAGACATAAATAAGACAGCTCCATCTACATTGAAGGATCCAGCCAGGGAGTGAAAGTATTGTCAAACTGCATGTTGAAACATTCATTGGATATGGTTAGTAGTTAGGTCAGGCAATGGCAGGCATTTGGTGCTCTACATCGTGCAGCACAAAGTAAATTAGACTGTGGTAGATTTTTTTTTTTTTTTAGATGTGGAGGAGCAAAGGGTGATGAAGCAGGTCTGGAGGGGTGGGGGGTTTACCATGGTGGATGATGCCGTTCTCCAGCAGAGCTTGACCCAGGTGAACCCCTTCCTCTGGGTTGCCTGTCTCACCAATTTCCATCAGCCAAGACACAAACTCACTGGGGAAACACAAAACACAACACTGGCATAAACACATAACGTATTCACACAGGAATAACGCAATCACATCACAATAAGGAAATCCTATGACTCCATAAAGGAGAATGTTTGTGATCTGTGGAGAGGCTTTAAGTTACCACAAACACTTACTGGAAATTGATGTGACCATGGCATCAAACATTATCTTGGAAAAGATGAAAGATTTATTTAGGGGCCACATGTGTTTGTTAAAACAACCAGCAGGCTGTAATTGGTGTCTTGTCCAGTTTTACTTTATTTATTTCAAATACAAAGGATTTAATTGGAAGCTCTTGATGGAAAATGCACTACAATTTTTGTGCAGCATCATTTAAAACTGGGAAGAGGAAACAAACCAACCACAAAATCAACAAACAGCATCCAATCTTCTGATGGCCCAAATGAGCTAAATAGGATAATTCTCCATAATTGAGTGACTCCCAGAGAGAGAGAGAGCAGGAAAACGGAACAGGGAGAACAGGCAGAGAAGCAGTAGCTTATCAGATTACATCCTCAATGTCCTGTCTCCCCACAAAAGCCAAACAAATACGACCAGCAGCACCATTGGAACTCTGTGGAATTCACTTCCAGGCCGTGATGGAGGTGGTGGGTTGTCAGCGAAAAGCCTACAGGAGAATTTAGAAATGGTTTCAGAGAAACCTCTGACCAAACACCCCACCTCCAACATCTTACACCCTTTAACCACTCATCCTTGAAGTCTTTTCTCTCCACAACAGACCACAGGGGAAAACACAAGTCTATAACGATGTCAAATTGTCAACCTCTTAACCACGGAAAGAAAACAACCTGAAAGTTTGGACTATGGAGTTCTCATGGCCTCAAGCAGATTAGGGTCACATATGCAATAAACAGTTTCAAGCAATTGAAATCAACGTGTGGGGCTGGAGGAAATTGAGCAAATCTTACACCCCAACATTTTACACTCATTACGTATCAATCATTTCACAGTCTGACTGTTGGTGCTGGGTCTCTGAGGGAAAAAAATGATGTCTCATTTAACTTTAATTCTGCAAAAAACTACTTTGCCAACCAGCTTCCTACTACCAGTAATGAAGTCCCACATGAACACACTTCTTTGTGCTTGTCTCACTGGCTGGAAGATGGTGATGACACTTCCTTGCACTTGATTATATTTCTGATGAAGCAGATCAGCTGAGCTTTTGGCAATTAAACTCTAAATCAGCAGAACCTATGCCTATATTTTTTATCTAAATTCTAACTATTTTTCTCAAATTTTGTAAAGAATATTTCATGTCAAATACTGAAAATTGGAAATCAAGTTTGAGATGAGGGGATGGACACTTAAAGCATTAATTTAACATTTTACATGAGTATTTTCACTTTCTTACTTTCAGTTAGATGAGATTGATACCACTCACATATTGTATCTACCAAATATATAGTGACAGCTAGTAGCTGGTTATCTTAGCTTAGCACAGCGGCTGGAGACAGCCACCCTTTTTCTGTTCAGAAGCAGGTAAAAAAATATGCTTGGTGGCAACTCTAAAGCTCCCAAGTTAACATGTTATCTTATTAATTAATACAAAAACAGATGTCTCAGAGGAGTCTTACTTAGCTTGCTAGTCTGCTGTGAAACCACAACTTGTTTTTTTTTTTTTTAACTCTAATTTTAGCACGGACAAAACAAAGGAGGTGCAGGTGTGTGGTTTTTATTACCTTTGTAAAAGCAATGCTACACTACAAGATGTTTCCTCCTGTTTCCAGGCTTTATGCTAAGCTAAGCGATCTGGCTGGCTTAGTATTTAGTGCACTAACATGGGAGTGGCAGAAATTGTCTCATCTAACTCTCAGACGTCAGACTATTGTAAAAATCCCTACATTTAGATGATCAAATTACAGACAATATTTTCTTTTGTACAATATCAGAGTATATATTTCCCAGCTCTATGTACTCAGGCTGTAACAGTCAGATTCTGCTTTATTTTTATGATTTGTGTATGCTGATTGAGCAAAAGTTTTATTCCAAGAGATGTCTAAAAAAGGGCAGGCACTGACAAAGGCAAAGGGCATTTCTTACAGGATGTCTAACCTTTTCATTGAGCTCTGAAAGGGCTTTTCATCGACATCGATCACAACAGCTGGCAATGATGTCTGTCATATGTAGATAAGACAAATACTTTGAAAAAGTTTTTTGTTTTGAAATAGTAAGGTAACTGCAAGCTAGGGGGCTGTCACAGGCAGTTCCTTTGATGAATTACACTGTCACAGGAACCAAACCACAAATACGATTGTACAATTTAAAGGGGAGGAGTTTGGAGACCCAGGAATAGCTCTTGGCCTTAAAAAGAAAACAGGGAGGTGTAGAAAGAGAATAAAGGCAAAGTATTTCACAATGAAGGGCTGAGCTGAAGCCATAGGCAATGTGGCTTTCATCAGAGACATACCATGCTGGTTCCAATTCACCAGTTATGCCTACATGTAATCATCTTCAAAATCATGGCAGATAGAGGAAGTACAGATGGGCTAGAGATGTCTTTTCACCCAAGTGGTCATCCAGGTGGTGGCCAAGTTGTACATAGAGGGATAGGTTTTCAAAAGGAGCTTCCCTGAGCAGCTTTCTCACCATATGATCTCCTTGGTCTCAATGAGGTGCCTACATATGACCAATGTTTGATCCTTTTAATCTTTTTAGCTGACAGATCCATTCCTCCCCCAGACCACAAGGGATCTGGTGTTGTCTGTGTGGACTAAACGAGAAAGTAACTACTCATTCCAAACCACCATGTGATGTAACTTGGCCACAACTATGTCCAATTGGACTTCTGGGGTTTTTTTTTTTTTTTTATTCATGATTTTAAAAATAACAGGGATTTTGAAATGACTGCTTAGGCTAGGGTGATTTTCAGTGTGATTACTACCAGTCAAAACATCTCTGTAAAAATTTAAAACAAATGGAAAACATGGGTCATTGTGAAATGTGATGGGATATTTACAAGGCAAATTTGCTATGGGATTTCAAAAGTCAGAATAGAAGTGCAATTTTAATAACATCCAAATTGCACAGTGTCATCATTCTATAAAAAGTGTCTTGGCTGTCAAAGGCAATTTTCATTTTCAAACACAGGCAGCTCTTCAGCTGAAGCTGTAGATTTTATTATCCTGATCCAGCTTTGTCACCTTCTCAGTCTCACACTATGTGCTTCTCACATAGGCCTACAATGTTGAAAGCACATTATTGTAAAAGAGTAACTCGTGCTGAATGTGAGAAATGGACATATGAATTGAGGTTACAAGTTTCTGCACTTTCCCAGCTTAGGGGAGCAAGAGGTGTAATATCCCATCAAGGTTTTCCTGTAAAAAGCTTTCAGGCTCAGCGAAAAGAATATTTTATCACCGTGGGGAGTTCGAGGATCAAGTGGTTCTGGTTGTTAGTGCAACAGAAAAACAGGAACTCACGTACATCAGTGATTGGAGCTACAGCGTGTGCCCCCTAAGCTCTGGATTCTGAAGTAGACTGCAGGAAATCCAGAACTAAATTTAAGAAGTGTTTTCCTGTACAGGATTAAACCCTGGGAAAACTATATGACACCAAGACATCCACATCTGATATGATGAAAGCAAACTGAAATGAGGGTATCAACTCGTGCATACTTAAAATAGCTCAAGGATGGGATTTTGAGCAAAGCATCTTTTACAGTAAATATTCACCTGTCAACAAATGCGGGATAGACAGACATGTTTGGACTCATTAAAAGTAAACATTGGAAAGTGCCTGGGCTGAACTGGGAAAACTCAAGGACACTTGTCACAAACCCACACACAGAGCTGGCCTCTGGCTTAACGGGTCCTCTGCAGTAGTTACCTCATGGATACCTCAACAGAGAGTTGATTGTAATATAACATGGGTGAGGAAGAAAGCGGGCAGTGAGCTGAGCCACACAGGGATATCTCCCTGTGATTTATGACTGGCACTCATTGGCCAATCCGTCCCCAGACACCACACCAATAATCCTTAAATAAGATTCATGGGCTAAATCAGGCTGGATTTGATTTTCCCATGACTGCGGCTGCAGATATACATAACACACAGGCTCCTGAACAAAAAGCAGCAATGCTTTCTTCTTCCCAGCTGCTGTCTTTACAAATCCTCCCCAATTTAAAAATGAAAGCAGGGGTGGAGAGATTGATCTTGATTACAAAAATGTTACACTGGACCAGGCCTCCCCCACCTATTTTGTGTGATATGTGAAATAAGAAGAACTACAAATCTGAAGAGTAACAAATACACAGAGTTAGATATAGATACTCATTATGGTTCAGCTGAAAAGCTTGTGTCATCCAGTTTGACACTTACTCACTCCTTCACAGTTACATATCTCACAATGACCTGATACAAAGGAAACCATGAGGACTGAACATTTCGCTGCTTCCTCACTGGGCAAACCAAATTTTTTAGATTAGCAGCAAGAGTCTCACCTTCCTAGGAAGCACTTGGGGAAGGTTGTGAGCTTGCGTTTCCGGTCCTTAATGAGGTTACCCTTGGTCATGAGGTGGTAGAGCTTCTCTCCCTTCTCTGACACCATCACCCACGTATCCTGCTCCATGCCGAGCCTGAGACCTACCCAGCAGACGAGGGAGGGTGCAAAAAGCCTGTCAGTATCATGGCATTAATAATCTTGCTCTCAGCTTGACAAGATGTGACATCAATTACGAGCTGGAGAAGGTTAATGTCTCCTAATTTCACAAGATAATTAGGAGTGCCTTTCAGTGCCTGTGCTAATAGTCTAAAGCAGGGTTAATGACTGACATTAAGAAGACTTTATCATGTACACAATCAAATGGGCAAAACAGAAATAGAAAATATCATGGCTTCACTGTGTGTTTTCCTTGTAGGAATTTAGCAGTGACAAACTGCAAATCTGCTCTGACGCCATAAAATCTCTTTCAGTCTTAGATGCAGATCCCACATACTAATCTGGGAAGGGATTTATTCACTTTTTTAATTATTCAGGTTAAATTGCTCCATATCGATCTTCACTCACACAGTATCTATTATATTATATTGTAATTCAAGGTTGTTGTGAAAAAGAAAAAGTAAAAAGGAAACTAACTTTCCCTACTGACTGTATTAAAAATGAACCCACCCCCGCCCTGATATCGACACCAAACGCCTTCTTACTTTTTCTGCGCTCCCTCTCTTTCATGATGGCCTCCAGCCACTCCTGCTTCTCCTCTGGGGTCTTGGCCATGCAGACGAACCACTTGTTCTTGGCCGTGTTGTGGATCTTCCAGCCGTTGTTCACTATGTTCCCACTGCTATGGTAGTCAGCTGTTAGGCAGAGGAGCGTTTGACTTCACTAGTTTTATGAAGCCCTCTCTGAGGGGTGGAACAAGGCAAATCAACTTTTTTGACTCAGTCAGGCTCAGAGCAGTTTTTGGAGTTTGAAGGGAAAGGGCCATCAATCAGTGGTCACACTGATCATGACACTGTAAACACAGTTGTTGGGAAGTTGGGTTCACTGTAAACAAGGGTTAACCACATTAAACACAGCAATAACATGAGGCTCAAATCCAATGATTTGCTTCACAGAAAATAAAGCTAAATAACTATGGCTCATACAGGAAAGCGACAAAAATAGACATCACCTTATCTGATGAACTAAGGCTTTTTTTACACAGTAGTGTGTGGTCTATTGGCCAAAAACAACACGCAAGATAAAACGACTGAGAATATTGTACTCTATCGTACTCTAGCACTTGCAGCCTCATTTTTCCCAGCTCTTGTGCCAGTTCTCATAGCCTCTTATTGAGTGCTTCATTGATTATCACGCTTGTCCTTTAATTAGATAAACGAAGAGACACACGTGCAGAAGAAGAGCTATCCATCAGCATTATTTACTACTCAGTCCTCAGTATACTCCCCAGAGCCTATGGCTCCTTGTGATTCACCACCTACGCTCATATATAGAAAACCTGCAGCTAATAGAAGTAATCTCTTGACCGTTGGTTGAATCTCAGTCATTATTTCCCTTATGGGATGTTTCAAATGCCTCTCCCAGCTGACCTCTGATTTTCTCCCTCAAAGGGTGTAACAAAAAGCAAACCATTACAATCATCAAATACAATCACATCTAAAAGCATCTACAGTGTGGTGTCCCTTATATGCAATGCCTCAAGGGCGTTTTTCAACCTCAGGCAGCAAGTGTGTGCCTGGGAGAAAGTTGCAGTGCTTTCACTGAATAGGAATCTAAGCTTAAACACTCCTGTCGCCCTGGATTTCAGATTGAGATTGCCCGCCTGTGGTGCAGAACACCCACGAGTTACTGCACCACTGCCTGCCTTGCGTGTTTATCCTCCCTCTCCTTCTCCAGACCCAAACCCATCCATCTCTTACCAAAAACACCCAATATTACTGCCCATCTAGCCCTGCTGGATAGGAAATGATGGCTTCTACAAATATAAATGATAATGAGCGGCTATGTAAGGCCAAGAGACACAAGCACTTTAGTTCACCAAGTACCAGCATACCAACGCATACGCAAGGATATGTAACTATAGATGCCTAAAAAATTTCTTGTAGGTAAATGATTATTTTTCCATCAGAGATCCAAAAATAAGATCACACTGTTATGCACCAGCTCAGGCCAAGGACTGTGTTGTCGACTTGCCTGTGTGGGTTATTACAGCATATTTTATATATTCCTGATGCCAGGACGGATAAAATATAAAAAAAGAGGACCTGAGAGCTAGTGAGCAACGAAAGAGAGACAGAAATTCAAATTGTGTAAACAGTTATTTGTCCAAATCATTTTTAGGTATTTTTACAGACCCACTCACCTGTGCCATCATCCACATTTTCTACCTCCATCACCTCTGTGTTGATTCTCCCTCTGAACAGGTAGCGAGGCCCCTCAGTGGCTGTCTTGCTGTTTTTTAAACGCCTAATGGAGATAAGCAAATTAGCCAATAAGGTTTAATCTCATCATGTTATTACGTACTGTATAATTAGTCTCACTTGCAGTTCATTCAGGATCTTTTTAAGAGACTAATTAAGAGTATAATCTTCTGATGTTTGCCCAAATTAAGTGAGGAAAATGTAACCAAATTAAAACAAGTAATTGAAAATGAGGCCAGAGCAACACATTTTATTTTCTTTATTCCTTCTTCGTTCTTTAGTCGTTAAATGGATGTGCTCATGTGTACTACCTGCAGACACTACACTGTATACAGCACGTACAGTACAAGCAGATCAAAGCAGGTGGCGACATGGCTGGTGGTAGGTAAACAAAAGCTGCCAAAAAACATACAATGGATGCAGCAGTGATTGTTAGCAGCTGCAACAGTAGCTCAGTGTGAAACTAGAAAAATAGAAACTAGTTTTTACTTAGCAGGCTATTCATCAAGTGTTCTGCCTGCAGAAGCACAACAATACTCTGCAATCAGCTAAAGTTTCCTGACCACACTTGCACTGATTGTAATAAATGTCATATTATTTCGTATATTGACAAACACTCAAAATAAGATGTGTCTGCAGATGGTAGTTTAAAACCCCTCCTCAACTAATCACAGTATAAGAAGTTCATAAAATGTCTCTTCTAGTGCAGGAAGTTTTTTTTTCTAATCCTTCACAAAAAATTAAAAAGCTCCCCACAGTGAATTGCTCTCTTTTCTTTAAAATAGTAAAGGAAGTGGTGCAGTGAATTATTTATAAATTAGAAATTAGCATAAAAAATATTTTTATTCTGTTGCTTAAAACAATACACACTCTTAGAATTCATCTTCGACTTTGTGGATATTTGCTGCAGAGCAATGAATAAAAGAAAGCACGGACACCTGTTTTTTTTCTTGCAATAGACCAGAAGCTTGTCAAACAGGAAGAAAATCCTCTCCTGTATATTTCCAGCTGAAATCTTCAGAAGAACGCCGTGCATGAGCATCTCTGTGCATGTATCTGTGATATTGGAGCCCTGAAAATGGACATCGGGGCAAAAAGTAAATAAAGAGGGCAAAACAGATGCATGGAGACAGGGTGACACACATAGGAATGGAGCAAAAAATATTCAAACAAGATAATAACATGGAAACAACACATCGTTTTTTTTTTCTTTTTTTACTAGGAGAGAAAGTATCTATGCTAAAGTTTGTACAAATGCCTTCTATACCATTCATATACAGTGTCTGAAGAGAAGGGATTACAAATCCCAGCCTTTCCTGTTACCTCTCTCAGGGGTCTGTGAAAACACTCCCTGCTTCCTCAGAGCAGATTGCTGTGGGACTTAAACATACGCAGTCGTTAATAGCTTCTATAGAATAACATCCCGTCCAGTCAAACTATGTGTTGCATTGTCGCGCCTGGTGACCATATTGGTTGGGGTTCCTGCTGCAAGTGATAAAGTGTGCTGTCGTTTCCTTCACCTTGCCTGTTTGGGGAATTTATGTACCCAGTTTGATCAGCCCTTCAGAGCTAAAAATAACTCCCATGCGCACAGAGCCGGAAAATGTGCTAAGCATTTCCTCCTGCTGGAGACATCAGCAGGCCAAAACCTATCCAGCTTTTTCCTTCTTTCTCTCCTCACCCTTTTTATTCCTCTTCTCCTCCCTTCCCCTTCTGTTGATTCCCGAGACTATTCCTCTATCTCTTTCATTCCTTCCTCCACACTTTTTTTTCTCCTGTTCTTTCTGGGCCTTTTAACTCCCCAGCCCATGACCAGATGTTAAACTAATTTGCAGCCAGTGAATGTGTGCACACCAGACGCAGAGAAGCCAACTCGTCTTGGTCACTTGAAGGGACCTAAATCACACTGGTCCAAACAATAGGGTTTTCTTAATGGAAGAACCAACACTTCCCCCTTTGTGTTTCATGTGCTTTTAACACAACCCCATAGTCCATTTACTTCTTTTGGTGCAGCCTTATTTATTTTTTCTCCTTCTCTACAGCATTTTTCTATCACTCTTCACATCTATCTTGTTCCAAGCCAAAGCTCCACAGAGGGTGTATTCAGTTTAAAACTTAAGCAACCCTTAAAACCCTCAGTCATCTGTTTCATCTAAATTTCAACCTTCTATTTTTATAGGCTTAACTACCAGACATAACAACTACAGAAGATGACAAAACAGGATGTGCCATTAATTCAGGAAAAAGTATGGTAGAAAAGTTTATATTGAACTCTGTGTTTTCTGTCAATTAGCTGGAGAGATCAGAGAATTGCACTTGTAATTCTATGATACTACAGATGCCAAGTTAAGCAAACACTACATCTCAAGCAGATTTTAAGAACACTCATTTATTTAAACAAGAAAACAGAATGAAGAGAAATACGGTGGAAAACCACTACCCTTTGGTCTAAAATTAACATATTTCTAAGATACACTGTGACAAAATACAGACACTTGCAACATAAACCAAGTGGCAATCACCAAACTGCCAGCTGACAAATGCTGGCAGTGGTCACCATGGCGATCACGGAGAGCCATCGCCCTGTCTCTCCCACATGAGGTGAACCTGCCAGGATGCCCCGAGGGCAGCCAGCTGTGGAGCAGGTCAGCGCTAACAAGCAATCAGCCTGGGTGGAGGAGCAGGAATGGAAAAACAGCAGCTCTCACAATCGCTCCTCACCCCTCAATCATTCCTCAGACACCCACACAGAAATGCAAGATGCAACCATCACTCAGCCCCCCCCCACACACACCCTTTTTTCTGTTTTTCTCCCCTCTCTCTACTTCTTAGCTCCAACTCATTTACAGCCAGGGAGCCTGGCGTGCAGCAGTCAGAGGATTCCTGCTCCAGAATGAGCTAATGTGTAGAATTAATAAAAGTGCTGATGAGGAACCGCAGAGTGGCTGCAGCCAGGACCATGTTGAGTAAAAGATATGTTACCCCACCCAACACCAAGCCTCATTCTGATCACCTCATTCTCAGATTTTTAGCTAGCTGTGCAGTTGTGTGTGTGCGTGTCTATAATATATTACCGTATGTAAGATCTACTTTGCCAAAATACTTTAAATTTTACTATGAAGGAAAAAACTTGTACTAATAGCCAGCTGAATGTCCAGGTAATACTCTAACAACATTCAAAAGTCATCAGTGATCCTAAAACAACACATCCGGTAAAACTAGAACTTCTCACACTCTACCGTATCTTGTCTTACTCATATCTGGGTTGAAAGCCTATTTTCTACTCAAGGAAAACAATCTTTTGCTGCCTACACCTTAGACAGAAGCTTTATCAACACTGGCAGCGTCTCTTTGTCTGCATGTGTCCAGGAAGCCTCTAGGCCCTATTTGAATCAAGCCTGGTCAATTACATAAGCATCCTAGCCTCTTGCCTTACACTAGGGCTACTGACCCCTTATTTAGGGATCCCAGAACTCAGAAGGAAAACTAATCTAAAGGCAACTTTCCAGACCAAGAAGTGCAGTCTACCTGATGATGATTGGATCAGTCACCCTAAAGCATAACGGCTTTAACTACAGGCTCATCCAGGCAGAAAGAATTTAGCCATTGTGAATACAAGTCATTGTTCAGAGAGAGAGAGAACAAGAAAGCTTAAAAGGCTACAAAAGTCACGCCACTTGGAATTCTTGTTGAATTGCATAGTGCTAAGTGGCTTTAAATAAGTCATTACTTTGAGCTTTGACGGGGGAAAACTCAGCTGTAAGTTAAAGGGGACAGAAAAAAACTGAGAATTGAATCATTTAACAGTGTACACAGTTCAGCCAAAGCCCACCTCCCAGCCCTCGATATGCGACTGCCATTCCTCCAAAATCTCCAACTTCTCCATCTGTCTCTTGGCTTCGTTGATACTGGAGCACACCGCCTTCATCACGTGAAGAGACTCCTGCACCAGGCCATAGTCATTGTGCTTCTTGGGAGTCCTCTTCAGAAGCTCCTGCATGTGTAGAGACGACACATGTGCATATACATACAGAAACATGCTACATGATAATGTAGGCACACATGTAAAGACTGATGGATCTGAACTACCTCAGCTAAACTATTCAGCCAATCTGCCTCTGAATCATAATTTTCACATCGTGAAAAACATGAAAGAAAAATATATTCCATTTCATGTCCACCCCTCCCCTTACCAGGGTGAAACCCTTGCTACTGCATGCCACGGTCTAGCAAAAGCAATGGCTATCTCTGCATCTATAGTCTAAACACTGTGTTTCAGCATGTCAGCTGATTTGCAGTGTTCTGGACATATCTGCAGCCACTGATGGCTATCTATGTCATCTTATTGAGAGAAGTAGGCCCTGGCAGCTGGAAGACTTCAAATGGCAGTGCATCAAATTACCCCCTTATTATTATTACATCTCTGTGCCCATACTGGTGGCTGTTTAGAGAACGTCGGGGTGAATTAATAGATCATAAAAAGATGAATGAGATGGGACAGCTCAGATCACCGACTCAAACAAGCCTTTGAAAGTGTATTTCATTTCACTCACATTTCACATTGGGAAGTGGAAATTTAAAAACTAACAAGTGAGAGTGCAGGTATGAATGAGCCCAGTCAAAGTGTCTGAAGGCACAGCTTGGCAGGGGAGGTGATGATAGGGCTTGTGTTATTCCTACGATGTGGTTGCGCCCGGGAACTAAAGAAGGGAAGTGTCAGAATATGGGACCAGTGTTTCATTAGAGAGGGAGAGGTTGATGTGAAAAGGACGAGACGGCCCTAGCTAATGACTAGGTGGTGGATAAAAAGAGGACTAGAAGGTGTCCCACAGAGGTGGCACAAGGGTGTGGTACGTCCATAATACATGGTTAGCATGCACAGGTCCATACTCACTCTGAGCAGCAATGGGTACTTGCAGATTCTCTGAATGGGAGCGACCAGGTAACCCTCCAGTGGGACTTCAGTATTTTTTCTGCCTCCCAGCAACATACAGTTCTGGAGGACAGAGGAGAAGGAGGTTTAACAAGGCAAATGCTAGTGGTATAAAAGGTATGGTAGTGGTTGTCATTTCCGTACAGTTGAAGTATCATCCATGTTTTCATCAATGTTTATTACTTATTATCTTTGTTTAGTGTGTAAGCACGCTAACATTAGCTAATTAGCATTCTTCGAGACAGGCCTCTAACTAGAACTTTTTTTTTTTGACATGGCAAAAAAACCTGATATGGCATCAACTTTGCTTTCAGTTGATCAAAGTGACCCTCACATACATGCCTTGAAATACAGGTTATTATGTTACTGGCTAATATTAATTTTACCCTGCCTCTCACCTGAAATCTAGATTAGCTACTGCGTTACAATGTAAACAGTAAACCAGGCTTTATAGCAGTCAGTAGGTTAAAGGTTTAGTGGAGGTTAGCAGATATGCCCACCCTGGTCATTGCAGGAGCTGGGAGGTGACCTTAGATATATATTAGTTCATAGCTGAGTGTAGGTTGGAGAGTAACATAAGACCCATACAGCTGTGATGGAAGGCTAGGTCATCCAAAAGGTCAAGGCTATAAAGACCCCATTAAATCAAAATCAATTAATATCTTCGCCTCCTTTTGCTTGCTAGATTAAAGGCACACACCAACAGTAAATCAGACATAGAGCTCTTGCAACCTCTCTTTTCTGAGGGTGTGTATAGTATATGCACATGCTTGTGTTTCATTTCTCACTCCATCAATTACAGCCTAAGAAAAGGTCATATGCTTCACCACAGAGCCGGCCAATCAATACAAGTCTGTGGTCATACTCTGGTTCTCCTGGGTTTGTTACTCTGCTGTACATCTCGATTTCAAAGCACTCTGCTTTTATGGAAGTCTTAAAACATAAGGGGTGATGGGGTGTAGTGATACAAGTGTGTGACGCTCTGAGGTGAAGGAGGGAGAAGGACTAGAATTACAAACTGTCAAAGCCAACAAGGAAAAAGGGTGAAAGACCGAAAAGAGGATGGTGCAAACAACAACAAGCGAAGAGCTTGAGAAAGAAAAAGGGATAGCATTTTTGACCTCTCAAATGCACAAACATGCACTCCCAAATAAACACATACACACATTCACACACAGTTTAGCGAGCCAGAAGTGGGGATGTAGTCATCTTTTGTTCTAGCAACATGATGCTCCCCTGTGGCAGTGAAAGTCTCTCAGAGTGTCGGGACAGGAAGAAGGAGTCCACCCACACATCGGGCAGAGTCACATCAGCTGTTAGACACGCTGGAACATAAAGTGCAGGGTTTTTACACTGTCCAGCTGCCATGTGTGGGTGACTGTGTGTTTGGATGTCTAAGAGAGTGTGGTGTTGTGTTATCATATGAGAGGATTTCTTAAGTCCAGTTTCAGTCACTCATGACCCCACTTGGACTAAATTTGTATCTTGAGGCTAAATAACCGAACCACATACAGAGAAATGTACTTAAACTACTGATTATGTTGAAACTGTCATAAGAAAAGTTCAAATTTTTTAAATACAGAAAGAAATTATATAAATTGGTCTGTTAGCATGGACTGAACCAGCTTACTGTGATTTGGATTTACATACTGACCTTTTAAACTTGACTGTGCCTACATGGTCCCTGCTTACAGCATATAAGCAAGCAAGTGTGTGTTACAGCCTGTACATTACGCGCACATTTATAGTCCCCTCTCACCAGTAAACATGTCCGGACGCTCCTGATCTTATTGAGCTCCAGCAGCAGCCTCTGGGCCTTCTCATGATTCCCACAGTACTCATCATAAATCTGGAAACGGCTTCTCTGCAAGAGCCAGACAAAGACAAGGTGAGAGGGAAACACGAGAAGTAAAATGAGCAGTTTTCAGACATAAAGCAAGAGAAAGAGGGTGACAAAGCCAAACAGGAAAAGTAGAAATCAAATAGGGTAAATAGATGAGATTATTATATAATTCATAGTATGTGTTCTTCTCCAAGCTCATCTTTCCATCCTCTTTGAAATACATCATGTACATTTTGTATATAGGTCTGTGATTATATCCTGTCATCTGCCTTGCAGCCAGTGACCAACAACTTTCCGCTGAAGCAGTTCTCATGACATTCGTCTTTCTTTGTATTTAAGAGGCAGCAGCAGGACCAGACCACACAGCTTCTAAATCATCACTACAAAGTGACAACAGAGCAGCAAAAATAGTACACAGTCCTGAGCCATGGTGCTCTGCCTCAGAAGACAAAGCTGGTGATGTGAAGAGACAGAAGTGTCATAACAACAAGCTGGGGTGCTTCCAAATACACAACTCTGAGAGTGTACAGTATAGTCCTCTTCTTGAATCATATTTTCTAAGAAGTCAGTTTATGAACCCCTCAGAAAGAACATTTTCTGGCTTTGGGGATTGATTTTACTGTAGTCCAAAAGGGAGGAGTGGAGTCTTAAGTCAGCATGAACCACTTTTCAGGCCTGAATCACAGAGGGATTTTGATTTGACTGGACCACTATCCAGTTGGCTTAGTTTTTACCTATTTGTGTTTCTGTAGTAAAGCTAGGTTGTGTAAGTCTTTCTTGGAACATTTATGTCACCAACAAATCACTACAGAGAAGGAAACTTTTTAAAAAGCTGCAGAATAAGACAAAGAAAGAGTGGAAAGGAAAATATAAGAAAAGGTCTGTGGACTCACATGACCACTCATGACTGAATTATGGCCGTGAGTCATGGGTTCTTAGTTTTGCCCTAACTTATATCAGTAAGGTCACCTCATCATAAACCTCACCATACCATCTATACTGTTAGATCCTCTCCCATGAAGAGCTGCCTGATGCTACTGACAGAGAAGTTGCCTAAAGCCCAACAGGAGGATGGTTAAGATTTATTAGACTTTGAAACCTATTATATGCCAGTGTGCCTCAAGGCTCTGCATCAAAGAAATGTGATGTATAGCCAGAGAGAGCAGTATATCAGAGCCCTATCAAGTATATCACACATGTGCACTGTCTCATCATGAAGATAAATTGACAACATGTGGTGTATCTGATCATTTTCAGGAGTACTCAAAGACAGGAGCACATTGCAGCTCTGATAGTAAAGTAGGGGAGAAATTCTTGAGATTACAGGCTCCAGTGAACAGAGGATTATTGCTAACAGAGCAGCCATCGATGCAAGTGAGCTATAAGAGCTTGGACAAGATGGTGACACGATAATCAGAGGTGGTGAGATGACATTCAGCCTGCAAGAAACACTCAGTAAAGGCAGCATATGTTCCTTACAAAGTGCAAGAAGCAGCGACCAATTTCATGGTGAGCGTGAGGGTCAGGCTGCAGCAGCTCTTCAACCATGGACAGGAAGTCTTTGTGGACGGCCAGAATCTCCTCAATGTTGGAGAATAAAACCTAGAAGAGAAAAAAAAGAAGATTTTTCTTTTAAATGTAGCAAAGCAGTGTAGCTCCTAAGATTGCTCGAATCAGATCTTTGGCATATGCTGCTTTATTGTGGTCACTGTCACTAGACAAAGGAATTTCTTAAGCCACAGAATAAAGAATGAGGTTTCTTTGTAATGGGCATTTTGGCCTGAGATCTCTTTGATATTTGGCTTTCAAACATTATTAGAGATATTTTAACGGGGACACTAAAAAAGGAACACATTTTTAAGCAACTTTGCCTTCATGTGGTGTGGACTTCTGTCCCCTTTCATGTCACTTTTGTGGTGGGTATTAAAGGACAAAACAATATGCTGACGCAGGGTGGAGAGAGAAGCTAGTGAAATAAAGTCAAAGCATGAAAACCAGAAGCCTTTTATGAGTGGGTGAGTCTAAAATAATCTTTAGCGATAGTAAGAACAGCAAACATCTGGTAAAACTGGATCAATGCATTTCCACTCTAGAGGACTGGATGTCATTCAGCTGCTTGGCGACATCTCAGCCTGTTGCTGCCCAGTGACTCCCTGTTATCGAAAACCTTCTCCGTACAGCATGTTCCCAAACAAAACATAGCATGAGTAGACATATTCCAAAACACGACACACGCAGTAAATATCCACTGAATGTGTGTTTACCTCCAAGTGTAAGCAAACTGCCTGAAACGGTCACACCACTCCCACTGTGAGAGAGCATCCTTTATTATCCATCAGCCTGAATCCTTTATAAATAGATTATATTTACAGCTGCTTCCTGGATCGCCCACCATGTCTTTCTCCATTCAGAATTGGGCTATTTTCGGTTGAAAGAGTACCCCAAACAAGAAACCCACTTTATTTAGTTTCCAATGTCATTTCCGGCCTTTGGATCAGGTTACGGTATGAAAATAAGGTTTGTGCGTAGTGTCAGAGTAAAAGTCAATTGCCCTTGATATTTTTCCAAATCTTAAATATGCAGTCCCATACCTCGCAGATTGACCCTCACCTTAACCATTTCCTCTGTGATGTTCTTGTCGATTTTGGCGGCTGCGTACTGGTTAAGACGATGTAGAAACACCTGAAGGAGAGCAGAAAAGGAAAGCAGCAGTTAACTCTTTCAAACCAGCTCCAATGTTAAATTACATTTTGGTTTGGCTATAAAACTAGATTTAAAGTTTTGAGTGTAGCTGCAACATTTGGCTGCCACAGCAAATTGGTAACCATTGGTAAACATTGGATACTTGACATATAACTGAAAATGCAATCTTTGCACATGAAAAAAAAAAACATAATTGCATAGCATGGTATTTCAAAGGTGGTGTTAAGTGGCTGAATCGAGATGGAAGGGAAGTGCTCTTGCTTTCTTCATTCCCTGAAGATGCTGATTCCCAGACTGCTTCACTACGCAAACCCTCCACAACCCATTTAATGCTTCAGGACACTTTCTTAGAAGGGCAAATTAAGGAGATGTGCTTTGAATGTATTCTTAAAGTGTGGCTAAGGGAGAATTAGTCATTTTCTGAACTCTGCCTGAGGGGAGAGCTTTTAAAAGACAAAGACATCCATCAACAGCTTCCAGGACAGGAATCTTTATGTTTATGTGTGCAATGTTTGGCAGTTTGGCAGATGGGGATCCGTCTTCAATAGTAAGCTCTGGGTAAAACCAAATTAGCAGCATCAAATTTCAATTTTGACTGATGTTTGTAATGCACTTCACTACACTTAAGCCATGATGAAATCCAAAGCTATGGCTCTGAATTGTAGCTTCATCAAACGCGATGTTGTTCAACAACTCAGTCCCTGATGTTCACATTGCTGTCAAATTTGAATAAATGCAAGTAAAGCAAAAGAAGAAGATTTCCTTTACATCACATAAATAAACACACTTGTGTGATCTTGGTTTGTTTTCATTTCCCATGTCACACAGCAAACTTTATTTATCCTCCAAATGGCATGAAAGCCAGTAAGTGAAGAAAGACAAAAGCAGAGATGAGTTCTTTAACTAGAATAAAGTGTGCACTTGGATATTATTATACTAAACCCTGCTGGAGCACAGGCGTAAGATTCATGACAATGAAGGTAAATTAACCAAATGAAAGAAAAGGGAGGCATAAAATGTTTGTTTTGCAGCATGGCTCATTTTCTGGCTTAATCAATGGCCTGTCACTGATCCTTCCAATACTTACATAACACCAACGTGACATGACAGACATAATAGGCAAAGAGACAGTGGTGCAATACACCACGTTCTGACACAGAAAAGCACTTCAGCAGTACAAAGAATCGTTTCATGGTACAGCAGGACACAAGCTACCAAGAGCAGCTCCCCGAACACATGACCTACATGATCAAGCTTCAAGCTCCACATGCACTGGCAGAGTCACTGTTAGCGCAGTAAGATGTTACATCTGTCTCTGCAGTTGACCCTAACCATGGGTATCCCTTTACTGCCCCACTGAGGGCCATAATGCCATCTGCCACCCAGTGCAGCCACACAGCGGGTGGACTGACCTGAGCAAGCAAGAATAACACAACCACCGAACATATAAACATCTTAACTTTAATGAGTACACAAGCCCAGAATTATTCCTTGACACCTAAATCTAAGTGAGTAGTTGTGACTACAGTGAGCTTATTGAAACGTTTCACTTGATTAATTGTGAACAGATGGAAAGGTAGAGGGCCCAATTCAGTGGTAAAATCTCCCTTTCTGGCTAATTACGGGGCCAGCTTTCTGTTAAACTTCTAACAAAAACAAGGTGAAAAATTGACTGAAATCATCTTAATCACAATGTACTGACTTCAAGCAACACTTCAAAAGAAACTATAGACGTGGATCTGGGTTTTTGGTTGGGGGAAAATTGGCTCAAATAATCAACCTCTTTGTTGTGGGCCAACTCCACGCTGATTACCATTCTGTAGCTGCGGTGCCTGCAACTCTGCCACTCTCACTCACAAGCATTAGCATCTGATTAGCAAGTCTAATATGTACAAACATGGAGCAGACTCCGACAGACCCTCACAAAGGCCTGACAGGGCTTACAGTATAGGACCTTAGCTGAGGAAAAGTAGTGTTAATTTGAATTAAAACACCGCTTCCTTTCATTGATGTGTGACATCAAACATGGGCTCATTAGGGAGTCCATCACTTCTCTTTTAATAATGAAGATCCTATCCAGCAGAAAATAATCACTATATCTGCAGAGCATTAATTATACAGTATATCTACATCTTTGGGGGAAATATAAGAAGCCACATTGCAGATGCTTATCAGAAAAAAAAAAAAACATGAGAAAACACACAGTATACTGTAATGGAGGGCAGGGACTCTAAATCTGATTGGATGGAGGAAATAAACTGTGTTATCACCCAAAAGATAAGAGTGCGTTTGTTTTTGTCGCACAGAAGTGATGGTGTAAAATTTAAAATGTTCCTCTGTGTAGCTTTAATATAAGTATCACACAGAAAACACAGCAATACAGCCACACAAAAAGTCTTGAACAGTTCATTTGAGACACTGTTCAAGTTATTCCTAGAATTGTGGATGGCTCAGACTTGATTTGTGGAAACGAACATGTCTCTTCCGAAGACACAGCCAAGACGGCCTTGTTGATGTCGTTAAGAGACTGAACCTGGAACAGCTACATGGACAGTGAATGGGGAGCTGACTGACTGGATTTATAGACACAGTAACAGTACTGTGACTGTGAATATAAGGCCATTTCCAGGTTTGTACAGTGAATGACTGCAGTACATAAATGCACAGCTCATTTGCCTGAATGCATTGTATCCAAATGTAGTATTGTATAAGTCATCCAAATCCACTATTGTAATTCATGGTCAGTGGAGCAGATCCAGGATTTGTCTTGACTGCATCACAGCGCAGAGCAGCTGTTCTGTGGTTTAAAGCTCTGGGTGTGAGTATTGACAGACCTGATTATAATAAATACCAATTTAATGTTTTAAATTGCGATTTATTATAGTCCGGTCTGTCAATACTTTCTTGCATTTAAGAGATGATTTTTTTACAGCACAGTTTCACATGAAAAGCATGCAGGAGTGTATCTAATCTGTTGAAGACTGAGTGATGACTTTCACTCAGACTTTAGATAATTCTTTTAGAAGAAAAAATACTTCCACCATGGTTGCTGTCTTCATCCTCATACCTCGTAATGACCAACCAAATTCCACAGGGAAACATTTTGTTCCCTGGGACTGGATGTGCTTTCTAACAGGAATCCACCATGTCTGGGCACCAGTCGCTATTGAATCACAAGCAAACATCAATGCATTTTAAGAGGTCAACTGGAGCTATTGGTGAGCCATAGCTAAAGAATGTGGATGTATGATTATTAAACAGCGCTTTTTAATCACTGCCATGTTTCTAAGATACATGGAAATATGAGGAGGCAAATTAATGAGCTGAAAAACAAAGAAGATAAAAAATTTGGATAACAACAATAACAGTGTTCTTTGAATTGGCAGCTCAAGGAAAGTTAGACTCATCTCCAAAATGGCATCCATTCTCCCTTATATATCTAGACACATGCAAACATTAGCCACTCGTTTAAAGCATGTGAGCAAACATTTTTTTAATTCATTTAAATTTATTTTCTACTTGTTGGACATACAGTACACACTTTTTCTATCCTTAATCATTAATCAACAGCATAAAAACAACAAGAAAAAAAATTCTCATTCCTAGTCATTTTGTTCCCTAAGGCCAGGGTATAATCACCTGGATTGTCGCTGCGATGGCTGAGACGAGACTACACATTAAAAGCCCATTAAAGTTTTCATTATTCCACAGAGCAGATGGGTGTGATGAATAGATTGGTCCAGTCACCGCATGTGGCCCTACCTGCCATTAATCAACACAGGCTCACATGCTGTGGGCTACAAAGAAGTGGTAGTGGAAATCATGGCTGTACTACCTGATGTAGTTATGTTCAGATTTCAGAAAAAAAAGTGATAACCACCTGACCTTAACTGTCAAACAAAAATTGAAACCAAGACACAGATATCAGGTTAGCAGTTAGCAGACCTGCAGGCCAAATCATACACCACTACATCACCTGCACACTCACATGGACCCAGCATCTTCTGCACTTGTCATATAAGAAAGGAGAGACACATGCCAACATAGTGTGTGCTGCCCCAACCTCAGTCAGGACTCATGATGAGTGGATATTATGCAGTGTTGCTGTCTGTCAGTCTGCCACACTTTAAAGACACAATTAGCGGAAATCTAGTCCCTCCCCTCATATATGTTTATCACTGTGTCAATGAAGCAGATGAATCAGACCAAAGAGTTTGGTAAAAACACAGAACACTTGTTTCCTCAAACAGCAAACAGTGATAGAACAAGAGGACAATGATGGACATTCTTGTGCTTCAAAATAAAGTGTGTGTACAGTGTATTTGCCAAGCCAGAGCAAGTGGTTGTGACAAAGGAAGGTTACAGTGAATGTGAAGTGAACAAACAAGCAGATGAAGAAAAGTGCACAGGGAGCAAATACACGTCATTCATCATGTTATGCAGCCCTGCAGAATAGGCAGTGATGGGAATACAAATCCCACCCAAAGAGGAAAAGAGCACTAAACAGATCCAAAAGAGTAAAACGAAGCATCAAATTGTTCTGACTAGAAAAAAAGAGAAAAAAGGAAGAAAAATCTATCTAATTTCTCCCATGCAATAGAAATCAGGCTGAATTGAGTACAAAGCCGTCCTCAAACATCTGTTTATGCATTCAAGTTAATACCATTGGAGTGGGCTGGGACACAAGGTCCATTTAATGTACTACATGTAGATCAGCCATTTTAGGTCCCTGTAGATCAATTGGTTCAACTGTAGAACACCCTGCTCTCCCTGAAAATAAAAGTGATAAAAAACCCTTTAAAGCAATAATACATTCTGTCAGCACAATTTTAAGAACTTATTTTGTCACCAAAGTTCAATCGCTTTTGCTGTAATGTGGGATCTATTGCTCACAATTGAACAAGGTCCAATGTGAGTCCATTGGCACTAGTCCCCAGTATAAACTCTGGATGAATGAATAGGCCTTTCTCAGACTCTATTGGACAAACTGCCTCTTTTGTCCACTGATGATTCAGTGATCTGCTCTGTTGTCATGATTGGAGAATTGGCAAACAGATAAAATTCATGGACATTTCCCCATTTTACATTATTTATATTTATTTTTATTTATAAGATTTAAATGTATGAGGATATCACTGCACACGTGTGCAGGTAATCCAGAGTATTTTAATGCACCATCTATGAAAGAGTCTTCTATTGTTAACAAATAAAAAAATAGGATACAAAGGCCTTTCAATGCCGGAGATGGAGACACAAACAACAGCTTCCACATGACAAAGCCCCCTGAAGTGAATCACTAGACTGTGAAGGTATGCTCATTAATGTAACAGCCTTTTTGTGTGTGTTTCTTTGTCATATCTCTCCTCCAGGATGGCAGAGTAGAAGCACTGTGATAACAGTTAAAGGACAGCAGGTAACAGGTGCACAAGCAGTTCCTCCCCCTCAGACAAGCTCGCCAGTCTCTGGATTTACTGCGCGTGTGAGAAAATGAAAGAACAGAAGAGCTAGAAAGAGAAAAGGCAGACAGAAGAAAAGATAGAAAAATGTAGAGGAAGTGCAGAGGGAAAAGGCAGGAGGGAAAAAAGGGGAGCCTTGTTTGGCCTTTTTAACATGGAAACCCTGTAGGGAGGATATGGTGCCGTTTATTATACTTCCTGTGCAAAGGAACTGCTTTTATATCAGCATTTAACATTGCAGTGTTATGTCTCCTGCACAGAGGCCTCCCATATACACACTGATGCAAACACTGAGTTACTGGTAAGCACCCACTCACCGCAAGAAGTACAGAACAGAGACAGCATCTGATGCTGAGTGCACATTGGGGAACATCCTAAAAGAGAGAAAAGGCTCTTTGTAGTGATTCTCTCATATAAGCCACTCCCTTCCTGTCTTCAACAGCTCCTGATGACACCTCCAGTCATCCTGAGCTTCCCATCGCTTTATTCCTTCAGCTAGTGTTTCCAAACGAGCCCGTTTTTCTCCACTGGGAATGTGTACAGGAAACATACACTATAAATACAGTGGGGAATGTTAATATGTCTATCTTGGGATTGGCTATTAAGGCTCATCTGCGCAGCTCAAAGCAATGTCTCTGGTTTTAATTAGTGCCAGAGAACATAGTGAGTATTCATTTCACAGCATCTTCTAGTGAACAAAAGTCCATTTGTTTATGGTACAGTTGTTTGCTGTCATTTTAACATCCAGGCAGTCTGCATGAGCACCAGAAGACTAACCCTACCCTAACCCTAAAAATAAGTAAAATACTGTAGATGAAGAGGCTTCTTCAAGACATACTTATTCTTCAAGAGATACTTCCTGAATACCATTTGAAAGTTTATTGTTTCAGAAAAGGCACGACAAATACAGCGAAAAAATATCAAACATGTAATAGAAACATTTTCATCAACCAAGCAATATGCTTTGATGCATTTCCAAGAATTCACTATTTTCATGAAGTTGATGTTGTTCTTGTCCTTTCACTGACCCCGACACCCAAGGAGATTCAAATGCAGCTAGAATGAAGCAATTTATCTAATGAATATGTGTGTGTCCAATGTCTGCACTCGACTCCTGGTGAGCTCCATGCATGGCTGACACTTCAGTGAAATGAGCACGAGCATAAAACGATGCTTGTGGTCTTGTCCATTTAAGTGAATATCTGACAGACTGTGGGTCCATTCAATTTCACCCATCATGTCACGATAAATGGCAGGCATCTTCCGCATATTAGGAAGGATCTTTAGACTTGTGAAATTGGATATTAAACAGTGAGACAAGCCTCCAGTGGAAGAGTGTTCATCTTCAGACCAAAGCCCAGCATGCCACCTCAATTTCCAACTGCAGCCAAGCAAACCATCACCCACTGATAGCTGGCAATTCCCATCAGAGCCACACACCAGCACCCTGTATTGATCTCCAAGATGACTAAGCAGAATCATCAGCCTCGCAATCTGTAGCATACCCCCAAGCATGACTGTGGCACAACCAGGAAGTTCACTTGATCACAGTTTCAGGCCTCTGCCTCGTCTGCTGGACGCCAACCTGGGCAATACTTAGCTAACTTTGCCTTTCAAATAAGCAAGGATGGAAACTACTACCCCTGGGAATGTATGGCCTGTTAACTTTAAATCTGCTCTGATAGTAACAATGGATCAAATCTCTGTGTTATGTGAAACAGGTCACTCAGTGATGAAAGAAAAAGAAAGAAAGAAAGAAAGAAAGAAAGAAAGAAAGAAAAAGAAAGAGTGCATGCAGAGCATGCTTTGAGACAGAGAAACACTTGTCTAACTCTCAGAGCTTCTATTGCAAATCCTATTCAAGTACTTAATTAAATAATTTAGAGTGAAGTGGAATTTCCCATCATGTCTGGCTAGACAGCTCTGGATGTTTATGGATTCTGAGCCCAGAAATACAGGATGGACACAGACACGAATGGCATGGAAAGTGTGAGTTTACGCCACAGAGGAAATATGCAAAGTTGTCTAGACGTTTTCAGTGGACAGTTCATCAAAAAAGGCTTGAAAATGTAGAGACAGCTGCACCATGGAGTCAATGAGACCATGAGACATGAGACCAAACCACATGGCCAGTAATTTAATTTTCATAGGCAATAATCTTAATTGGGCTAATCAGCATCATACAAATATTTAATTGCTTTATAAGCATATTATCATTTTTCTGCAACATCCCAAATTATGGCAATAATGGCAATGCAGTTTTGAGACTGTTAAATCAACAACAAGCACGTGCATGTCTGTGTGTGTTTGTGTGTGCGTGTGTGTGCTCTCTGAGGCAGAGTGTGCCAATTAAAACACAGGACCCCTTGTGTTGATGACCCCTCACACTGCATGTAGGTCCTGACAAGTGTCTAACGGAGTCCTGCCACTTTTCTACTGGTCGCACGTATGCACCATGTGACCAGGCAGCTGGAACTGGCCAAATCAAAGGCAGCTTTCTCCTCTGGGCAGCAGGACAGCACCACCTCTACCTCCTGTGCTGAGGCCACACAACAAATTCAATGCAGGGTCACTGCATCCTTATCACATATGAAACAAAGCTTCATGTTGCCAGTTTGGGCATTCATGGTAAAACTCTGCTTTCCCTGACCTAGTGTGTGTGTGTGTGTGTGTGTGTGTGTGTTTAAAGCAGGAAACACAAAGCACAATGTAAAGATGGGCAGGGTCAGGAAGGAAGGAAATCCTGCTTGAACTAGACCTACTGCCTCATGATTGTATTCCTCCAATACTCAGACTAGTTCAGGTTACATCCCTGTTTATCAAGAGTCATATAAAATATACATATAAATCACCATTTGTGCAAAACTTCTTGATATATGGCTGAACACCATAGACCATATACAAAAGTGGACATAGACTAACTGGTTGTAAAAATAAGTTGTACAGGTTGTATAGAAGCCTATGGGGAAATGGCTGTTTGATCCCTAATGACTTAATGGTCTTAGTCCCTAGTTTCAAGTCTTCTTCAATAGAACATGATAATGTTTTTTTTAAATTATGGTCCCATTTAGAGTAAATATCGAGAAATGACTTCAAGACGAAGACGACGAAGGCCAGAGGGACTGTACACTGACAGAAAGAAGGTGTACACAACTGCAACCAAACAGTTATTGAGGTTTTAAACTATATTGTAGGAAAAGTAAAATGTTTTTCAAATGTCAATTTCTAGTTGCAGCAGGCAAACACAGAAGGTGGGTGAGGGGGGAAATTTGTCCACACAAATGATCACAATCCCCGTCTTTTGTACCAAATAGATACTTTTTAATACCTTACCTTTAGCAACCCACCTTTTCTACACCTTTTCCATTTAAAAGAATAGTTTAGCCTATCTTAGCACAAAACACCAGAACCAGAATCTCTACGGTTCCCTCATGAATATGCTACTTTTTGATCTATAGACAAAGAGTAAAAACAGTGTGGTTTTACAGGGGGTTATGAGCAGTTACTTAGAGTGTTTAATCAGGAAGTATTAATTTTCAGTATCACATCTCTCTCTGAACATTTCAATAGTCAACTTTTCTAGTTATCCAACAAATTACTGTGATGTAAGCATGCCTGTTACCAAATATTTCCCAACAGTAATTGCATTTAGCGCATCTAGGAAATTGCTAAATCTTTTTTTTTTTGTAAAGATAAATGGATCAACTATTGAAAGGCATGCAAAACACAACAGCTCCCAAAGCACCATAGCCCAATAGGAAGATGAGGGATTATCCCACTCAGTGTTTTAATTGATATGAGACTCAAGGTTGATGCAAAAATCCATGAAGACGAGTGTGCTGTTACCAGGGTAGTCATCACTATTGTTTATCTTCAGCCTGGCTAAAAGACAAATTTAGCATAAAGATTCAAATTGCAAATTTCCCCAAAGTCAGGAAATTTGCAATTAATAAACTAATAAAATCTTGTTGTAAATGTATTGCTATACTGCACATGCAAAATTAAAAAGAGCACAAAGTAAACATCTTCAGTATAGCTACAGAGAGGGAATGCATTTAGACTTATCACAAATACAGACCGTGGCAAATGCAGAACTGATGGTTATATCCTTGCAAATATGGCATAAAATGCAAGTGGATTGGCAGTGGCATGAAATTTAAATGCAAGTGAGCCACTTCATCAGTCCAGGGGCCTCACACTGGGAACAGACACAAGAGAGAAACTGCCTATATTCGAAGAGAGGAAAGACTGGCCGAATCCAATTAAAAAGAGTCAAGGAAAAAAACATCTTACTTCCCTCTCTTTGCCTCCATTTCTTTCTTCTGCTTTACAAACACACACATGCACACAGAAGAGTCACAAGCTTGATTGTGTACCTGGAATAAGAGTAAATTAAAGCAGATCTGAATTTAACTTGGCCAGTTATAAGATGTTTCTGCAGAAAATTCTGCTGCATAATGAGGTAACATGCAGTTCCAGCCTGATGGGATCATAATAAATGTAGAAAGAAAGTGGAAAAATACACTTTTCTTGTCAACACAACATCCAAAATAATGGATGGAACATATGTAGCCGTGGCTCTTTCTGGGACACATTGGTGAACAAGAGAAGATTTTACACACAAGGGATGAGAGGCCGGTGTGGAACAAAAAAAACTAAGATGGGATAATCATCTAGCCCAAATACAGCCATAATGAAGTATGAAGCAATTGAGAAATAAAGAAAAGTGCAACTGGGGCAGAAAGAGCAGCCTGTTTTCTGTTAAATCTCTTATCACCAAATCCAGCCCATTATAGAGATAAATAGAAACAAAAAATGGCTGCTGGCAGACTCACTGCACTGGGCACTCGCCCGCACTAGCATCATGTGAGCACACGTTGCACTGCTTTATCTGAACTTTAAAAAGCTAGTTAAATATCTCAGCAGAATATGCACAATAAGCCTATAATATGTGGTGTCAGTCTCATTACACTTGCACACACTTGCATTACACTTTTAGCTTTTGCCCTCTAACCCAGAATTTCCTCCTCCTCTCTCCTCCTATTCATCCATCTACAAATCCAGACAAGAGCTCTTAACATTTCTGCCTTGTGACCCCTAAAATACTGACAAATTAGCTTTTTATTAATAATCAGTCAATTCAGTTGGTTGACTCCCTGCTTAAAATGTGTCAATTCACATGAACGTTATGAAATCTAGTTATATGAAGGAAATGACTAGCATGTTAACATATGCTGAAAAAACCAACAAGATTCTTACGATAGCACAAAATATCACAAGATAGTGATGAAAAACCTGGCAAAACCCTTTGTTCACATAACTACGAATTTTGTCCATATATAGTCTGATACTGGACACACAAACACACAGGGCTGGTGACTGTTTACACATTTTTGTTTGCATGTTGCATGTCATGAAATCAGGACACACTGATCATCAGCATCTTATATTCCTGTTTCCATCAGAACACAGGAGGGAACTGGATGACATGATGCCTACAGATTAACAGCTAAACAGGAAACGGGTGGGTACAAGAGGATATGACCTTTGGGGTCATCTGATGTCTGTCCAGAGGGTATGAAGCCTCCCGTCATGCCCCCCTGACTTGACCTCCCTCAGGACTGCTCACCGGTCATGTTACAAGCAAAGAAAAAAAAAAGGGAAAGGAAAGTTCTACTTTAACGTGACAGTCTCAGTCAAGATATAAACAAATACAAATCCTACGAGTGAGAGTGAGAGAGATGTGGAGCCTCTATATACAAACACACACCTGGGTTTCTCCTTCTTAGCAGCTGCTTTCTCCATTAGACTTGATTTCCTACTTCCTGCAGCCATTTTCACTAAAAAGAGGCCACTGACTTCAAGTGACCAGCAGCATGTCAACAAACCTTACAAATAGTCTAGACAATATAACACAGACGGTCATAAGAAGCTGTATTTCTGGAAATTCATCCTTTAATAACCAATAATTCTTAAGAGAATGATGAGATCTAAACTTGTCTCAACTCACATTAATGCAAGGGATTAAAAAATGTTTTAAACATTACAATCATTCGTTGCTTGGTAGTTCAACAGGCTTTTGTTGGGGAGAGGAAGGCAGCAGCTAGGGGACCACTTAACACACTGCAAAGCTCTTTGGAATATATTAAGTTAACTTGTGGCTCAGATCTCCCTCCAGAAACCAGGACATGAAAGGTTTCCTCCTTTGTCCCTCCTTACATTTTCCCTCCTAAGTGCTTATCATGCAAGCAAATGGCTTTCAGTGTCTCTGTATCAATGGGGAACAATGGTAGAGACTAAGCAAAGTATTTCATTTGACAGTGGGACTAAGAGAAACTGCAGAAATGCAAAGAGCTCATTAGAGTGACTGTTTACATTATGTCTCGAGTTGTTCCTCTCATTGAGGCATTTCTAAGGATGACTGTCATTTTATTGGCTCGTAGCTATGCAAGATAAACACCAGTGTCCACTGCCGCCCACTATCTCCAGCTATAATTGTTCATTATGCGAGATAGGCCTGCAATATATCAGACAGCTTCCCTAGAGCCTACCTATCACTATCAGACTACTGTGTGAGTTTAGTACACGGTGTGTTAAAGGTGATGCTTTAATTCAAAGAAATTCAAATATAGACTTTCCAGTAACGACACCTTGAAGATGCAATCTGTATATTTTCCCACGAGCAGTTAGATAGAACTACACAATAGGTTCAGATTGTCCTGGGACAAATAGCTGTAATCATCTATGTTCACTGTGTTGTTTTCCACTACCTTAATAGTAAAGTATGTATGAGGTGCATTGTGTTTGGGTCCCACGGATCAGCAGCAGCGATCTCTGCTCCACAGTTCAACTTCAGTTACTGACCGGAGCCTCATTGTTCCCCTGCATTTCCTAACCTCGGAGGAATTCCTCCTCCAGGAAGTATGGTTTACAAGAGAAGGCACCAAGCCCAGCCACTTGCAGAACCCCCACCCCTCTCACCCCCCACCCTCCAGCCACCCTTCACCCTCCTGGCAATATCTACTGTGTGATCTGCTTTACACTTTTCACTTTCACCCCTCTAGCAATATCCAATCTATATCTCTTCCTGCTGATACCAGGGGTCCCCTGGATTATCCCACCAGGGAGTTGCACAGAGGGGGGTGAGCTAGAGTGTCTTCTCTTCTGACCTCTAAACACACAGAGCCTTGGATGGTTTGTAACTGCTTCTAGCGTGGCAGGAGAGGAAGTGGGGGAGGCAACCTCTAGTTTGTGTGTGATCAGATGAAAGTCTTCAATATGACCCCTCTCCCCAGTTGGGTCGGCTTTGATCACCCTGAGTATCTTCCGCCATGCTCCCAAAGTCCTCCCAGATGATAAGGCAGTAGATAATACTGACTCTTTGTCTTTTTCTTTCACATTCTAGCTTTGTTTTTTTATCATCCACCTCCATATCTGTAATGTGCAGCTAAACCAACAATAACTATCTTTCATTGTCAGATCTCAATCTGAGGCGTCCATCCCGACATTCCCAACCAGAACAGAGTTGCCTTGTAAGGGTCAGTCCCTTCTGAAATGAATCCCAGCTCCAGCACTACAGGGGAGATAAAGGAGGGGTGGCTGCATTCCCCAATACCCCCACCACTAGGACAGAAGACACATTCCCTCATGTAATAGCCTGAACCATTTCTCCAGTGATGCCACTTCTATGAAAGGCCAGATAGAGCTCTATCCCCTGGTCCCTCTGCCCTCCATTAGAAACATCTGGGCAGTGAAAGGGGGTGGGTTAGGGTTAGGGTCAGGGTGTACACATTCATACATGCAGTCTGGGAAATAGCAATTTTAATGACATATAACACAGTGCCCCTTCGACCTGAGTTCCCACTGCACTGAAAAGCTGAAACTGCTGAGAAAATATGGTGAAAACCTCCGAGCTATCCCAAAGCCACAGTCCAGATCACATCATATTAGTGTGTTGACTGCAGGCACTTTCACTTTTAACATCCTCAGCAGCCAGAGGTTTCTTTTTCTCATACAAAGCAGTTAAAATACTTTATTACCAGCTGTACTCAGTGACAACTCCTCGCAGATTTCAGGTTTACAGTCAGAACATTTCCAGAGCTGTCTTGACATTGCGTCTTTGAGGTTAGGTGTTATTTTATGTGATACTGTTAAGATGACAGCACATCATTGGCTCCTGTGTTGCGCTCAGTGTGCGGCTGGAGATGTGTTGCCAACTAAGTGCCTAGCTCCAGTGGTTTTCACTTGAGGCCACCTGTGCCATCCTTGACAGAACTCCCTCCTTAACATTTTGATCAAAAGTTGGCAGAGGCGGTAGCAACCTCCACTCTCCAATATTTTCTATGCTGTGTGGCAGAATATGGTAATAAAAGTAATGCTGCACTGCACTAGTTAGAAGCCTGGGTGTGACAAAGAGAGTGAGCTGTGAATAAGATGCCATTATACAGACTTTTCTGATGAGTCAGCTTAATTTTTTCTATAGTTTTCTATTCGTCTTCTATTTGTTCTGTCATGGTCATGGAGACAGTTGCAGTAATCTGGTCTGATGCACTTTAACTTCAACGTGTATGTAATTCCTCGTTGGCAGAAATCTTGAATGTAAGGTTGTTTCAAGGAGAATCAGTGGTTGTGATAGAAAGTATTTGATTCTGTTATTATTAGTGTGTTGTTTTTTTTTTCTCGATTAGACAAAAATGATCCAGTGGCCCAAATGGCTTAAATGTCTGTCTGATCAGCTATTAACAGACAAACCACCATGAGCCTCTAACAGCCTATGGGAAGAGGATTAAACATCACACTGGCTGTGCAGGAACTAAAGCTGTGCCATAGCCCCTTTGTGACTGTTCTTCCAATTTCACACTTGCAATGTAAAAAGTTAATATCTCCATCACAGGGATGGGGCCACACAATATTACAGTCACCAGTCCAAAAGGTTGAGTCATGTGCTTGACATCAGGAAAAGTAACAGTAGCATGCAGGGGGAGGTTGCACAGGTTATTAGCATGTAACACTTAGTGGACCTGTTGTTGCTCTGGAGCCTGATGCACCATGCATACTAAGCAGGGCGGCTGTTTTTTGTTTGTTTGTGTGCCTTGATTGACTTTCCTGGGTAAACTGTGCTCTGTGACTCATCTCTGATAGAAATTATTCTCAAAACTCACCGAGAGGAACTCTAGTGTCCCAACATAATCCCGTTCAGTCTTTAAAAGTTCATTTAGGACGCACACTCGTAACCGGAGCTGTTTTTCCAAGTCCTTCCCGCTTTCAGCTCTGTGCTCACTTCTGCTCTCCTCAGTCATTGTGAGTGAATAAATGCAAACTTTTTTCTTTTTTTTTTTAACCTTCGGCAGTTCAGAGCTTCACATCACAGGTCAGGTCTCAGTTGTGAAGAGTTTGCAGCATGGTCCAAAGTGAAGGAGGAACCGGTCTCTGCAAAGTCCACGAAGAGGAGGAAAATAAAAACCGAAGTGATGGATGAATGAGGCGTGAGGTTTTTTTTACAAAAAAAGAAAGAAAGAAAAACAAAGATGGGAGTTAAACAACAACGTGAGGCATCTTCCCACAAAGCTTCACTGTAGAGCAACTGGACTCTGGTTAGAAAGTTGAGTCCATGTGACTAAAGTCTTCATCCTGATCCTGCCTCCCTCCTGCCTTTAATGTGAAGGACCAGCGTCAAGGCTGCAACAACACGCGCTACGTTTCCGGTTGTAGCTTTCAAAATAAATGTGCTGCAACAAGTTTCGAGCAAAAGACCAACTTACAGGTTGAATCAGAAAGTTTTTATCATCTTATTTACAATTTACAATGAATTAAAATTGCTGATGAAAACAAAACAGAGGATTGAATGCACAGCGACTAAAGTAATAGTCTGCAAAACTTTATTTGATCCGCTTTCCCTCTTAAACTGAAGGAGCAACTATTGTATTTCTCTGGTTATTTTAGCTGTGTGCAGATAACTTGACACTTTTGAATCCTGGAGAGGAATAAGGAAAATATTCACTGACTTTTCACTCCATAACTAAGAGGGATTCACAAACATCAGATCACAAACCTCACACAGTAAAAGTAAAGAGAAAATTACATCACTGTCTATAAAATAAAGAGTAAAACCAAAGACAGCAGAGCTGCACAGTCTGCAGTTTTGCTCAATTTCTTAAACATTCACTCAACTGGACTCCACTGGAGTCAAATTATTCATTATTTCACCGATGGAGTGAAATAATAGGGAAAATAAAGTGCTCCTCACCTGAATCCCCTGCCTGTGAGGGACGCCTTGTCCTGCCAAGACCAAGCTGAGAAGAAAGTCGGTTCCACTGCAAAAGTCAACCATGCTAAAAAATTTATACTGTATTATTTTAATTAATGTAATAGCTTTGTTTCTCCTTATAATAAAGCACCATAGTTGCTTAATGAGGTGATGAATTTCAGTCATAAAATCCCAGCCTTTGTCATTAAGTTGCAAATGAGTTTATCACTCATATCTGTGAGATAATGGAGACCTTGTATCACTTGAATACCTTGAAGTTCTTTAAATTATTATCAGGTCTTGGTGACAAAATGCTAGAGAGCAAGCTTGTATGAATAACAATCTGTATGTAAATGTAATACATGTATGTATGTATCAATGTGGAATTTTTAATGTACTGTATGTATGTATGTATGTATGTATGTGTACATATACTTTTAATTATCAAATCAACTTTTAAAAATCCTTACTATTAGATTAGTCATCATATTCTTATGTATATTTTATTTCTTACTCCTAGAACAACAATTGTTCAGGTAATTCGTCAGTACACTACAAAGACAAATGTATGTAAGTATTCACTCTCATACCAAAGTGCAGGCAATATTAAATTATCTAAAAAAGAAAATGAAAATAGAAAATGACAAAGCATTTAGAGTTATGTTGTGATCTGTGAGGGTCTGAAATTCTCAAGGAGAAGGTGAAAAAAAAGCTTTAATATAAGACCACATAAAAGTCTTTTCTCCATGATATGATTTATGAGGTAGGGCTGTTTGAAACACACTGAACCTCTACCCTTGCATTAAGGCTGTAATGCCTCATTAGCACTAAAACACCCAATGAATATGTTTCTTTTTGACAGGCAAAAATTATCAAAGCATATTCTTGTGCTGAGTTTGTGTGACCAGACATACAGTTTGGGGTTTCAACAGACAAACTAAAAGGAAAATGTATTGCAGCGACTCTCTTGTTACAAATATTTCCTGTCTACAGCAAAGTTCCTCTCCCTGGTCTCCTCTCACAGGACTTTGAATTAAACATGCTGATGCTCTTACACTACTGCCCATCTTTACAAACTGTTGTTGTTAAATTGGATTAAATTCATCTCTTGTATTGAAATTGATTTCTCATGTGAGTAAATTACACAGACAACACAGAGATTCAAACAGTGATATTTGATTAAGTAGATTGTGGGTTTAATTAGGACAAAATTTCCACTTGTTTTTAGGTAAAGCAAATGGGCAATCTCCCTTCTTACTCCCTGCCAACACTGCAGTGCAGGAACAGCCTCTTGAAAAGCCAGTAAAGTGTTTATATATTGAATTAGACACAGTCAGGGTCATTTTGCACCTGGGTAAATAGCAGCACAATCAACACTAAAACCTGCTTTAATTTCTCCGGCTTGAAAGGCTTTAGAGAGAATCTTAAAAGGAGCCATTTGCAGTCTACAATTATGATTTAAGGATTAACATCTCAAGAAGTGGGGAGTCAGTAAACGCCATTCAGCAGCACATTCATACACTTTGTTCCATGGCATTTTCATGAAATGTATCAGCTTATTCTGAGTGTAGTGGAGTATACTAGAGCACATTCAGCAAACCAGAAGAGGATTTTAACTGATGAATACTGCCCAAATTTATCAGCACCAGAGGGCGTTTTTATTTTATGAAGCCTTTTTATGTCTCAGTTACAGGTTAGTGGCAGCTTTGCGAGGTGAGACGAGGACATGGCTTTTAAACTTGAGTAAATCTTGACATGCAGTATACTCTGGTGGTTAAATCTCGTACTGCAGGATTGATTTCCTGGATATTTTGATCCTTTTCCTCTGTGCTGTATCTTTTCTGCCACCAGAGAGCAGTATTGTTTTGGCCTAAGATACTAAGCACACTATGAATCAAAAAAAAAAAAAAAAAAAAAAAAAAGAAGATTTTCCATCAATCACAACTGTGGATCAGGATCTAGGTCTATTTATTGACTCCCTAAGACCCTGAACAGGCCTGGGCCCCAGGCTGACACCAAGTGTACTACAGTTAGTGCTCATATGAAATAAGGCTGAGAACCCTCCATGACGTCTGCAATAGACCTTCATCAAAGTTATGGTTTTATACTAGAAATTCCAGTTCAGGTAAATTTCCAGACCGTGAGATTTTATTGCCCATAACTTGGCTCTCTGGACTTTGGTATTTGTCGTTTGAGTTCTGCCAGGTAGTGTTCTGTTCTTCCCATTGGAAGAATTGTCACACTGATATGAGCTGCTTTTTCTGATTATCAACTGTGCTTAACACCAAACAAGGGTGGTGATAACAGTGGTAATTCGCACTGATTATGGAAATGTAAGTGCATATTTTCACCAATTTGACTTTCAGTGTATCAGCTCGTGGAGCCAAAACCAACACTCATCCATCGCATATCTGCAGCGGTGTCTGTCCAACACATTGTTGTACTTTGTTCAAATTGATTCTGCTTTATTCAGATGAAAGGAAAGACTGAGAGAAGGGGAATACAGTATGGAGGGGGGAGGCTGAGGTGTATTTTCAATCGGGTTTATTACTGTAAGTGGTTTGAGTTATATTACAGCCTGTCTCACAACCAGTTTATAAGTACGCAGAACTTATATCGGTACTTTTTAATCAGATAAACCCATTTACTGGCTGATTTTTAATGGCTGTGCAAAACAACAGTTTAGAAAAGAAAAATAAGATCTTTGCCAAGGAGAGGAAATGCGTGTCACTCAATAACAGATCTACAGCCTCAAGTAGGAAAATGTATATGACAAAAAGGGCATTCATTCTCATCATCAGGTTATAGAAAGTAAAAATGTCTTCATTGTGGTTAATTTGCACTGGTTCATATTGCAGTCGTGTGGAACGGTCAGGATATATGGTATAATAAAGCTCTGGCAGGCTGCTGACACAGACATACTTGTATCTATATATTATTCCTTCAGTTCTTTGGCTCAGCTGTTTTTCTCCTCTGTCTGCAAAGTTTCTTCATTCACTGATGTGAATGAAAAGCAGCAGAGATGTTTCCCTTTTACCAGGGATATCACTGAGGTCTTAGCACTTCTTAATCAAAATCCTGTAATGAACAATACAATACAATACAATACAATACAACCCTGGTGTGATAATATGAAACATTGGTAAAAATAACAACTCTTCTTTTCCCAATGATAAAAAGTGAACATTTACCAGGCATAGAGGGCATTATAATCAATTGTGCAATTTATGATCTTTATCACAGGTTTACAGAAAGAAAATATTTGGAATCGTGCAAATGAAACTATATATTCAATACCTTCAGCTCACTTTTCTTTTTCTTGCATCTCTTCCAACTCCAGTTTCATATTGTCCGAATATTCAGACTAACTTTGTGAACCATATCTATGCAATTTTGAAGGGTTTCTGGATTTTAAAAGATGTTGTATTTTCCTGCCGCTTAAACTAATTGAGGATAATTGGAGTAAATTATTAAGAGATAAAATCTATAAAACTCATTAATTTAATTTTTTTTTTTAAATAGTGAAACAGACAAAACTTTTTTTTCTGGTGTTGCACTATTTTTTGTGATTTGAATAATTTTATCTTTTCATTCTGCCAAAATGTATTCAAATAAAACAGGAGGGAACAATTACTCCTCAAATAAACAGAACTTCTTTTGACAAGTCACAAGCTAGAAAAGGTGGCAGCCACTTGCATATATAGCGAGGATAATCATCTGGTAACACCCAACACCCTTGACAGCCTCTCTCAGTCCCAGTGTAAGGTGACTTGATGGTTGGAGCAACAACAGTTGAAGCTCAACGTGCAGTTAGAAAAGAGCAGGTGAGTAACTTTATAATAATAATAATAGTATTATTAATAAATACACAGAATAGGTGTTTACTAACCACTATGCTCTAATGCCAATGTCCTTTTCTTATGCATTTTCTATTTTAGGCTTCACTTCACTGTCAGTAAGCCTTGTGCATCTAACAGATGGGTGCTTGTGGTTGCAGATGTCTGAGCAAAACTAATTGTAACTCGTGTTTCAACCAGAGTACATTTGTCTCATGATGATGGATGACCAATAAGCACAGAGTGGCTGATCTTAAGGCTGATGATCATCAATTTAAATCTCAAAAGTCAAAAGTCCTTGTCATTGAGACTATTTTATTTCTTCATTCATTGTGAGAGTGCTACTTCTTTTGGTTGTCAAAGGGCCCATTTTGCACCATCTTTAACCCCCAACTTCTTTCTTTTCCTTCTCACTCAAGGTCAAAAGGTCATAGATGTGCACTCACAGCTCTGCTCAGGGTCATCTGACATCACAAAGAGCTGCAGTTCGCTCCACAGTTTAACCCGAACCCCCCCTCATCACCACCACAACCAGTTCAAGCCCCCCTCTCAGACCAAGTACTTATCAAAGAGTTCATTCACACACCTCAGCCAGGTTGGGACTCAGAGAGGAACATGGTGATTTACTGGCCCTCTCTGCCACTCTGCAGCTTTAGTCGAAACTTGAAGAAAGATGCTTGGTTCTTCAACTTCCCGCAGACCACAGCCCAGAGCAGTGCCACGCGCCCAGGTCTACGCTCCTGTGTGTTAAAAACAACACCAAGACCGCCACTCTGACTCCCAGAGCAGCAGTGGCAGTACCCTCAATCTACGTTTCAGTACCCAACACGTCACGCTTAAATGACTGGCCTACGTAACAACCTTTACATGCAAGCACTTTCACTCTCCCCACAAATCCCTGAACATGATATACATGGAACGCAAAGCAAGCATTTTATGAATATGCTTCTGTGTGCAGCTGTCACAGCGCTCAAAAACGCTTCAGACTCTGGATTTATGTTATTTTTGAAAATAGCTCTGTCAGTAAAACCTTCTTCAAACCTTCATGCATTTAATTTAAGTTTGGTCAAAGTTTTCCAATATGAGAAGGATGATTTTTATGGTGTTTAAAGATGTATTTACTCTCTGAATCAGTTTTAATGTGTTGATCAGGTGCTCCTGGCCTCTGTGAAGCAGACCAGAAAGTGCGATAGCTTTTTTTTATTTGGACACCTTCTTTGGAGTCACCCACTGCTGTGTAAAGCCAGTAAGTAATGTGTGGTAATGTATCTCCTTGTCACAAATGGGGTCAGCCAGTTTTTGCTAAAAGTGACAAAATACAGAAATTACCAGTTATATTGTGTATTATATTTTATATTGGCTGTGCATGAACTTTTGTTTGTCTAAAGTCATTAAGAGACAAAGAGCCTATATCGTGATGGTACTAAGGGATCAGTTGCATCTAACTCTCTGTTAGAGACATTATGAACAAACAAAACAGAAGAACAGGGAAGTCTGCTAAAAAATATTCTCAACACAAAAAAAAAACAAAAAACAAAAACACTAAATAGATTAATTTGATGACAGATATAAAAACCTATGTATTTAACCATGCAAACCCATTTTTAATGGATTTTGGAAACATTCTTGGTTCAAAGGCAGATTTATTGCAATTCTTATAAAATTTGTAAGGGTCAGGAAATATCAAGTTATTTTTTAAAAAGTAAGTAGCCTATGTTTTTAAGCTGTTAGAGAAGACCTGTTTTTTTAGAAACCAAAATAAAACATTAGGAATAAGTGAGATTTAAAAAAAAAAAAAAAAAAAAAATCACCTGGAGCATGGACTCAACCAAAGGAGAAGGAAAAATAAATGTCAATATTTTATGCCAGGCTAGTAAATGATTATTTTCTTTATTGTAATGTGTTTTAAATAGTTGCAATTCAACATAGATCAATGAAGCATATGAGAATATTTCTTCCGTAGTGCATTACATTATATCTCAAAGCCACCGTTGTCATTACTCTCAAGTCTATATATATATATATAGACTTGATTACATATATTTTAAAGCTTTATAAGGTAAAAACAAGAGAAAATAAGCCCAGTTCTGCTTTAATCAAATACTCAGGTCATCAAGTGATTTAATGCTATGCTGAATTTTAGCACCTGAACTTGATAAATGTCTTTATCTCAACTGTATAATTAGAAATCTAATTCCACCTTTCTCTCTTGTGCTGTCAAGTGTATGTTGTCAACAACTTCATTTCAGCCCCATCTACTGTAATGTGACCGTGTTTGGGGGAGTTGCAGAGAGCAGGGTGTGTTTGGGGTCTGTTGCACAGTAATTGGGTGTAAAACAGGTGGCGCACTGTTGACACTGGAGAGAAGCATGTGAAAAATGTGCTGCTGCCATGCAATCACAAAAGGAAAAGGCTAGCAGTTGACTTAGACATTTAATCACTGTGTTGGGTGATAAGTAGAGGATCAAACGGAGGCACGGAAAGCCTAGAACAACTGGGAGAGCCACCTAAAGCTCTGCAGAGGGATTTCTTGTGGGAGCCAGGCCAAGGCACTGACAGGGCTGATAACTTCTTATCACACTGGGGTATAGAGATATAAGTGAAAGGGAAGCAATGGACTCATGAGCTTTTCACTTCTGAATGACCTTTATTGCCTTAATTTCTTCTTATCCACGTGGATCATGCATTTCTTTTTTTGATATAATTGGCTCCCCCTGGTAAAGTGTGGCTTCAACCTACAGACAGAACAGTGACAGCAACATATTAGGAAGTTAAACCAAAAAAAAATATTAGAAAAAAAAAATGCAGTCATCAATGTGTAGATAGAAAACCACCTCTGAATTAGATTTGCAGCGTTTGCACGAAGATGGACCAGTGGGCTTCATCGCACATCTGATAGAAGCATGACCCCCTCAGATGTTTTATCAAAACAAGAAAGGAGCTGAGTGTCTACTGGTCTGAGCTCAATGGAAGAATAAGTCTGTTGTTCTAAGGTGATGAAGAGGAGTTACTTGATATACCTCATGTCTCTGCAGAGAGCTTTAGGCATCAACTCAAAACATCGAGACTCTCGATTTGCCATTTTAAGAACTACATTGCGTGTGCATGTGTTCATGAGACACTACAGATGATCCCCGGGCGCACGGTGCGCGCCACACACGGATCCGGTTACCAACTTTTCGCCGACACCGGGCCACGTGACTCAGGTCCTCCTTATTTTAAAAAGAGCTGCTGCCTCCCTGTAATTCCCTCCAGAGCTTCAGAGAGGTGGTAAATGCTTCCCTTGTGCCAGCTGACCGACTCTCGCACCTTTTGCACCTTCTGTGTCAGAAGAGGAACCAGGACGAGGCAGCACCGCGGCAGACGGAGTGAGTTTGGCCAGTCCGCTGATGGTGCGCTGGCCCGACTCCTCTGAGTTTCTCTCTCCCTTTTTGATAAGTTGGCGTGCATCCTGCAAAGCAGCACAATCGGCGTCCTCCGTCTTTGATCTGCTGGCCAAGGATGGCACCGGACCATCGGAGCGCATTTCGCGCCTCCGTTTTACTGCCTTGTGTGATAATCTGCAGTAACGTGCTATGTCCCGTCGGTGCCTATCTCTACAACAACCGATACACAGGGTGAGTAAAGACCCCCCTTCATTTCGGGGGCTCACTATACTGGGGCTCTCATTCATGTTGAGAGAGCAGAGACTGTGGTGTTGTCTGCAGAGATCTTCACATCAAGAGACTTGGGCTTTATCTTATGTTGAGAGAGGGAAAGAACAAAGAAAGTCTTTATACTCAACATCTTCTTCATCGTTTTGGTACATATTTCCTGTTTTAGACACAATATGATGTTTTAAGTTCACTCCATTATCTTTCCCGACGGTTCTTGCTTTCTGATGCCATTTGGATAAGACTATCTGCAGGGAGGCATTCAGACTGCTCAGAGGCTCAGAGGACAGTGGGGATGCTTGCAGCAACAGCAGCCTGTCACACTGCTCAGAGTCAGCATCTCAGAAACTGTAGCTGTAAAATGACAGCAAATACCAGCTGTTTTTGTTCAGCCACATGTTTCTATAATTACAAGAAATAACAAAATTGTAAGCAGTAATTTTCACAAACAAAGAAGCACTCTGTCTAACTTGTTTATGAATGAGGCTGGATGTGGGGCACAAACTTCTCCACCCAGACCCCGACTGGACATCTTCAAAGGGCCCATCTGACCGGACATATATGGGAATTGGGGCATGTATGTAACAGCCGTAACTGCGGCATGTAAGAGAATTTATGTTTTTTAAAAAAAGATTTTGATGCAATTAAGCACAGGCAAGGGAGGCCACCTCTGCTGGAAACCCCCTCCTCATCTGTCTCTAACAACATATATTTTGGATGTACTCCAAAAAGTTGCGTAGCTCACACCACCTCTGGTCTGACACAGAAAGTCTCAATATACAGTGCTGTGAGAGAGGGGTGGGGTTGTTTCACTCAGAAATCAGAGATGTGGTGGGTGTTGTCCTATGGAGTCTTATAAAGAGCCTTTAGTTTCTAAAAATATTTGTTGTCATATTATTTCTTTGAAAGAGTATCTTGATATCAAACTACAAGACTGGAAACGGAGAAAGGAGGATGGCGCCATATCAAAGTAACAAAACAGTACAGAGAGATGACTTCTTGGTTTAAGGGCCAGATTGTCTTAAAAACAAACTGCTTCCATCCCAGAGAGAGTCCTTCTGCAGGAATCAACAGACTGACAACTTAGAGGCAGCTTTAGTGTAGAAAGCCCTGCAGCTGGTAGATGCAAATCAAAAGGCCTCGGCCAGACCAGCACTGCGACAGAAACAGTTTGCCATCTTTGACTAAAAGATGAAGAAATGGTTCAATATGGATTACAGTAGAGCATTGGGATGCCACAAGTTCTGCTTACTTACATCAGCGAAGCTTGGTTGAAAATCTGTGAACACACATTCCTCTGATGTTTCAGAAGAGACAATATATTGTAGACGACTACAAGATTTATCTAAATATGTCGAGATTCACTGTACTGACTGAAAAACTACTGACTGCCTGTGTCCGTCCATCCTCTGTCGTTGCTGTTGCCATGGAAACGGCAGAGTGTTGTGGTCACTGAAAATGGGGTGGCCGCTCTCGTTGGAAGCCCAGGTCCTTTTGTTCCCCAAACCTCAGAGTGGCCCACTGCCACCTTTGTTTAGGGGGCCCAGCTTCCTGTGTGACACATTGTAAAAAGCACTGCTCTTTGAAAGGAGCAGAACGTGAGAGAGGAAGACACCCGGGGAGAAAGAGACAGACGGGACAGCAGACACAGACAGAAAACAGGCAGGCAGACAGGTACCTGGGCAAACAAAGAGAGGCTCTATAATTAAGAGACTGTAATGAATTATTGGCAACATGTTAGCTTCAAGGTCAACCCCAAAAACTGCGGTCTTCAGAGTAAAAGCAGCTCTATGTAACATTCATGATGAGAATAAAGGTTGCCTTTGTTGTGTAGTAAGGCAATATAAAAGATGTGGTTTGCAAATTCAGATAGAAACACTCTCAAACTTCTTCTATCTGCTTCCAGTTTTTCTTTCAATTGTGACAAGATTTGCAGGTGAATAATAAGTATGATTATTATATTGAATTACAACCAATTTCTATCTAACTTTTATCTATGTTACATATTTAACTTAATCTGCAGTTGATGAAATAAATTATTCATTTACAAATTTGAAAATTGAAAAAGAGGTGATCTGACCATAGATAGTTTAAATATAGAGGTTTAGAGCTTCATCTTAAATCTAATTTAGCCAATGAAATTTGGCAAACAAGACAAATCTAACCACCAAACATTTTTCTTTGGTTTTTGGTTTTTTAACAGCTACCCAGGACATTGCAGGAGTGTCTTACCTTTCACTTACCTAGTGTTATATTCATAAATGATTTATCCCTTCTGAATAAAGAGACTTTATTATACTATATATATATATAAATTTAAATTATTATGAAAGGTTTTCTACATTGACAGGTGTTTTCACAACTATGTGCAGTACATATTGGTATATAATGATGTATTTGCTGAATGAAAATGCGAACAGCTGCTGCTACTGTATCCACCAAAGAACAGCTCCAGGTGCTTTACCCGCAGAGCTGGAAACGATGAAATATAATCCTTTAATGATGTCTCACACAGATTGTTTGACTGGGGTTTGACCCTGTCATCTATAGGACTCTAAAGTAGGAACCACTCATTTTACCATCAAACATCTGCTATTATAAGTGTCACCCTCAAAAGGTGGTTGCATTATCTGTGATGCCGTGGCCCAGATGTTTTTTGAAATGATGTGCACTTAGCAAAAATGGATTTAAGCCCTGTTACAGTGAATTTCAGTAGTGTGAAAAGCCCTTCAGGGCACTTTGATCAGAGCTGTAACCTGACACTCAAAGAGCTCTGTTGTTTTTGCAGTGATCAAGTCTTCAGAATAACTCCAAGTAATGATGGGGAGGTCCAAGTGCTCAAGAAAATTCTGGCACATATGAAGGTTTGCACTTATTTTTTTTAATATTTCCTCTCACATATACACACACACACACGCACACGCACACTTACAACTTAATGAATTCTGCCATGATATATACTGTATTTATGTGTGATTCAAGTCAGTGACATCTTATCACACCCTCCTCACATAGTATTTTGAATAACTTGACTTCAAAATCTATTTAGTATTGACTTGTTTTTTTTTCTGAAAAGCTGCATTAAAAGTGAAATATCTGTTGTTATTCTGCTCATACCAGCCTGTAGTTCCCCTGTGGTCTTTTTCTATGACACTTGAACAGCAGTCACAGAGAGAGTGAGGCGTGACAGTGGTGGTAAAAGGGGGAGTTGATGTGACAGAGGGCTGGGGACAGCGATAGGCAAAACAGAGCGACAACGAGCAGCCGAGCGTGGTCATCTGTCACAGTCAGGACATATTCCCTGTCTGTGAGACCGAGATACTGTTGATAGGATGCTCTGTATACATTTAGAAAGAAACCCCAAAAGAAACCCCAAAATAAAAATGGATGGGATACAAAGATTTTTCGACTCTGAATGCTTGGACATGTTACAGTTAACTAGCTATATGAACATGTGTTGGAAAGATACTGAAATTAGGGGGGAAACCCAGGAGGACAAACTCATTTGGGAGTAATTACCCATCAGCCTTGAGAGTATGAACTTCCTTTGCACATTGTTTTAGTTTGCAAAGATAAAAAACATGATGCAAGTCTAGGGCTGCGTTCAGCTGAAGAAAGAGTCAAAGAACTTTTCTAAAATAACTGATTGAACAGTTGATTAACAGGATTAAAAAAAATTCTGTACTGACATCTGTCTGAAATTGAAGAGCAATTTAGAGCAATTGTGCTTTTCAAAGATTAAAGCATATTTGTGAATATTAGAGTGATAATGGTGATCATTTTCTAATAACAATCAAAGATGACAAAAAATGTAATAAAAAATATGAAAGAGAACCTGATACTTCAAAAATCAAAGGTCTCAAGTCTAAATCAATGAATCCATCGACCTGCCAATATTTAGAAGACATTCTGATAATATATCTGACTCTTTTTTTTACATAATTTGATATTTTAAAAAAAAGTAAACATTGGAAAATGATTTTGTAAAGTTATTGGTTAACTTAACATCAGCAAGTGATTTACAGCAGCATATAGCAAAAATTCAGAACTATCCCATTATTTCTAAATGTATGGGAGAACAAGTCTAATTTGAATGATTTTGATTTTATTGGGTTTGATTAACCCCCCAGGTTTGCATTATAGGCAGTTACATACACAACACACACTTTGAGGTTCCAGTATTTAAAATCTCATTTAAAATTGTATCCACGGCTACATAGAGAGGACCATCTTTAGACACAATTTTAATTTATGGGTCTGGAATGTCCTAATAATTTTAGGAAGAAAGAAAGAAAACATTTGTAATACAGGGGGACCACAGAGACAAAGCTCTGGAGCAGTGAAATGACAGCTTAGATTTTTTCATTTGTTGATTTCAGTGGAAGTCCCTTTAAAGAACGGATCTGTTTCAATAAAGCTTGAAAATCTAAAGGAATAAATAAAATATTAAACTAATTAAAACATTTTAGAAACTTTCTTTGGGATTAATATATAAAATCAAGGCTATAGCCCTAAGGCAGTGTGGTCAGTCTCAGTTTGGAACAGCATCTACATAAGGCATCTGTCCAGATTCAGGTCAAGTGGTCCAGGACCAAGACATCTCTGGGCAGGGAAAGGACGGAAGAGGACAAAAGAGAGCTCAGTAAATGTTTATGATTTGCGGTCAGCAAACCAGATGAGAGCCAGACCACTGGTTAGGATCTGGACTGAGTTTCATGGAAGGGCAGTGGACACGGTGCTCAGAGGCCAACCAAGGCAGTGGCAGTGACTGTTTGGACAGCTGTGGACATGTGTATTCAGTAGCTTAGCCACACTGCCATGCTTCCACTGCCAGAGTCAAAGTTTTCCGCCTCATAAAAGGCAAGCGTTCAAATAATAAATAACTACCGTACGCTAAATGCAAAGGGATCGAGAATCAGATCCATCGTCAACAAAATAACAAATTTTTCCAGTAAAATATTTGTTTGGCAACACTCTGTGGTTGATTGACATAACACTTAAACTGCCTCGGACATATTTTACCATTTGTTGCTCCAATCACCTGCTGGTGGGTCGGCCATTCCCATGAACCTCTGGTTTACCAGAAAAAGAAGCAGCAACAACAGTTTAGAATAGACTGATGACTGATCAAGTTTAAAGTCAACCTCACAGTCCTGAACAAACTGCCTGAACAGAAAACCTTCACGAAAGCTTTGTATTGTCAAAAAAATTATTTCTATGTTTTCACAAAAAGTTAAAAATCACTTTTGTGCTCCATTTCCACTTCAGCTTCTGGAGAATGTTTTTGACTCTGCCTAAAATGTGACACAGGATGTTGCATGTTAATTCCAGCAACTTGTCTGAAGATGTTCAGTTTACTATTAAATATGACAAAGAAAAGTTCATCACAGTTGAGCAGCTGGATTTGATTAGAGTTTGAAAAATGATAAACAATTAATGGATTATGAAAACAGATGCTACTTGACTAAACTGCCATAAACAGAGACCTTCGGTGGTCCCATGTTGTTTGATGGGAGCAGTGACACAGAATCAGTGAGTCCCTTAGCTCATAGTGTAGAAGTATTGTTAGATGCTCAATGGTTTAAATCTGTGACACAGATGTACCAATATCTTGAAATCACCAGGGTTGCCGTCATTGCACCCCATGAATTATTCCCTTATTACTGCCTCTGGAGAGATTTCAGCGTTTCTCTATAGATGACATCATTATCATCAGTCTGTCTCTTCTTAGCAGAAGGAGACAGACTGTTTTGGTCTTGATATTTATACTGAGCTGTACAGTATTTTAAAAATAAACATTGAATTCTTTATTTATTGGGTTAAAAAGGAATAGTTTTACACTGGTACTAATTTTGTTAGCTTTGGACTAAGATAATCTAGCTGTTTCCATCTTTTTTCAGCATTTATGGTATATAAGATTTATACATGGCTGGCTGCTAGCTATCATATGTCTATCATATGTGTTCTCCTGCAACTCTCTGGAAGAGAGTGAATTAGGAAAATTTCCTTTAAATGTTTTATATCACATCCAATATCAGGTAGTGAAATGTGTCACAGCCAAAACATATTGGTGTTTTTGTTAGACTTATAATACACATTCAATAACCTTGTTAACTTTGTTATTGATTTCCTTTTCCTTGACATGTAAACACTTAGCAACAGCTTCACCACATCTGCCTTTAGGAAAAAGCCAGCTCATTTTATAGAACTATAACTTTTCTTTTCTTGTTCTGCCCATGACTGTATTAAAAACCCAAAACCAAAACACAAATTGAATAGCTACCCTGTATACACTGACACACTCACAAACATATATATCACATAGTAAAGAGATTAAAGAGTTATAAAGCAGACAAACAACACATATTTAGGGCTTATAAATATAGCTATAAAATTTTAAATTAAGCAGATTGTTTTTGAGGAGTTTTATCTTATCAGAGATGTTTTAGTGCTTTTTTAGGCATATGTGTTTTCGGTTTGTTTACCTAACAGAAGAGTATTGCTGAAACATTTGGGGTACTTAACCATTTGGAAATGCCATAAAAGGGCTGCAATAGTAAGCGGTTTATACTCGAGGGCACCAAACATTCCAGCTGAGGGCTCTCCACTCTTTGGCTTTAAAGAAAGTTAAATGAATCTGGTATGCATCCTGTAAACCATTAAACCAATTGACACATTAACAAGCATGTGTGCCAGTCTGCGTGTCTCTGCCCCCATGCTGCAAATGAAGGCCAGCTGAGGACGTTCACACATGTCTGCAAACACGTGAACGTCCTGAATATACAGTATTCTCTATCTATTCACTCTATGTGTCATTTGTAGGTCAGTGCTTTCCAGTTTGCTCAAAAATGATCTTCTTGTCTCTTTCAGTTTCTCTCCCTCTGCCTGTTATTTCATCAGAGTTACCGCATGGTGTCTGTGTTTATTTGGTTGGCCAGCATGTTTGGCCAATGAGCTGTCCATTTTCGCTAAAGCTAACAGACCCAGCTATCACAGCCTTGATAACAAGTGCTGAAAGACAGGATTTTTGTAGCTAATATGAGGTCAAACAGCAGACCGTGAAGCAGCTGTTCACTCCTGGTTAATGGGACACGGTAGAGTTCGTTTTCTCCCATTAACATTGTGGAGTTATCAGGACTTGCTTTCATCATTTCAAGGAAGAAACTAGAGGAATGTTAAACTGTCCAGGTCTGACCAAAACAATATGATCATCATCACCAAATGTCTAATGCTATTTTAAACACCCAGCAGATGAGATAATGAGGCCTTTCTTTTGGGTTTTAGTTTAGTTATAAAAACATAATAGGTCCACACTAAACATAGATCCCTCTCAATATCATGATAAGATTCAGTTTTGGTGCTTACTATCAGTTTAATACTTTGAGCAGTTGATTTACTGGATCAGTAATCTGGATGATCTCTGGTTATTTTACAGTTCGAATGATATATATTATATATATATTTATATACACACACACACACCTACACAAAAATTTTTAATTTTTCTTTATAAACTTTTAAAAAATGTTTATTCCACTAATTTCTCACAGTAAATTTTTATCTTTTGTTGTGCCCCTTTAGGTGGACTTATGGCAGCCCAACAGCCTTTCTCTTATCCATCACAATGCCACTGTAGATGTCCATGTGAAACGTAACAACACGCGAGACCTACGTGCACGCTTAAAGCAGAAACATATTGCTTATCGGTAAGACCATAAAGCCCATAAGTACAGAAACATACAATAGCACATGCATTCTTATTAGTGTACTCCCACATATTGGGTGAGGTTGATAGCGAAGCTTTTACACCCAGAGATACATCTGCTGGGCATTGCAATTATCCAGCTTTTCCTAGCCAGATTATATGAGTCGGCCACAGTTAGCACGCAAAAGCTCTCACACTTCCTCAAAGCTGGGACACACACAAACACACACTTACACACAGAACATCAGAGCCCATCATCCAATCTGGTCCAAAAAGAAACCCTTTCATCTCACCACCCCATCCTTCATCAAAATTAACGTTGAAATGATGGAGTTTTATCAAAGCAGCTGCAGCTTCCATTGTCATCTTTGTCCTTAGGGTGGAGCTGCAGATCTGAAGATTACAAGTTTTTTTCTACTCTCTGTTGATTGACTTTAAAAAGAAAAAGGCTAACACTGCAGGGGACACTTTCTTTGGAAGGTGTTTGAGTGTTTGAGGATGGATTTTTGAGATATTGAAGTAGTTGTGTGTAAAAATGTACATGTATGGCCTTATGAAGAAGTATATTTTAAGAGAATATGGCTGCCCACATAGTTGCTGTGCAAAAAATATCACATCATCTATTTTAGTTTGTTGTGGGAATTGAAGAGGCAGAGGGCCTGATAAGACAGGAAACAAATCTGTACACAGATAATGATGGTGATAATTATGGTTTCGGCTCATTTTCAACAAATTTTATTTACTGGTAAGCAGCAGGACCATAAATGGTATCATTTGTGCTATCAAATAGAGTGAGTGCTTAACTCTGGAAGAGAAAAGGACGAGTGAGAGCAGCTGTATAATTGGCATTTAATGAGTCAACAGTAAATTCGGGACCCCATGTGCCCCCATTTCATACTAGCCCTCAACACAGAAGATATATTGCATTCAGTTACTATACACTGAATCTACAGTCGCACAAGGACCCACTGTAACAAATTACTTAATGGGAATATATTTCTAATTTGATGTTCTCCCATGTCACTTCTGTTGGCAAATGTCAAACTGTGGCAGCAAGGGCATTTTGCTTACAAACAATAGAAAAACAGAACAAAAACATCAGATGTTTATCATATATACAGGAATCTACAAGCATTAGCACTAACTGTCAAATCTGTGCCAACTTCACAGAGTTATATGCTTTAGGTTTTTCTGATGAGCCATATTTTGGATATGTAATAGGGTTTGTGAATTGCAGCTACAGACTTTAAGGACAATTTTATTATTTAATCAATGAGTAATAAGTAATTCAGAATAGTAACAACATTCAGGTTGCCAGGTTGTGAAACATCCTATAGGTAATTTTCTTCCGTCTTTCTTCTTGTCACCAAAAGTTCCACTTGTAAGTCACACGAAGACATCGGACCAGTGGCCTATTGTTTATTTTATAACCTGGCAACTTAATGTTGTTACTGCTCTATTTTCTTAATGAAGACAGTGTGACGCAGGATTACACATCGTTTTGGCATTTTTATCCCCTATCACAACTTTGTCTTTTTTCCTTTTATCTACCTCTAACACCTTATGAGGAAGGTTTTGCTTTGGTATAATTTTTATTGTCATTGAATATTAGTATAATAGACCGTTATAAAAGCTACATTGGTTACAAGTTAAAACATCTGTCTGCTAACGTGAACAAAAGTTGGAATTTTTAAAAAAAATCCAAGTAATCCAAGTGCCTTGACTTTCCCATCCACAGGGTGTTTATCTCCAATCTGCAGAAGGAAATTGAAAAGCAGACAGGATATCGCTCCTCGCGCAAGCGGAGGTCAGAGTCTCAGTATGACTACGAGGTTTACCACTCTCTGGAAGAGGTAGATGCAAAGCCCACTATCTACCTACCTATCCCTCACGCTCCTCTGCTCTCTAATCTAATGCACACAGAAAGCAAACAAACAACCTCCCTAAGGTGCTCTCAAACTCCCAATTACCCCATTCCATGGGTCTCTCTCCCACAACCTTGTGCTTTCACACACAGACACGCACTCTACTTCAGACACTTCACAGCTTTAGAGTGTTTATTTTCCCAGGTCAATCATGCTCCCGGTTCATGAATCTGTCAGGCCCTATGAAGTAGCAGGAATTCCACACACAGATCCCGAGAGCCTACACAAATCTTTAGTGCTGAGCTTTGATCCTCTCCTTTACTGTAAAGCACACACACACTTACATACATGCATCTCTGTGTGACTGTGCACACATCATGATGGCACACATCACAAATGTTCACACATGATGCATAGAAGCATATATACTGATGAAAACAATAGCATCTCTAGAAAGTTTTCAATCTATTAGGCATTGAAGTAATTTAATCATTTCTGAACAATTTGAAATTCACTCCTCTACATTGTTTTCTGCCCTGAAGATCCAGAGCTGGATGTTTGAGATGAACAGAACCCATCCAGACCTGGTTGACATGTTCTCCATTGGGAAATCGTACGAGGGAAGGCCGCTGTATGTGCTTCAGGTAGCACAGCAGGCATGAGACACAGACAAAAAACCAAAGAAACACACAGTGTCATGGTCATGCTACTCTTAAAGTGACAGTTCATGTCTCCTGTCAGCTAGGAAAGAGAAGTCGACCACAGAAGAAAGCTGTGTGGATCGACTGTGGTGTTCATGCTAGAGAATGGATCGGTCCTGCCTTTTGTCAGTGGTTTGTCAAAGAGGTAGTGTTGATTTTTTTAGTCTACAAATTTGAAAATTAAAACACTGTTTGAAGTCATGCATTATTTGCACCATTGTAAATCAACATTGCATACCTTTCTGAACATTGCCTGAATGATGGCCTGCAGCGTGCAGTCTGGTGTTTGGTCTTTTCGGTCTTTGACAAAACATGAACATCTGTTCACTTGTCGTGGGTAGTTATGCAAATACTTAAGAAAACCCTTTATTGTTCAGATGTTGAACATGAACCAAACATTTGCACAAATTCCATCACACTCTTAAAGACTTAGTAACCTCTGAAGTGAGGACGGTACAGGACCAGAGTCTAACATTAATTGCAAGAACCTTTAATTGCTGGTTTTATACTATTTAAAAGCCAGATGAGTGGGATTTGCAAAATAATGACTGGTGGAAAGTTAAGGTAATTAAAGGAAAATTATATGAATGTCAATCTAAAGCACTTATTATAGGTAAGTTAAACTAAGTTTTACTTAGTTTTAAGGAATTCTTCCATGATGAACCTCAACCAACAGGTACTAAAAAATGAAAACAAGGTTTGCTGGATCAAACAATGATTTGTTGTACTCTTTAATCCGTGTGTAGACACTTCTCCAAATGATGGATTAGTTGTAATTTATCACAGAGAGACAAAAACAAAATGTATGACTAATTAACGTTTGGCCAGATGGACTTACATGTTCAAAAGGAAATTCTTCAAACAAGGATTAAATATGAGTAGGACCTGAGTGAAATGCAGCAGGAAATCAAAAGCAGATTTATATAAAAGTAAGTAAGGGAGGTGGGGAAAAAACAAAGGAAAGCATTTGATTTGGGAACAGTCAAAACGTCCTTACATGTGCCCTGAACTGCGAATTCACTGTGATGTAGTTACTTAGGTTGGCCACTGGAGGTCAGAGTGCTATCTTTGTTCACATTAACCTTGGCCTGAGTCTGATTAATAAGCAGGTATAAGCTGTATTAGACCAGTACCCAGGTCTCCTCCCTCCAACCCTCATTTATGCTAGTCTGAGTATTAAGACACTATAGTTGTGCATTCAAAGAAATTAGATAGTGAACATGCGTAAGCTTATAACATGGTAAAAACAATACAGGCATAGTAATGACATGTAATTATATTGTTAGTGCTCAGTTTAGATATGTGTCATGAGTAATGTAGTTTAGTGTGCTGTGTAATTATACTGTTTTATATTATAATTACAGGCAATCAACTCACACCAGTATGACTCTGTGATGAGACGACTGCTCAACCAGCTCAACTTCTACATCATGCCTGTCTTTAATGTGGATGGATATCATTTCAGTTGGACCACGGTACATTAGGTCTTTCTACATACGCAACACAAACTCAATCTCAGTTTTGCTTACTTTAATTTTCAAACAGCAATAATATGAATTTTTGATTGTGTTCTTCGAAGGGACATTGCAAAATGCAGAGCCTGGGTTTTATTCAGGTTCAAAATTCTGAATAAAAACTTAACACATCACTCCTACTCAGTGTTTGAATAATTTTTAATATACTGTTCAAGTGGATCCGAATTCATACTGCAATTGAAAAACTTAAAAACATAGAGATAATGTATTCTCTGTCATTATTAGGCGCTTATCTCTGCATGAGGGTCTATGTGTTCTTCAGTGAAAATAATGGCTGTAAAAAAATGTCCCTCAACTACTGTCTCCATGTCTGCTGTTAGTAACAGACCCACTGGGGCTCAGTGAGTGACAGATGGGTTGTTGTAGCTGGCAGACAACTGTATGTGTTGGATGTGTCTGACAGTAAGTGGACACACAGTGACAGTGTCTTTTTCATTTTCCCTGTAGGATCGGTTCTGGAGGAAAACGCGGTCCAAAAATCACAAGTTCCACTGCCGAGGTGTGGATGCTAACAGAAACTGGAAAGTGAAATGGTGTGGTGAGTTTCTTAACTAACACACACACACACACACACACACACACACACACACACACACACACACACACACACANACACACACACACACACACACACACACACACACACACACACACACACAGCAGCTTGGAAATGTTGATTTTAGTCTGTTGCTGATGTAGCCTTTCCTGTCAATTAATTGGTGTAAGCTGTGGATAAAATATTTGTGTGGTGACAAATGTCTGTTGTCATTTAGCGTCTGGTGGGTGGTTAGTAGGGGGTTCTGCCAAATCATCATTACTCTGGGAGGACTGTGAGAACAGAACAAAGATTTATGTGGTGCAGAAAGACATACAGAGATGTAAGTTGCGAAACAGAGAGATTGAAGTACCATGTGTTACATCCCCAAAGGAACATTAGCTCATAAAATCAGGCAAACAGGGTATCTAATTCAGAGCAAGAGAACTATTCTTGTGAAGCAATATTCATATGAAACTTACTGCATGTGAGTTTTTTTACAGCGTTGCTTCTATCAATCATTTCGGATCAAGTCAAGCTCTTGTTTACAGGTTCGTTTATTTTTGCATCACTCATTTACATCATTCAAGGGCATGTGCACTGATGTTCACTGTTCTAAGCACAGAAAATGCTAATGTAATATATTGGAGGGAGAGATGGGGACACTGTGCTTGTCCGATCCACAAACATCACAGCATCCTGAAACATTAATTTATGTTGGTAGGGCTTGGCAGCATGGGTCAGTGTTTCTGTAAAGCATTTTGGCATCTGTTATCCTTGGCATTACAATGTGACTGTGGTGATTTCAATCCGCGTCTGTATTAGTTTTTCCCTACCATATCACTCTCTCTGGCTTCTTACTGCCTGCATAGTCACAGTAGTTGGACTGGGTCCAGAATAGAACGAATCCACATCATGCTGCCTAACCTCTTTTATTTTTCAAGGACTGGTAAAAATATGAGCAAAAATTTAATTTGTGCATCCAGATCTGTTTCTTAATGCATCCTAGGAGTGATTCAATCATAAGACTGAAGCCCCTTGCTCCCTTTCCCTCCTCAGATGAGGGTGCCTCCTCTCATCCCTGCGACGACACCTACTGTGGCCCCTTTCCTGAATCAGAGCCCGAAGTCAAGGCTGTCGCCAAGTTCCTACGCAAGCACAAGAAGCATGTCAGAGCATACATATCCATCCACGCTTATGCCCAAATGCTGCTTTACCCCTATTCCTACAAATATGCCACTATTCCCAACTTTAGCTGTGTGGTAAGTTTGTTAATATTATTAAATCAATAGTACTTACTTAGTAATTACTTTTTTCTTCTTCTTTTTTTAAAAAATTGATATGAAGAATATATATATATATATATATATATATATATGAAAAAATAAACTGGCTTTTCGCTTTGCAGGAATCAGCAGCTCATAGTGCTGTTACAGCCCTGTACTCTGCCTATGGAGTCAGATACAGATACGGACCTGCCTCCACAACTCTCTGTGAGTACTGTTCCCTCTCTTTGTTGTATCTTACAATGTTAGAAATCCAAGCAGTACTACTATTGTTACTGTTTTAAGCCTTTTTTTTTTTTTGCTCTCTCTCAGATGTTAGCTCAGGCAGCTCTATCGACTGGGCATACAGGAACGGGATCCCATATGCGTTTGCATTTGAGTTAAGGGACACAGGATACTTTGGATTTCTCCTGCCTGAATCACTGATCAACCCAACTTGCACTGAGACCATGAGGGCTGTGAAGGCCATTGCATCAGGTCTGCTGAAGAAGTGTGAGACAGACAGGGACAGATTTCCATATATATGACCACACTGTAGGTCCCTGATGCCCCACAATCACACCTACCTATCTGAACATCTCATATTCCTCTGAGATTTCATATTAATACCAGATATTATCAGATGAAGAGCTGCAAAGAATCACCAAAGCTAATTTAATTCTTCGCCTTATTTTCACTACATTCTTTTCTCATATGATATGAACTGATGGTGGTGGTTTTTTTTTTTTTTTTTTTTGCCAAAAACCAAAAACCCTTTGAAAAGTCAGATTGGTTAAACAAAGATCACACAGTGTCAGATAACATCATGTTGGATCGATGAGCTAGTGAACTTGAATCTGGCCCATGATTGTTTCTAGCATATAATCCTCTCTTTGTTCCCAAGATTTACTGTTGCTCTCCACTGACAAAATGCTTTTTTCAATGAATGGCAATGAGCAGCACTTGTCACGATACAGCAGCACTTTTAAAAAAACACATCTAAGATTTTAATGTCTTCCAGAAATGTGTTATTTTGAAATAACGTTTTCATAAGTTTTAATTTTTAATGAACATCATTGCGTAATTGTTTACTCATTAATCTGGGTGCTGTTTTTATTTTATATTGGATTAGTCCTACCATGTGCCAGTTTAGACTCTTAAACTATGCTGTTAACATATTAATGCCTTTATTACTGCAATATTGTTGGTGTAAATGTTATACCGTTACCTGCCAAGCTAGAGTTTGGTTTAAATACAGATTTCTTTCTCATTTTATGTAAGACATGTCCCCCCCCTTTTTATTTGGTTCAGACTAAATTTAGAAAATGTGGCCTGTCAGTTTTACAGCTTATTGTGTCATTACTCAGGTATGGATCAGTGACAGTGTCAGAAATGTTTACCTTTAACAGCTTATGTGCTTATGGTGATATCTTAATAAATGTATGATATCAGACTTGAATAAATGTTATATAACACAGTACATATTCATGTTGTCATCTTTATATACATTTATTTTGGTAGGTTTATTTCTAACAGTTCTTGTAGAAATGTCACAACTTGCATATCACATTTCCTTATTTGTATTCTGTTTCGCACACATGTTCATGGGCATGCTTGATGATAAACATCATTAGTTAGGGGACATTTATGATAATTACTTCCTGACCTCTTTAAATTGAAAATGATAGCACTTTTAACTCAGCTGTCTCTACTGAACATCCTCTTTTTCTTCTCAGCTCTATCTCCAGTCTGATTCTGCAGCTCTGCTCTTATTTATGGATTCAGAAATGGTGGAACTGACATGAAAGACAGTCCAAAGTGAAAGTGAACTCTACTGCCCACAAGTGTCAAATTGCCAGATTTCCTGGATATATTTTCTCTAGGATTTTGCTAATATTAGACTATTTACTGGAAATCAGTTCTTCTTAAAACTTGTAAATACATAAACTGGGTGTTGCAGCCACGAGATCCATGAAGAACACCCACACTATGGGTGGAGAAGAAAAGAATAGATGCAACAACATCGTTATTCCATGTCTGAATAGTTTGATGAGTGGTGTAACAAGAGCAAAACAATTCTTGAATGTATCACACTTATCCATTTGATCAGACTTATTTTCGAATGATAATGCCTTTAAATTCAATACTTGCATAGGGCTTTGAAGAGTCATGTACAATATCTAAAAAAAAAAAATAAAAAAAACAAAACAAAAAAAGGGGCTAGTTATCAGGAAGCTAAATATCGTCACACCACATTTCTCAGCATAAAATAAACTTTCAAACTTTAAATTTGTTGTGGGTTAATGGAATTTTACAGTTTGTAGGGCTGTGGTCAATAAATCCCACAGTTGTTAATCATTACATCACAATAAGCTCCTTATCCTTAACAGAGCAGAGAGAGCAAGTTTCCAAAGTAGCAATAAATCACATATTAATAATCACATCACACACATTTTTTTTATGCATGAGTGATGTTACCAAATATAATTTTAACTCAACAGAACAATGATTCTCCCATGTTTCTATGTGGCAGAGCAATTACACAAATTACAAACTGCTTTTATTCTAAGTATTTGCAAATTTACACTCCTACATCTGGCCTTATAATGTTATAAGAATTTGTTTCAAGTATAGGACCACTATATTGTCTACAAGTGGCAGTCAATTTAAACTTTTTATTTTTAAAATCACACAATGGAGCATTTTGTAGGTACGCAAATACTAGTAGTTTGTATTTTGTATCTACTGCAGGTTATACATTGACTATAAATAAGTACGTCACACAACTTCACATCAAACAACCTGAACTATTACAATATTTTTGAAATTCTGTTTTTAATAATGTAAACATTGCCTCTCAACAACATAAATGAAAGGCAAGAAATTGAACCTAATACTCTAATACCTAATACTAAGGACAGAAAAACTTCTAAAAAGCTGGCCTGTCCTTTCATCAGAGGAAGCACACCTGGTTTTCTGGCATCATCATCACAACCCATTTGAGAACTGAGGAAATCCAAGCAGTTTCTCCTCTCCACAACCAGATGAATGGAACCAAACACCTCCTGTTGGCTCTGGTCAGTTTTCACTGTGTGGATACCTTTGAATTACAGCAGAGACAGGCACTTTAGATATGATGGATCTTAGTTAATCACATATATAAACCTGCTGCCATGTGCATTAATGTCTACTTCAGTTGAGGATTGTTGTGCATTAACGTACAGTATTAAATCACAAACCCCTCCAAGACCATGTTAATGTACACAACACGACACCAGCAAAGAGGAAACTGGTAACGGGATTAATGTTAAATGTTAAATATTGTTATATACCTGCATGTTTGATGCATAAACAGCATAAAATAATTTAGTTCATTAAAATGTGATTGCAGAGTTTGCATAGCAACTCTCCAACATGGATTGGATGATGCTTAATATGGGATTTTTGGCTGCAGGACAACTTAAGTCTTTGAGCAGTCAAATTCAAGCATTTCTGCAACCTTCAAAGAACCTTACAGGAATGTTCCCTTTAAGTACTGAGGGTTTACATAACCTTAAGAGAACGTTAGTGGAACGTCCATGTTAAACCTGTAGATACCTTACTAATCTCAAATCCTGCTTCTTAGTACAGGCCTCCGATACGGTTAGCATAGAAAACACCGAGTTATTATCTAGCTATCTTGGATCACAAAGTGCATCCGCAATCTACATTAACTCTCACTCTCATTAAATTTATTTATCCCTTTCTCCAGTCAAAACACACTAACTTTTCATGGTTTCATACACATGAAAACTGTAAAACATGAAGAAAAGAAATATTTACTCACCGACAAAACTTGGTAACAAGGCTCCCACAACGGCGACGTTCAACAAAATATCACTTTTCTGGGGCTCAGGACTCATTGTCAACAAAAATCTAAATAATTTTACAGTGAGTGATCCTCTTCCACTACAAATCAGCACAGGATCAAAGTTGCACTTTTTATTTCATTTACCTCGCAAGTGAATCTGTCAAATACATATCATATATATAACATCAGTCAAATATAATTGATGACAGAGTAAACTTAAAAAACCATGGACTTACCTCTGGCATCAGGTAGTTGATTTGTTTGTACCAATAAGAGGACGAGGGTCGATTCGCCGCCATCTTGCTTTCGTTCTTCCACATTTAAAGCATTAATGGCGGTTTCCTGCGGATTAATTGGCCAATCCCCGCGTGTGGGCAGGTAAACGCTCCGGCCTGGCCCCCGTCCCGTTTCCTGTTCAATCGACTTCCGCAGCCGTTACAGACAGGAGCGACTTCCGCTTTTGTTTATTTAGCTTCTGCTGTTATTTATAAGCAAAGACTCAACCCAGTCTGGGCCCAGAGATCAGTGTCCTGGTGAGTTGACTAACAACTACACAATATTTATAAACATATAGTTCATTCATTTTAAAGCAATTAAACAAAATGAAAGGCTTAACTATCACGTTATTCTTGTTAATGATGGTTAAGTCTATTGGTGTCCGTAAATGGGTCTCCTCCATAGACAACACAGGGGAAGTGATTTCGTAGTATCAGTGGCTATTCCATTAAAATGTCAATTAAATGACATAAGTTACAAATTAAAAATGTGCAAGGCAGGAATTGCATTATCCTTTTTAAATTGAATCCACACTTAAAGACTATTAAATGCAGATGAAGCAATACAGCAGAAAATTTATACTCTTAAAGTTTAGCCTTGCTTGCAAATCTCATAGTCTAAAAAAAGTTTAGCTGAGAGTGCTGCACGTTTAAAAATGTTGACAAAACTCATCCGTGGCACAGTAATAAGAAATATGAATATTTTTTTAATTTAATGGATTCTCCATTAAATTCATTTTCCTTTATTTGTCTTACAGTCTTATTTTTCTACTAATTAAAAAAAGCTTACATGCAGCTCAAATTTGATCAATATCTTGAAGCAGCAAAGCAACAAACTATTATAAATCAAAATCAGCACATCAATACATCATTCATTCATCATGAATACACCTCACTTAAAATAGTCAGAATAAACCAAGGAGATTAGATGTACTTATACACAAAATAAAAACGAAGGAAATATAATGAAATTGACTACACACTCAACACACTCAGGAAAAAAGGTGAAATCATAGAGGAAACCATCTCAACTGAGGGACAAACGGAGAATGAGCTCAGGACAAAATAAAGAACATTCAACACACCTCTGTGAGCTGCCAAGTTAACACACCTATACAACTATGCTTCAGCCCATCAGTCACGTGACCCCATGCTTTATTTAAGTAAAATTAAGAGGAAAAATGCAAATGTAATACAATTTTCTATGACAATATTAAAATGAAAATTTTAAATCTGTTGACAATCAATTTTCAAAGATTTAACACGTTACACAGTGGACAACATTTAAATACAATGAGCAAACAGCACCCTCAGTCAATTGCATTTACATTTACACGTCATTACATTAATTTAAGGTAGAAATGGAAACGTTAATGCAACCAGTCTGTCCTCTAAACAGGGGCATGTCCTTTTTATACACCTGTAAGTTAACAGCCAAAATGACTGTCAATTATACACAGTATTTACATTAACTGGGCTCTTAAAGTCACATTCAGACACACCATGAATGCGTGGTACAAGATTCTGTATGGTCTTAAATCCTGCACTTCAAGTAGGTGATAAATGTGCATATATTGTATGTATTTAAGTAGAGATGTGAGGGAATGTGGGAAAACCTCTGCGCACATAGAAGCTGATATGCTCACTTGTTTAATTCATTACATACATATATTAATACCGGTTATTTTACATGAGCTTAGTATGGCTTTGTGAATATATGGAGAGAGCTTAGCAGGGAAACTACACTCATGACACCTCTCTCTCTCTCTCTCTCTCCCCCTCTCCCTCTCTCTCTCTCTCTCTCTCTCTCTCTCTCTCTCTCTCTCAGGCTCATCTGCTCAGCCTGTTCGATAACCTTAACAGGGTTGTTTTCAGTGAGAACGTCTACGACCAGATCCTCAGCTTTCAGTCTCAAGAGGGAGAAACTGTGGAGCTGAGCCAACCTGTCATGGCACAGGTACATCAGTAATCAGCTCAGAGGTTTCTGTTTGGACCTTTAACATCTACCTTTAGACCGTATGGACCTTTAATATCTACCTTTAGACTGTATGGAAGCCAGACACCTGCATATAAAAACACATCTAGGTGATTGTATCTTTGACTTGTGAAGGCTGCAGCTTTAATTTTAGGTCTCATTTCTGCCAGGGGAGTGTGGAGGTGTGGTTAGGACAGCTACTTGCGGGGGTAAGGCAGACCCTCCATGCTATCATCCATCAGGCCTACCTGGCCATCAGTGACCTGGGCCTGAAGCTGCTGGACTTCCAGTCAGTGTTTCCTGCTCAGGTCGGCCTGCTGGGAATCCAGATGATCTGGACCAGAGATGCAGAGGAGGCGCTCGTCCTCAGCAAGTCTGACAAGAAGGTGCTTTTATTTTGCAAAAAAAGGAGCAGAGGGAAAACTCGTCCTTCAGTATCAGATCCGCTCCCCTCACTGTCCCCCCTCTGATTGGCTGGCAGATCATGCAGACGACCAATCAGAAGTTCCTGGACCTCCTCAATGAGCTGATCGACATGACGACCAAGGAGCTGAGCAGGAACGAGAGAACCAAGTATGAGACGCTCATCACCATCCACGTCCACCAGAGGGACATCTTCGACGAGCTGGTGGGTGGTCGGAGGGTAGGACAGACATTTTAATACTGATCAG
>CM076667.1:10911716-10995443 GCA_038496675.1 Rachycentron canadum
CTCTCTCTCTCTCTCCCTCTCTCTCTCTCTCTCTCTCCCTCTCTCTCTCTCTCTCTCTCCCTGCTGCCTCACTGCGGCCGCTCTCAAACGTACGTGACGTCGTTTCCTCTCTCCAACATGGCGCAGGAGGCAGGTCGTTAATGGAAATCTGAGGGATTTACCCCACCTTCTGTGTTTATTTATGTTTGTCTGTTAGGGGCTCTGCGGCTGACGTTTGTAAGGGAATACATTTCCAATCGAGGCGGCTGCACCCCCTCCCCACCCCCACCCCTTGGGACCAGGCACACCTCGCCCCAAATTCCGGTGCGACATGTTTGAGGGCAAAAAGACGAAAAACATGTTCCTCACACGAGCTTTGGAAAAGATCCTGGCCGACAAGGAGGTGAAAAAGGCTCACCACTCACAACTGCGCAAAGCCTGCGAGGTGGCACTTGGTAAGTTGTGTTGTTTTAGCATCACATTTTAGACACGTCACGCAGCCTTTCACTTATTAAGAGGTTATCCTGCAACAATGTCGCAGTGTTTGGCACCACAGTGTATTTTCCATTCATTAAACGCTGGCTGCTGCCGCCGCCGCTGTTATCTCATTGTCTTGCGTTAAAATTCAGGAAAACCTGCATATTTAATTGACGTGGCAGGGGCTAAGTGGAAATGATCCCGTATCAAACACGGAAATGGTGCAGGAGGGGCTGGGTATTTGCAACACCGAGCCGATGCTGCGAAACTAGTAGCGATGTGAGAGCAGGCCGAAACACCGGACAGCGAAACAAAGTTGTTGAAGCCCGTATCGTCCTTTAATATCGAGCTAAACACCAACTACACCATGAGCATTCATCAAGTGCCAGACTATATGTATCTAAAGCGTCTAATTAGGCGGCTTTATCCCCATAAAGGTGGGATGTGTGCGTCGCTTCCTGGTACACGAGAGACGTGGCCGTGGCTGGTCAGTACAGGGAGTGTTCAAGACATCTATGCATCTGATTACATCTTTTATTTATTAACCAGGTTAAACATTGAATAGACTGGGCCCCGCTCTCCACTGTTATGTTTGTGCAGCTACGTCTGAACCGGGACAGAGAGAGAGGCAGAAGGTGACAGCTGTCAATAGCACCTTCATGCCAGAACAATGTCAATTTGTCGGAAATAATGAAGACACAAGTTCCGGTTATGGCTTAAATAAAACGGAGTAATGAAACATAAAATCAATACATGTGGTAATGGCAAGCGTTTTTAGTCAGTGTAGCCACCCTTACGAAAACAATGAATATGTTGACGAATAATATGCAAGGTAGTACAGGCTCGCTCTTCTTATAGCACGTGTTTTCATCATTAAAAGCGAGGGCTCGCTTTTATTTTGAAGTCAACATCGCCTGACGTCCGGTTTTAATTTAACTACATGTTGTAACTTTATGAAACTATTTGTTAGCAGGTGTATTTTTCCCAAACATGTCCTTAGGGGTGACTGTTATTAATAAACACACTTTAAAACAATTAAGGCAAAACAGAAATTCTTATCAGACCAGAGCAGATAATAATTTACAGATAATAATACAATCGTCCCTGTTTTCACTTCCCTGTGTCCTGGAACAAGCTGGGGGTGTTTCCTGCAACAGGAGTAATATGACACTACCAGAGAAACAATGAGCCTATGTTGTGTAGAAGCCAAACATCCTACCTGTCCCATCAGTAGGTGCCTTTATTAATACATTCAGCTGTTGCAGGGTTCAGCTAAATACACCAATGATGTTTGTCTAGGCTTGCTCTAATGTTTTGAAAAACCAAAGCACCCACACAAATGAAATATTTCTTCCCACACTTCATTGTCAGCAGAGAATCACAGAGTGTTGTAGGTTATACTTCATTGAAAGAGTGTAGCTCTGTGTATCATGGTTTTAAAGGGAAATTGCACCCTAAATCAGAATTTGCTGCAACACTGATTTGCAGAGAGGGAATATTTTTTCCTTTTACCTTGAATTTGGAGCATGAGGACTTGATATGATATAATCAGGTGACACTCCTTTGTCCATTGTAAGTGAGTCAGCCACCCACTCTATGGGTTTTATTTAAATATAGGGCATCCGACTGTGAGTCAGAAACAACATAAAGCAATAAAACCATCATGGCTCCAGACTCTCATATAGCCCTTTTTTTTCCAGATGACATCATCACTCCAGTCTCTGTGCACTGCTTATTAAAATTCACCACTTAACACTGATTTCTATTTTAGGGTGTACTTTCCCTTTAAGAAGTAGCATTAGTCATACAGCCAGTGGTTGTGGGTCCTCTCAGGTCAGAAACAACGTTCAGGTAAAACCATAACCATTATAGGCCAGTAAAGCACAAAAAATTAATAGTAAAACCTCAACTCAGTTTAATTTTATAATTAAATGTCTGTGCTGATTTTAACATCACAGTGTGGCTTAGTGATACACTTCAAATCTATGAAATCTCTACAACGAGTATAGCATCGGTACAGTAGTAGTGAATATCAAAAACGACTTGGTGACCCAGTATACTGAGTGACTTACATAATCCCCTGTAGCTCTTGGGGCCCTGAGACATCTCAGAGACATCTGAGCCTGCCTGTGCCAGAGTCAAATCTCTTTGCTGTCACTAAAAGTCTCCGTGTTGTAGATTGTCTTTGTTCAACTATACATTGTTTGAAAATTCACTTGCATAACACAAGATGCTACTATTATTTTGCTTTTGATTCCTGTCTATCTAGCATACAGATTTAGACTCATGTTTATGTAAATGTCTGGTAGTGAATCACTGCAGGTTTGTCATTTATAGGAATGAGGTGAAAGGCGCTTGCTAGGCTACCTTTGCCAGACAGTCCATCCTCGTCATTCCCAAACTGACCTTTCTCTTGCATTATCAAAATATCACTCAGCAGTTTCCCAAACAGGATAACATCTCAATTTCTCACACACCCAAAACTGTAGGTGTAGCAGGGTCCTATTATCTTTGAATCTCTCTGTCAGCTTCGTTGAGAAGAGCAGTCTGATAGCAAGGAACAGAAAGTGGGTAAGACTGACAGTTAACTCAATATATGAAAGGCCCTCAGGCTGTATATGCCCACCACCTTTTAGAGGAGGGCATAGAGGCTTTGGTTCACTGTTGTCATGGATTACTAGCTTCATATGATCCTGGCTTTGTGAATGGTCTTCTTGTTTTTGAACACATCCTGTCATCTCTGACTTGAGAAGTTCATGTGGTTTTGCTGCTGATGAAAAATAGGCATACTGTGACTGTAACATGCTAAATTAGGCAACTCTGTACAAACTACCACGCTAAGAGGAGTGAGAACTTGTTTCCAGGCTAGTAGTCACTGAAAGAGAGGAGTCCTGCTGAGCACATTGCTCATTATCTCTCCCCCTAGGGTGTATGATCTTAGGGTCAGCTGCAGAGGTAACACCAACCTTGAAACCTGTTGCAGCTGGAGTCTTGATGCCTTTCTGTTGTTGTTACCTGTGGATGCGGCAATTCTACTCATTCTTGTTGTATATTCAGCATTTCTTTATTTTTTGTTTTTTTCCTTGTCACTGAATCATTTATACTTTGTAGCTGTATTTGAACTTTTGTTTTTCAACATGTTGTGGTCTGTGTATTGGACAGATGTAGTCTTAAAGTGGAATTTCTCTGAACTGTTTGTGCTGTGAAAGTAGCTGCTATTGTTTTCATGTTTTTATGCAACCTAATGCATCAATATTACAAACTGTGTATTAAGACATTTGTTGGTAGTAAGAACAACACTAATATTATGTTACTGTTATTATATATTGCAATAAAATCAGATTGAATAAATAATTGTTAGTATGTGAAGTGACATTCAACTGACAGAGCAACATGATGAAATCCATTGTTCTGTTGTGTTGGTCCACTAACTCTTGAGAGAAACATTGGGCTCTCCAGCTTGTTAGATGGTCGGTCGATTTTCTGAACCTCACTTCAGCTGTTTCACACTGGGCAGATAAGCTACAGTTGGATTGACTAGTTTTATTTACCGAGAAAGTTTTTTTCTTTCTTTTTTTTTCATTTTCGTTTCATGAGGAGAGCAGTTGCAGGTCAGGTACATCGTGAATTTCAATTATGATTTTCAAAGTTGTTTTCTGAGCGTTGTCAAGTGGCTTGTCAGCTTGTTTGCTCTGAGGTATTGACAGTTAGAGTGCCTGTGGTGTGTTCCTTGTGGTCCGAGGGTTTGACATTAAATCTGAATGTTTTGCAACAAACAATGGTTATGAGAAAAGAAATTACTACAAACCAGGAGCCAGCAGCCATACTGGCATGGTACACTGACTCTTGGCAATTTACAATGGTGGTGTTTGTTTTATTTAACTGAGTAATAGTCCTGTATTCTAAGTATTTTCATGGACATATGGTCTTATTTTTAAGACAAAATGTGTGTTGCAATTATCAAATGCTTTGATATGTTTGATTTTATTGCCATCAATGGTGGTGCAGTGGTGAGCAGTGTCACCTCACAGCAGGAAGGCTCTGGGTTCATAGGGTCCTTCTGTATGGAGTTTGCATGTTCTCCCTGTGCAACATAATTATCGACCCTGCACGAATAAGCAGTATAGATGATGGATGGATGGATGGGTGATGCCATCATAGCTTTTCTAGTTTTAGGAATATTGAATACAATACCGAAGCTACTAAACTTTTATCTAAATCCATTTAAAAATTGGCAACAATACAGAGTCAAAAGGTGTCACAGTTGATTTGTTCCATTAGACAAATTCTGAGCATTTGAAGAAAAATGTTGCCTGATATGTCATGTGCAGAGAGTTTTCAAAGATCCCTGAGAATCTGTTGCTTTTATAAACAAGCTCTGAATTTGACATGCAGATTTTATGCAATTTCCTCAATTGATTGTTTGCTACATTAGGATCAGTAATTATAATACAAATAATAAAACAGTTGATAATCAAAAGCTTTCCCAACACACCCAAGATTTAATAAATTCTGAGCCCTCATTCACAGTTAATCGTTCACAACCCTGCCAGCAATATACAAAAATTCTAATTATTCTTCCTTATTAACAAAGGTTTCATGCTCATGTGGGATTTTTGCTCCACTGTAAGGTTCAATTTACACCAAACAAAAGCCACAATGTTTGACAGTGTTGTTGCCCTCTGTACCAAACATCTGAAGCAAAACATTTCCTCTTCCAAGGTCAGAAAAAGCTTGAATAATATCTGTAAACAAAGAAAAAATCTACAAGAGTTTGCAATCTGTTCTCTTGCACCAAACTCAAGGCCACTGCCAGCATGAGCCACCCTTTCTTTAGAGCTGGCAAACCTGGTAGGGGAACCAACAGGACAAACGGACCTCTGATCATTAAGGATGGTGAACACATGCTTCTCAGTGATAAGCCACACCATAGCCACCACATGCTGACCCATGATAAGCACCAGGCTATAAATGGGCCCATTTGTTAATTAAGGTTTTTACCATGACTCCCTGAAGACCCACACAACTCTCCCAAAATATGAAGTGCAGGAGATGAGGGCTGTCTGTACTCTTACTGAATAATAAAAGCCTTTCTGATTTGTGTACCTGACAACTTTTTGTGCCAGCATCCTTCATATTCCTGACAGAAATTTGTAAGCCCTGAAGTTGAAAGCAGGCAATTTCAGTCTGATTTCCATTCAGTAGAAGCACACCAGGTAACCTACTGATGAAACTAGCAGGCATTGCTGGGGATGAGAAAGTGTAAATGAGGAAAGAGATGGCAGTCGTCAGCTGCATTTTTATGTCACTATAATTTGCCAGGGTGCTCTAAATGTTCATGACACTGAATTAGTTATTCTAAGGTTGTTCCACTGTTTGGCTTTAACTGGAATCATATGCATGAGCATGTATAGCTGTGCAAAAGCCTTAGCCCCCCATTAGATTTGTTGTTTTATCAATGCTATAATGATCATATATAGTTATTTCTCAGTCTCTTTAGTAGAATACAACCAGAAAATAGACAACACACAAAAAAATTTAAAAAACAGCTTCTACTGGCCAAAGTGGCAAGTATTTAGTGTGACCTCCCCTTATACTTGTAAGCAATAGCTTATATTTGAAGCTTGATCAGAAATGAGCTTTGTTGAAGGGCAGCAGCCAAGAAACGACTTTGTCAGAAGGGGAACAGGATGAAAAGGCTAAAATATGCTAAAGCTCTGAAAGATTGGAATGAAGATCGATGGAAAAGAGTATTATGGAGTGATGGATCCAAGGTTGAAATTTGTGGTTCCAATCATTGACAATATGTGAGAATATATAATATGTGACAGTTGGAGAGAGATGGAAGAATTAAGTGAAACATGGTGGAGGGTGTGTCCTGGTCTGGTGCTGCATTTCTCCCAGTGGTGTGGGAGATATTGTCTGAATTTTTGGGATAATGATGCTGAAAAGTACAGATTTTAATTCATCATGCTATTCCTTCTGGAAAGCGCCTGATTGGGAATGGTTTTATTTTTCAGCATGATAATGATCACAAACTCACTGCTGGTGAAATCATATTTGGAGAGAAAAATGGCTGATAAAACGCTGACAGTCATGGTCTGGCCTCCACAGAGTCCAGACCTGAATATTATAGAGGCAGCAGGGATCACCTGGACAGAGAAAGAAATAAAAGACAGCCTAAATCTAAAGAAGAACTCTGGGAAGTGCTGTAAGAACCAGAATATATATACTATAATATAATGTAATGTACAAGAAGATTATTTAAGAAAACTTATGGCAGTCTCCCCAAAAGAGTTCAATTTGTGCCTAGTGCCAAGGAAGGTTGCACTAAATACTGACCTTTGCCTGTAGAAGTTTGCCTGTTCTGAAAATTGTGTTTTGTTTTTTTGGTAGGTATTTCCTGTATTTTCTATTGAAAAATAAATACGGATTCAAACTTTGTTAAAACAACAAAGCTAGTGGAGGCCTAAGACTTTTGCACAGTACTGTATGTCTACTAAGTTCTTATCAGTAAAAAAGACATAAATACTTTGGTCCACAGCAGAGCTACAAGGAAGTGAGATAAACTCTCCTAGAAAAGCAGCCATGTTTCATGGCAATATCAAAAACCCAAGGACAGAAAGCAATGTGTTTACATATTTGAAAACCGACTAAGGTTTGGTTGTTTTTCTTAAAAACATTTTAAATATTCATGGTCAGTATTTCAGCACTAGTCTGTTGTTTCATGAAGTCAGATGGAATAGGGCGCAAGGTTCTACTGGACTCTGATTGTCCAGTATTTGTTAAAAAGTACAGTAACCGTTGAGATAAATTGTTCCACAATCAAGTCTACTGCTTCATTTCCTTGAAGGAAAGGGAGATCTGAGAAGGGCTGAGGCCTCATGCCTGGTTTATGTCTTGTTTCTCCCCTCCAGACTAAGTGCAGACGCTTAAGCTGCTTGTAACCCCAGAGGTTGACTGGTATTCAGATAATGAGCAGTGGAGTAGTTAACATGGCAGGGCCAGTGCTTGCTCTGAAAGCATAAATAATCCTTTTATCTATATGGAGAGTCTTTCAAATTCAAATGGAAAAGTCTGTTTTTTTTCCTTCTGCTTTATTTTCTTCCACTTAAACCTCCATACATAATACATTACTTCTCTCCACTGATGCCTCCTTCAGTCCTGGGACAGGTGATAAATTAATTATGTTGCAAACAAATGAATCGGAAGAAGAGAGACCCTCCTCTCTCTGTTTCTGTATCATTTCACCATTTGGTGCTGTTATTGATCTGTTTTATCTGTTGCTTGATCCCTTGTATTCAATTAAGGAAATTTGGTACTAACCTAAACATTCATCACAATTAGTGTGGGAGGAGGAAATCAGTGAAAGGAAGGGTTGTGAGTTGTGAGTAAGGAGACAATGATATTCAGAGCAAATTACATGTTTAAAGTCAAACTGAAATTACATCTAAGAAAGCAGGATATCTTTGGTTTGAATTGTGCACTTACTTAAGCAAAACTGTAATTATAGAACATAGAAGAAATGAAATTTTGTTTTTTGCAATGATAGCATCCATTACAATGATGTTATCCATAAAGTTCTTTACTTTAATTTTGTTCCATCTGTTCTGTCTGAAGTCCTATGTCTTACTATAAATTACTTCATGTTCTAATTCAAAATACTGGGTAACTTCATGTAACTTCTGATGTGCCGGACACCCTGGATATTGGTTCTCATCACTTCTGGACTCATGTCAGAGAAACATTCTTTCTATTAAATATAACAAACACAAGTGTGCGACAAATTACTTGAATTGTCTTGAAATTAAATGTATTCATTTATATATAAGCATTTTTTAAAATATCATTTTAAACAAGTTGTCTCATTAAGGATAAGTAACATTTTGTAGAAATGTTAGCAGGTGTGGCAACTAACATTCTCAGTGTAATACAAATTTAACAGATTGCCTGGTTTTTCCAAATGTAAATTTAGCTAAATTGCTAAATGTAAAAAGTATAAAGGCCAACTCCTAAATGCTACATAATCACTGTGAAGGAAATGCGCAGCCAGAGGCTTGAAACTTAGAATATGTTTCACAAGGGTGTCCAAAATACATTTCATCCTCTTTTGAAATACATATATTTCTTAACACAGAAACTTGAGATAATTTTAATTTCAGTTTGACTAAAAGCAAAGTAAGATGCGAAATGGTTGTGAAAGTGTCACTTAGAGCTCTTGGATGAAATTTTTACTCTCTCATCGCCACAAACATGTTGACAAAGGCACTTTGAATGAATTTAGGAGGATGCAGTTCAATACACATATTTATCCTCCATTGACTTGCCAGTAAGATTGTGCAGCACAGACCTGCACAATAATAATAACCCTATTTCAGAGGTCCGACAGTGCAATTCATAGCATTTAGAGCAGAAAAGTGCCAAATCATCTGGTGCAGAGTTATTAAAAATGAATTCATTTCAATAACAAAGCCAACAGCTGAGTAATCAAGGGGTTGTGGAGGCTGAGTGCTTTGTGACTTTTTTGCTAGAAAATTAGAGTCTTGATGGTCATGGGAGTGTGTGTAGTTATTAAGCACAGGCTTATGCAAGAGTGAGTGAGGGGGCTTGTTGGACACACACACAGACACAACATACAGACATGCGCACACACATGAACACACACACGATTAGGTAGCCCAGACAACCTCTGACAGAGTTTCCTTCTCCCCCCCCAAATGTAATTACTGCTGTGCAACCTTTCCTTTCAGCCTGGACAATAGAAATGTCAGGGGTGTGATTTTTCTCAGGCTCTCAGTGGTGGTCGCCCCCTGCCCCTGTGTTTTGTTGGAGGTGGAGGTGGACACCTACACACTGATTCATCTTCAATCCTCAAATTAGCCTTAGTGGCACAAAGCTACAGTGCAGCATTCATTATTATGCCTGTTGATATCATCTCATTACTAATGACCTCCCAACACGCTTGTCTGATTAATGTACTGATGAATGAATGGAGATGAACTTTTAACATCTTGCACCATCATAAAGTCATAGTCATTGTTAGTTTATTTCTCTCATCCTCTTCTGATACACTGATTCACATCCTCTCTCTAATCACCTGTGTGAACCTACTGCGCTGTCAGAGGTCCATATCTGGAGAGCTGCAGTCACTGTAACCACCAGCGTTTTCCAGAGGTTAAAGCAATCTGGCAATGGGTTGAATTTTTTAGTTGATCACTGAATATGGAATGGTTAGTGCCAGCCATGGGATCCATGCCAGACGCAGATGGGCTCTAAGCTCTTTGAAATGCAAATGGTACTGCAGGAGGCAGGTTATCCTTTCAGTTCCTTGCTCTGGTGATGGAAAGTGAGTCGGAGACTGACCTCTAGCCTTCCTACCTTCCCTCTGTGTCACAGGGTTGTAATGTTACAAGCCACACACAACACATGACCAACTACAATGTTATAAAATGAGCATGAACATACTGTCCCTGTCTAGCATCCTTAAGTACACACACTCATGCTGCACATGGGGCTGGTGAGAGACAGCTTCATAAAGCTGATTTGTTTTGGAGGCCAGCCTGGTCTTTGTCCCTGCCCTCTCTCACTTTCTCCCTTTTCCCTCCCCACTCTGTGTCTGTGAACTCGCTGTCCCCTCCCAGTGAGCTGTTTTCTTGCTGCTGGTCTTGTGACGTAGTGCAGAGCATCTCCAGTGAGCTGTGTTTATGTCGCTCTCCCTCCCGCTGGTGGAGCAGCCGCCTTCAGCCTCTGCCTCTCTGTCTTAATTGATGAAATGTTACAGCGCTCCTGAGAATTTTGGTGTGTGTGTGTGTGTGTGTGTGTGTGTGTGTGTGTGTGTGTGTGTGTGTGTGTGTGTGNGTCTGTCTGTCTGTCTGTCTGTCTGTCTGTCTGTCTGTCTGTCTGTCGTTTCATGCATTTCTGTTTTTGACTCCTGTTGATACAATATTATTGATATATTCTATTTTTTTTTCATCAAATACACTGACATAGGCTGATGCACAGACACACACGTTAGATCACAGAAATAAAAGATTAAATTTAGGTTAATGGGCCATAATTCTGTTCAGTCTCTCTCAGTCTCTCAAGTCATGAAAAGAGGAGATGTGCTTGGAGCTCATGTCAGATTTGGATCCACATGGACTCTAGCAGTTTCACACAGGTTCTTTGGCTAGTTGTGACTGCATGGATAGACAGGTGCCTATTAAAGGTGATATTAAAGGAAATTCAGAGTATGGAAATGATGTGAATCCCATGTTGTGGCCTTCACAGTCACCAGATCTCAACCCAGTTGAACACCTATGGGAGAACAGATGTTCAGACAGACAAACCAAATGATGGAATATCTTTTGGAAGAATGGTGTTTACCCCTCCAGTAAGTTTCAGAGGAGGAGCTGAGGAGCATTGAAGCTGTTCTGGCAGCACATGGTGGCCCTGAACCTTACTTAGACACTTTAGGTTGTTTTTTTCCCCCCTGTAATAATCAGTCTTTATTTAGTAAATGTACAAAGTATGAATAAATTATCCTGTCCCTCGTGAGTTGTACAGTAAAACACGGTTGAAAATAGGTTTAATTTAATTTCAGAGTGTTAAGTGCTAAAAATTTCTAGACAAGTGGATTTCTTTGAGAGGACTGTTAGCCTTCCAGCAGTGAAATAATTGAGCTGTCATTGTATTGCTGGGGTTTTTCCAACCATCGCAGGCTGGTGCAATTCTGTGAGGACTTTGCCGATTGCCACTGTTTTAAAAAGCTTCCTCACTGAAGGCTCCCTTTTAATGTCTAGTACCAATTGGCCTCTCGTTCACTCTCTCAAGCTCTATTTCTGTCTCTTTTTCTCTCTCATCCCTCCCTCTGTGGGTCTGTCTCTCTTTTTTTTTCTGCTTTTCTGTGCCAGTGCTCAGCAAGTTCATACAAATGCTTTCAAGCCAGGAGATCTGTGAAATAAACACAATGTTGGCCTGGCTCGCGGACACGGTGCTGAGTTAATAATGATTACATTTTTGGGGCTGTGCTGCAGCTGAGGCAATACATTAAGCAGGCACTTTGCTTTGTGTGGAGATGTAAACAAGACCGTCACCATGACAACACACAGACATTCAAGCCAGAAATAAAACTTACTGCACAAGGACACATTTTTTGAGCTTGAATACTTTTATTGCAAGCGTGTCTGAGATTTCACTGTGTTGTTGCACCTAAAATCCAAATCACGTCATATGTGTGTCATTTGTTGATTTGTTGTGCAAGTGTCAGCACAGTATGTAGTCTTATCCTCTGGATCAACATGCACACAACTTTGGCTTCCTAAAAGGCTTTGATCATTTGATCTGACGTGCACAAACACTTAAGTAGTGCTTTCAGGATTTAAAAAAAAAAAGATTCTCTAAAAACCAGACTTCATAAATAAATCCAGTGCTGCTGCTGCCAGGCCTAATATGAGCTCTACTCCCCTTGGAGTCATTAGCTTGCTGCACAATTTATATTCCCCACGGCTCATAATTGACTAATTTAACATCTCTTCCCTTTTCTTTTTTTGTTTCAGAGGAAATCAAAGAAGAATCAGAAAAATTAAGGTAAGCAGCTGATTATATAACACAATAAGACATCAGTGGCCATTTAATGGGGTTTTGTCTCTGTTTCTGTGAGCATGATAAAATTCATGGCTCAACTGCTTTCTCCTGTGTTCAGATCAGTAAACGGGATTAGAACATTGTGTGTGTGTGTGTGTGTGTGTGTGTGGGCAAGCCTCTAGTGTGTTTTTGTTTGTGTCTTTATGCCTGGCCTGTTCCCAACAGCCCCTTGCCTTCTCATTAAAGGCTTTCTTCACGAACCCCTGCCTAATACTAAACTTGTTTTTGAGCATGCGTGCGTGCGTGTGTGTGTTTGTGTGTGGTGCGCTCATGTACGGGCTGCCAAGTAACGTGGGCTTTGGAATGAAACAGCACGAGTGCCACCTCTCCTCTTCAGCAACCTCTTTTCCTCCTGCTGTTTCATTTTTTTTTCCCTCTAACATTTTTCATCCCTCTCACACAGTCACCCCCCACCCACCCTACTTTTCACTGCCCATTATATCTCTCCAGCTTTTTCATTCTCTCCAAATTAGCAATACCAGTAACTGACTTCATCCAAATTTTACCCTTAAGGTTTGGACTTCTAGATCAAAGATAGACGCTTTGTTCAGCCACACCCAACTCATACAAATGCTGCTGCTTTTAAATTCATCTCTGCTACTTTCCAACTCTAACCTATTTTTCATCTTACATAGATGCAGTAGTCTCACAGTTGCACTACATGTTTTGAGAGCTTGTTGCCATGTTTACCTTGTTTCACTTTGTGTATAATACATAGCAGTCGTTAACATATTAAATACATGCTAAAGCTGGAGTGTAAAAAGGACAGTTTGTTTTTTTTTCTTTTAGACAGGAGCAGTAACTTCCTGGAGTCACCATCATTGTAAGGTTGTTGTGAAATTACTTTCTCATTTTAAGTCAAAAAGAAAGTGAATAAGCATATTTCCAAAAACACCAAACAATCCTTTCAACAAATGCATAACAACAAAGCAAATGTTTACTACAGATGAGGACCATGAGATATAGTACAGTCAAACGCTCCAGAACAAGAGAATAAGCAAACCTTGAGTGAACTGCTGCTTCTAAGGTCAAGGATGAATAATCAAGCTTAATGTTTAAGATACATAAAATAAATTGATATTATTGTTACCAAATACCACATGATATTTAATCACATTGTATTGGTTTAATGTAAAACTACAGTCTTCTCTTCCATGACAAAGAATATGCTGCTTCTTTAAATAAAGCACCAAACTATAACAGCAACCTTACACATTACTGTCTGACTAAAACCAAATTTATGTCCATATTATGTTTTATAAGCAGGCTAAGTCTGACTTTGGGCTGATTATTAGGAAGAGAGCAGGCCAGCTGACATTAAGCAGGGAGACAGGGAATAAGCACGAGGAGAAGAGCTCCCCACAGACACACAACACAATAGCTGAGAGAGATGGAGACTGGGTCAGACCATACAGATGAGCCGACAGGGTGGATACTCTTTGCTGAATCACAGCTCCACTTTGATGTTGTTGTTGAAAACGTTTTGAACATGGCAATAGCGCTGTTTAACAGATTCTAGGTTTTTGTACCTCATCTCTAGTTCCCTGTCCAATTCCTTTTAATTCCTGCTTCTTTTGTTTTCATGCAGCTCTTGTGATATTTTTTTTGTTCCCTTCCTTACTACGCTCCTCAACCTCCCTCCCTTCTTCTATTTGTCTCTATGATTTCTTGTCCCTTCTGTTAATTCCTCTTTAATTCCTGTTATTCATTTCCTTTCCTTTTTTGTTTTCTGATAACCACCTTTTTTTTAATATTTTCAGCCCCCTGCCCTCATTTACGAGGCTCTTCATCTCTCTTCTCTTCTTCAGTTTTTCTCTATGATCGTGTCCTGCTATAATAAGTGAGGTTGTCCCTCTAAAAAGAGCTGAAGTCATCCTTTTTCATTGCCAAGGCATAAACAATGCAACCCTTTCCTCTTTATCTGTCTCTGTCCTTCCCTGCCTTAGTCTCTGGCTCCCTCCCTCCCTCCATCAGTCTCTGGCTCTCTCCCTTCCTCCTTTTCCCTGTTCATCTCTTATTCCAGCAAGTGCAGTCTGGGTGTGGTGGTTGTAGACACATGGCTGCTGAAAGCAATGGTTCATATTTTCTGTGGCTCTGGGCTTTAAAATATTCAGAGGAAAAATAGCCGTCTCATTTGATTTAAGGTATAGTTACTGGTCCGAGGCCAAGAGATGCTTTGTCAGCATGAACACATGGCAAAATCTGAGCACAAATAACAAATCTCTCACATTACTATCTAGTGTAACATTTGTAGTAGTCAGGCATTGCATTAAAGATTTTTTTCACTCTGCATTTTCCCTTGAGGAACAGGATGCAGGGCAAGATGTTTTTAGGTTGAGCAGGTTTAATGTCCTGATCGAGCTGTGGATGAGGATTTTCTGTCCACTGAAACATGCCCTTCTTAGCACAAACTTTGTCATGCACTGTTAATCATGCCTGGATGTCAGGGAGAATGCAAGTCTGTCAGGCCGATTTTTTTTTAACTCTGAAGTTGACAGACTGGACCGTGTGATCGCTGCGTTTATCTCACTGTTTCTTTTTTTTCTGCATTGTTCCTCTCTAGTCCACCCAGTGGTGACGGCAAATCTGGTTCCAGCACTTTACCGCCAATCAAATCAAAGACCAACTTCATTGAAGCCGACAAGTACTTCTTGCCGTTTGAGCTGGCATGTCAGTCCAAATGTCCTCGCATTGTCATCACCTCGCTCGACTGTTTACAGGTCAGTGGCAGTACAAGTCGGACTGCAGACCCCCAAATGTTTGCACGAGTGTTTCTGTATGCTGGGTCCTCCATTTGTAATGTCTTTGAAGATCTTTTATTGTGGAGTCAATAAAAAACATTAAAGGAAACTCCTTCAGGTCATTATGTGGAAATTGTATTAATACAATAGCTAGCAGATTATATCCTCAGGCATCACAAGTTGTGTATATGTGTGTGTGCTTCTGGGCCTGTGTTTACATGTATGTTTACATATGTATCCGACTTATAGAAGCTGATAGCGTACGGCCACCTGACAGGGAGCGCCCCGGACAGCACAGCCCCAGGCAAGAAGCTCATCGACAGGATCATCGAGACCATCTGCGCTTGTTTCCAAGGGCCACAGACTGATGAGGGTGTTCAGCTACAGATTATCAAGGTATGCTGCTCTCCTTGTCTTCTGCAGCATGACAATTCATTATACAGATACTTCACCAAGTTAAGAACACTTATATTCCCCATGATTTAAAGTGTGAAGTGGAGCTTGTCCACTCATGTAGCCACTTTTTTATTCATTTTCTACATCAAAGTAAAAAGTATAATTATATGTCTATGTATAATGTCGGCTGTATTTGTGTTATTTGATGTTGATTGTGTTACACTAAAGTGTGCTCTACCATGATTTGACCTGAGAGGAGGCATCAACAAAATATCATTTTCATTCTTTTAGATTCATTAATTTTTTTTGGTTTGTTTGTCTCCTTGTCACTGCTGGAATATTTTGCCACAAAGATAGAAGAGCACTCACAGTTCTCAAAGCTGCGGATTTTAGCTTTTATTTTAGTGTTGAATGGCTCATAGCTTGCCTGCTTAACCCACCCCACAGGCTGTAATGCCTCTTAGCCCATGAAATTTGTTCATCAGTTCCATTATCAGTGAGATATAAATTGTAACATTGCTGCAACTAGTTTTTTTTTAAAGTTCATATTTCCCTCAAATACAAAATCTTTTATTTATTTATTTTTTTGCTAGATTTTTATCCTGCAAATGTTCATTTATGTTGTTGGACTGTGGGGGAATTTCACTAAAGATAGGATCTCATCTCTCCAGTAAATTGAAATTTTGGCTGATGTGATTGATGTCTGCGGTTTTACGTTGTTAAAGTTTTAGAAATGTTACCAGGCCCTGAGCAGAAGAACTATTAGAAGGACTTGGCCAACCTTTCAGGGTCCTTTTTCAAACATGATACAGTCCTGTGAAATTGTGAAAATGGCTTTAGAGATGTGAAGGTAAACTTAACAAGTGAAGGTACATGGAAGTTTTGGAAGTTTTTCTCCATAGTTTAACTGTAAAAGTTGAAAATAGCCACTTTGTAATAAACTCATGATGCAGGAAATGCTTTTGATTGGGTCAATATAAATGTAATTGCAGAAATTTTGTGTTCATCAGACCTCTATCTAAACTATTCAAGTATTATATAACAGCCCAAGAGCAAGAATAAATTTAGTAAATTTAATAAATGTATTCATCCTGGACAGAGGGACCATTGCAGTTTATTTTATTATATTTATTGAAATCAGGGGATCATTCAGGATGCACCCAGGTGTTTGTAGCCATTACTACTATTTGTACCTGGGGTGCTGAACAATGATGCATCCACATCTGTAGAGGATTGATATGATTTTGGTCATGTAATCTTTGTCATGGAAATAATCTCCTTCTTCATGAGGCTTCAGGAAATTTAATTTGTTGAATATTGGGAGAATGGAAAACTGTAAATTTCTCCCTCCTGCGTTTTAATTTTTTGTTATTTATTATGCAATTCCAAATTAAGGATTTGCACAGTATTTCTTTATATAGTGTACAGTTTTGTTTAACACACTTGTCACTTTAATCTTTCTTTACTCTTTCTTCCAGGCTCTGTTAACGGCGGTTACCTCTCAGCACATAGAAATCCATGAGGGCACCGTCCTGCAGGCCGTCCGCACTTGTTACAACATTTACCTGGCCAGCAAGAACCTCATCAACCAGACCACAGCAAAGGCCACTCTCACACAGATGCTCAACGTCATCTTTGCACGCATGGAGAATCAAGCAGTATGTGCAACTCTCATAAAGATATTCACTTATAACAGAGAATACTTTTTTCATAGAAAGACACACATCAGAGAGAGGGCAGTCGTTATCTGATGAAATTCAACACTATTAGATAAAACCAGTGTAGCAGTTTCTACAATCACAAAGTGGGATTCTTAGATTTAAAATATGAGGTTGCAGTTTTAAAATTATGCAACAATTTACCAATATGTAAAGCTATTTTGGCATGGATTCAGATTCGATTGTAATATAATGAAAGACATATTTTGTGCGAAAGCTTTCTGCTTGATGGGCTTACTCAAACCACATATTCCTGATCTAATTAAACTCTGCTGTTTGCTTTATGTCCAGAGGGACATTTTAGGTGTTGCCTAGGAAAAAAAGCTTGCTCTAATGTCATCTTTTTCTTTTTGAATGACACTTTCCCCCTCTTCACCTGCCTCCCTCCCTTTCTTTTGGACACATAGCTTACAAATCACAAGCTATCTTGGTCTCTGGCCTCCAGAAAGCGTGACCGCCAGGTAAAGCGTGCAGGACTGCCGTGACTTGCCTGATCCGAACTCTTAAACTCTTCTCTGTGTATCTGTATTTGCGCATTGAGCTTTTTCCTCATTCATTCATGCACTCATCCGTTTCCTTCCTTTGCTCCTACACTGCACAGGAGCGGGTATGCTGTGTATTTCTTCCACCATATGCTTGCCGTGGCTTTTGTTGACTTGCCTACAAATCATCTTGTTTCTCCTGAACCAATTTACATTTTAGTTTACAGTCACACCTGGGAGTGATAAATGTTTTATCATAGGTCAGCTACACCCGTCTCAGTTCTGACAGATGTTTGACCTGCTTTGTTTCTCCAATGGCCTCATATAGTTCTTTAACAACAATGAGGAACTAGTATTGAGTCAGACATAGACAGAGAAATAAAACAGAACAGTCAGGGGTAGAGATAGATGGACAAGGCAGACTTTGAGGCAGGGGCCTATTGTTGTATTGTCACAGCCTGCATAGTGTTGTGCTGCTACACAGGGAGATCATCTTTCTGTGTTTGTGTGTAGCTGTATCCTCCTGACTGCAGCTCAGCATGGTATGATCACACACACATGCACATGGACTTCACTATCCGACTGAGGTGGCATTTAAATAATGAGCTTAGGTTGCTAGTGCTGCCTCGCCTGTCCCCTCCAGCCGAGGTGTGTTTTTCTGGCCTTGTTACTGTTGCTAATGTTCATTACTAATTGTTGCATTCACAATTCTTTGCCATTGAATTTAGCTGCTTACATTTAATTTTGACCATAGCAACACCGTGTATTTGGAGGTTAAATCTTACGATGGAGGATAGCAAAACACAACAAGTTTAATAAAGGAGTTTGTGTATGATGTAGAGAAGAAAGAAAAAGGCAGAACAAAAAACTTTGTGTGAAGAAATGTCATAAAACAGATGATCTATAATTGTGTCTTGTGGCTAGAAAGGGAGATGAGACAGATTACAGAAACACATTTACATTGGCCATCAGTCTCCCTGCATTTGGCAGATTTATACTGTGAATTACAGTTATTAATTTAAAAGCAAGTCTGCTTTAGATTGAACAATCACCATCTATCACCATTGGTTTGTTAATGTGTCACACTGTTTATATTTCCAACTGTAACCCATGTCTTTCTTTAGTTACTGTGTTTTTTTCTCTTTGAGTCATTAAATTTTTTTTTTTACGCCCAACGAATCTACAAATGCACTTGGATTGAAAATGCACCATGGGCTGTTGTTAATTTATCTTGGCTGAGAGAATTTCCACTGCTTGTAATTGTTTGCTCTCTGTTTTTGGAACTTGTATTGGTGTTTGCTATGACTGTGTAACCGTGCATAAAAATGCTTTTTTCCTCTACGATTAGCAGTAGAGATAGTTTTATTCTTCTCAAAGCCAAACTTTACCTTTCTGTCACCGGAAATAACACAATATTCACTAACAGCACATCACAACCACATGCAAATTTCTTGTGACCCACTTTTAGCTCATGACCGACCAATTTAAAGCATAGCAATGTTTTCCACCACTCCCTATATGAAGCTGTGTAATACATGTTAGTCATGCCACATCAGCCAGGAGTCAAGACATGGCTGTATGAGCCATTTTCCACCAGAGATACCTTGTGCCACTAAAATAGATCTGGTCCACATGGACTAGCATGAATTGATTCCACAAAGTTTGTCACATTGCTGTTTTAGCGGCATGGCCTATTTCTCAGTGAGTGCATATTCATACTCATTTCCATAAATCACATATTTTATATATGCTCATATCGTCCTGATATTCCAAAGAATTTAGGAAAAATGTCCTTTGCTTTTTGCTTTGACATCCTGAAGTCTTGTGTTTCTGCTGTAGGCTCATTGAGACCTCAGGGAATCTAGACAGGTTGTTCAGACTTGTAATTACTGTTATGAGTTTGTTTCATTCTTAACCTGTCTTTTTCTCTGTGTGCGTACGTCTGTGTTGCATGTGCCTGTTCTCTATGAATGCTTTTGCCGTTCTCTGTGTGTACTGTCCGTGTATGTGTGTTGTGTTTTTATTTTTTTTTTTTGTATGTGTGTATCCCCCTCCTGACCCACCCACAGCTGCAGGAAGCAAAGCAGCTGGAGAGAGAGCGGCACCGGCAGCACTCTCCGGTCACCCAGCACACTGAGCCAGACTCCCCTCAGCTTCAGACTCGCATCCACCCACCAGCCAAGGGTTCAACCCAGGAGGCCAACGGGCCAGTCACCCCTCCAACTCCCAGCATCACCATCCCATCCACCCCATCCACCCCGTCAACACCAGCCCCAGATGGCAGCAGCAGGTCCGTGATTAGGGAGCAGGAGGAGCAGGGGCCCGTCTATGAGAGCCCAGATCCAGAAAACGGTTCGGACTTCTGCGTTGCTGAAAATGAACAGACTGAGGCAGACCAAGCTACTGCAGCAGCACAGAGTAAGCCTACTTAAAGGGACTTATTTTGTTCTCTTGTTTTTTGAACACCAGAAGATTTTGTTTCCTTACTTTTCATCAAATCAACAAATGAGGATAAAATTTCAAACAGTAAAAAAAATCATATTACTTGTTGTCAAACGCTGTGACATCATCATTCATTTGGGCTCCACACACACTCCTCAACGAGATTTCATTCAAAGAAAATGAAACAGCCACAAACAATGTTTACTATTTGATATATTTAATAACAAATTCATTGAGAGAGCTGGTGTAGAATATAAGAAACACCATAAAAAAGCCAGTCATTAAGTGACTCAGACTAATTTTATGCATGCTGGCCCAGAAATCATTATGCCTGCAGCTGAATAGATCTTTTGATTGCACTATGCACCCTTTTAGTTAGATAAAAAGGTTGATATGTGTCCCCTGAAACTCTATGTGTGTTGTACAGATGCAGCAGCCCAGCAGCATCCAGAGCCAGGGGAGGAGGAGGAGACCCCAAACTATGAGGAGAAAGCCCAGGAAATAGTCCAGAGTATTCTGCAGGAGGTTGTCAATACTGTTGCAGGAGGTGAGATATGTTCTGCCTTTAACTTCTGAAATGATGTATGCGTATGTGTGTATAAAAATACATAGTCTATCAACTCATCCAACTGACTTTGAAAGAAATGAAAGCACACAACAAAAGCTCTACCTGTACAACCACTGTAAATTAACCGTCAAGTGAGTTTTCTGTCATATGATGCATTAATATCTAATGTACATCAAGTTCAACTAACAGCCACAGCTAACTCTCGTCTTTGTCTTTGCCAAATCTTGGTCATTTCACTTGAATATGGGTTATTTCAATTTTCTGTTCTCCACAAATTCATAAGTGACTCTTGCAAATGTAGTGATCCAGCAGAATGACAATTTAACCCAATGTATAATTTTCTCTTCCCAATATATGCACATTCTTTTCTTAAATGCATATGCAAAAAAGAGAGAAGAGAAACACTGCTGATTAGCCAAGCTGCATCAGACCAACTGTTTCCCTGACGGTGTCCTTGTTTGACAAATAACAAAAACCTTTCTGGGTACAAACTGTGTCTGTAGGGCAAAGACATGAAACTCTCCAAACTCGCACTCTACCAGCCCACGTTCCTGGGAAACAAAACAAATAATTTTAGGTCAGGTCAAGCTCCCTGAAGTTCCCTCAGATGCTGACAAATGGAAGGCACTGCTTTTTTGTGTGTAAACACAAACCCCCCCAAAAAAACCCTCTTATTTATCTATGCCTGCAAAAAAACTTTATTAGCTCAAAAGAACACAAAAAAAGAAAAGTGCCTCGGTGTCCTTTTTTTCAAATTCACTTTTACCCTTAAGCAGCAATTTAACAAACACGCTTCAATGGTCGGGGGGAACATTGAGCACAATTGCAGTCTGGTATCCTCTCATAACCTGGAAGTTCCCTTAGATGCTGTTGAGCATGCTGTTTTGCCAGTGTGCCACTGTAATTTTCTCTCTTTGTATTTGACCAGAACATCATGTCAAAATCCAGAGTAATAACTAATAATTTGATATTGCCTAATATGTTGTCCTGGTGGATGGTTGAAAGTTTCCACATACTGAGGCTCAAGATCACTGTGTCACCCTTGTCAATCTAACTCCTCCATGCTCCATTATCACCACAGGACACTGCCTGGACCCTGCGAACCTCTGCTCTGACACAAAGGAGTCTGGTGGTGAGGGTGAGCCGGCAGAGTCGGAGCCGGCTGAAGCTGTGACAGAGGGCACCCAGAGCTCTCTGGAGGACGAGGGCACCCTGGGTAGTGACAGCGAGCACGTCCATGCCAACGGGATCCCCGGCACGCCTATTTCTGCCAGCTTCACTCCCTCGCTGCCTGATGACAGACTGTCTGTTTCATCCAATGACACTCAGGTGAAGGGCCAGGAGTTTTGGAAAAAGATTTATACATATTTAAGTCAAGAAAGAGTAATATCCACCGGTTAAAAGATTATCAGCTGTCTTCTAAATCATTTAATTTCTTTTATATGATTTAATATTTTCACCCTAATGTAGAGCTGCACTAGCTGAGAGTCAGAGGAAAATTAACCACTTGATTTAATCAAAAAACAAAATAATGAAAAAGACTGTCAACACATGCACTTTGAGGAGCGCTAAAGTCGGTTTCTGTAATTAAAGTAAACATACTTTCTGGAATGTCTAATGTAATCATTCCTCTTTTCAGCCATATATGAAGTCTGCAATTATCTTTGATTGCGCTCCTCTGTGATCAAGGTTAAACAAAACTAATAGATCTGGAAGCTCATAATCACACTGTTTATATTAAGTAGACTGGAGGATGTGCGATTCAGCGGAAGAAGATGATGCTAACTGCACACTGATTGTCCTGGGTTTTTTTTGTTACACAGGAATCAGGAGCAGCACCGGGACAACCACCTGGTGCTAAATTCTCCCACATCCTCCAGAAAGATGCCTTCCTCGTCTTTCGCTCACTCTGCAAACTGTCAATGAAGCCACTGTCAGACGGACCACCTGATCCAAAGTAAGAATTAATTTAATGTAGTATTAGCTCAATTGTGTTTTGTTCAATATTTTAGCTTATTCTAAAATTCTATGTTTTACATTTTAAACTATTGTTTCCAAGAGAGATAAATACAAATACTTTGGAAGGAAACATGCCATAGTCCAGTATAGGAAAAACACAAGCGATAGTAACAGTGTTTGGTTGGGGTCGTGAGTAGTTCCGTACTTTTACCTTGATTTCATCTCAGACATAATGGATTCACTTTCCAATTTCATACAAAGAATAATATCTAATGACTTAATTGAAGTATTTTATACCTTGACCATTTAATGTGATAAAAGCTCATCCCTGCAACAAAAAGAGTGAAATAATTTTGCTGTTTATGGCTGCTGGTCACAGGATTTTTTTATGCTTTAAGGATATTTTAGCAGAACTGCCAAGCTCCACTGGTTTTTCTGTGATAATATACTGAATATTGTTGGGTATTGAACTGTTGGTCTGACATACTGGACCATTTTAAACATGGTCTCTGGGAAATATTGATTTTCTCAATATTTGATATTTAAAGACCAATTAGTTACTCAGGAAACTGTGAGATTTATCAATGATGAAAATAATCAGTAGGTGCATTTTTACTTGCACAGTGGAGCAGTGGCTCCAGTGAAACTGCTGGCTGACTCTGTGTTTGCATGTTTTGTTCTCCCTGTGCCTTCCCGGGTAACCTTCAGATACTCTGGCCTCCTCCCATAGTCTAAGGACATGCATGTTCAGTTAATTGTCGACTCTAAATTGCCCGTAGGTGTGAATGTGAGCATGAATTCCTCTCTATATGTCAGCCTAGATAGATTGGCAACCTGTCTGATGTGTAACACGCCCTCACCCAATGTCAGTCGGGATTGGCTCCAGCCCTCAAAGAATAAGGTTAATGAATGAATGAACTAAACCTTGAACACCAAAAGTTAACCCTTCCTTTAATCATTTGCTGCTTTACTTTGTTTACTTAACAGTGAACCTTTGCACCCGATACGCAGAACACATCACAACTTCTATTCATGTTTCTGCCATATAACCAAGTTGGAGGGAATTAATTTTGTTCTTCACTGACTTGTTTGTTCTTTGTCATTTGGGTGTTTTCCAGCTTTCTGTTTCTGTTAAATGTCTGATGAGCTTTGATCTTAGTTTGGTTCATAAAGCCAGAGTGGGGGGGGGGGGGGGGGGCGATATTATTCTGTGAGGGTGTTGGCTGTAAGAGTAGACATGCATTGTGGTGTAAAATGAGGATCGCTTCAATTGTGTTTTGGGAAATGGTGATGAAGGAGACAATGAGGCATTGCTCAGTATTTTATGAATCACTTCCTGTTTTCATGAAGCACAGGATCCCCCTTTAACTGTTCCCTTTTTTCCAAGCAACATTAAGGGGACAGGAATAATCAGATTTTGCCAACAGTCAATATTTCTTCTGGCTATGCTCTGGTTTGCCAAAATAGAGGCAACTGATCGCCTTGTTCTGATAATATCTTTTGTGAAACAGGATTTCCTGCATCTGGTTTCTGCGTATAACTCAATTCACACAGTGTGAACGGCGTGACTGTGATATTTGTTTGTTTACTTGCTGTTTACTTTATATGTTTAATCTTTTCAAGTTTTTTTTTTATGTCAGTTGGCAAAAATGTTAGCTCAGTCCATACTTGAATAGCTTTCAAAATGGATGTGGCGAAAATGCAAAACAGCAGTGTGTATATCCGTGTGTGTGTTTGTCTGTGTCTGTCTGATGAACGCCATGTCAATTACCTCAGCACTGATGTACCATGTCAGTGCCAGACAGAAAGCTTTTACTCTTCTAACAAGGCAGCTCTGGCTGATGTTTCCTTCTCTGCAACACATACATGCAACACAGTACACGGCTGAATAGCTGCATTATTATGACCTTAACTATCAGAAACTAGTTTGTATCTTCATGGTGGATCAAAAACAACACTTCTAATCTCCAAGGGGCCTATTATTTTCCTGTTGGACATCAGAGGTTTTTTGTTTTTTTGTTTTTTTTTATTAATTTGGTACAAAATGTGCAAAACTGTGTTGTGAAATGGATTTTTACATTCAAGGTAGAGTGAGGCACTGAGATTTAAACAAGGATAAATGTTGTGCAAATTAAATATGGACTTATCCTCTTAACCATGGCTACACCAGACATTTGTCAAATATGACAAATGTCTTTGTAGTGTCGTAGCAGTACTTTCATTATGACTTGTTACTAGAATGATAAACAAAGTCAAATTAGTCAAAATTAGTCACGTTACAAGTGATTAATTTACATGAATGCACAAAACTAACAAATCTTGTGTCACCCATCCTAGTGTTGTTTAATAATGGGTAATGTCTTTTATACAACCATTAGGGTTTAGATTTTTTTTTCATTCTTTTGTATTATATCAGACAAAATATTTGTATCATTTCCCATTTTTTCTTTGTCACTCAAGTTACAGTAAGATGGTCATGATAAGATGACAAACTGCATTGTCATGGTAATGTGTACAAAGGGTCAGATTTTCCTCATCCTTGGTTCAAAAAAAATGTTTTAGTTGTGCCGCATAAATCCTGTTTTGTCTGCTCACCAGAGATGGGAGACATTACAGAGAAGCAGCCAATCTCAGCATATAAAGTAGCTGAAAGTATGTTTTTTGAGCTCTTATTTTTTTCTGTCCTGCTGCTGAAAAACGGTTCAGACAAGCTGTGACTCCACACACAGAGGAGATTTGATTTAGTCGTCCTAGCATTTCTTTGAAGGCTGTTGGAGATTGTAACTCGACTGTAAATTGATGGAGAGACACAGTGTAATGTGCTGTGCAACTTACACCTCAAAACTGTGTAAGTTTTGAGGTGTAAGTTTGCCTGAAGGACATATAATTTCACTTCTAACTACACAGTGCAAGTGAGTCAACATCCTCTTATTGTTTGTATGCCTGAAATGTTAGCGTTCATCAAATTGGATAACATCTTCTAAGAGCCTTGAGTGGATTGCTGAAAAAAAATCCTTTAGGTTGTTTTATACAGCAGCCAGCCTCATTTTCCCTCACTGTGATCTCCTTCCCTATTAAAATATTCAGCCTGACATGATGATCATATTCTGTTGAACATTTCGAATGTTACCTGAGCCTTTTCCCCTGACTCTACACAAATAATTCAAAGCTATGCTCTTCCTCGTTTTGCTGATCTGAAAACCTGCTTGAACCCCCTCAGGTCCCATGAGCTGCGATCAAAGGTTTTGTCCCTGCAGCTGCTGCTGTCTATCCTGCAGAACGCTGGGCCCATCTTCAAGACCAACGAGATGTTCATCAACGCCATCAAGCAGTACCTGTGTGTGGCCCTGTCTAAAAACGGCGTCTCTTCTGTGCCTGAGGTCTTCGAACTCTCATTATCCATTTTCCTCACACTTCTCTCTCACTTCAAGACACACCTCAAGATGCAAATCGAGGTAACATATTTACTTCCCCATCTTGTGCTTGTCAATAAAATGTCTTTGTTGTTAGCCTCTTAGACTCAAAGTCTAAAGGTAATGACAGAAAGATTTGTCACAGGAAATAACAGTTACCCTGCTGGCAGTCTTAAAAGACCCCAATGAGATGAAACCAAAACATGAAACTTTTACACTGGAAAGCTTTTAGTGTGACTTCAGTATTAACAATTCACACACTTACTTTCTGACAACAGTTACCTACTGTTCATCATCCCCACATGATGTTTTGTGTTCAAGTTTTTTTCTCCATTTGTTTTTTCCCAGCTTGGATTTGGATACTGTACGCAGGGAAAACCTGATGAACTAGTTGGCTAAATAGAGTAGCTGTATTTATATATCCACCCACTCAGCGGATTCACACCTTCTCTGGCAGTTGACAGTCTTTGAGGGGAAACACAAGAAAATTCATGACTGAAGTGAGAAGGTTGATAGTGGGTGCAAAATATTAGCTACACAAAAATGTGATGAAAATTCATCATAATCTGCCTCTTCTTTCTTTTTATAACAATATAGGTTATAGTTCAGTTCTTTTCGTATCTATTTTCTATCTAATTCTACTAGTCTTTACCTGTAGGACAAACACAAACATCTTAATGCAGCAGGCAGCTGACATAAATGATATGTAGGAGATGTGGTTTCTCACAGAGTGCTGCACACATTTTTTCACCTTGGTGTAATGGAGTCACACTGTTACCTGCTTTCTGTTGCCTACAGTTAATTGTTCTGAGTTTCTAATGTGTGACCACCACCTGCTCGATTTGCTGTGTCTACAGTAGAGAATGTATGCGGGGCTTATGATGGTGTTTTCCCTGCCAGTTGTTTTCCTGACTGTCACATGGTCTCTTCCTGCAGGTCTTCTTCAAGGAGATTTTCCTCTACATTCTTGAGACGTCCACAAGCTCCTATGACCACAAGTGGATGGTCATTCAGACCCTCACTAGAATATGTGCAGGTTTGTGTCACTGTTTTCATTCAGTTCTTTATTGCTGGTTCTCTGTGGGTAATTAGTAATTATTTGTACTTTAATAATGAGGCAGTAAAGGGGACTTAGGAGAGAAAGTTCTGGTACACGTAATCATTTAAATGCATTTAATTACATCATATTGTTTATTGCATCATATCTTTTAAGGTTTCAATTAATTAAAAGGTTATACTTGGCCATTTAATAAATTATATAATTATTCACATTCTTCCATGAAAATAGCACAGTCTGAATTTGGTTAATAAATTCTCAGTGATATATTCCATCTGTGTCCCATCTGTCTCTCTCAGATGCCCAAAGTGTGGTGGACATCTACGTGAACTACGATTGTGACTTGAATGCTGCTAACATATTTGAGCGTTTGGTCAACGACCTCTCAAAAATAGCACAGGGTCGTGGGGGCCATGAACTCGGCACAACACCACTACAGGTTGTATCTTTTTATCCTTTCTTTTTCCTAATATTCAGTTTTTATGTGGCATTGCGATTACTTACTGTTTATCACAGTTATTTACCCAAAATAAAACTTTTCTCAATAACATTTTCTGGAACCTTCTCCAGGAACTGACCCTGAGAAAGAAAGGCCTTGAGTGTCTAGTGTCTATCCTCAAGTGTATGGTCGAGTGGAGTAAAGACCAATATGTCAACCCCAACTCCCAGACCAGCCTCGGTAAGTCACCAATGCTTCATGAATTCATCAAGACTATCTGGCAGCTGTCAAACCTGAACTGAATACAAGATGCAAGGAAATGACCTTTCTCTTCATTCTGATTCTGCACACTGAAATATTTAGACACATCACTGCCAGAATTTGTGTTTGTCTTCTCCTTCAGGTCATAAGCAAAGATAAAGAGAATACACTTAGAATAATCTGTTACTGCTGAACTGTTCATCTATTCAACAGTTGAATTAAACTCCAAGGGAATATCTGGAATTTGGCTTTGGTGATATTGCAAAAAGTGCTTCTTTATTTTTGGTGTCAAGAAGTGTAATCTGTGTTAATTAGAACAGGTTGGTTTATGTTTACTTCTCAAATGACACATCCCTAGATGAGGCAGACAAGGTTAAAACCATTCTTTCCCCTGGTCACCAGGTCTTGGCAGCAATTCGATATCGAGGTTAACTGGGTTGGCGATAAAGCTCACACGCATCAGCCCGGCTATAGTCAGTTGTAGGATTGACAGTTGGCATTCGTCAGGGAAGCTGCTGCTCAGAGAAGGAAAGTGAGCATTCATAAATTCAGCTCCAGCCAGAGGAAATTGTGAGATACTGCCCAGAGGACAGCAAGGACGGGCTAATCCAGAAAGTTTAGTCCAAAACAGAGCGATACCTTTAGGCCGAAACTGTGATGAAACACCCTTCTTCAGCATATCCTGTGTCTTCTGCACACCAGAGAAATTCTGTTGTTTGCCAAAGGAGAAGCTCAAACCAAGGAGACACTGCAACTTTGCGAAAGGACTAGAGAGATATCCCACAAGCCCTGGGAACTAACCACAGGCTAGCCTCAGGCTAAACTACCAAGGTCAACCACCAGAGAAGTTGTAGTCATTCGCAGGGACGTCATTTTGCCAAAAGTTAACTCATTAGTAATGTAGCAGAAGATCATTGGTCAGAATTTGAAACTTGAATGTTAAATTTACCCTGGTGGCTGTTGAGGAATTTCTTTTTCATACATTTGTGATTTCTGATTTCAAAACATGAAATTAGTGTCATGCATAGCTGGATTACAGAACAATATTCACCTCCTTTCAATTGTCCCTTGTGTCATTTTCTCCCATGTTTGGATGACTTCAAAGCAAGAGCAGGTAATAGTAAAACAGGACAAGCTGTTTGCTACAACGTGTTGCTGTGATGGGAATCGTCCAGATTAAGCCCTGTTGTGTCTGTAGTGTTAGACAGTTTTGTATTAGTCTTGCGTTATATAATCTGTGTTGTTTTTAGGGTTTCCTGTTACTCACTTACACCCCATAGATTGTAATCTAAATTGTTTTTGGATTTACTTAATCTAACTGAAAAGCACTTGTTGTGAACTAAATATGTAAAAATACTACTTCGTAATCTTATGAAAATGTAATTTAGTGTTTCCCCAGTGCTCAGCATAAGATTTCAGTTTGTTTTCCCCTCCTCCCTTTTTATTCTTCCACCTTTATTTTTTTTTTTTCTACTCTACAGCCTAAGAATGGGAGGCACACTGCCAGCTCACATTACCGCGGCACTGTCCTGAATGTTTTAAAGAGTTTCCGATGGGTAATCGGACGCCTGTCCTTAACACAGGGTTACAGGGTGTACCCGTTCCAGCAGCAGATCCCTGAGCTCCTCTCTCCAAGCTTGAGATCCTCTCTCAGCCTCCTAAATTCTGGCTGCTTCCTCTTTGACTCCCCGGAGCCTTTTAGATAAACCACTTTTTATAACATCCTCCTCTCCTGCCTTGCACCTGCTCTGTGTGTCTGTGTGTTTGTTAGACTGTGCATGTGAGTAACGCCAGTGTGCAGACCTTCCCTGCCAACAACAATCATTAAGAAGACCTCAGGGTCATTTTGATCTGCGTCGCAGTTTCCCCTTTCAATTACTAAAGTCTCTTTCCTGCAGTTCTAGCTGTAAGTTAGCTCTTTTTCTAAGCCCCAAGGCTGAGTTTGTGCCAACAACAAGTTTCAATTTAAAACTCTCATTTTTGTGATGATTTCAGTGGGTTGCTTCTTATAGTCACAATGGAAATAGTTTGGTTTGACTTATCCCTTCTGGGTGATCTTATCCAGTGTTTCTTGCTCCTCAGGCCAAGAGAAACCATCAGAGCAGGAGAGCACAGAAACCAAGGCTCCTGAGACCATAAACCGCTATGGGAGCATTAACTCTCTGGACTCCACAGCCTCATCTGGCATTGGCAGCTACAGCACCCAGATGTCAGGCACTGACAACCCCGAGCAGTTTGAGGTCCTAAAACAGCAAAAGGAGATCATCGAGCAGGGCATTGACCTGTAAGTTTCGCTGCACACACCGTTCATCTGTTCTAGTGATATTTGTGGTACTGCACTGGATACATGAAGTTTTGTTGCCATTCTGCACAGCTTCAACAAGAAACCAAAGAGAGGAATCCAGTACCTTCAAGAGCAAGGCATGCTGGGTACAACCCCAGAGGACCTCGCTCAGTTCTTACACCAGGAAGAGAGGCTTGACTCGGTAACAAATCACCCTGCTTTTGTTTGATTTCTCAGCTAAAGCAGAACGCTGCAGGACTAGAATAATTTTGGTTGCTGTGCTTCTCACGCCACAACACATTTTAACTGTGATGGTGCACAAACCACACAGCTGATCTCAGTCATCGAGGTCTGATTACAACATAATGCCACTTGGAGAAGTCTTAGAGTGGATCAGATGATCACATTATTCAGCCAAAGCAAGAGCATTAAAGTATTGCGCAGATGGGCAGATTGTGTCAGTTTTTAAAGTGCAGCTGTTGTGCGTTCTACCCCAAAAACAAGCGTTGTCACATCAAACAGAAAAGAGGTGTGTCGGAGAAAAGCAATGGAAATTAACCTTTGTTCACATAAAATGACTAAAGGGGTAAATAAAAAGGGATTCTTATAAAGAATTCGAAAAATAAATAATGTTCATTGTCCCTAAATGTGTAATTGTAAATGCAAACATAGTTGTGGTGTTATGCTAAACTTTAATTTGAATTTGTCATTTAAATAATGGTAAAATCATTTCTTAGTGTAACTGCACTCATTTACCTCATTATTCATATAATCCATCTATGTGCCAACTTTAGTTTTTGACTCAGATCTAAGACATTTGTCCAGGACAGACAAATTGTGGCAAACTGCAGTCTGCACTAGCCCCAGTGGACAATAGACTAGATGGGCTCATTCAACTTCAGCACCTTCATCGGGTTTGTTTGGGAAAATTGGCATATAGTGGCCAAAGAAGCAGCAAAGTGCTTGGCAAATAAGCAAATAGTCCAGTCCAGCTCTGCCTTAAGTATCAGCTAGCCAAACCACACAGGACCCACACAATAATCTAATGTTGGTCTGTCCAATATCATTAAACAGCCACCCAGCCGCTCTAATCCAGAGTCCTCTACGCAGTATAAATGTTAACTCTATTGAGGAGCACACTCTGCCTTGATTGGGCAGCCTTCAGGGTGTCTGTGCACAGCGGTAATCACCAATAAAGAGCGTTCATACCAAGTGTTAGAAACAAGGGCCCTTAGCTGCACTGGCACCACAGCAGCAAACAGAGTGGATAACCATGAAAGTGAAACCTGTATTTATTCAATCCACACTTAGTGGACGGCCTTGCTGTTCGAACTGTTGTTCTTATTACCTTCTAGTGGCAAGGACTAATATGGACAGACAAATAAATTTCTCTTCTGCAGTGTTAAAATTAAATAGTTGGAGTCAGATTTTCTGCTCATATGTACATGACATTGCTGACGCTGACCTCTGCCTGATCTTCTCTTAGACCCAAGTGGGAGAGTTCCTCGGGGATAATGACCGTTTCAATAAAGAGGTGATGTACGCCTACGTGGATCAAATGGACTTCCAGGGCAAAGACTTTGTTTCTGCTCTAAGGATGTTCTTGGAGGGCTTTCGGCTCCCTGGAGAGGCCCAGAAGATCGACAGGCTCATGGAGAAATTTGCAGCAAGATATCTGGAGTGCAATCAGGGGTGAGTTTAAATTTCTGGTTGGAAGATCTTGACTATGGAAATAGCTGCATTTCAGTTGGCCCACATACTTTACAACAAACTGTTCTCTCCCTCCTTATCTCCCACTTCAATTTTCTAGGCAAACCCTCTTTGCCAGTGCTGACACCGCATACGTCCTTGCCTACTCAATCATTATGTTGACAACAGACCTTCACAGTCCACAGGTAAGCATTTCACCTCAGTGAGGTTGCGGCCTTGGGGAACATGTTTTCACAGCAGTCATTCCCTCAGATATCAGTGGAACATAAATCAGAGAGCTTGCCAAAGCAGTATTTGACTCATAGCTTTGCTGTTATCTGCATAGGTGAAGAATAAAATGACAAAGGAACAATACATCAAGATGAACCGCGGCATTAATGACAGCAAAGACCTACCTGAGGAATATCTCTCAGCAATCTATGATGAGATCGCGGGGAAGAAGATTGCCATGAAGGAGACGAAAGAGCTCACCATGAAATCCAACAAACAGAGTGAGTATCCCTTCTATGAGATGGCTCTTACCCAGAGTTCTTTACCTGATACCTTTGTTGCTGTAATGGTTTTGGATTAGACTTGCAGCCTCTATAGCTGTGTCAGATGTAAAGTGATTTGATTACCTGAAGATGCTTGTCGTCTTCAGAATAGGACGCATTCAGATTACGGGCACCGTGCACTATGTCACAGATGTTTTTGAAACATTTGGTATCAATTGTTCTGTGAGAAACCCTTAAATGAGCTTCTTAGGTTTTTGACAGACATAAAGAGGCCTGGTGTTACATTTTCCTGAAGACACTTCAGCTTTTTGAAACTGTGCAGAGCTTGTTTGATGAAGAGTTGTCCATGCTGCGTTTGTTTGGTTGCTGTAAAAAGCTCTTTGTGGGTGTTTTTGTGTAATGTGTGACTCTTGCTCAGGTGTGGCGAGTGAGAAGCAGAGGCGTCTGCTATACAATGTGGAGATGGAGCAGATGGCTAAGACGGCCAAAGCTCTGATGGAGGCTGTCAGCCACGTCCAAGCACCCTTCACTAGCGCCACACATCTGGAGCATGTCAGACCTATGTTCAAGGTAACACAAGCAGACGCACACAGATGCACTGTGAGGCAAATACACTGTCGTTTCACATAGACTGGACAGCTCATTCCTTTTTATTGTTCCTCAGCTGGCGTGGACCCCCTTCCTAGCTGCCTTCAGTGTGGGTCTTCAGGACTGCGATGACACCGAGGTGGCCTCTCTGTGTCTTGAAGGCATCCGTTGTGCCATCAGGATAGCATGCATCTTCTCCATACAGGTACTGCTGTCAGAGCTGGAGGAATGAGGTGTACTCCCTCACCCAGCAGTATTTCTGACACGCTGTCTTGTCTCTTTGCCTCTAACAGTTGGAGAGGGATGCATACGTCCAGGCCCTGGCAAGGTTCACCCTGCTGACAGCCAGTTCTGGCATTGCAGAAATGAAGCAGAAAAACATCGACACCATCAAGACCCTTATCACTGTGGCCCACACTGACGGCAACTACCTGGGCAACTCCTGGCATGAGGTTTGATATTCTCATGCTTAAAATTGTATCTCACATACTTTATTTCCTCACAAAACTCCACTACCTCACCCTATCTATCCTCCTCATATCCCCTTCCCCAATTCAACCAATGAGGCTCAGGCCACAATTTCCAATATATTGTGTAATTTTTTTCAGTATTTTGGTTTACTCCCATCACTGTTATGAAGTAATAGGAGTCTTTTTGTGGTAGCAGGACTGGAACAACACACCCTTTCCTTTTTATTTTAGCCTGGTTTGTTCCTATCCTCCTCTTTTCTGTCACTCAACAGATGTCCTAGTCCCTCACTCTGCTATTCTGTCCCAATTTGCAGTGTCCATTTTTTATGCCAGCATCTCAAAATAAGCCGCTGTCTAAATTTGTCTCCTTTCAGATCATGAAGTGCATCAGTCAGTTGGAGCTGGCTCAGCTAATCGGTACAGGGGTGAAAGCACGCTACATCTCAGGGACGGTGCGGGGCAAAGAGGGCTTTGTTGCAAGTACCAAGGAGCAGAGCAACGATGAGTACCTGGGTCTAGGTCAGCAACAATTTATAAATGCACAGCGTGTCACAGCAATGTCCTGTTTTTTATAGGGTTGAGTACTTTTAGTAAATTGGTCAAAAGTAGATGCTCTGGAGCTGTACTAACTGTAAACATGCTCATAAAAGAATGATGTTTTTAGAAGTTGACTTTCTGCTTTGCCCTGCAGTTGGAGGGACAGTGGACCGTAAGCAGATTGCCAGCATTCAGGAATCCATTGGCGAGACCAGCTCTCAGAGTGTGGTGGTAGCTGTTGACAGGTAATGTAAAAAAAAATTTAACATCAGGAAAATTGACTTTGGTTGAACTCCATGTCTGCTTTTTCATATTCTCTCTCTGTGCTTCACATGGGATATAATGAAGCTGTTATTATGTTGGAGGACACTGAAGTTATAGTGCAGTTTAAGGTTCCTTGAGACTATTTAACCTAAAAAGCATTAAGATGGGGACCGCTTATCAAAAACATGACTTTCTATAAAAAGTAAAACATTTTGGAGCACATTCAAAAGCAGTTGAGCATTAACTATGCCAGTTAAGGCAGGACTGCATATTGTGAACAGATATTTTCTTCTTTCTTTTAGATGATGCATTAGACATCATTCACAGGCCCATATCTTTCTCAGAGGTTTTCTCATCAGATGTGCAGATTTATTTTGTGTAAAAAGTTGTGTGTGTCTCTTAAGTAATCAATGTAATCTTTCTGTGCTTTAGGATCTTCACAGGTTCTACCAGACTGGACGGTAACGCAATAGGTGAGTCTAGCTGAAATAGCTTCACACTGTCTCTCCAAAGACAGGTACATTGTAGCTATTTTTGATCATCATGAGTCACTTTGCCTGCACAAAAGCCTCTTTTTCTTCGCTCAATGCTAACATCTTCTGCCTATTTGTCAGTTGATTTTGTGCGCTGGCTGTGTGCTGTGTCCATGGATGAGCTGGCCTCGCCCACACACCCACGTATGTTCAGCCTGCAAAAAATAGTTGAGATCTCCTACTACAACATGGGCCGCATTAGGCTGCAGTGGTCCAGGATCTGGGAGGTTATTGGAGACCACTTCAATAAGGTGGGTGATGACTGAAGCCTCACATCAGACATGGAGACCATGAAACACTTGTATTACTAGATGTCTCTATAACCTGAGCAAGCAACAGACTGAGCTCTCACTCACACCTTCTGTTTGGCTGTGTGATTTCAGTCACTGATGAACACACCTTATTGCCATAAAAGCTTTCTGTCCATTTTGTTATTTAAGTACTCTCTCCTTCTCAGTGAGTAGCTGCACACTGGGGTTGGAGTATATAAAATGAAATCCTCAAAGTAGGCATTCATCATATCAGAAAGTGGATTTTAAGAAAATGTTTTATCTGGAGGGTTAACTGTTTCTTCACTGTTTTTCACTTTCAGCTCATATGGAAAGAACAGTTTATTTATGGGAAAATGCACTTGGCTTTTAAAATGGTAAAAAAAAAAAAAAAAATTAATAAAATCCATTGTTATTTTACGGAAATATGTTTCATCTCTGTGCAGGTTGGCTGTAACTCCAATGAAGATGTGGCTATTTTCGCTGTGGACTCTCTCAGGCAACTGTCCATGAAATTTTTAGAGAAGGGGGAGTTGGCTAACTTCAGATTCCAGAAAGACTTCCTGAGGCCTTTCGAACACATCATGAAAAAGAACAGGTAAAAAAAACAAAACAGTACATTTATTTGTGAGTAAGTGCTCATGTTACTACACCAGTGTAAGTCTGTAGTACCGGGTTGTGTGAACACAAGGTCTGTATTGTGGCTGAGTGGTGACTATTTCTGGGCTGCAGACACACACTGGATCGAGTCGCGCTCCCCTCCTCCGCTCTACCCCAGTAGCAGCTCTCTGGCTTGACTGTTGTTCATTCTCTCTGTCTGTCTTTCTTTCTTTTTTTCTTTTTTTTTTTTTTTTACTGCAGTGAGTAAGCATATTATTTGGTTGTTCACTCAGAGCAAAGCAGCAAGCCAACATTTTGACTGGCCCATTTCAGTCTGTTTGTATTACCCTTTCAGTGAATTTGTGAGAAAGCCTTTTTTTTTCTTTCCTTGTTTGGTCCAAATCTGTCCTGAATGGAATTTTAACAGCTATCGGTTATAAATGAGTTTGAGTTAGACGTTGTAATTATCTGCATACAGCACGTCTGAAGACAAGCTGTTTCACTGCACCACACTTTTCATTGATGTGAAAGAGGAGCAGTGTAAGTATAAATCCACCCACACATTGAACAGGCTGAGAGCTTCAACAGAAAGGAGATGGCAGGCATCCATGTAAAACCCTGCAGAACAGTGTGTCCATTAGACTCACTAATACTGCCCTCCTCTGTGTGTGTGTGTGTGTGTGTGTGTGTGTGTGTGTGTGTGTGTGTGTGTAATGGTAAATGGAGGCAGAGCTTTTCTCTCATTCATAACTACTGAGCAATTAAGACTGCTCTTCACTATGGCAACAGTTTCTGTACAAACCTGTCGTTCCCAGACTAGCCAGTGCTGAATAATGATTCTGCCTGAAAATGGAATTGAGGATGTTATTAAGAGCTTTTAAACCTAATTGACATCAATGAAGAGATGAATTTCCTCCTTTTTAATTGATTGACTTATGCTTCTTACTTTCTTATTCCCTCTCACCCACTCTTTGCCTCTGCTCTTTGAGTCATTCTCCTCACTTTCTATCTGCTCTACCCCCTCGACTCTTGGCTTCTTCCTTTCCATCTTGCAATCCGCTCTGTTCTATCTCTTTTCCAGGTCTCCCACCATCAGAGACATGGTGGTGCGCTGTATAGCCCAGATGGTTAACTCCCAGGCAGCAAATATCCGCTCAGGCTGGAAGAATATCTTCTCCGTCTTCCACCTGGCTGCCTCGGACCAGGACGAGAGTATCGTAGAGCTGGCCTTCCAGACCACCGGCCACATCGTCAGTAAGTCCAACACGCACATAAACGTGAAAAAGTATGGTGTTACCTTCGTAATATGTTTTTGTCTATCAGTTACATTCATCTTGTGTTCAGCATGTATTGGACCTGACATTCAAATCTTGCACTTTTCTCTCTATCTTTCCCCATCGTCTGTCTTTATCTCTCTTCACCCACTTCTTTTATTCCCAGCGAATGTATTTGAAAAGCACTTTGCGGCCACCATCGACTCCTTCCAGGATGCCGTTAAGTGTCTGTCAGAGTTTGCCTGTAATGCCTCGTTTCCAGACACCAGCATGGAAGCCATCCGCCTCATCCGACACTGTGCCAAATACGTCTCAGAGAGGCCACAGGTCAATATCCGGCTGATTTATTTCTTACTTCAAATTTGCCGTGTGCATTGTCTTCATTCATTGTTAGAAATAAAACAAAAAGCATTGGCTCAGCGGTGCCTTGTATCAGATAGAAGATGAATTATATTAGTCACGGCTGTGATAGACACGGGAATAATACAGATACTGAAGCTTTTATTAAACGTAATGTTTGAACACATTGCAAAAGTTGCATTAAGGCTATAATCACAGCCCATGATGAATAAATGCAGAGGAGTACAGTTGTATTTCTATCTTGTTGTCATATCTACCCCACTATCTATTCCAATGTGTTATTAAATTATGCCTTGTGGAAAGACACAGCTTAGACCTGCCACTATAATTTTTCTTATGTTTGAAATGACATGAAAAAATCTTTGCACAGGAAAACATAAAATAGGGAGTGTGTGTGTGTATATGTGTGTGTGTGTGTCTCTATAGGGCATAAATGCAATCGTGTGTCTGTGTAGGAGGGTTAATTCTTCCCTGAGGCAGAAATGGTGTGCAAGTGGTGAATATGCCTGTTGTTTCTCTGGCAGGCCTTCAAAGACTACACCAGTGATGACATGAATGTAGCGCCTGAGGACCGTGTGTGGGTGCGGGGATGGTTCCCCATTCTCTTCGAGCTCTCTTGCATTATCAACAGGTGTAAGCTGGATGTCAGGACCAGGTAGGTGTGGTTCACCTTTAGCCTACTATTTGAGGGCTTGAGATGTGCGTATTGTAAAAGGATTAAGCAGCTATGACTGAGGTGTCTATTAAATATAAAGCCAGCAATAAAGACAAGTGCAGGTTCTGGGTCGTCTCATTGAACTGAGGCAGCTCTGACTTTCAAATGTGTTGTAAAAAAGCAAATATCAGCTATGGCATCAAGGAAAGGACAAATTTGTGTGTGTCTGCTTTTCTCAGGGGACTAACAGTGATGTTTGAAGTGATGAAGACCTACGGGCACACCTTTGAAAAACACTGGTGGCAAGACCTGTTCAGAATTGTCTTCAGGATCTTTGACAACATGAAGCTGCCTGAACAACAGACTGAGGTATATGACAAGCATTTCATCCCAACAGCTGTTTCACATCCTGTGTTGTAACAGCCGTTTGCTTGATCTTCACTGGTGGAAATCCACATAAATACTGCTGATCTGTGGACCATATGCTCTAAAATATCACCATACAACCATCTGTAATATTCCAGTATATTGTAGTGTTTCACTGAGGTTGTGTTGTGCCCTCAGAAAGCAGAGTGGATGACCACCACCTGCAACCATGCACTTTACGCCATCTGTGATGTCTTTACCCAATACTTTGAGTCCCTCAATGATGTCCTACTGGATGATATTCTGGCTCAGCTCTACTGGTGTGTGCAGCAAGGTAAGCACACAGAAACCTTCAATTTACCCTGTTATTTTTACTTTTCTGCAAGTAGGTAGTTGTAAGATTTCCAGACTGTGGGGCCCATTAAAGCTCAGACTGTTTGGGAGGCCAAAGAAACAATAATCATCAGGACCGTTACTGGAAAGGACCTTAAACTGGGTTTGGCTGCAGTGGCAGAACTTGGAGACTGCCTCTGAGCTTTCATGTGCTGCATCAATACTGGCCCATCACTTAATAACAACAGGAAGGTTAAGCAAAAGATCAATAACCATTTTTAGTGTTTCTAAGTTGTTTATCAGAAAATAGAAAAAAAGGTTTTATCTACTGATACATCTTAATTATTTGGCACTTTTGTTGTTTTTAAATGATTTTTCCCTTGTTTCTCTCCCTCCCGGTCCAACCTCTCCTCCTCCTCCTCCTCTTCTTCATCTCTTTGTAGATAATGAGCAGCTTGCCCGTTCAGGCACCAACTGTCTAGAGAATGTGGTCATCCTGAACGGAGAGAAGTTTTCCCCAGAGACCTGGGACAAGACATGTAACTGCATGCTGGACATCTTCAAGACAACCATCCCACATGCGTAAGCTGCTGCACTGAATACGGAACTGGCTCTTGCCCAGATTCAGAAAACAATGGCTTTTTCATTTACATACATATGAGGATATCAACTCTGCAACAATTCAAATCATTTACAGTGAATATTAGTTGCTCAATTTGCAAAGAAATTCTTGTGTAATTGGATTCTTCCAAATACAAACCCAACATACATCTCTAAGGAAGTAGACATGATAATCAACAGAGGCTTTAATTCAATTAAGACCTTGTTTAGCTTAATGTATTATCTGTCTCCAGCAATTTTCTGTTGTGGAACTTGTTTGTCATTCTGTATGAGAATGAATATAATTTATTCAATAAATGCTTTTCCTCTTTGTCAGTCTGTTAACATGGAGACCAGCGGGAGCAGAGGGAGAACACTTGACAACACAGAGCCTGTCAGACAAACAGTTGGTGAGGAAATACAATATTTCTCTGTTTTGCATGTGAATGAACTACTGTTTGTTCTGGTGCTTGCATGTGGTGCAGATCATTTCTGTGAATTTAACAGATTTTTCTTTTTTAATCTTTGTTCAATTTCATATAAATTTAATTTCTTTTGTTAAGTTTATTATTATAAAGCAATAATCTTTTCACTTTTTCCTTAGGACTCCATTTCCCAGAAGTCAGTGGACATCCAGTCCCGCTCTGATGACCAGCATTCCATCAGCAGTGCGGACAGGGTTGCCATGGAGAACCGTCGACAGAGTCAGTACAGCACAGCCTCAGGCGTGTGTGAGGACGGCCCCAGGAGCAGGACCCCAACAAGTAAGCATGTTGATACACTCACAAACTGTCTGTGTGAGTTCTGATGATGGTGATGGTGATGGTGATGGTGTGTGTGTGTGTGTGTGTGTGTGTGTGTGTGTGTGTGTGTGTGTGTTTACCTGTATGATCCACAGAGGTCCAGGAGCAGCGCTTGTTCTCAGCTTTGCTCATAAAGTGTGTCGTGCAGCTCGAGCTCATCCAGACTATTGATAACATCGTGTTTTTTCCTGCCACCAGTAAGAAGGAGGATGCTGAGAACTTTGCTGCTGCTCAGGTACAAACGGCCGTGGTCCAGTGACGATGATCACTAATCTGTGGCACTGTTACCACCTGATACACCATGTGACTATATCATGGTGTATCATGTTTTAAAGCTGTGTGTTTTAGTGGGGGATATTAATCTGTTGTGTTTGTCTGACTGAAGCGGGACGCTGTATATGCAGCAGACGTCCCAGTGGAGACCCAGGACCAGGGCATGTATCGCTACCTGACCTCTGAGCAGCTCTTCAAACTGCTGGACTGCCTGCTGGAATCCCACTGCTTCGCTAAAGCTTTCAACTCCAACAATGAGCAGAGGACTTTGCTTTGGAAAGCAGGTAGGGAAACAAACCAGCGTCTGAATCTTTGTTGCTTTGCAGGAATTCAACCTCAGATGCATCCCCGAGCTGGGGGAAGAGGAATTTTTGCTGCTTACGTGGCAATTTATGACTTATCATAACAAAAAGTCTTATGTGTGTATTCAAGGTTTCAAGGGAAAGTCAAAGCCCAACCTGTTAAAGCAGGAGACCAGCAGCCTGGCCTGTGGCCTGCGCATCCTGTTCCGTATGTATACAGATGAGAGCCGCCAAGACGCCTGGCCTGAGGTCCAGAGACGACTGCTCAAGTAAGTACCAAACACGTGACACGCGCATAACCCATTAACCATCGCATCTTATGATCCTTCCAAGAAATCAGTGGATCTGAGAACAACACCCACTCAGCCACCTCCATTGACACTTTTCTAATATTGTTCTGCCACTAATTACACTAATTCCTTAAGTTTCCTTCCACCTGGACCCCAAGCTGTGCACAGACAATGACTGTGGTGCACAGAGACCATTAGCACAACATTAGAGTCCCTAAACAGACTGAACTACTGATCTCGGTAATGGTCTCTGTTGTCGCGTGGCTCATTTTCATCCTGCTAATGATGCTGTCTGTGTTTCTTTACAATCGTTTCTCTTATTTATGTTTAGCAGGAGTAAACAACTCCTACTCCTACTAAACATATGTTTAGAAACAGCTGGAACAATAGATCAGTGCATATGCCTCGTGACATCACCTCACTTTGACTAAATTCAAAAACTAATCGGTGCCTTTGTTTCGTGGGACTTTGCACTGGAAATATAATGAATACATGCAGAAAACTTCTGCAGGAATAAACTGGTTTAGAAATGTATTTATGGATATGGAAATTTTGGGTCTGATTATTTTTAAGGTTTCAATCCTCTGTTTTTTCAACTTTTAGACATCCTGATGAAAATGATCATGAATACATGAGTTTAATAATACAAAAAGTCTTGAGAGCAGTTTTTACTTCTTGGAAATGAAGGATAGAATCAGTTGGCACCATATCGGGGCCTTTTTGCCAATACATCTGTGAAAAATTGCTGTCGGCTGATGGTAATCGGTTCTCTCAACCCCTGGTCTCGGTCAAACTGGGGTTAAGCTCAAGCTTTCTATCACACATTCACCATCACTGGCTCCAATGTGGGGATAAAGAAATCACACTTCTCCGGGCAGAAATGTCAATAACCTCCTCAGAGGAAGGAGAGATGAAAAGACACTGGAACTCAGAGGAGGAGAAGGGAGGGTTGTTTTGATGTTACTGTCTGCGGTCGGTTACAGGCACAGTGTCTGCACAGCTCTGCAGTTCTCTGAAACGGATGCTGTGCGCTGTATAGATCCAAAGGAATCAGCACACTGATCTTTCATTGTTCAGTCAGCACTGCTGTCATCGCTGCATCTTCATTCAGCACATCGCAAACAGCCATCACCCCATTTCTCTGACTACTATATTGATGATGATATCAAGATAAAGCAGAATCATCTCCTGTCTGTCCTACTTGCATTCATTATTAGAGGGAAGAGAAGAAAGGAGGAGAAGGAGGAGGAGGAAGGATGCATGTGAGAGTGGCTCAGAAATCCTGATTCACTGAGACACTGTTATGTGTCATTATGTATTTTGTGCTGCTTCTCACTTTCTCAAACACAGCTCATCCAGAAGTAACAAAGGCTCACATTTATTCTTAACTTGTATACACACACACACACACACACATAGACTCTTGTTTACCACAGGCCATTTACAGCACACATGCAGGTTTGATAAATGCAGGGTGAAGGGCAGATTTGGGAAGTGATTAATGTCAGAGATTGGGGTCCAAGGAAGCTGTGAATGTGGTAGAGAGGGGGATGAATGGCTAACAGATGGCGCTGATGTCAGGCAAGGGCCTCAGGGTCAGACAAGAAAGGTCAAAGGTCACATCACTTTTCCTTAAGCTTGAAACTGTGAAGAAAAATGTCTAATTGTTTTCACAATAGCCTCAGTCAGTGGCTTTAATTAGCCGTTACTGGGCAAAAATGATCTTCATCATCCTCCCCTCAGCAATCTTTCATGTGATAAGCAAAGCAGAGAAGCAGATGCTGTCTTGCTACAGGACATTACAGAACAACACAGCTCCCATTCACATCCACTTGTTTGTGTTCACTAATGTATTAATACATGTTTCTTTTTGTTTCTTAGTGTGTGCAGTGAGGCTGTAGCGTACTTCTTGGCCCTGACCTCAGAGAGCCACAGAGAGGCCTGGACCAACCTCCTGCTACTCTTCCTCACCAAGGTGCTAAAGATCAGCGACGAAAGGGTAAGGAGGCAAAACTTTAATGACCCAGGTTGTCGTGTGTGACCCTTCGCACTCACACCATTCATTTACAAATAGGTCTCTTTTCCAAAAATAACAGGTGAGGCTGAGTGGTGAAGCAGCGTGGTATTTCAGACCACTGGTATAACAAGCAGCGAGTGTGTTTGGTTGTTTGCAGTTGAATATTCCCTGCACTGACCGAAATTTGTGGTTTAAGTGTTTACTAAGACAATGTTTGTGGTGTCCTGTTATATGATTTTTAGACACCTCCAGACAATCAGAGACATATTTAGTGGCCATGTTATAAATACACCAAGTCAAAGAAGGGGGAATCTCCATGCTGATCGCATTAAGGGTGCAGATCAGATCAAATGGTGTAGCAAAGCAAAATTTATTGCGTTTTATGGATTAAATTATCACACTGGAATGATTGTGATATAAGAGGCATACAACAAATAAACTACAAATCAATGAGGGTGCAGTTCCACCCTCTTGCACAAAATTTAATATTATGTTTTCACTTCAGTCTTTGAAAGCTCTTTATAGCTCTGAACAAAAGATACCAGAGAATGATACTGTCACTGAACAGCCAGCAAGTCAATGAGATTTACTCCTTTAAAAGTGTCACTTTATTCTATGTAGCACCAAACACTAACAATTCTGTGCCACCGTCTGTGTCTCAACTCATCTCTCATCCCACTTCCACCTTTAGTTCAAGGCTCATGCATCCAGATACTACCCTCTTCTGTGTGAGATCATGCAGTTCGACCTGATCCCTGAGCTTCGGGCTGTTCTCAGAAAGTTTTACCTGCGGATTGGCCTCGTGTTTAACATTGCACAGTTGCCTGAGCCCGAACCAGAGCCTCAGCCAACACATGCAGAGCAGGAGACAGACACAGAGGTGGGAGAAGAGGCTGGGGAAGAGGCCCAGTGATCCTGCACCACAAACAGCCTGGAACACAGAGCTCCAGTGAAGCCTCCACCTCAGATGTGTGCGACCGCACTGTGGCTCTGTGCTGCCTCAGCACCCACCATGTGGTCTCTGCCGAACACTTGGCCTACATAACTGACTATAAATCGGCTATCTGCTACCACCCACCCACACCCTTAACCCCGTCACCACAGACACACAAACTCACCTATACACTCAAACAGCCCAGATGGAGTACCTGATATCACAATAAAAACAGTAATGTCTTGTACAAGGTGTAGCGTTGCCTCCACTGGATAAAACTACTGATAAACAACTGACAGTCACCCATTTCTCTGATCTGCTCAGAAGGAATATATTTCAAAAAATGTGTGCTTCTTACTGTATATTTAAAACATTAAGAATGAATGGTTACAACAACATGCAAAAAGACATATTCAGTAACTATGAAATGTGACATTTGTCACACATTGATAGGGATGATCTTTCTGTCTGCACCGCAGATGGCTAACATTAGTATTGATAGCCTCTTGGATGAAACTAGTTGTACAGATCTGCCGCTATGTAATATAATCTTTTAACACTAGATTTCATTTATTTTTGTTTATTTTTTTCCTCCTATGAATTTGCTGCACTTGATCTCTTTTTTGAATGCACTGGAGATTTTACTTTTGTGATAATTTATTTGACTCTACCATCTCCTGCAGATTGTCCTATACAGTATGATTTGTAATCTAACAAGACCGTGGAAAGTGAAGGGTTAAATTATTCCATTTTCTATGTTCTTAGGTTTGTATCAGAGTTAGATGATAACTGGGCGTCTGAAACTGGAAGACAAGAGAGCAACCTGATGCTAGCTGCTTTTGATTCGCTAGTCTGTTTTCATGTTTGAGTTTTTGTTTAGTTGTTTAGTTTTCACTTTTGTGTACAAAATCAAAAGTTAATAATATATTTAATGTTTTTTTTTTCTTTGGGGGAAAGTTATATGTATAGAGAAAATGACAACTGTTAGCTGTGCTTTAAGTATGAATGGGATGCATTCCTGCTCATGGATGTAGAAAACAAAATGTATATGATACAGCAATGTAAAGTTTTCTATGTTGCAAAAAAGATTATGTACAACTTTCTGTACAATACATCATCTGGCATCCTAATCAGGTTCTAGGTCAATAAAGTTTTTGAACTTGGTTGATTTGAAATGATGAATCACTGACTTGTAAATGATGTATAACTACTAGCTCTGACTTTTATACTTTAATGATCAGCAAGGACAACATTTGAATAATTTATTTTTATTTTAAAATAATACTCCAGTGTGTACTTCTAACTAAAATAACTACATTAAAATGTACAGTATATATTTTAATGGAACATTAACAAAATTAAAATAACTACATTAAAATGTACAGTATATATGTTAATGGAACATTAACAACAGATCAGCACCTTATGAGACATGCAAGGGCTAAATCAAAGCCGTTAATTCCATCTGGCTCAGTAACAGATAAACTGACCAAAGTGAGATTTGGGTAAGGAGGTTCTTGGCAAATATAACAGACTTTTTTTTTTTTACTAGCAGAATCTGGTTTCTTACAAGCTTTTGAAGCTCTGTAACCAAATTCAAGCATCACACAGCAAGGATATTCCTTCTCAACCACCACTTGAATCTACAGAAAAGGGAGGTTTTTGAGCCTCACTTGGTGCAGTTTCCCATCCTTGGAGATCAGGTAATGAGGGCTTTGCGACGTGGTCTGTCAGCCAGGGTGGGACATCCATCCCTCGGTTTGGCCTCTCTCTATAGGCTGAGTATTTTACAGCAGCTGAAGTGCCCGGCCGCAGCCAGGGCTCTGTGGCAACAGTCTCCACGGAGACACGCCTCTCCAGAGCAGAATGCAGAGATGAGGCATCTTCATCAGCAAACAGCCGCTCTGGAGAGTACAGAGAATTACCTATCACACATTTCTTAAGGCGGTCAGTGATTATAGTCTCAAGTTTCAAATGTTGTACATACAATACATATTTTAGTTTTGAAGTTTCAGTGTAGAGGCCAGTTATTAGTATAAGACAACATATGTAGGTAAGTGCTGCAACAAAGCTAAGAATCCAGCTTAAATATAAAATTGCACATAATTTAGAAGAGCAATTAGATGTCCTCTGCCCTTTTGCACAAATATAAAATTGCACATTGTCTACATGCCTACATTGTAGTTGTATTCAAATTATATTATATTAATGTGATACTCCTGAACTCTTTCAGTGAATCAATGGTTACTTGTGCCCTGCTATCCTTTGTTATTGAAACATTTGACTAACTTAAACATTTCTAATGTAAATTGTTATATCTCACCTGAGTTGCTGTTATGTTTTCCAGTGTGTGAGTCTTGTCTTGTGATGCGGCGCTGGTTGTGGGTTCTGGCCTTGGCCTCATCAATCAGACTGGTTGATGACTGCAGCAAATGATTGTCTGATTGGGTCTCGTGTTCCCTCTGATTCACAGAAATCTGTTAATGTTATCAAATTTAAAAAGTAAAGGGACTTTTCAGCAATTCATTGCTGAAAGCATCAGAGACGGATTCTGTTTCAAATCATCATCAGCACCATACATCATAATCATGTCTCCTCCGTGGGGCTGTCCTCTCTCGACGCTGTGCTGAGGGCTTACGGGATCTCTGCTGATGAACTTGCTCTTCACATGGATCACCACTGTAAACATCTGACAAAGCCCAAAGCCATTCATCATTAGACACACCTCTTAACAGCTGGACAGAGATTTGGGACTGAAAGGTCCATTCAATTCAGATATATGTAATGTGAAAAAGATGAAAATCAGTCTATCCAGTAAAACTTTTTTAATGATAGAGAGGTGAGAGAAAGGGTAGCAGGGAGACTATTTAAAAAAAAAAAAAAAAAATCTCCTTTCCTACATCAAGCTTGTAAACATTTTTTAAAGCCATCATTCCTAAAGCCTGGCACTGTGCTATCGCCACCCTGCAGCTGTCATGGGCACCTTTCACCCTGCATTGGCAACAGCTGCAGCACAAAGACATGAGCTGGCATGTGCCACAAAAAGCCTGGTGCACAGAAAGAGGTAAATTAGCCTGGCACACAGACTGTTGTAGTGTGTTATTGTGAGGTGCATGTAGCTGACCTCTCAAGCCATGTCACCTTTGTGGAAAACATCTGGAAGCTTTGAAAAAGAAAAATCCCACAGTGTGTCTCCACAGATGTAAAAATTTTTTTCCTACTTGAAAGAAAAAGAAAAGAGGAACAGGACCAACTTCACAAACAGACTATGTTTAGCCAGGCTTACCAATAAAAGCAGTTTCAGATGGTAATATGGAGTCTCTGTGGATAAAGCGCCCGGGTTTGTCCCTCTGAGAGAGGATGCAAACAATGCAAAAACATGTAGGCATCAATAAAACATCTCCAAGCCAAGCAAATCTGTCATAATGAAAATCCATAATAACTCACAGGATAATAATGCCTCAGTTGCTGGTTCAAAATGTCTAAAGAGAAAGACAGCAATTAATGTAAAAGAACAACAGTTTTTGAGGAGACTTTGTGTGTGTCTGCTTGCTGACCATGCTCTTCCTCTCTCTTCATAAGCCTGATTTTGCGCTGTTGTTCACGTAGAAGTGCCTGTTGCTGGATGTCCAGACTTTGTGCATCAGTGGGAGGGTCAGGATACATGTGAAGGACTTCCTCACGAGATGCAGAGTCTGACAAACAAAAAGGTTGGAAGAGAAAGCTCAATCTCTGTTTGAGATATTGTCCAACATCTGCAATGAATGCACTTAAGTGATATTCTTCAACTGATGCTGTCCTGATAGTTGCATTAGCACAGTAACACAAATGTAAGGTCAGGGAGCACAAATGAGAGATAATCTTTGAGAACAAATCAGCAATTTTCATATTTGAGTAGCTTCTAATTGCTTCCCTCTCTTATTGTCTCTCTCCCTCCAGTGTCTCAAACAGGAACTCCACAGACTGGCCACAGCCTTCCCACTAGATCCAACCAAGGTCTAGAGAGCTAAGAGTCTAAAGAACAGATTTGATGCAGCTTTCAAATGTAAGATGGAAAAAATAAAAAATTTACATGTGGAAATTTGATAAGCGATTTAGTCAATTGGTGACAAACTAGCATTTCTTCCTATTTTGTTGGTTTTACAAGCTGCAGCTCTGTGTGTCTTCAGACCCCTGTATTAACTCAGTCTGGGAACACATCCAAAGCCATTTCCTTGGTTGCTTGAGTTACATTCTCTGTTCACATTGCCAAACTGCCTGTCACTGATGGACACCTCCCATGACCTCATGAGATTAAAGTTTCAGTGTGGCTAGAGGGAGACAGAGGACTGATGAGGCTCTGGAAAGTCTAAACCATCTGGCAGTGCCCAGCTGCTTTATAACTGCAATGATCCTGTTTCTGCGTCCTTACATCAACACCATGACCAAGGCAATTATAAAAGGGTTCTTCAATGACTTCCTCAAAGTTGGCAAAGTTGGTTCACTGAGAGTATAGATGCAAAGTAAGTAATGCCAAATTGGTTAAACTGATTTTTCATGAAAAGATGATGTTCAGTTCATAACATAATTTTTGTGTTCTATAAGTAAGATGAGGCTATATGAATATATCACTTTCATACAAGAGTAACAGCTATGAAATGTCCTACTGCATGTTTTATTGTTTAGATCATTGTATGACATCTTCTTGCTGCAATGGCTAGTTTGTACCAAAGGGTCATATTGAAGGATGGCACTGGCATTCAGAGGGTCACTGCTCATGATGTTGTAGTAGATTTGAAGTATATAGATCACAGAAGTTCAATGGGTTTTTTCCTTGCAGTGCCCTTAAAATGATCTGATATGATTTGTAAGTGAAAATGTTCCTTCATAAAATGAGACCTATGTATGATTAATGAAAAGTGTCTTTCATTACCTCTATATTTAAGCTGGTTGAACTCCCTGATGTTTTGCATGTTGACACCTAAAGCATCAGTGTAAATTCTCGCAGTTGGTGGTTGGTCAGCTTGATGCGCTGAGTCAAAGGCGTCCACTCTGGGACGTCTCCTGGGCCTGAGCAAAGGACTTTAAACAAAACAACTACCTCTAATAACTCGCAAGTGTCTTTCTGAAAATGTGGCAATAATACATTATCCTGGATGTTTTCCACTTGTGCACAATTACCTAAGGAACCAGCTCTGTTTTTGAAAAAAAACCAGTTTATGCTGTAAATAAAGAAAACTGCCAAAACGGCAGTCTACGAAAAATGTGCCCATGAAATGTGCCAATTTCATGGCTTTTTGTGGCCAAATTTGAAATAATTTGAATATAAGCTGAGAAGTACCAAGTAGCTTTTTATATACCAATCCTTTGTGGGGGGATTTTACAACATACATATGTGGTTAGAAAGGCAACAACTTGTCCTGTTGAAGTGCACTTAAAAACATTCTGAATCCCTATTGGACCCTGCACTTCAGCTCACCCTGCTGATCTTGCAAGGTGAAGACAGATGAAAAGAAAATTTACTGTTGGGGCGCATACTGTTATATTACTTCAGTAATGAGTCCCTGAAAGAATATGAATGGAGATTACAAGATAGCCAATTTGACCTGGGCCACTTTCATTAGCTCAAAAATGCCTTTTTAAATATATATAGCAAATCAACATTTGCCATTAACCAAAACAGAATTAGTATTCTGTCCTCACCTTCAAGCATCTGGGGGTGAATTAGGTGAAATTGGACTTGAAAGGGCAGAGGACATCTAATCGCTCTTCTAAATTACTTGTTTTAAAAAAAGTGATAAAATTCAATTTATTCTTGGCATGTTATACCTATGCAGATTACCCCTGCTGCTGGGGTGTTTGATTGTATTACCTGCTGGAGGGGGTGTAGTGGCTCTCCTTTCGATCTGTTTGGCCCAACTGAACCTCTAGTTCCCTCTGCTCTTTCCTTAGGTACCTACGAAGGGCTGACAGCTCTCTGATCACTTCCTGCTGATCGTCTAAAGCAAGCAGGGGGAGTGAGATAGCACAGACAAGGAAATAAATATTTATGTGGCAATTTATGATTTACGAGCAGCCAAGGATTAGAGATTTAGGCAGGGGTGGCAGAAAGATAAAGACAGTCTTACCTTGTAGCTGGGGTATTTTCACAGGATCTGGTCGGTAGTGTGGTGCTGACACAGAACGCTCCTGTTATGAAAATTGTGAACATTTTGTATTATAAATGTCATTAACACGCCATAATATCCTAAATATGAAAGTATTTGCATCCAGTACTGACTGATTGACTTACAGTCCTAGAGGAGAGTTGGCTAACAACAGAGGGAGGGCTGGATGCAACAAGGTTTGTCTGCCTCTTCTGCAAGGTTGGGATGGGAGGAGATGGCTCTCTCTGTGTATTCATGAGCAGAACCGCATTTCTTGTCAAAGATATTCAATAAAACTGTAAATGACAGCACCAGTGTCTTTACAGGTTTACTGTACCTCATAACTCACTTGGACCTTTGTCTCCTCTCTGTCCCTGGTACTTTCAGGTACCTTCTTCTCAGCCTCTTGGTCCAGTTTCCTCTTCTTTTCCTCATCCTGGCGGTGGGTTTTAGGATCAGTGATCCAATTTTGGTTCTCCAGATAGTAAAGGACAAAAACAGCTTTTCAATGACAAATGCAGTCTGAGGAAAGTCCCCCAGATACACACTTCATCTCTTTCATCAAGACGAAGAGATGAGCTCCTCACCTCGGTCTTCTTTTGCTTCCTTTGCTCCTCCTCAAATTCCCACTGTATGCGAGCCCTTTGCTCCATCAACCGCCTCTCTTCTTTCTCCTCCTCAATCCTCATTTGTTCTCTCTCCTCTGCCTGCTTTCTTTTGTTTTCCTGTATCTGTTGATATTGACAAAGTAAAGTTACACTTACAGTTCATTTATAACTTCTTCAATGTGCTTGGGAACAATAAAATGGCTGTAAACAGTAAAACATATTTTATAAAAGAAGACAAACACATACACACAGACACATGCACACACTAAGGCAATTCAATTATGTTTTGTTTGATCAGCGCCTTCCCTTCCCCAGGAGGTTACCTGAAAACATTGTAGATTGTGACCAGGGACCTACCTGCTGTTCTAGGGCTTTTCTGTATCTGTCCTGCTGCTGAGTTGTCTGATCATTAAAACCTACAAGGACAAGTGAGACAGAAAATAATCTATCAGTAAGAACAGCAATACACACAGTGGAGAGTACAGAAAATAATGACAGTTATCCAGAGACACAAAACACTACCTGATAGTTGATGGGAGAGGGGAGCACTGCTTTCAACTCTAGGAGTGTCTCCGTTTCTCATGAAAAGGTTTTGTCTCCGGTCACTAGGATTCCTATATGACTCGTTATTGATCTTGTTCCTTTGATTCAAGTCATCTGAGAGCAAAGAAATATATTTATAACTAAAACAAGCTGTATAAGTATACATCTGATCGATCATAAGTTTCTCAGGCTTAGCAGACTGGAAGTGAAAGCCAACTTACGAAAAAGGTTGCCATTTTGGTCTTTAATTGGAGCACCTCCTCCACTTCGCCCCCAGGGGTTGTACGCCTTCATCTCGGCCTCTATCTTGGCATCATATTGCTCCTTTTCTTCTTTTTCTCTTCTTTTACGCTCTGCTCTTTCTTTGATCTGGACACGAAGATGGCATGTTTCAAAAGCTGATGTACTGTCAGAGACCAGCTCACCAAGTCTGCATTTGTCTGCTAGTCTTACAAAAACACCTAAATAGCCGTTAACAGAACTATAAGTGGGAACAAAGTGTGGTTACATTAATAATTTGTTAATTAGTTATTCATTCTGCAGGTTTGGGGCCTGTTTATGGCGATCAGATGGCCTAACATACATCCTATGTCATACCTGCTCCCTGAGTGCTTCCTGATAGCTCAGTGCACTTTCTCGCCTCTGCTTAGTCTTGTCTTCCACATCCAGGGGAGATGCTCTATACTGACGAGTTGCACAGTTATTTTGCAGTGAGTGTCTTCTTCTTGAAGAGAGAAATACATATCTCATGACAATTGACAAATGTAAAGGCTATCAGCACACATTTTTAAATTCTTTCAAATTGTGCACACTGAATTAATCATCTGAATCAATAAACTATGGTTGTAAACATCAAGGTGGTAGGATGGACACTAACTCTGTGCAGCGACTGGGTCTGACAGGAGGTGGTTTCTGAGGACTCTGGACATTGCCAGACTGCTGTACCTGTCCAGGTTGATCATCTGATAATGAAAACAAGATACAAAATGCAGACTAGTCAACAGTTTCAACAGTTTCATCAGCTATCTGCTGCCACCATCTGCCAGCTTTCCTTTCCAACACTACATTTTTTTATCCAGGTCAGGGCAGAAATTTGGCAGTAAAATAAAAATGGAAAGGAAATAAATGTAACCAAACATCAGATCCATGTGGATCTGCTAAAATCATATCCAATAAAATGTACAATATATCCCCTAGCAATAAAATCAGTTCTGCTGTAAAATAAGATTTATGAATTGCTATGCCAAGTCCTCTTGGCCATTGATATGGTGATAAAGTGGTTCCATATTAAATGGTAATTCTCTATAGAGAGGTCTTGGAGTTTACTTAAGGCAATGTGAATTACTACCATCTAAGGTAAAAGTGCCAGTTAGTGCAAGTAGGTTTATGACATGAAAACACTAGACACAGTGTTGACCAGTATAAGAAGAATTTAAAAAACCTGCTGGAAACACAAAAGGTAATCAATTACAGTAAACTCAAATATTTTTTCTCAATATCTTATTTTGTTTTTTGTTTTTCAGTCTGCCCTTAAAATCACCCTGCTACAAACATTTCTTAAAATTAATATTTATTATACTTTGATCCAGTGGATTTCTTGTTCCGTAGTAGTAATAAGCTGCATCATATGGAGTCTTGTAATTAGTAGTTACAGTGGGAGGTATTGGAGGAGGAACAGTAGCAACCCTGAAAAAACAAAATCACATAGACTACAATGAATTAACATCAGAGTTGTTAATTTCACTCATGTATAGGAACACAAACAAGCAGTAAACTACCTTGCGGCCACCTCTCCTAGCATGTTTGAGAAGTCCCTGTGATAGTCCTCATTAATATAGTCCTGTGAGGGGACACCTTCTGCTGCTCCCATCCCAGACCCAAGCACTGTATTTCCTGCCAGCTGACTGAGAGCTGTATTGTAATCCATGTTGAACTTTTCTGGGGGGCCTCTTTGTTCTGTGTCTTTAGTAGGTTTGTTATCTTCAGGCCTTGGATTTGGGTCCTTCACTTTGGCCTGTGGATATGTTCCAAGCTTATAGGGAACATCTCGTATCCAGCTGTCACAGTGGCGGTTTACAGCTCCAAACTGCTTAAGTCGGTCAGGCTGAGGTGACACATCAAGTAAAAAAGATCAATTAGCGACTGCTGATAAGTAGTGACAAGTAAGAAGTGTCTATTGAGCTGTTGTGACAACTTCTACATGACTAGTTCTCTACAAGATTACAAGGTTAACCAATATCTGTGAAAGACACAGCTACAAATGCAGAGTAATGCCATGTTATGTCATGTTAAACAGTGCTTTAAAACTGGATCAATTTTTAGCTCATTCTCCTACCTCTTTTTCAGGGTCTGTGGCTCCTGTGGCTGCAACCCTTAGCTCAAGTGTCTTCTCCCTGAAAACAAAGGCTAGTGCAAATCATCGCATTGTTTCTGTCTTGTTAACTGATGATGTGCGAGCTAAAACAACTGTTGTGAAATCGTTGATTTAAGGAATCAGTGCTTACCTCAACTTGTTTCTCTGCTGTTCTGCAATTTGTTTCTGAAGCTCCTGCATGTATTGTTCTTTCCTCAATCGAGACGCTTTCTGCTCTTCTGTTGCCCCTGCGTGACAACGGAGAGTCATACATATACTAGTGATGGTACTCCATCAGTAATCCCACAAGTCAATACATGTCTAAAAATAATCAAAAAACAGAACTGGTATTTACCAATTAGTAGTCCAGTAGCAAACTCAGCTTTACCCTTGGTGCTAGTAGGTCTAGATCTTGCAGCCATCTTCATGGTGTCTAGCATTTGCACACTATTAAACACAGATACAGAGAGACACTCCACAAGATACCCTTATGCAGCAGATAAGGATAAGAGCACAGCAAACAGTTTCCCTCTTAGCCACACCCAGCCACCATTTTACATCAACACTGCCTCACAGTTTGCCTGCAGAGCTTCCTGGTCTCTAACTCAGAGATGGAGAGTGAAGCCCCACTGATAGAACTGGGGAGAGTAATTGTTTGCCTGGAGCTGGGCCAAGGCTCACCCTCGATTTCCACCCCACACTTAAACAGCTGACAGTAGCTCAACTTAATGACACTGTATGAAATGCAACAGCAGGTAAGATAAGTGCTGAAGAGCAATAAATAAGTGCGGCAGCAACAATCAATACCTGTGTATTTTATTGACTGAGAAAATGTATGCAACTTTCCAAGAGGATGTTATTGGCTATTGAGCTCTACATGTGAGTACTGCTGCCATCCAGGATTATTATGCCTCAGCAATATAGTTCTCGCATAGAAACTGAGCTTTCTTACTCAGACTTCCAAAGCCAATCATTGTTGTTCTGTTCATGAACACCAGGGGCCTTCATCTCCTTCATGTCCAGAGGAGCTCTGCCATAGAAACAGACAGGTTAAGAGGAACTATATTACCATACCCATTACTAAGTAATGGAGAATGCCATTTGCTCAAAATCATACTTCAAAAATTACACCTATTAAATCTGTGGTCTCTGATTCTCCTCTTGTCTTTGTATGCACACTGTGTCTCTCCTCTCACCTCCTGTGTCTGAACTCTTGCTCCTCCTCGTTGTCTATGATTAGCTCCTCCGTAGAGCTATAAGGCTCTTTTGGTCTATAGAGTTGCCAACGCCTTCGTCCCCGATAACCCGGTTCCCACGTCCAAGTACTTCTTCCATTATCCACTGCATCAGTCAGAGTGGCAGCATCTCTCCTTGATGCAGGGCGCTCCCTGTAAGGTGGGGATGTATTTGTGTGGGTGTTGAGGATGGGCGAATGAGAGGCTGGTGAAGAAATGCATATAGCATCTGAAGCTTGAACCTGTCTAGGCTGAGAGTGGACATGGGGAAAAACGTTAATTTGAAGAGCATTTACCTTACCCCAACGGTATAAAAGTTGCATATCACATAACAAAAATTTTTTTCTAGTAGAATTGCTGTTATTGTATTGTAAAGATGTATCAATATTTGTTGTGTATTTACTCTTATTACTACCTGAGTAACAGGAAGAGTTCCCTTCTTTAACTTTCTGATTTGGGCCTTCTCCTGGATGAAGAGGTTATATTCTTTATTTCTCTCCTTTCTCAGTTTTTCCTGTGAGAGAAACACTCATTTTATTCAGACAGTAGTAACAATTACCAATTACGTCTGTTGCTGGTGCTGTTGTTTGGATGCTGCTCATCCGACCCAGGTGGGACTTGAACCCACAATCCCCAGCTCCGGAGGCTGATACCTTATCCTTTAGGCCACTGGGCCACAATGGCATGATACACTGGGAAGCTCTAAGTCTGCAAGCGATTGCAAGAACAAAAATTGTTGCTGTGAGACACAAAGAACAATTCATAACACCTGATGGTGATGTTGTTGGCATTGAAATACATCAAGCCCATCATCGCTGTGAACAGGTTATATCAATAGGAAAACTCATAGGAAAATCCTATTTTGATGACCAGGGAGAGTTACAGTACCTACCTTCCTGTTGTTATGTTACACTTAGACGAGCACAGACAAATGTGTTCCCCCAAGTACTTGCCCAAGCACAGAAAATACACAGACACACACCTTAGCGGATATCTTCTCCTCGATAGGGAGTGAGAGGCCCTGTGGATGCAGATGAGGTTCTCTAGTTTTCAGATCTTTTTTCTGGAGAAGAATATGAAAACAAAGGTCAGGATGTTGAATCAGCACAATGCAAAAGAGAGGAAACTTGAAACAAAATATGTTATATTAATCATTTATTTTTCCAAGTACATCAGCAGACCTTGGCAACATAATGTTTATAGTCCAACTGAAGCTCCTGCTTAAGTTTCTGTTTTCTTCTTTCATAGTCAGTTCCCAGCAGCAAACTAAAGCCCAAACCTAGAAAATATAGAATATACATATAACAAATAAATTGGATAATGAACTCTACACTCACAGAATGCAACCAGTTCACTCTCAGCGGCCTGCACAATACCTCTGTCTAGATTAGGGGTTATTCCTTGTCCTGCTGATGCCGGAGGCATATTTACAGTGCCACAAGCCATTGACTGTGGAAAATATTTAGATATAATAATTGTTAAAACACTGTTATGCTCAAGTTAGAGGAGTTTTCAAAGAATTTGCATTTTACATACCTCGATTTGCAAGTATGCGTGATGATATATCTCAGTGTGTTTCCGCCTAATTTCCTCGCAAAACGTCCCATCTTCGTCTATTTCTATGTAAAGACAACGAGTAAACACTGGGGCTGTGTATAACGGGTAACAATATGTACCTGTTTAAATGCTCAGCTATAACTCTGGCGATAGAAATAAAACATAGAACTGCAGTATATATTACTCATATTTGAACTATTTGTCTGAGCAGACAAATACTATTGTATAGACTGTTAGCAGGGCGTAAAACGCATCATTTCGTTGCTAGGGGAAACCATGACACAAACGGTCGCCCCAGGAGAGGCTAACTAACTAACCTAGCCAACACATAGTCCCTGGACAAAGAAAACACATCTGCAACGCGTTATATTTGGTCCTAAACATGCTTCAATAGTCGATATAATTGTCAATTGTTTGTAGCTTGTTTAATTTTTTTTTTTAACAATATAGCCTTAGTGGTAGTCAGGTTTACAAAAACACCATAGCCATCAAGTACCAAGCAGCCCATAAGACTCTTTGAGGATTTTTAGTGGTGAAGAATTTAATTTCGTTCATTCGTCAAACGCACCAACCTTGTCTAAACTCACAGTGCCGAAAACCTGCGAGTAAAAACTCACACAAACTGTTTTAAACAAGCTTACCTGCATTTTCTTTAAAGCACCGCTAGATGTCAGTGCGTCCCCGACGGTTAGTTGACGTTCCCTTAAGACTAAACCACGTTGTTCTTTAAGAGGGGTGATTGTACGAGTAATAAACACCGGACACTCGCTGTAAGGCGAATAAATGTGTTAATACATGGATAAGATTGTGTGTTAGTAAGTTTTTAAGCCATATAAATGCACCACTGTCGTATATTATCGACATTAAGACAAACGTCTCCTCCGATTGCACTTTGGTGCATTGGTATCGCTCACTGTCATGGCTCCCTGAGCAAGTGGATGTTTCGTCCTGTTACGGTATCAAATAGCCAAAAAAGAAAATACAACATTTCGTCGCTTAATTGAGAATAAGCAGGCAGCTTAAGCGACACATTCTTGTGCTGAGATAAGTCATCATGGCGGGGAGCAGCACAGCTCAGAAAACATGGGAGTTATCTAACAGCATGCAGGAAGTCCAGAGTATAGACGAAATTTACAAATATGACAAAAAGCAACAACAAGAAATCCTCGCTGCGAAGCCATGGACAAAGGAGTAAGTATAAACTACAAAAGTCTTTAGTCGTGACTAGTATTGAGTAGTCAGCCGAAGTAAATTTCAAGGTAAATTTTGTGGGATTATTTGGTATATCATGGTGCATGTTTAGCTATAAACTAGCAGTTGTTTGTCAGTTTGTTTGTCAACAGCAGTGCAGCTAACTGTGTGTGGTGTGTACTCGATTGTACTCGGTGTGAATGAATCTACTCCTTAATAGCACACTGAATATAACTAATGTTGAATGTATGTATTTCTTTGACCCGGCAGTCATCACTACTTCAAATATTGCAAGATCTCGGCTTTGGCCTTGTTGAAGATGGTGATGCATGCCAGGTCTGGAGGGAACCTGGAGGTGATGGGCCTCATGCTGGGGAAGGTCGATGGTGAAACCATGATCATTATGGACAGCTTTGCCTTGCCCGTGGAGGGCACAGAAACCCGGGTTAATGCACAGGCTGCAGCATATGAATACATGGCTGCCTACATTGAAAATGCCAAACAGGTCTGACACTGACTTCCACTCACTTAAAGAACATCTCACTTCATGATCGAGAAAGGGTGAACCAAACTCTCATCACATCATGTTGATTTACAGTGCCAGTACACTGTCTGTAGATGGTATTCATTGCAGCCATATTTTTTTCTTGAGAGACTTGGACAACTGTTAAGTTGTTTTAGAAAACATGTATAATGTGGTTTATACCCACATCAATAGGATCTTTTTTTCTTTTTCTTTTTTTTTAAATAGATGACACACACCTTTGATATTTTCTCACCACATATGGTCAATGTGAACATTGTCATCAGATGACATTGAATATAAAAAATTTCATCATGTATTATGCGTCAGTATGATGAAGCATCATGGTCTTTAAGGCATTTCATTTGTGGGAGCAGTCTGAGCCAGAAATTCTCTTCTGGTTCTTTTATTCATACTGTTTCTCAATGGATTACCCTATGGATAAAACCTATACAATTTACCATATCACTATGCATCACTCTCATAGTATGAAATTTCATATACAGTAATATAGGATGGTTACCAATATCGCCCATCTCTGTCTGATCTGTATCATTTAATACTAAATGTTTGCTCATTTCTAATCATTTGCTTTCTGAAATGGCTGCTTTACAACCATATTTTAATTTGGTTGGTCAGATTGACAGTGTTATATTCTTAAAGAAACATTACAAAATTGCTAATTCTACACTTTCCACTTACCATATTCTGGTACAATTAATAATATTCAATCAATATTTCATACTACTCATATTTTTCAATATCTGCCATTTTTCTTTATAGTAGTGCATTTTAAAATAGTGCAGGGTTCAGGTCTTAATTATTAATTTATGTCTAATCTCCAATCCCTAAGGTTGGCCGGCTAGAGAATGCCATTGGCTGGTACCACAGTCATCCAGGCTATGGATGCTGGCTCTCGGGCATAGATGTCAGCACTCAGATGCTCAACCAGCAGTTTCAGGAACCCTTTGTGGCTGTTGTGGTAAGATAGGAAATAATAACCCTTTTTATTTCAAGCCACTCACTTGGTTGGCAGTGATTTCTAATTCCACCCCATTAAAAACAGTATTCATGAATGAAAGTTCTTTTCTTTTTAACTAGGACAATACACACTAATGTGTGTGTAACTGAGAAGGGGTGAGATTGTTGATGTATGACTTATAGTTTTCCATGTAGTACAAATGAATAATTTGCTATTGCAACCATATATGCTATTTACACTTCATTTGGTTTAGCAGTGCTTAAATGCCATGGGCGTTGTATAATTAAGTGTTTATTTTCAGCACACTGACAGCCATAGCAAAAGGTCCTGGTGGCCAGATTTGAGTAGTCTCTGGGGGTCTCATGACCCCTGACTCTGTTTTCCTGTTCTACTGTATCTTACTCTCTACAGATCGACCCCACTCGGACTATTTCTGCAGGGAAAGTCAACCTTGGCGCCTTCAGAACCTACCCAAAGGTAAAGCAAAGACTCTATATAGCAGGACTTCTCTTTAACGTATACGTTTAAATGGGATAAATTTGTTTGTTGTTAATGCTTTTGTGTTTTCATTCATATTAGTAGTTTTTAAAATTTGGTTTTATTATTGTGTATTTGTTATATTATATGCACTAAGATTTATCATCTTGCTATTGCATTTCTATTTCATTAATTAATTCCTTGTTACTGTAGAAAAGCTTTTTCATCTCTTATTATTTCTCAGCATTTCCTCTCTTGGATTTTCAGGGTTACAAACCTCCTGATGAAGGACCCTCTGAATATCAGACAATCCCTTTGAACAAGATTGAAGACTTTGGTGTACACTGTAAACAGTGAGTGTTGTTATATAGTATTGTCATCATATTGAATATTTAAATAAATAAGATACTGCATGTAAATTAATAACACTAGATAAATACAGTTTTGCTTTCTATCTGTGACTGTATACATGTCATATATGTCTCATATTTTTGCTTTGATTTGTCTTATGTAGGTATTACGCCTTGGAGGTAACTTACTTTAAGTCATCCCTTGATAGAAAGCTCCTGGAACTCCTTTGGAATAAATATTGGGTGAATACCTTAAGCTCTTCAAGTCTCCTCACGGTATGTAGGCAACTTCAAAAATCAAAATATTCCCTAATTGTTTGACATTTTGATTTATGGTTAATTATTACTCTATAACTCATTGAGACATGTGGTCACTAGCTTGAGATGTTGTGATTTATTGCAGCCTATTAGCAAAGCGCCTCTGTTTATTGATGCTGTTAATTTGCTTAATTTAAACTTTTTAACAAGGGAGATAAGTATTAAAGTTGGACCTGACTCCAGTGATACAGATGCTGTCATGGTTCACTGTGGAAGATCTCCTTTGCCCCTGTAGTTCATTCTAAAGATCGAAAGCCCCTCATGTGAATTCCCTTTGTGGTTGCAGTCAGTCTGTCCCGAGCTTGACTAAACAGTCTAAATAGGCATCAGACTTATCCAAACAGTTAGCTCTTTGGCATTCTGGATGAAGATGAATTGACTAGATGTCAAGAACGAACTGCTCCATGGGTGACAGGCTTTGTCAGTTGCTACACTGTCACCCTAGTCAGGGGCCCCTGTGTCATTGTGTTTTAATTACCTTTTCCACTAAAAACACGGCCCCACCTTAAGCAAACTTTTCCCTGGCTTCTTCTCATTCACCACAGCACACAAAGTGTTCCTATGGCTTATTTGTTGCCATTCTGCAAATATTCATGTTCTTTGTGGGGAATCTGTTATCTAGCTTTTGTTAGCAAATTATGCATGAGTTTGTCTTCTGTGTGTGTTTTCAATGGTCAGAACTCGGACTACACCACAGGCCAGGTGTTTGACCTGTCGGAGAAGCTGGAGCAGTCGGAGGCCCAGCTGGGCAGAGGCAGCTTCATGCTCGGGTTGGACACACATGACAGGAAGTCTGAGGACAAACTGGCCAAAGCAACACGAGATAGGTAAATATTTTAATAACTATTGTGAGCTATGTTTACTTCTTAAAAATAATAATAATAAATGATTATTTTTACTATTTCATTACATTTTGTTGCTGTATAATTTACAGTATTTTCCAACTCTGATTTGTTTTCACATTAATAATGTGGTTTAATCACAATGTTAATGAATTTCTTGTGTGTTTATTTAAATTAGAATTTTTTGCCAAATATTTGATTGAATGCCAAAATCAAGATTATGCTGATTATTGATTAATGTGCACATTATTTCTCTATAAATTGATTAAATTTCGAAATATCAGAAAATAACAGAAAATCCTCAAACGGTTCATTTTGCAATGATGACAGAGAATGACTCAAACAGTAAATCAATTACTGATTAGTTTTATGTTGATTGACGACCTATTGAGTTTTTAAACCATCAGAATCACCTTTTCTGTGATTTCATCTTTTTATGTAATATAAATAGTTATTGTTGTGATTCAAATCAACCAAAAAATCATCCAGGTTAGCTAATATGTTTTATCAATAATCGTTTTAGTAATATTTGAATAAGATGTTAAGCTGTTTATTGCTCTTGGAAGTCTGCTAATACCACTGTAAAAGTTACATCTTTCTGTACGCTGCATCTGTTCACTAATCTCTGTTTTCACTGTGCTTTTTAGCTGCAAGACAACCATAGAGGCAATTCATGGCCTGATGTCTCAGGTGATTAAGGACAAACTCTTCAATCAAATCAACACATCTGCCAATTAAACCTGAACTATGAGATTTGAATCTCACCTGGAAACGTTTTCTTGTGCATGTCTAGCACTTATTGGTTAATGTTATAACTGCTAAGAGTAGTATTATCTGTGAATTCTCTTGGGAGTGCTTTTTTATTCAATTTATTCTCTTGTCCTTGAAGTAGCTAAGGAATATACCCAGGATTCATGCTGCAAAAAAATAAAACATAAAAAATGCAACTACTGTATTTGGTTATTTCATACTTTTTAAACAAAAGTATCTGAGTTTATTAAGGATGTATTATGCATCAAAATGTAGATTGTACCTGGAAATTTTTTTTAGGTCAGTATTTACCTTCATATATTTAAGCCTATGTAGACATATTCCAATATTCTTTAGGTGTGAGGCACTATGGCATCGTTTTCCATCATGCGACGACTTGCAAAAAATCTTAGGGTCTGTATTCTTCTTCAACCCAATATTCAGATACACACCATGGTTGCATTTTAATGCACAGCCTAACCTAGCATCAGTCAGTCTTTCAAGTGTAGTCTGTCATAGCATTACATAATGGAACAATAAACTCAAGTTTCTGTATACGCTCAAAGGGAATCGGCTGGCATGTGTGGGATGTCTCTGCGGAGTCACTCCCCGCACAGTTTGGCTCTCGCTGGTACACAAGTCAGGCAGAGTGGCCAGCTCGTCAGGTTGTGGTGTGGCAGTGATGCAGTGCAGAAACAGAAGCCCTACACACTGGAGTCTATTCACCCAACGTGTCTGCTCTCCATCGAAGCAGACACTCACCTAGTCTGCCTTTTTTTACAGACAGCCGCTTTGGCATGGGTTTGTGTCATGTCTTTTTTATGGTATTGTAATGGCTACATGTATATTTTTGATGTCATGTATTGCAAAGGAGAGAATCCCATTGGGACAGCAAAGGTGTCTGTTTTTTCTCAAATTCATGAGTTTTGGCACCACTTCTTATAATGATTTTCTTTTACCATTATTTAAGCCATGTCTTAAAATGGAGGGTGTTCAGCGTACTAGTTTAGGAACAGGAAACTTATTAGATTATATTTAATGTAATTTAGGATTTTGAGATTGTTGTATAGGTTTTCTGCACAGACGTTCTGCTGAATAGCTAATGTTTTTGCCAGGTATTTAAATGTATTACATGGATGACTGTCACAGTGCTGAGAAAGTATTTAGAGTATGCACTTTTAAAATAGTTTAATCTAATGTTTGGTCCTTCATGGTGATTTAAGAATCAGTGAAACATATTGAACTCGTTGGATATGTAAATATTGTGATTATCACCAGATGGACATTTGTATGCATGACTAAAGGTGGAATAGGAAAAATTATGTAAATTCTAATCAAGTCAAATTGTGGGCAGCCAAAAATCCTTTAACTGCGAATTTTATTTTAACATTTAACAATTTTAATATTCCAAAGTGTGTTCCCCATTACTTTAAAAAGCTTTTACAGATTGCAGTGGAATGCCTGTCCACACCAAAATAAGAGGGTGATCAACTGGTGGATTCAGCCCTGATACAAAAGCAGCAGATTGATCAGGTTCATGATTAATAGTTTTCAGAAGATACAGTATTAATGAGCCCAATAGATCTAATGTCCCTGTTAACTTTACCTTTTAGAAGAAATAACTCTTCTGCTGTGCTGTGTCTGAAGAAGCTGAACCCAGCTCTGAAGGTAGAACACTTCCTCTCTGCCATGTGCTCCTGCATAAGTGGCAGCAAGTCACTCCCTCACAGGAAACCCAGGTCATGGCATGAAATAGATAAACAATGCAGGGGTCACTGGGAGACGATTGTTGGTTGGTTCTGACATAGTATGTTGCCTTGAAAGATATACATAGATTGCAGAAATTACCTCTTAGCCTCTTAAAGAGAGAAAGTCAAAAAATATGAACAGCAGAAAGTTTTAGTGGCAGTGTTTAGTTTATATGATTTGTGTTGATGTGTATGTCAAGGGCATTGTTAAGATCCATTTACTTTATTTGCATTTATTCTTTATTTGTTGTGTAAAAAAAAAAAAACAAGCACACTACAAAATAGCATTTAACAGTCCTAAAGCATAGTTGTTGTTTTGTTTTGTTTTGTACCGACTTCGACTCCTTAACTAAACTACTTTTACCAGTTCTCTCATTTTACTGGCAATTGTACAACTAAAATAGTAAAAAAATAAAATAATAACTATGAATAATAAATAATTTAATTACTTCATATACTGTTTCGTTTTTTAACTACTAGCCTTGACCTACAATGGCGGGATGTTTGGCAGGAGGAATGTTTGTTTGTTACAAATAATTTTGCTGAAATTAACATAAACAAGGTGATGCCTTACTTCCGCTTTGCTGGTGTGACCTGACGCACTGCTTCTGCTTGCGTGGTTTCCATAGCAATAGTGTTACCAGCCTCAAACAAAACAGCCTGACTTGCGGTACGCTGTACAACTTTGTAAAAAATAGTTTAGTTAGCCCGCATTTTAAAGTTTGCTGTCAAGCCGAGAGGTAGGAGAGTTTAGTTAACATTTTCAAGTGTTCAAATGTATTATAACAAGTGGGAAATTACGCTAAATGTGGTTATAGACGAGGCTATAGTGTTACCGTAGCTTTTAAGCTAGCTATGAAGGCAGCATAATGTTATTTAATATAACCCGAGCCAGTTTGTAACTCATAACACCCTGGTTTTCTACATTCACTTTAACGGAGATGCTGTGTCCCTCGCGTACTCCACCCGGACAGGTATGAGCGTCTCATTTTATCTGACAGAGATAAACTGCTGTCCACAGGTCTCCAGAGAGAAGATGCCCAGGGGTGTAAAAGTTCAGTCAACCAATAGCTTCAGTCCATACTTAACTCTGCCATATCGATCAGTGCCTCTTGTCTTTTACATCTAGCCACCGATGGCTTGAGATCAAGTGTGGAAAAGACCTGCTGTCACATCCCTCTTTTTCTCTCCCCACCACTATATTTCAGCTAGAAACACTTATTGACTGCTGTATAACTAGCAGATGGAAAGGTGATACATAATAATGCCTTTTTGCAAAGTAAGATCAAAGAGCAGTTTAATATCTCAATGTCAGGTCAAGCTAATATACAAGCCCCGAGGGTACTGAATAAAAGGAAGCAGTGGGAGATCTGCTCAGACTGCTTGGGGAATTGACCACTCTAATGACAACACAAATTGAGTGGTCACTCAGCCTTTGGCCTCTTAGCAAGTTTCCTGGAGTATAGTGATATTTTCTTTCATCAATTACCCCTAATTGTGAATTGACAGTTAGGTTTTAGGCCATTTAAAGTTCTGTAGAAGGTTAATGTTTGTCATATCTGATTACAAATACTAAAGTAAGTTGGCATTAGTAAACAGTTAATCAGAGGAACATTTATTTGCCTGCTATGGTCTATTTTAGCTCATATTTGTCTTTTTTTCTTCCAGACAGACAGCGCTAGCCAATGCTGCGGGCTGAATGCTTGGCTGAAGCTGAAAAGGATCCTCTCTGAAGCAGTGTCTGTGACGGGCTACCATGGTACATCTGAACATAGATCTAATCGCTAAATCTAGAAACCACTTCAAAAAGAAAAGGGGGCTCTCCTTCCCAGAGTACCTCAAGACACTTACCCACCTACACTTTTCAGGCAAGAATATCGAAGACATTGTAAGTAGCCATTATTAACATTAATATTTTAATTCTATGATTTTTTTTAAAAATTCTGTTTTACACAGCATATTTTAATTTTATTTTCAGGGTGACCTCTCCATGTGCAGAAACCTCACTGTTCTTTACCTCTATGACAATCGGATCACACACATTTGCAACCTTGGCTTTGCCTCCAACCTCACCCACCTCTATATGCAGAACAACAACGTTGCTCATATAGACAGCCTTTCTAATCTGCAGATGCTCTCCAAACTGTAAGTAGACAAGTTTACCTGATTGTTGTCCTGTGCTGTTTTACGTTTGCACAAACGTGTGTGGTTTTTCTTCTCTGCAGGTATCTTGGTGGAAACAGGATTACGGTGGTGGAGGGCTTAGAGCAGCTCAGTGAGCTCAAGGAGCTTCATCTAGAGAATCAGAAGCTGGCACCAGGGGAAAAGTTGCTCTTTGACCCCATGACTCTCCTCTCACTCGCTGTATGACCTATTTTTACACTGTTCAGTAAAAATATAGTTATAGTATGAGAAAAAAAGGTTGATACACTTCCTACAGAATTTGTCTTCATTTAAAATTATATATATTTTTAAGTAATCAGAAAGCCAGTGAAAAGCCTAATTTAAACTTTTTAAACAAAAGGATATGTGTGGCGTATCAACCCGGTAGGTTATCACATATCTCTGATTTCTTAGACACGAATCATCCATGTAAAAGCAATATTGTGCTTGGTTTGATGATGTCAAAGAGAGCTCTGTTGCTCTCTCTGGTCTGACAAATCAGTTAAGACTGTTTGCTTGAAGGCAGGCCATGGATAAACACACCAAAAGTCTCAGCTTCTTGTTTGTTTGGATAATTAAAGAAATTGCTGTGCAAATTTAAAGAGTTCCAGCTTTTTATAAATGTGCCGTTATAGAACTTCAAACCAAGGTGAATATTTAACAACAGCACTATCTAGAGTATGAGTTGGACATGATCCTAGTAGTCCAGGCACATAAAGAGCGCAAATGTAGTTGCTTAAGCCAAATGATTAAAATTACTGTAAAATGTACATTTATTTTGGTCACACACAATAGTTTTGTAATGTGCTTCCCCTCAGAAGCTATCACCTTGAAGAAATTGTCTGACAATTATGGTTTTGTATATAGTGGTGTGTGTGTCCATAATAAATACATGTTGACATACTTTGTGATATTTTTCTTTTTCTCAGAAGTTATGTTACATATTTGAATAACTGCAAAGTTTAACATTTGACCGACACAATTGTATGTTCTTGATGTGTGTTTTTTTTTCTCCTTCTTTTCCTTTTCTCCCAGACCTGCTTCTTCGAGATTCACAATTTGATATTTGTTTTGTAATATTCTGTCATTATATTAACCATAAAACAAAATTTATTTTCTTCATCTGATTTTTCAATACAGGAATCTCTTTGTGTCCTGAATATCAATAATAACAACATTGATGATGTCCGGGACCTGGCAGTGCTGAAGGAGCTCCAACATTTTTCTGCTGCGGACAATAAATTGCATAATATGCAGGTAAAAACAAAAAAAAAACTAAATGAAGGTGCCTGTGAGACAAGCTGCCATTTAGGATTTATTTTCTAGTGTGGCAGAGGTAGATCCTGACTGCTTGTGGTACAATGTGAAGTCAAAGTAAATAATACCATATCATAATAACTATGCATGACACAACATATTGAAGTCGACATCCCGTGTATTGGTTGATCGGGTCAATATTAACACTTTTTTTTAGCTTTCTGCAGTGATGTGTGAAATGATATGGAGAACAGGGTTCTAAAGAACCAAATCCTGCAAATCTTGCCATAGGTTCCCAGTCTCCATGACTTGCACAGGGTCAGAATTATTCAACAAATCAGTGAGCCATTCCCCTGAGACTTTTCTCACTGACAGCTTTAAACAAGCACAAGTTTCTCCTTTTCCTTGGGAGGCTGATTTTTCCTCTCTGCCTTAGATTCCTCTATTTGATACCCTAAACCACCAGTACTTAACTTTATGGGAGATTCATCTGTGGCAGAGATATGATTTATGCTCTTTCACTTCCTTGAAAAATGACCTTGTTTTTGAGGCGCTCTCTCTGATGGCATTATTTTTTCTGTTTGAATTGATACATTTGCTGAAAAGGTTGATGACTTTATTTAAAAGCCAGATGACACATTGAAAGCATTTTATAATTGACTACTTTGCTAAGGATACTTTCTCAGCACTAATGATTTTCTTATGAGAACGGTGATGCAGGTAATTGTTGTACATGTGTCATTTTTAGCAGATATCTCCTATAATTTATACAACCCATCTGCCATTATTGATTCTGCAAAGACAGCACTCTAAAGGATCGATCCATTCTTCTGCGCCATTTGGTCAGAATTCAGAGGAAATGTTATGGATTTTTAAAATAGATTATGACAGGCAGTCAGCCAGGGTGACAAATGGGGAGCATCTTCAGAGGCCGTTAGCTGTGTGCAGGGCAGAGAGGACAGGGGAATCGAATCCCTGGTCAAATACAGGTTCATAACTGGCCCATCATTAGTCCAGGAGAGAGAGTCAGCCAAGCTCAGTGAGTATCCAGCCTTTGCTGTTCTCTACGCCCCCGCGTGGGGGGCAATTTGGCTGGACTGCTCTTCAGTGAGGGCCTTCTGAGTGACGGCCCTGACACGATCATTTATCAAAGCCTGGGAGCGCGCGGTGCTCAGGGGTCCCCTCTGAACTGATTGCAGCACGAGCTGGAAAAGTGGAAGCGCTTTGGCCAAGACAGGAAGGCAATGAACAATCAGAGCGTGTCCAGAGAGTATTCATATTTCCAGGCTTGGATTAATGTGCCTTTAGATAAACATACAACTGCAGGCAACTCGCTAGAGGAGCCAGCCTCACACTGCCCCAGGAGAAAACTTGTAGTTACATGACACCGGCGACACTGTTTATTAAAATAGACTGATATGTTGTTTATGCACTTTTCATTGGCCTTTGTACTTAACATTACCATTCGCTTATACCATGTCTTTAAAAGTTTGTCTGATGTTGGTTTCTTATTAGTTATCATATAAAAATGCATTGTATTTATTTAAAAGAAAGCTCTCAGTCGTTTCCTGTTTTGGTTACTGATTGTAGCTTAAAGAGACAAATGATTACCATTTGAAACATTTGTGGTTAAATTAAAAACACAGCATTTTGTTTTGTGTATTTTCAGGAGTTAGAGGATGTGTTCAGCCTCTGGCCTCAGCTGCTTCAGATGGATTTGAGTGGAAATCCTGTGTGTAAAAAACCAAAGTACAGAGACTGCCTGATTACTTCATGCAAAAGCCTTGGTAAAACATCATTCCTTTTCTTGCCCAATGGCAACGTAATATGGAAATGCACTTTATTGCTTTGACTTACAAAGGCAAATATTTACTCTTTATTTTCACTTAATGGTAAAACTGTTCACTTTGAAAATTTTTAATTTTATTTGTGTTTGTTTGAATTCTTTATTCATTTTTGCAGAGGTTCTTGATGGAAAGGAAATTAATGAGTTAACCAGACAGTTCCTTATTAACTGGAAAGCATCTAAAGAAGCCAAGAAGAAAAAAAACAACACACACATGCTGTCTGGACCTTTAACAAGTAAGTCACTAGATTCTGTATGTTATAAATTGTTATGCGTTTTAGTCACTATCCTTTGTTTTGGCATGGTCATCTCTTTGATTTACTGTATGTATTGATTATTTTAGTGTATGTATCAGTGTAAATGTGAAGCACACAATACTAAGAAGCTGCATCCGTATGACATATACTTTTTCAGTAAAATTTGGTTACCGCTAAAAAAGTGTAAATTGGATTGAAAGACCCATCGTATTTTCTTTTGTCACCACAATTATAATTCATTACTTAATTATGGGTTGGTTTTGACACACATTTGTGCGTGTATTCAGTGTATGGCTTTGTTTATATTCCAGATGACTTTAACATGGGTCAGGGTCCACATCCTGGTCACATCTACAGCCATGCCAGCATGCAGAGGTGGAAGCTGCAGCCTCTCAGGTCCAGTAGCTCACACAGATCACAGTTAATGTGAGAGCAGACATGTTTGACTGAATCTATTTTATTATTTACTCCTGTAGACTTGAAATTGTGATGTATTTTTTCAACTATACAGGCAGCTGTTGTATGGACTATATGAGGAAATTATCTAAATTGTAACAATTGTTAATAGATTTGATCTCACCCCACTCCTAGAATTCTCCCCAAAATCAAGAAATATTTTTTGTGTGTTTTATGGTAGCAATTATTTCTATTTCCCTCAATCCCTTTCTATTTTGTGATCATGTTTTCTTGATCTGCAGTTATATATTTATAATGTGAATGTGGTCATAGTGCTGTTAATCATGGATAAACATTTACTAAACTTTAGGCCAGAGTCACTGTAGGACAGAAGCTCTATGATTGTTGACCGACGATCTGATAATGCGTCCTCTTGTTTTTATCTGATCTCATAGGGTGCAAACATTAAAGATTCCTATGAGAGGGACACTCAATAATGTGGCTGTGTCCTCAGCCATCTGCAGTCATGTGGATGCTTAAGACAACCCTAGCAATCGCATGAACCCTCCACCCACAGCCCTAACAGGACTAACAGTGCTGCTGCTTTATTTAGACAACTTGGTCCTAGCAGCTGCAGACCTTTCATCCGCGTATATTAAGCAAGTCAGAGAACAGTCACTGTCATCTGCTTGATGTCATGTCTCTTAGCTGCATTGCTCATGGATTATAAAGTCTGTCTTACCTGGTTTCAAAAAAATTACATTTTATTGTCACAACATATTTTCAAATGTGTTGATTTTATCTTTGTTATAACTAAATCTGCATTGTTATAAATGGGTTAATTACACTAAAAAAATGAAACCATTAAACACTGAATGAATGGCTTGCATGTTTTTCCTTCCCTCACTTTCACAGCTTGTTCATATCTTTTCATTTTTTGGGTCTGAGGACTTAAGTAAGTTTATCCAACTTGAACTTGTTACTTGCTGATGTAGGGTCTGTAATTTTTCTTCTGTATGCATTTGGCAAATAAGTGATCCACTAGATGCAGAGTGGCACAATCTAAAAATGACCACGTTGCCCTTTTATTACAGGGCGTTACATTATCCAAAGCTAACAACGTGTTTTTCTATTCAAACAACTGTGATCAATGATCCAGTCCTCCGAGCAAATACACTAACGGATGTATTTATTGTCATGATTTTTGCTAAATGTTTGAATGAGTTTTAAGGATCCACGTGGGTGTGTAACCCCTGAAAGATGCGGGGTAATTAGGGAAACAAGCTTACTTAACCTTATTTTACTGCACCTTGTAATTAGTGGCCGGGAGCAATACTGTTACCCCATCCTTACAAAAACATTGTTTATTAAGAACAGTCCGAGGATATACATATTATGAATAATTCCTTTCATTAATTTGCCGACATCTCCGTTTGGAGCCCGGGAAATCAGAGTGATTAATTTATGAGCCTCGCAAGAATTTCCTCAATGCCTGCCTGTTGATTGCAGTGCTGGAGTTTATTTATTAGCTGTTCCAATGAGCTTGCAATTCAAGACACTCTGGCAATTAGTCAAATGTTTTGCATATCACCTTACACTTGTCAGCTTGTCTTCATGGTCTATTGCAAATTGCGTTTTGAAAGACTAGTCTTTATTTTTGACCATGACATTTTTGAGGTAATCTTGACTAAATTTCTTCCCGTTGCCACTTTTTGATAGGCTTAAAAAAATACAGTGTCAGGTTCGCAGCCAATTAGAGTGGGATATGGCCTACCACATATCAGTGTTAGAGGAAAAGAGTTCTGCCTCTGGCGTTGAAAACGAACCTCTGCTGCCCTCAGACAGAAATAGGTTAGGAAAGGGAAAAGAGCAGTGTTCTCCGCAGCGAGGGAGCGTGTTATGGGCCGAGTGATTAATTACGTCGGAGTGAAATACTTGTCCGCCGCTTTGTGTATCCAATAAATTAAGGGCTCCCGAGACTTTTACGCACACAGGTGAAGTGTTGGATGCGCGTACAGGGACTGCAGCGCACCTTTCCTGCAGACGCACCACTTTATAAGGATAAGCTGGACGTCGACTGGGACTCCTCTCCGGTGAAGAGCGCTTCTCTCTCCCATCGAAGCCCTCTTCGGATCGCCTTCATGTCGTTTTTCAAGACATCGCCTTTGAGAAATACCAGAGGTAAACGCCACCAGACCACCAACCAGAAACTGATCTTATTAGTTTGTACACTTGCAAAATGCCTGGCAGGGGTTTCATTTGCACTGCAGGTCTTCTGACATGTCAGTGAGCCGTCAGCATACATTCAGGTGTCTGGTGTAACTGTGGACAGTTGTCTGTTTGACTTTTTCAACTTTTGTTTGTTAGGGGATGAGCTGAAGACTAACGAGTTGTCTGTTTAATTTGGAGCAACCTGCAATATAACAACAGACATTTTCAACAATGACAACTTCGTGTTTATGGTTTAATAAATAGTGCAAATATTATAACTTTGATACTATAAATTACAATACAAGTTTAAAGTTATGTTAAAGGTAGAACAACGTTATAACGACCCAAAAAAATCAATAACTAAAATAGTCTTTTCATTTAAAATTTGAATTCAAATAAAACGCGTCGGTTAATCCTCTAAACGTGGCATGTGTTTCTAATATAAATGTTCAGGTCTGTAATCGCCCCCGATGGTTGGAAGACAGGCGCTCCGCATGGACAGCAGTAGTTGCTCCGGGGCGGTGGTGGATGATAGCCCCGCATCTAGTCCCAGCTCCAGCCCCAGTCCGGACGGTCGTCGTCGTGAGCTCCAGCGGGCCAGGGTGCTGCAGACCGGCGGGCTCGGCGGCAGAGGACGCCCGGCAGCAGCTAACGCAGCGCGGGAGAGGAGCAGAGTGCAAACCCTGAGAAACGCGTTCCTGGAGCTACAAAGGACTTTGCCGTCAGTGCCGCCGGACACCAAGCTGTCCAAACTCGACGTGTTGATACTGGCCACCACCTATATAGCCCATTTGACTCGAACACTACAGGAGGAAGGCACAGAGGAGGGAGAGAGCACAAAACAAACAGAGGCGCTACACTCATTGAAAGGTGAAGGCTACCTGCACCCAGTGAAGGTTAGTAATAATAATGATAATGATAATAATAATAAATCTGCTTTGTTGTTAATTTGTCAACATCATTAAATTATTTTTGATAAACAATTTCTTAACGAAACTCCAAACACTGCAGCTCAACACTAAAAAAAAAGTCAGTAATAATCTACTTATATAGTTTATATAACAAAATGTCAAAACGTGCAACATCATTCTCAGTGGCCGATGGGCCTATTTTATGTTTTTTGTTTTTTTTTTTTAAACAAATGAATTATTTCTACAGAAATGGCCAATGCGATCCAGACTGTACGTCGGGGCCACCGGACAGTTCCTGAACACCACAAATGCTTCAGAGTCAGAGAATCAAGGCCCATCATCGTCCTCCTCCCAGTAATAGGCTTAAATCATTTGTATGAAACGGTTTCATATTTGCATGAGTTGATGCTGTTTACTCTGGCAGCAGCATATGTCTTATGATTGTAGAACAATTATCTACCTGATTTCACCCCCAATAAGCCCAATCAATAGGAGGCCATTGTAAATTAATATATTATGTGAATTTTATTGTATAAATTTTGAGAAAGCATACATTATGTTTCTCTGTTGTTATTTTGGCTAATCCTGTTTGCCCTGCCCTGTGCAGTTCCATACATGTCCCAGGTATGATATTTGTAGAGATTCCATGGGGTAACTAGCCCGTCATGCTTGAGGTGTGCACTTTGAGTTGAAACATTTGCACTAAATGCATGTGTGAATAACTTAACATCTGTCATGTGAAGTGGTCTGTCAGAGAGTCAACAATGGAGGCTCTTCATCTCATGTTCCTTCTTATTTTTACATGCATGGTTGTAAATGTGTTTGTGAATAAATGACTTCAGTGAAAGAAGAGAGTCTCCTCTGGTTCTGAGGAAAACAAATAATCTATGAAAATCTCCTCCTCAATGAAGCCTATTTAAAAAAATAAAATAAAAGGAATATAATGAAGAAAGAAATTGCTATAATGAACACAAATTACTTTGTTTAGGCATTATTTATCAATAAGTATCAATATTAGTATTATGCTTTATTTATCCAACACTGATTCCTTTTTGCTAAATTTGCTGCTCATATAAGATTGTTCTTGAAGTTGCCGGTAGATTAAATAAAGAATTTGATTTTAACAGGTGAAATTAATTGTGATTCATCTGCAACAAAATTACTGCGCCTGACTGGAGAATATACAGTAGATCCCGAGGATGATGGGATGAGGTTTGCGCTGACTTGAGATTTGTTATGTACTAAAAGTAAAAAAAGAAAAAAAAGATAATATTTCAGCTCAGACTACAATGTGTCAATACAAAAATCAAACAACAAATAAGCCAATCAATATTTATACAAATCAACAACAGAGAATTTAATGGCGTAAATATGAAAAATGAACCTGAACGCAACATTAAACATTTCATCGATGTGACATTTCAGATGAAACAAAGTGGGATGATGCATCTGTTCAACACTCAGTTCCTCATTTACTTAACTTATTTGGACTAATTGATCTAATTGTTATGTAACTTTTTGAGTAATTTTGGCCACCTTTATTCGGACAGCCACACTGAGAGAGGCAGGAAATTCAAGGACAGAGGGAGAGAAAAGAGGAGGTGACATGCAGCACCACGGGCCACGGGTCGAACCAGGACCCGGACTGCTGCTAAACCTTATAGACACACGCTCCATCAGGGGAGACACCGGGAAGCCCCATGTTAAATAACCTTTTCAGAAGCTGCTAAATACATGGGCAGATCACAACATTTAAAGATGAAGCGGTATGTGTGTTCCAGTATGTTTATTCCAGACAATTTGAAGGGACGAGGGAGGATGCAAGTATCCAAATTATTAGGCAAAAAGACTCGTGGACATTATAAATGTAGTCAGCTGAAGAAAATAAAAATAAGCAGGAAATGCAACATAGAGCACAATTTTGTCACAAGCCCGATGCTTTAAGGTGATGGAGTTGAGAAAATCCATTTAATAACCTTTTTAAACGTTAAATATAGGCACCAAGAGGCCGGAGGTGGTTCGTGGTGATGACTGAATTACTGCTCGGTTGTGTATTTCATGAGCTCCAGTGCGCAGCTCCGAGGCGCAGTGACGGGAGGTCGGACCGGAAACTCTCCCTCTTGTCCCGGAGAGAGCGTGGTGAGCGGTCGTGTGCTCTCCCACGTCTCAACTCAACGATGGCCTCCTCAAGATTAATCTCCAGTACGTAGGTAGGTAATGTTGAAATTGTATTACGTGTTTCCGTATCTTAAACTTGTGTAATTCCTCGACACGCTTCTATGATAATACGGATTTATCCCTTGAATGTGGCTGTAGTTAGCATGAAGCTAGTTAGCATCTTTGCCACGTGGGTAAGCGGAGCGCGTGTTGCAGTTGCTTTGCACTTTTTTATTACGATTCAAATAGTAACGATGAAATTGTCCATCTTTCTTAATATATATATATATATTATATTAGAGTCTATATTGGTATCTTCAGCATTGCACGTCGTCCATGGAGCAAGGACTTAAATCGTAAATGCACGTGGATTTTCTATGGCAGTTCACCTCGCGTGAACTATTAAAGCTATATGCGGTTCTTGTGGCATCTCCGCTATAATATACATTTTCCCCCATTACATTTCCTTATGCCTCATATGTAGGCATTGCTAGCAGTAGAAAATCAATGCGATGTATGTACCACACATGCTGACTGACCCACCAGTAAATCGGATTCAATGTCTCACTATAGACAGGTTACATCCCTTAAGTAATGTAATAAATCATTCTTTTTGACAGTTCAAAAGGGGAAACCTCCTCTGTGTCACTCGGCTTTTTTTGCAGCACTGTCCATATCTGGTTTTGTCCAGAGGTCATCAGAACAGCGGCTGGTCAGGGAATTGTCCTTTCCCATTATTTCACAGTGAAAGTCATCATGATCCCTACTGAGGACGTAAGGTCATGGCAGAGGTCGTGACCTGCTGTTGAACCCGTCCTCAGACCTGCGATGTTAGCCGTGCTCCCAAGCTGTGTTACACTGTACCCTTTGACCTTCGGGTGATCAGTCATCAGTCCTCAGCATATTGGCTATTCCTTCAGTACATCTTATTCATGCAAGCTGAAAATCAATGTCACCCCTGAGAGTAATTAGTTGTGAGGTTTGGTTAAGTCACTGTGACAGACCTGTCCAAGTGTGTGTATTAAAAACTTGAAAGGTTGGAAATGTATTACAATTAAAATGTTTGGATTTTGTCTTTTTTTAGGAATGCTGATGAAGATGGCTAATTCCAGCTATGACTGACACACCTGATAAGGTAACATTAAGATTTATGCCAGAACTCAAACAAAAGACCAACCTTAAACTTGAAAGGACAAACGCCAAGTGGAATCTGTGTATTCAGTGATTCTTTATATTTCAGATGTCAGGCCACCACTGCCAAATACAGATGGCCAAATGTTGGTCTCGACTCTGCAGACCTAAAGGTGAGTGCTGAAGTCTTGAACACATTTTGGTTGTAGTGCTTTAAGCCAGAGGGCATTGTTGCTGCTGGCACAGTGATGAGTTCACTTTTTTGCCGTTTACCCGTCAGACAATAACGTGGTGAAACTGTGACTAACTGAATTACCAGCATAAAGTCAGCTAGGACTGGTATTACTAATGGCATGTACATTTTCATTCAAATCAATCTTGTTCCTGCTTTTTTATCTTTCAGGTGCCTTAGATTAAACACTATGGAGACGAGATGCACCCAATATCAGCATTTGTGTCTTGTGCTGATCATGAGGTGGGTTCCTAAAGTTAAAAAAAAAAATTTATATTTTGCACTGCTGTACATTTATGCTTCAACCTTAGTTAGATGTTTTCCCAACCTGGTTAAGTTTAATCAACTTAATCTATGACTGGCACAGAAGTCAGACATGGCTATTGCTGTGCTAAGTCTCACATCATTTTTAAAATGTTGAGCATTGGCAACTCATGCAGCCGGAATAGTGATGAGTTCACCTTTTCGCCGTTTACCCATCAGACAACAAAGTGGTGAGACTGTGACTACTGAATTACCAGCTGCTTTGACCCTGTCATCTCCACTGTTGCCCCAATAGTTTTGATTTTATGCATTTACAACAAAGATTTCATATGTAGACAAAAAATGCACATGTAATGTTACATAAGAAATTGCTCTGTATTGAACTGACATTAATTTATCATGTTTAACAGATAAGCAGCTGCTGCAATGTAGCAAAAACATGAGCATCATCTCATCCCTGGTAAGTAAAGCCAATTGTAAAACATATTCACTGTTATTGACGACTCCTGTTTTTAAGTAGTAATGATGATTTCACTTTTTCGCCGTTTACCCATCAGACCAAAATGGGCTGCTGAGAATGTGACTAACTGAACTAAAAGACAATGTTGTGTAAAACCTTACGCGCTGAATTTTCACTCAATCAATGAAAAATGTATTTTTTTTTTATTGTCAAGGTTACAGAGCCAGTTGACTGATCAGATGACTTAAGGTAAACCTTATTTGAAAGGTAAATGCCAACCCCCAATCTTTTTAATTTGTATTAATAGTACATTGATATTTAGTCAGCATTTTAGCAGTTTGTACATCATACTACAAAATGTTCAGTCAGTAACTGCATTACCCTTTTGTGTTTGTCCTCCAGTCTCTTATTTGTCTGAAACTCTTCTCCATGTCTTGCTGTGTTTCTGAAGCTGGTGGATCACAAGTTTAGAGACCTGACTTGTGGATTTTTAAAAAAAATAATAAAGCTTGTTTGCAAAGTGCATTGACTTCATCTTTTGAATTTATTTCCCTTCATATCTCATTAAATTTTTTTCTTTACAACCATGAACTGTATTCAAATGTTGGTCACTGATCACCAGAGGCCTACTGTCACCATTGCATTACATTTAAGGGTTTTTTTTTTTTTTTTTTTTTTTTTGTGTGTGTGTGCCAATTCTATATAGTATATTGATTTTGATAAGTATGCAACTGTAAAGCTCATGGTCATCATCATTAGTTAGTGTGATCTTGTGCTGCTTACCTGTTTTGACTCTTTAAAGGAGTCTTACTCTTCTGTGATGTATGTGTCTGCTCCTGGTGCGTATGCGTAAATAAAACGCAGGATATTCTGGTGAAGCTCATCCAGGGTCAAGTCTCTCCTGTGCAAACCATTGTCATCAAGGTTGCAGGGAAAGATGGCATCAGGTGGAATAATAAGAGCAGAGGCCCCTATAGGAAGATAGGCAACCCAAAGCTGTTAACCTACACACAACACTGGTATCAAATCATAAACCATGGCCAAGATAAAACCTACCATAAATGGTTAAGATGTGTAGGTACAGTATTTTACTTGGTTGTTTTATATCTATTGCCATGCAAAAGACTACCAGATGATCCAGAATAGCATTAAATTACCTTAATTAATGATGGGGCTGATGAAATGTGAGATCTAGGATCAGTGAGGAGAGGGAGATGATTTTATTAAATATGTACCATGCTTGAGAGTGACTGAGTTTTCACAGAGGAGCACAGCAATCACAGCATCTTCCTCCAGTACACATGTTCTGAGACACAACTTGCAGTGGGCCTCAGCCAAAGAGATCCTTTTAATAAAAACCACAAAAAGGACCATTTATAAATGAATGCCCGTGTAACATGCTGAATGAAAAGCAGTTAAATTTGTATCAAGTAGGATAGCAACAGATAAATTAAATCAAGTAGTACAGGTCATGTAAATATTCTGAGAATTAGAACTTAATTTGACATTTCTTCCTGCAGTCGAACTGAAAACAGATTTATTTTCTTAGTTTTAGTTCCACATAAAATATGTCACTAAAGTGAAAAAGGTTTGTAAACATATGTCATAACCCAAATGAAAAATAGTCATCAGAAGATGTTTAAATGAAAGTTCTCCATCTAGTGGATGATAGTGACATTACACTGGACTCAGACTCCTGAGCGCGTACAAACAGTCTGGTTGTGATGCAGAAAGTAAAGACAGAATTATTAAAAGTGCAATTGTTTATCCCAATTTGGCAGTTGGGAGCTTACAGTAGTTTGATAGAGCCCACAGACATCTTCACACCCTGACCCTGTGTTCGGACTCTGCGACTGGCCATGTAGTAACCATGGATCATTTTCTCTGCTCCAGGACTAAGGTCCACTTGTAAACTTTGTGCATGGGCCAACAGCTGAGAGACATAGGATTTATAACAGCAATTGCAACTTAAAGTAAAAATATGAACACAAAAATCAAGGCTGCTAAAAAGGACTTGGCAAGAATATGTTTCTTTACCTCCTGGTAGTCTTGAGAAGAAAAATCCCAGCAGGATGTATAGGGGGGATTTCCAGGTTGTACTGCTTGCTGGAGGGTGTGGACAGTCTGGGCAAGCAGGGTCTGCTCTCCAACCCCATCCCTACACTGAAACACCAGGCCAAAGGCATCTGCCAATTGAATTGGTACGGGACCCATTTCCTGCACACAAGGAAGAGACCGTGCATCAGAAACCCTTTTTATATGCTGTTTTCAAAGTGGTAACATGCTGACATTCTTAACTGACCACACAATCCTCTTCTAAGTTACAAAGTAAGAGATCTAATGAAACCTCTGTTTAACTTTTTATACATTTTATTGTCTACCTCGTGCAAAAGAACAAAACAAAGCATTGATTATTCTCAAGGGCTCTGCTATGTAATAATGCTTTCTGGGCAGGGCGCTTCCTCCAAAAAAAGTAAATTGTCTCAAGTTCCTGTTTTGCCTGTGCTGTCTACAAACAACATCTGAGTTGAATGAGATGTGACATTTTCTGACCTCAGTCTATCGTTCAACGTAAGCTCAAGTTTCAGCAGCATAAAACATAATGTATTTTCCACAAAAATCTCAATTTAGACCTGATAGTACATGTTCAGAGTTTGTTTTAAGTGAGATATATGATAGTAATACAGCACTGTTGTGTTTGGACTCACTGCTGTTCCCAGCAGGGCACCGTCTGCCCTCCCAGATCGTTGAGAGGAGTCTGTGAGAGCCCAGAAGCTGCACTGGACTGGGAAAGAAAGCTGCTGGTCAGCATCCTCACCGTACTTCTTCCCTGGGATGAACACAGACACTGTGCGGCTCTCTAGAACTGAGAAAATTGTATAGGAGAAAAGTACATCAGTTATTATATTTAGCAAAAACTCAACATCATCTTTATAGCTGACATACTCTTCTCGTTTTACCTAATGCCATGACTTACTATATTAATCAGTGGTGCTATACCTGACTGAATGGAATCCAACCTGTCCCTTTTATAACAGGTGAGATCTCCCAACATGCAAATGCCCCCAGCAGCTAATAGCGCAGAACCAGCATGGATGTTGGCAGTGCCTGCTCCATGTTCATCCCGGGACAGAGATGCAAACATCTCCCCTGAGGCCTGATGCCTGACCCCACGACATGCCAAACTCAAGCTGTATGTCATTAGTCTAGCACAAACACAAAGAGTAATGAGTAACGAGGAAGATTAAATATCCGGTTCTGTATAGGTATTGGTCCATTTTGATGTACTGAGTTGTGTAATTCAAATCTCTTAACTTTCCTTTACCTGTCAAGTATGAGAGTGTCAGTGGTGACAACTAGGAAATCCAAGTTGTGAAATGTGTCTTTTGTATCTGCTCTCGTTTGCACCAAGCTGAGCAACAAACCCAGTTTTAGTGTGTTGTACAAGCCTGGAGGAGTGATTTCCAACCCAAAGCAGTGTGCTACAACTGCAGGGAACCTCCAGGGAGAGGAGGCTGTGGCCTTCAACAGTTCCTGGAAACTGACACTGACTTTATGGGGATCTGTAGATAGAATTGTGAGACATGGTGGACTTTTCGAAAAGTGTGAAAAACTATATCTGTTATCAGTATGAATGTGGCAGGGGTTTCTGTAGATTTAACATGAGATAATTTAATGCCTTACACTCTGGCTCCCACGGTCGGACACTATTTGCCTCTACACTCCAGGTAATGTAGGGCCACTGGTGCACGTGAGCAGGAATGCCTAACACCCTGTAGAGTCGGCCGATTCTCATCAAGTTACACAGCTCATCTATGTGAATAAGGGAAACAAAGCAATAACACTCAAAGGGGTTGTTCTCTGCTGCCTAGCGATTATTAAAGAAACATGCATGCCACCTACAAACCACTGCCAAGAGAAACACACAGAGAGGCCTTAAGAACAAAGATTTCTCTGTGTGCGAATTGCACAGCCAGCTAATGAGTGTTCCTTGCACTTATTAACATATATGTTTAGTAACGGGAACCCTGTGTATTGAATTCCTCACCAGGACTGGGTCAACAGAATATGTTAATTCTGGTGCTGAGATTTGCTAAGCTCTCAGGGGTACCAACTTGACAATGTTATTAGAGGGGACAGAAACACTTAATATCCCTCCTTGAGGCACTGTGTGCGGCTGGCTGCACAAAAATCTGTTTATTTGAACTCTACCCCACTAAGTTTGTGTTCCAAAGTTAGCCTCATTTAGAAAACCAGACAAAATTAATGACAACCTTCAATACATCTGACTGGGTGTAAACATAAGTTATTACAACCACATTATTCACATTATTCTAACTGGTAGTGAATGTAATAGATGAGAATACGATTTTACAAACAAATATTACCCCACATTTTGAGGATATTAATCTACAGTATTGTATGTGCTTTAATGTTTTGACTTATAAATGAAAACTGAGCCTTTTAACCCACTAAAACTCTTTTGTTCTATTTTATGCAAGAAAAAGTGCTACATGAGACAGGATCAGCTACAGAACAGACTCTGAAGTTGTTTAGGCCTAGTCAAGGACTCTTCAGCAAAGCAGCTGCATTCTGACACAAATGTCACATATACCAACACCACTCTTCTGCAACTGTTTAGCTGTCATGCACTATACTGTCAAAGTTATTGACATATAAACTAAGACTTACAACAAAAGCTTTAGATGATTCAAGGCTAAATACACAGACAAGCTAACTCAGTTCATACTGTAGGCATGATTATGGCAAAGTTCAAAAACATTGTAGGGTGGGGGTAAAAAACCTTATCTACCTACCTCTGAGAAAGATGGTGATAAACTGGTATCTGAATGAACTCTGCTGATGGGCTTTTAAAACATCCAATGCTTTGACATCAACCAGCTCCACAAGCTGTTTGTCTGTCTCAACAAAATAGCACATGTGCACATGCAGAATGTAAAAAATTAATGTTATTTCCTTTAAAATAATTTAACCCAGTAACCAATTCTGGTAATGTCGCCATTGTCACCTCCCAGAACTCTAAACTTCACGTCCTCTTTCAGTTGCAAGTTGCAGATCATGCAGCTGAAGTTATTTCTCACAGTAGCTGACTCTGTGGCTCCTGGTGCATGGACTCGGATATGGTGAAACCCTAAAGCCATGATTGCAGAAATATAATCAAATGTGGATCCACTTGTAAATCTATGAATACTTGTCACTGGATTGTGTTAAAACATACAATTTGTGTGCATGAGCCCAACTTAGCGTGGTCCATCTTTACAGTCAGTACTACTAAAGCTGAGAGCTAAAAATGAGGGGTGAGAGGTGAGAAAGTGTCTCTTACTACCCTTAGAACCGGGGCAGTCATCATCACCGCAGAGGAACCGGGCCCCCTGCGTGTATTTCGTGACCCTTGTTATGGCAATGACCAGGCCCTCCATGGAGACAGGCCTCATGTGGCCGAACCCACGAGGAAAACAACAAAGATCCAGCATGTACTCAGGGAAAGGAGGCAGGTGTGTCAACCTCAGAAGCACATTCACCTCAAAATAAGTAACCACAAGACACAATGTAACAGGAGAGTTGAAAAACCAGTCTACTCAGGTGCAAACACGGAAGTGTACCAATAATTTAACAATAACATAATAATGAGCTAAATATAGAAGAGGTTTATTCATACCTGACTCTCTGTGTAAATTTTTTCAACAAGTGAAAGAGTCTTTACGGCCAAGAAGCATACCTGAATTGGGAGGTGGGAAGATGTTAACCTCGTAGAAGCAGTTTACACTTGATTGTTGATGGCCGTTTGCTCAGTTTTTACTTACAGACCGAAACAATGCTGTTGCCTTCATGGGGTCATGCAGTACACAGTGACCCAATAAGGGATCCACCTCTATCACATCTGAAGGGTTCACACTGATACAAAACCTGTACACTGCCTCGGTGTGTTGAGGATCTGCAAAAAGGAAGAATAGTTGAAATACAAGCTTAAACACGGCTCGGGGGTTTTAGCGTTCGTGCTAACAACTGCTAGCTAATGTTTTATTTTCTTCACAGCGGGTTTACCGTTGAATTGTTTACAGTCCTCGGTCAGTTTCTTAAGGCCACCACTTCTGTCTAAATAGACTAGAACTGATTCTTTCAACGATAAATGGCCGGCCATTTTTCATTTAACGGTAAAAGGGAAAACTTTTGTTAGCTAGCATCGCCGCGCTTGACAACAATCCTCGGCCGTTTCCCGGCAACGTTGGCGCGCGAGCTTCATGCAAGTTGCCATAGGCAACACGGATCAGGATGTGACGCCATTAAATATATAATTTCATCAAATTACAAATTATGACTATAAAAGACACAAACACTCTCAGACCATGTTTCTTTGATTTTTTAATTACTTTAGGAGGAGGAGTACAGGACTACTGAATTACCAGGCAAAACAAAGCGTTGTGGATTTTTAATATCTGCAATTAAGAATAAATGTTAAAGCATAAACCCCCCCCCACAAATCATCAAAAATAAAAACAAAACAAAAAACAAAGGTAACTGAAAAATAGTTATTTTTATTTTACAAATGTGACCTATATAAACCAAAATGCTTAATTCAGTGGTCTCTCAAGTAATCCCTATTTCCAGCTTAGTTAGTATGAATATGATACACAAGTTTATTTTTACAGTAATTACATGGACAAACACCCTTCCAGTGAAATAGTGTTATTTTTAGTCCATTAAATTGTTCAAGTTTTTCAGAAAACTACTCATTCATGTGATTCAAGGGACCAATTTAAGACTTTATGACGACTTTTAGAAACCACCAGAAATTGCATTAATGGAGAATGGCTGTCCTCAATTTTTTAAAATATCATCTGTTATGTATATATATTTATATAAATACAATTAAGTAAAAAATAAAGACTGTTCTGGTGCTCTTTGTTCCAACCCAAATCTGTTTTAAGTGCTGTTTCTTCTCAGCTGTTTGCTTTGGCTTCATAGAATACATTTATCCATGGTATAAATTTCTTCCCTTTAATCAAAAGAAGTTACAATAGTTAAGGCATTTGAAGATCTCATCAGGAATGTTTCATTGGAAAGAGTCATCAGAGGGTGGGGCATAAGAGAAGCCCAAAAAGGCATCGTCAGCCTCCATTACGCTGGCATTGACTATGGAATGTTCTTGAGACCAACAGATCGAGCTGGGGACCATCTCTTCTGTGAACTCGGGGTCGAAGTTTGAGATATCAGAGTAAGAGCTCTAAAAAAAAAACATTGGGGGAAAAGGAATAAAAACATGGGTCATATTGGCAATAATATAACAAATATATATATATATATA
>CM076667.1:10995836-11040968 GCA_038496675.1 Rachycentron canadum
ATATATATATATATATATATATATTTATAACTGCGTGCATGCATTAATAAAGCCGATTCATTTAATCACATAAAATACAAGTTCTAGCATTTGTCTTGATTTTGTTTTAAAAAGGGATGTAAAATTAAGAGTCAAACATATGGAGGTCAGGAGAGTTTCTAAAAATCCATTTTATGAAGTAGTTTAAAAGATGGTACTTCATTAGGCAACCTCCATCGTTATTTACAGCACTTGTGCAATATTGTGCAATGAAATAGACTAGAATTGCAATGCATTCAACCATTATGAAGTATTTTACAGTGAGGTTTTGTTGATAGTCTTAACAGAGGTCATTTTTTGAAGTTGTGGGACTATTTTACTGAATTCAACTGTTCAGGTTGTGCATATTTTTCTTTTTTAGTGTCTAGGGATCACAGAAAAAGGGCTCTATGCAAGAATATCAATTCATAGCATATGAGGAGATGTGATGATCTATATTGGGAGCCAGAGCTAATCCCTGCACATCCACACAGGTGTTTTCAGATATTCAGTCTGATTACACCTCTCGCTCAGATCTTACACACCTACAACAGAAGAGCTCTAAACAGGCAGTGAAATTGAAAACACGATGTGGGTTGACAATGATGTGAAGGTGCTTTGGCATTAAATGTTGCATTGTGGATTTACTGCATCCATGCAAGTGACTTTTGTTAAGGCCAAGAACAGTCAATATATGTATACTGTGTTAGATTGTAGTATAAAAATTTGATTACTGAGTAAGACACAAAATATTTACCACTCTGGGTTTGAATGGGGGAGGGATCTTCTTTTGCTCAAGGTCATCCCAGTTGATGGAGGTGAAGAAGTTGTGTGCTTTGATTTCATTCTGAAAATGAAGAATACATAGAGAGCTTGATATAATTCTGTCTTTATAGATAGTTTATAAATACAGAAATCATTAATACCATCTTATGTATTACCAATTGTATGGTTTATACAGATTGGCCACCAGAGGGAGCTTAGAAATAGGAAATTGTAGTGTCTGGATTGTGCAAATGACTTACAAAGTCATCCCTGGACCCCAGTCTGTGTGTGCCATCTTTCTCCAGTAGGCCCTGAAGTAGAGACCAAGCAGTGCTGGACGCACCAGGACGCATCGCTAGCGGCTTGTGGAGGATGTTGTCATACATCTCGTGTGTGTCTCTGCTGTAGAATGGTGGCTAGGACATAAATATAAAAGAGAGAAGTAGAGGTATAGAAGTGAGTGAGACAGCACATCAAGGTGTTATAGCACTAAAACCAATTGTGAGATTTTGTGCAGTTCATCAGTACGTACATCCTGTTATAACTAAAAACATTCTGCGCAAAAGTAGTAAAGGCTGCCTATCAAAGAAAATAATATTCACTGCCAACTGTGTTGTATATTGTGAAAAACAGCACAATACAGGAGGAGATAAAATGGTGCTCACAGTAAAAACTCACCAGGCCAAAGAGCATTTCATACAGAACTGAACCCAGACACCACCAGTCTACTGTATTATCATATGGCTGCTTCCTCAGGACCTCTGGAGCCAAGTACTGGTTTTAGGAAGCACACAAACATAATAATATAACATTAACTTTGACATTTTGCTTCTTAGACTTAAAATATACCAACCAAATATATTTCAACAACTATTTTTGCTCATTAAAGCCTATTATACTCGCTGGAAAAAGTGACTTATATCCTACACATACAGTAGTATGGTAAACTGGAATATGCTCATGCTCATGTATAATGATCAACCACACTCTATTTCAAAAAGACTGTCAATGATTGTTACTTTTTGACACCGAATGTGAGACTTTTTTTTTTTTAAATACCCTGTTGCAAAAGTGGTAATAAGCAGACATGTTATTCATACCTCAGGTGTTCCACAAAATGTAGTGGTAGTATCTGTCTGGGAAATGCCCTCCTTACACAATCCAAAGTCTGTCAAAATGATATGCCCCTTTAAAGAGAGGACACAGGGACGTTTTTAGACAACATGTGCCACACAAGCAGCTCATTATCCCCAGGGACTGAGGATTCTATTGTTGCCCAGGAATGTTGGCTGCAGCGTAGCTCAGTCGGTCCCATTCACCGTTCACTTTCTCAATAAGGCTAGGCAGGAAAATCATTAGTAAAACCTAATCCAATCACACACATTCTGTTCAGCTGGAGCTGGAAATGACACGGTAGTTGACTGGTGGTACAAATATTCCTTAAATTTGTGCTGTGCACTGTATATTATGTTGTTGTGTAATAAATACACAGCTATTGTTTGTGTAGTGTTGTTCCATACACTTACAAATACTCAAAATAATATCTAACAGAAGAAATTGGTTGCTGTGCCACCAATGTATATTTTCTGTAATTTACTGTTATTATTGTTTATTATAGTTAGTATATATAGTTGTATTATAATTGCATCAGTTATTTTTGTGGTTTTAAAACAGGAATACTCACTTCCTGGTCAAGGAGGATGTTTTCTGGCTTCAAGTCTCTGGACAAAATGAACACAAACCAATGAATTTCAGCTAGTAACACATAGATGAAGGTTTTAGTAATAGTAAATTAATGGTAACCAAACATTCTTGAGAAATCTTGGACGAGCCACCAGGAGAAGTAGATCTATAGATCTAAATGCTACTTTAAAGACAACAGCAACGTCTACTTTGGTAAACATTTGTGTAAATGGCTGGCAATTTATATTCTCACTTTTTCTAGATGTGACCAATTTTTAGAAACTCTGCAAATTTGTCAAGAGACATGTCATAAATATTATATTAAACTTGTTAACTTACATGACTCTCCATCATACCTGTAAACAATGTTGAGGGAGTGCAGATATCCCAGTGCACTTGCCATTTCAGCAATGTAGAATTTTGCTCTGGGCTCTGGAAACGTCCGCTCTTTTTGAAGGTGGAAGAAAAGCTGAAATTATAAAGTTCCGGTGGATTATTTGTTAATATATATAATATCAGCCAGAATAATATAAAAATCTAATAATTAGCCATTATTTGACACTTTCTTGTACGGTCTACTAATGCACCACCATGATTGTTTCACCGAGCTGTTCATATGTACATTGTTCCTTCATATATGTAACATATGTATGTTGGTTGTTGACACTTTACTGGAAACTTGACAGTTTACTGAAAAATATAAATACTGATCTCATTTCACTTTTATCTCAAAGATCTAAGTATAATCTTGTTCAGAAAGATAAGAGGCTGATTTACTTGGGTACAGTCAATTTCACACAGTAAGTCACACATGGCAACTTTATAAAGGCTGAACACACTTGAAAGATATCAATTGAGGTAGTTGCATTCAGAGCCATTCTTTATTCTGAGTAATGATGTGACCTCTGATAAGGATTTTAACATGAGGATATGTTTACTAGCTGCACTGCTGCTCTGAGGAATTGTATCCAAGTGGTTTATTACATATTTCCTCTATTACTACCGTTCTCAGTTGTTCTTGTCCTTGTGACTCATTTCTTTATGACTGTATTTTTCACAAAATTAAAACAACTCACTTCTCCTCCATTGATGAAATCCAAGACAAAGTATAACTTGTCTGTGGTCTGGAAGGAATAATGAAGCCCAACCAGGAAAGGGTGTTTGACATTCTTCAGCAGCACATTGCGCTCTGCCATGATGTGTTTTTGCTGATTTGAAAAATAAGTCATTTTGTAGGAGACCAATAATTCATGTAGGCATTACTGAAATATGGACAGGGTCAGGGTCATATTGGATAGTAAATTTTTTAAAAAAATTACCTCTTTTCTGTTCAGAATGACCTTTTTCTGTAAGACCTTGACTGCATAATACTTTTCATCATGTTTCAGTTTTGCAAGGAAAACCTGCATCACAAGGGAGAGAAATCATGTTGAACATTGCCTCAAAAGTGTAAAACAAAGTAATTCCCAATTTGATTCTCACTTCCTACATGGACAGGCCTACACATGCAGAACTAAAACTTGTTGCTACCCCAAAAGACAAACAACACAGAAACACTTCGAAACTTTACTAACTTTATAACTCACGCAATCTAAGTTTAACAATACTGTATATCCATCAATATAATTCTTATGAAACTTATTTCAAGGTAATGAAACTATTACAATAAAGGCAAGATTTTATTTATACAAAGAGAGCCACAAATTTGCAATCTTTTGAATTATCACTGTGAGCTGAAAAGAAAGCAACTGAGTTTCCAGTATTGCATTGTTCACATACCTTCCCAAAACTTCCCTTTCCTATGACTTTTAAAAAGTCAAAGTCTGTGGGTTTGGCACTGAAATACAAAATTACAGCACATTCATTTCACTAATGTAAAAAGTTAATTTATGTTGTTATACAACTACAATCTTTAAAATAATTACTAAAAACAGGAACAGAGCCCGCTTTGTGCTAAAAACCTAAAAAAAAAAACATACTGTGGATTTCCAGAGGGTCCCAGGTTAATGTTTCTGGAGGTAGAGTTATTCTGTTAAACAGCAGAAGACATAATAGAGATTGGTCACAAAGATGTAACTAATAGCTCAAACTGACACACTCCACTTCTTTATCTTTGTTATGCAAACAAAATAAGGGCAATTTGTTTATTGTCTGTATTTATTTTAGGTCTTGATAAACTCAGTCTGGCCATAGCAAAAATAGAAGAAGAGAATCTAACTACTCCACTATATCTGGGCCAACATATCAACCTCAAAATATGTATTCAGCAGGATAACAAAATTATAAATAAAAGAAAAAAAAGAAAAAAATCCATCAAAATTGGTTGACTGGTTACTTACTTTGTCATCTTCATCCTCAGATGCATCTGAAAAGTTTTTTTTGTCCATCGCTAGAAAGGTCCTCACATCTGGACTGAAAAGTTCAAGAAAGACCAAACGGATAAATAAGAGAAAGACATGAAGTTAAGCATGACCAAATCTTTACTAATAACCAATACCAAGAACCAATTTTCATTTTCATTATCTCGTTCATGTCAAGTGTGAAGCCTGGCTAAATGATTTGGATCTCATTAGCTTGCTGGATTCAGATCATTGAAGCCATTCATCTTGACACAGTCAGTAATATAATAACAAAGAACAACAAAACTTACTTGTTGCAAAGCTGAGGATGTGAGACAATTCGCTTGATGAATTCATGCAACCCTGCTCTTCTTTGCTTGATGAACTCTGTTGGGTGGATGATATTCATGTGTTGATATGATATTCATGTGTTGCAAAAAAAAAAAACAAACAAAAAAAAAAGCAAAACCAAAAAAAACTAATAATAATAATAATAATAATAAAAAATAAAACACTGCGCTCCAACAACATCAACTTCTGATGGCAGGTTTCTGTGTGGAAGTGTGTACAGAATTATTGTGTAATTTTTTTTGTCACACAACATAACATGAGCATAGAGTGAAGACTTACCAGGGTCAAAGTTATCCCCGAATATCCTCTTGGCTGGAATTTTCAAGTTCATAGAGGGAAACTGTTTTCTTAACTGCATTAAACAAAATGAGAGCAACAGAGAAAATTACGCAAGGGCTAGGAAAAATCCATGGTCACAAGTAAATAATTATTCTAAATGTAATTGCGACCAGCAGGACGCAAAAGTTACTTAATATGCAATAAAACTAAAATGCTCTATGTTCCATCACTCACTGTGTTGTAGAGTTTGTCAAACTCTGCATATCTCCTGAAGACAAACCATTCCTGTTGTCCAACAGAGACCATCACTTTGTAAACCTACAAAAATGCAAAGGGCGTCCATGTAAACACAAGAATTACTATCAAATGCTAATATGGTTGTTAATATGCTAATATGGTCACAGATATAAACATTTGTGGAAATAATTTTATTCAGACATGCCATCTGAACATGAATGAACAGGATTTGTGCACGCACTGTGTAACGCTTTTTCTTGTCCCTCTGCTCATTGTGGCAGGGTATGCTGACATTGGGGAGACTGGATTGCTCCTCCATCTTACGGGCTGTTGGCATTCAAAGGTACAAGGTCATGAAGTAATGGGTCCTCCAGGGTAAGACTTCAAGTATACAGCTGGCCCATCCCCATTCTGGGTCACTACTGCAGAAGAGAAAACAGAACAGACCAATCTGTTATTCAGGAAGTCAAACTGGTGTTCATCTGATCTCTACACATTTTCATCTCACAGAGGTTAAGATGCCTATGCCTGATAGGATACAGGCTCAATGTATAAGATGTTATTCTTTTAATTATTTTACTTTTACTGAGGGATTTCTTTGATGTTTGAGCTCTGTTGATTTGTCATTTATCCATCTTTTTCCCCCACTCATCACCCAAAGGTACCAGAGGGCTGCTTTTCTCATTGTCTGTGGTACAAAAGAACACTTGACCACCACTTGCTTGCCTGCAAGTATCATATTTGGCTTTAGGAAATAGCCTTATGCCAGGGGATGACCTTGTAAAGACGAACATATGGATACTTTACTCAAAGTAGTTGTGTGGTGGGCATCTTGACTAAGACCACTTATGAAATAAAAACATTTTTTTGGCCTTGCAAATGGACAAATTTGAAGTCATTTAACAAATATGTCAACTATGACTGACTTTGAAAAAATCTTTGGCCTTTAAAAGCATTCCAAGTTGAAACTTGTCAAAAGGTCTCTCTGCTTGTTTAAAGAGTAAAGATTGTTGCATGAGTGCACAGGCAACAACAAGAGAGTCAGTGAGCTGCAACATGACAGTAGGCAGGCTCCCTCCTACTGAGTAACCAGTTAACTCTCTCCCTCCTCAGAGTGTGAATGTCCCATCTTACCTCTCATCTTATTATTCATTGCGAGAAAACATTTAGATTAAATGGAAAATACTAGTAGAGCTTTGGCTATTAGTGGCGATATTCATCATTTTCAACTATGAAAGCTATGAGTGTCTATCTGTGTAGCATCCTCCCCATGTATTCATCTCACACACTCCCTGTCTGACATGAACACATACAAGCCCACACTCATTAACACAAACACACGCAAACACACACACGCACACACACACACACACACACACGCACACACACACACACACTACCTCTCTCATACATGCTGGGTCTGTGGCATTTTCACTTGCTGTGGTTGGAGGAAAGGTATTTTTAAATAACCTTCCAGGGGTCTTTGAAGCTGAAGTTACATAATAGGTTAAGAGTAAAAGCCCCCGGAGCTATTCTTCCCCAACATTTAAAGAGAGAAACCAAGCTAACTGCTGAAGAGACCCTGATGACTGTTAACAATAGGTCAAAACCTCACTTCCCTGAAGGTGAAGAAAAAGGGGCAAACTTCATTATAATAGCAAAGAGTCAAAGAAGTCGATTACAACCACTTGTGATAGATGCTATCTTCTGTATTAATCTGAACTGGGGACAGGACATAAAACTATTATATGTACAATAAATGCCAAACACTGTGTGATCTGACTAGATCTCTGTTATGTAAGGTCTGTTTCTTTTACAACAAAGCTCTTTGTCTGCTGCTGTGATTTGTCCATTGTTTGATGTTCGTGAGGTCAGCCTTGTTTGTTCAGTAGTTTTTGTCCTTCTAACCACAACCGTTGTTACTCTCACCATCGTTTGCTCACAACACACAGAAAACCTGCCTTAACTCAACTTTCTCCCTCTGCGTATTGATCTGAATGCATCCTGGAGGGATATCTCATTCTGCTCACGTTGGGGTGAGGGAACAGCAAAAGAGCAACCCTATTTAAAATGCATGTGCGCTATCGGAAGGACCTTCATGGCCTCTTCATCACTAGCCCCTTTTTCTCTTTTGTTCCTACTATTGACTTTCTTTTAGTCTCAGTTTCACCCATCTCATTGATACTAACCACAAAGAGACCAACAGCATTAACAATTTCCTTTCTCACAACTGTTGTCACTGTCATGCTGAAACTATTAAAACTTTGGTTAAAATTAAGATTAAAAAAACATTTGAGAAACTAGAAGAATATTTGGCATTTATGCTTGAAAAATGACTGAAATGCTAATCAAAATAGTTGCATATATATTTCAACTCATTGATTAATCAATTATTCCAATAAGAGAATCAGCTCTAGTTAAAATTGTCTCTTGAAAACAGTATTATTGTAGGAAATCAACACCAACAACAAACCTAGACTGCAACTACAAGGTTTGTCCTCTCTACCAGCCAATTTGAAGGTGAACAGCTGGATCCTTTTATATTTTTATAACCTGAAGTTTGGGAAAATGTGGTATGCACACAAAAATGGCACGCTGCTTTCCTGAACTGCCTCACATCTGTGTCTGTTTTCCTGGTTAACTGACTCTATACGTCACAGGGTAGGACCCAACTTTCAACATTCCAGAAATATTTATGTTCAAGGGGGAAACTGTTGAGTACAACTTACATTTTCAGACAACACTGATAATGCTCCACACCCACAAACAGAAATTGTTAAATTTGTTATAAGGAATGAAAACAAAGTCTGGAAAGGCATAAGGAATATGAAAAGGAACAAGATTAATGTTAGGCATAGTCTCTAACCACAGTTTAAGCCCAACCATCCCCTGCATTCATGCCACAACATGAATTAACTTGTGCTGACAGCCATAAATACGCTAGGCTACTACATGGGATCAAAAATAGCTTTCTTCCTGCTTAGCTCAGACACACATCCTTGCCTGTGGATATCCTACAAGGATGTTGAACATACATTTTTTCACTGTGTGGCTGTGTATCATGCGTGACAAGCACAGTGAGCGAGAAAACAAAGGAGGAGTCACCGCAGAATAGTAAATCCCATGTGAAAGCTCAATCAGTCATGCGTTCACTGATAAACACAGAAAAAAGGACCCATGTATACAAAAAATAGTTGGTTGTTGTGGTAACCACACAGAGGCCTGTTTTGAACTTACTCATCAGTACATGAACAGGAAGAACCCATTTCAGACAACTCCACATATAACCTCTATCGTTACTAGGTTTTAGCTATAGTACAACTCAACAGTTGAAAGTAAAAAAAAATTCATTTTTATCTGTACCTCAGTTTAATGCATCAGGCACACATGCCTGATTGAAGGGGTGCAGCTGGAGAAGTGCATGGGCATAACCTCAAGTCAACCCCGGTTCGTGCAACCAACCTCAGCATCTGGACAAATTCCTACACTAACCTGACTGTCCAGACAGCTTACAGACATCCACAGTCAGCATATCGTGTCTCTGACTTCCTTTTAGAAACACGCCTGAACCAGCTTGCACTGACAAAATAAATGGTACATCAGCTGTAGAGAATTAGAAATCACAGAATTGGGTTGAACTCTCTAGCTGGGCACATCAGGTCCTCATGCGAGATTTGAATCAATGTTGGCTGGTGTTTTCAAACTACCACAATTCAATTATAACAGATGTAAGGATCTCAAATATAGGAATATGTGAATTTATTAAAGTCATTTTTCATGATTTGAAACCTTTACCAGCTGTGAAGCTTCTCAGCTCACAATAAGCCAAAAGTAAATTAAGCAAACACAGGAGATAATATTAGAATTAAAACAATAATATTTTAAATTACAGAATTAAATTTAAAAAATAATATTAGAAGACTGCAAAATTGTGTTTGCCCCATTTGTTGTCAGCTGCACTTCTCCTCAAAGCATGACAAGTGGAAAAATATTCACATACCAATCATGCACCTTAGAAATGCTGGTATGCCACTGGCCACACCACATAGCTGAATCAACATCCAATATGGGAATTCATGTTGACAGCTGCTGGGGTCTGCCACATCATTTCTGCATTCAGAAAACAATTATATGGAAGTGGATAAAATTTTCGCAGACAGCATCGAAAGGGCCTGACTTACTTCTGTTTTTTTGGCTCAATGCTTTTTTCCCCAAGGCTATGTGTACTTACACCTGTACAACTTTTAAAATCTCAGCAAAGATCACGTGTATTACAGGAAAGAGCCGAGCTATTGCAGGCGATGAGGAGGAAAAAATGAGCCAAAGGAAGGAGGAGCTGAGCGCACACACTCAAATTAAATACACACACGCACATACACACGAAAATGAAAGGTTTGTCATGTACTAACAAGCTCCCACGTGTAATACAATCTGTAAGCAACAACGAAGGCCCATAATTACACAATTTCTAAGATTGTGGTGTGTGGTACTGAAGCTAACTTAACTTTGTTTATACTATTTTGTTTGGTTGCACTTCTGCCCAGTGTGGTCTCCGAATAGTAAAAAAAGTTAATGTTATTTAATGGCTAGCTCAATATACTACTTCCATTAACACAGTGCATCGTATGCTAGGTAGATATGACCCTTAAGCTAGCCAGCGCAACGGCAGCAAAAGGAGACCAAGGTAACGTTTACATGAACATCACGTACCTTACAGTATTTTTGATGCGGTATGCGCCAATTCTCGTAGATCCAGATGGGATATGTCGCTCTACAACAAGTAAAACAAACCAAACATTTGCCTGGCTTCAGTTAGGGCAAAGGGGGGGCCCCCAACTTCCCTAAACTTAAAGTGTAATTTCTTAGTGCTCGTAGGCGTCTGACAAGTGAGGGAAGCAGGAAACATCAGCGTTTCCTTGCCGTTGAAAGTTCCAATGAAATTTGTCACGGGACCTCACAGCTACAACCGCTGTCAAGTGATCGGGAACACGCATGCGTACTTCCGGTATGGCATTTCAAAATATAACACCGGAAGAAGTTAAGTGGTGGATTGTTGTTCAAACAGCTACTAAAGTACCACTTGAGCATTTCCTTCTTTGTGTTACTTTATGCTCCAATGCATTTTCTGTCCTCTTGTTAAAGTAAACTTCGCAATATATTTTAATGCATTTTTTGTAAAGTGGTTTTGATACTTTTACGGCCTGTGATGGCTGGATCATCCCATGGTAAATGCAGGCATCTGTACAAAAGTGTGTATCTTCTCACATTCAAAGTACACAAATTAAACTGATCTATATAGGAATATGCACCATATTAATAAGTAAAGTATTAAGACAAGGGTGTTTTACAAGATCATGTAGAACCTGTTCAAAGCCCCCTGTCTATATTGGTTTTAGATGTTTATTTCTGCATATAATCAGATAAATTTGGCATTAATCAAATGACCAAAAAACAGTGCAGAAAATAAATCCTGCTCTGGTGTATTTGCCCACTTCCAAATCCAGCCTTGCCAATAACTTGCACTCCTTCTGCTCTATACAAGATAGGTTAGATCTTTACTGCTGTTGCTAAAAATAATTATGAAAAATAATGGCATTCCTAACAAACTAAATTTGTTCAGGTTTGCAATATGTAGTATTTGCGTGGATAAAATACAAATAGTTTTCTTAGGCTTTTAATACTTCTCATTGTATGTTTATCTAGTAGTTTAATATTATAAAATGTTTTTGTGATCAGGCTTCAAGAATTATTTCTTAGGGGCTTTTATTTTTGGAGTGATGTTCCTATTTTCCTGTATTGGTATGGTTCCCTTGACATAACTTCTTTTTACGCTCAGAAATGACAACATTGAGAAGTCAAACAGTTGCACAGTGTCACCTACAGGTAGAAAGGCAGGACATACCTAATATCCAAACCCATCCTTATCGTCCTAATTTTACAAGGATGGACATCAAGAGTTCATGGCCCGTAACAGCCAGAAAAAGTTAACAAGAGCAACAAGGAATGTTGATATATCATTACATTGATCAAAATTCTGGGATGGGTAAATATGCAATATAAATGATGTATTAATGAATTACATGTGACAAGTGTGGGATGATATCTCCGAAAATATCTGCGAATTATGGTTTGAACATCCAATGCTGACATGTCAAAATCCTTACAGACGCATTGCACCACTTACCCTTAAAAAGGGCTATGTCCCGAGTCGACCTACCTGCCAAGAGCTGATACTACGCAGACGAGGAACAACCAGAGATGCCGTGATGAATCAAAAGGAACAATACGCGTGATCTGTAAAAATATTAAGCTGAGATAACATATGAACAAAACACATTTTCAGTGGCAAATATTGTCTTTTGGGCTTTATTTGCATTAAACGAAAAAAACGGGCAGATGCCAAAGTTTTGTCCAGAAGGTGTCAGCAGAATACAAGTCAACAGGGCTGTAGACTATATCGTGGCAAAACAAGAAGTTGAATGTTGTAAATATTCTCTTGCAACTTTCGCAAGAATCTCAAGCTTCAAATCTTCTCAAATATTATGCACTATAACTCATAATCTTTGCATCCCTTACAGAACAACACAATCATGCAATGTCAATGCATTCACGATGCACTCCAATATAGACTTCCATCCTCTAGTTTAAAAAATAAAAAAGTTATATTCCACGTTTATGTTTCTGTGAATACGTTTTGTTGAATATTAACATCAATAACATTTCAGCACTGCGGAAAAGGAACATAAATGGAAATTTGCTCCTAGTAAGACTGAGGGGATAAAAGCATCCTTATATTCCCCCTGAAAGTCCCCCGCACCCCATATTGAGCCACCATTGCCCCAATGAAAAGATCCATTCTAGTGAAAAAGGTGACAGTACAGTGTCTAAACTAACGCCCGCCTCCTCATATTTTCGACGAATGAAACTAAACCCTTTTCAACTTTTTGACCAATCGCGAGCGGACATCTCGTCGCCCGTGACCAATCAGTTTCGAGTACTGACTCTTCTTTTCACAGCCCCGCTCCTGACCAATCAGAAGCGAGGCCGCCTGCACAGAGGGCTGGGCGCGAGAATCGGCGGGATGGACAAAAATCATAACGCCAAACAGAAGTACAGAAAAGTGAGAGAGAAACAGCCCGGACAGAGACTAATGGAGGTAACGTGGTAGTCTCTGCAGCTTAATATCGGCTTTTGTTGCAGTACTTCCACCCAGAGAGAAGCGCCTGAAGAGACACAGTGACGCTTTACTTTGGATAAGATGTTATCGACAACAATCAAGGCTTTTACCGAGAGAGCGTAACGTTATGGACTGTGCGATATGTTAGCGCGCTGGCTAGCTGAATAATGCTAGCTAGACACTGCCACGACTCAGAAGAAACCAGCAATGACTGACAGCGATTTCTATGGATACACATCTATTAAAGCGGATTTTTAGAGAGCAGCCAAACACAGGTTCGTCTTTGAAAAGGTTCAATCATCCCGCTGACTGTCATGGACAACGCGAAAACACGCAGGTGGGTGCCAGCAATAATAATACAGCGCTGTTTCATTATCTGCCGCGTTAGCCATCTGTCCCAGTAGCGAGTGCTTGTGTGCAGCTCTAGTATAAAAAAAAAACAAAAAACATAGCAGCAGCTGGTTTTGGATGAGTGAGCTGTTGATGCAGAGTGGAGAAAGTTTCATCTCTGACAGTATAACGCATCATGCATGTGCACCTGCACAGTTATATACAGTCCTCTTATGACATGCGTGTGCGGTAGATATTATTATACATATTATTATAATGAATAGATAACAATGTGCCTCTCCCAGTAGCGTGAGAATAAATGTGGATATTGTGAACTATAAAGGATTACTCTGTAAATCCTGAAATGTGTTTTAAACGCGGGCTACACTGTTGTTTTCTAGGTGTTGTTGAAACTACAGTAGTGCTGTAGTTGGTTAAGTACAGAGTGAATAATAGTTTTTGCTCCGCATGGGAGGCGCGCAGCCCATAACAGTAGTTATGTAACAGCAGCATCCTTGGAAACATAACTTTCAGCTGACAGGTCAGTCAGATGAGTTGCAATGAATAAAAGGTTGGGTTTTTTTTTCTCTGCAGGTCAGATTCCCCCCTTAAAGAAAAAAAACCCCACAAATTAAAAATGCTTTATCAAATAAAATATGGGATGTTTTCACATTGCATCAATGCGTTCCTGCCATGAGAAAAAAGGCAGTTCAGAAAGTACCTAAGAGTTTCCAAAGGCAGTTTTTTTTTTTTAGATACCTCAGTGTCAAAACTTACTTAAAAAACAGATTTGTGATTAGACTGGAGAAGTTAAACTGGCCTCTTGAGCTGACCAAGGTGGGACCAATATTTATTGTTTAAGGTCAAATTCACAACAGCAAGGTGGATAACATTAAGGATATTTAAGTGTTAAATATACAGTTCATAATGAAATAAGTTAATAAATTGTTAGTTGATCAACATCATATTAAAGACAAACTTTATTGTTAATGGATTCATCTGATTAACCATTTATCAAGCAAAATCGTTAAACCAGACATTTGCTGGTTCCAATTATGTATTGATTACAGTTACTGATATAAATCAACAGATCAATCAAAAATGAAAATTACTGTAAGTTTAAGTTTTACTGATGATTATGTTCATTCACATCTGGAGATAGATGGGTGGTTTTCTTTCTTGGGTTTGACCTGCACATCCTTAATCTTACAATATCCTATTAACTGTTCATGACTAATGACAAAGTATCACTAATGCAGGAAATACAGTGAATGGTTGGTGCATTAGGATCTATGTTAAGTGGGTACATAATGTGTTTAAACAAAAAGTGAAGAGGTTATACAAGTCTGCCTCCTTTTTTGAAAACTTTTTGAACTGGACCGTTAGGACTTTGCCTTTCCGCTGACCACACCCCAGCACACTACCTCCTCCATCTAAATGACGCAAACACTCACACACCTCTGGAGGTGAAAGAGTCTGTTGATGTGGGCTCAGCCCTCTCCTGCAGCCCCTTCATGCCCCTCCTTCCTGTTCAGCCTATGGTCCAGACTCAATTCCCCACTTCTCTTTGCTTTAGTGAGGGAATCAGGCCACATTGAAATTTCAACTGGCATGTTTAAGTTTCTGCACAGAAGGAGAGCTTCATCCACAGTCTGATACAAGCCCAGAGGAAAGCAGTGTTTTCCCCCTGTCTGTGTGTCTGTCCAAGTACATTGTGCATGTGTGCCTGCTAAGGTTTGTTGCATGTAAGAGCCCTTGGGAGCAGCCAACTTAATTTCTTCTCTATTTATTAAAGTCTGCCCCACTACCACAAAGAAAGTGTTGCCCAGCAGCAAGTTTTATGGGAACACAGATGTCCAGTGCTACCTGCCAACATCTTGTGTCATTAGAGAGGAATTTTGTGTTCTTGTATGAAGTCCTACATGTGTACAAGTTGTGACTTTCTCTCTTGTTTATTCTGACAATGATCTGGTGAATCATATTGTGGTCCAGTGACCACAGTTAGTTTACATTTCACAGCACGTTCCTGCTATGAGGAAAAAAGACAGTTTAGAAAATACCTAAGAGTTTCCAAAGGCCATACAGTGTTGTCTTACTAAAAAACAACTTGAGTCATTTTTAGCCTTGCTAGAATGACTGAAATCCCTTTTGTATTTCATTTTTTTGCTTGTGTTGGTTGTGACCTTGAAAGTGTATTGCCTGTCTGCAACCATAGGTGCATACACTGTGTGCTGACGCTCTTCTTTTCAGTCTAACACAAGTTTGTCGAATGAAATTGCCAGGTGCTATTATATGAGTCACAGTCTTGAGTCATAGTCTTCAGTATCTTTCCCCAATGTTCTTTGATCATCACAGCAAAGACCAATTCAACCTAATTAATTTTACAAATCTATTAAAAATCCACTTAAAGCTCACTTCCTTGCACTATCCTTCACCTTGATCACTGACAAGCTATCCTTCATATTAGGATTATGGATTTGCAAAAGCATAGATTTTGAGATCTAATCTGGCAACAGTAAAACACTGGACACCGATAGAATTGAAACCAACACAGTGACAATATTAGCAATTTCTACGCAATGCAATATTCCTATCACCATTCCTGCTTAGAGGCATTGACAGTATTTTGGCTCCATTAATAAAATCTGCTCTACATTTCTCTCTCCATGTTTTGCCTGTGTATTTTTAGCGCTGATGAGGATGAAGAGCTGCACTCCACAGATCCAGAGAGTAAAGAGAAGAGTAAAGATAAAAAGACGCTGTGCAAAGTAAAGTGGTCCCGTGATGAGGTAAGTTTATCAGAGGCACCAGTGATGTCTGCACTGAGTGATAGTTTTGTAGGTTATTTGAATGTGAGAAATGAAGACTTTATACTGCACGACATTTGTATTTTATCCTCTTAATAAGAACGTGTGTAAGTATGTGGCCTGTACATCAACCTTATTGATCACACCTGTTACTCACAACACAATGAAAGTTGACTGTTCATTTAGATAAAGGCGGAGGGGTACTGTAGTGTGTTCACTGTCTCTTTTTTCTCTCTTCTTTTTATTCTTCTTTTTAAGGATGAAAAGCTAAAAAAGCTCATTGAGCAGAATGGAACTGACTCTTGGAAATTAATAGCTAACTTTTTTCCAGTAAGTATATAGTGTAATATATCTGCATTGTAATAACTAAGATTGGTATCTCATTGCTTCATGCCATACTAGTCTATTCTTTTCCATTGTAACAGTTAATAACCAGCCAAACAATTTGATAATCCCATAATTCACATCATTCCTTAATAGGATGTTTTCAACAGTAATGGTAACTCATACGTGTAGTGACTGGAGAGGCAGATGTATTTACAGCTGTCATGAGTAGGTATAACTGTGAGGCAGTGGAGTGGTGTAATGAGGTGTTGTGCTTTGTGTGTCTCTGTCACAGGGGAGGACAGATGGCCAGTGTCAGCACCGCTGGCAGAAGGTACTCAACCCAGAGCTGGTGAAAGGACCCTGGACAAAAGAGGAGGATCAAAAGGTAAGAAGAGCTGGGGGTTCCTGTTCTGGGCAGAAAGAGGGAAGACAATATAGGTAAATGATAGGTGAGACAGAAGGAAGCTGTGGGCAGTGTTAAGAGCTTAGTTCAAGGGAAAGAACACAATGCAAATACAAATGCCACAGTATGCAATGTTTCTTTTACTTCAGGCCAACAAGGCTGTTCTCCTTCCCGCCAAAAACGTTCTTTGCCTTAGCTTCTTGTTTTCACTTTTGTAAATGGTGCATTACATCATCTGTAATAAAACTTTCCAAGTCTCTAGTTAAGAGCCGAGCCCTTCTTTGTACAGAGTGAAGCTCTAATGTTTTCTGCAGCTGTGAGATGAGCAGTGCATTCCTTAAATGGATCACGATTTTACAAGAATGTCAAGAATGGTGCCTCATTTCTGTGAAATCTTGGCATCATAACAGAAACAAAGAGCTATCAATAATGACTGGGGCTGCCAGCAATGACATCAGAACATTTTTCAACTGGAACAGAAACAGCCAAACAAGCTCTGCTGCTACAATCAGAGTTTTCTTAACACTGGAGCTGCTGTTGGCTATAAAAACACAAAGATAAAAAAACAGTGATTTCCCTCTAGATACAAGCTCTTAGTTTGAATTAATCCATGTATGGTCTTACTTTATCCTTTCATAAAATAAAATAAAACTACCCAAATATGCAACAGTGTGTAAGTTAGACTCAAAACTATCAACAAACGTCCATCCTTGGTTATGTTTGTATAGGTTATTGACCTGGTACACAAATATGGCCCCAAGCGATGGTCAGTGATTGCAAAGCACCTTCAGGGGAGGATTGGAAAGCAGTGTCGTGAACGGTGGCACAATCACCTCAACCCAGAGGTGAAAAAGTCTTCATGGACTCAGGAAGAGGATCGAATCATCTATGAGGCCCACAAACGTTTGGGCAACCGCTGGGCAGAGATCTCCAAGCTACTTCCTGGACGGTAAATATAACCTCACGCATTTGATGCATATGTCTACATCCACTTTAAGAGATGAAAGAGGTGATTTGATACAAAATACTGATCTTCTCCCCAACAGGACAGACAACTCCATCAAGAACCACTGGAACTCCACCATGAGGAGGAAGGTGGAGCATGAGGGCTACCTGCAAGATGACTGCAAGACTTTGACTTCCTCTCATAGTGGAGGGAAGAGACGCCACCACAGGCTGTGTCCTCCTCCTCCTCCTCCTGCAGAGCCTCAGAACTGCAATCGCAGTCCCTTGTCCATATTAGGGCCCAACCAGGTCCACTTTAAGTTTGCACCTCACATTGTATTGAGTTTTAATATAGTTTATTGTTTTCCTCAGTGTTTACCTGAGTGTGATTCTCTGTGTCTCAGATGGGGATTTATCCATATGATCCACACAGTGGACATGTGATGGACAGTCTTCCTGAAAATTCAGGCTTCATACCGGTGAGTCAGTGAATATTTTCCTGCATGCTGGAGGGGAAAACCTGTCACATTCTTTATTTTCTGGGCTTTCTGTAGATATCCTTGTGAATGCTAACTCTGGACTTCAAGCCAGATACTTGAATGTCCTGTTATTTTCATCTAACATTCAATAACAGAGAAAAGGGGGTATATCTCAAATGCTTCCTTAAATATTTTATGTGTAATTCTGTTTTTTTGTCTGGTTTTCTTAACTCTTTCTTTTCCTCCTGTTCTCTTGACCTCTCCTCCCTGACATGTGTTTATTCCAGCCATCCTGCCTGGATGATCCTGACAAAGAGCAAAGAATTAAGGAGCTTGAGCTGCTGCTTATGTCAGCAGAGAATGAAGTCCAGCGACAAGTGCAGTGCAGAGGTCCATGTGTAAGAACACACTCCTAATGTGTGTTAGCATACATAGCCAGCATAGCCCGCCTGTGTCTGTAGTTTATATACACTGTAAAAAGGGTCATTTTAACATTAAATGTTGCTTAACTAGTCTTAAAATTAAATTAAAGTGAGATAAAGGCAGAATTGCACAATATTCTTGAGCCAGATGTTAATTTTTAGCCTTTATCTGGTTTGATTTATTTAAAAAAAAAAAAAAAACTACATTTGATTCACGAACATTTCTCAATCCTCAGTTGACTTCACCATGTTATCTTTACCTCCAATTGACACATTAATGGACTTTTTGCAGTGTATATATGTGAAAACAAAACTGGTACACATGTATGCGTGCCTGTAGCCTGATTTGCTGTAGTGTTGCTATAGTAACTACCTTCCCCATCTTGCTACTCATTCAGACTGGCCTGAAGCTTTGCTTTGTAGCCACCTCCACCCCCTATTACCATCGTTCCCAACATGACATGAACCTGCTCCCTCACCTACCCCCAGTCCCCATGGCCATGCTCAGGCGGCAGTTTGGTTTTGACCCAAGCACTCTGTCTCTCCTGTTCCTATTCTTTCCCCCCTGACATTGTTTTCACATTTCATTCACCTCATTCATTTAATAACCCATTCTTCAAAGTCAGCAACTTCATATTGTAATATTTAGTGGTGAAGACTGGTTGAATACAGTGGAATCCACTGTGGTCTCAGACTTTTGGACACCACTGTATGTTATAGTATCACCAGTATTTTCCACACTTTCTTCCATCATTTCAAATCTGATGCAAATTTGCAATAATTTTACATGACATCTGCCAGTTTCACATCAAATCAGCCACCAAACTTCTGCTTAGGGCCAAAGATCTAACAGCAGTGTTCTCTCCCTCCTGTCCCTCAGAGCTTGGAGCAGTATTCAGCTTGGTCAGACAGTGTGTCAGATGACACATTGACCACAAGTAGCAGCAGCCTGGAGGAGCAGGCAGAGAGAAGGCCTTGGAGAGGCCCTGAGATTCCCCAGGGTCCTCCAGCATCGCTTCCTATCTCTCCCAGCAAGTTCCTGGCTGTGGAGGCCAGCACTGTGCTCTCCACCCTGCAGACCATACCAGAGTTTGCAGAAACCATGGAGCTCATTGACTCTGTAAGTAAGACAAGAATAGAAGAGCAGGCACAGCGGAAGAAATGTATCTCAGTATGAATTTGTTGAAAATAGTCATGAATGTATTAAAGATCTACTGTAGATGTGTCTTGCTCTGCAGGACCCTGTTGCATGGAGCGATGTAGCCAGTTTCGACCTCTCAGAGACAGCGACACCACCCAGGCACAATCAGGCTGGATACACCACTCTCCTGCAAGAGAAGACAGCTGATAATTCAATGGGCTACACTGTCAACACTTCGACTGCCATTTCCGGGCGAGACAAGAACTGTGCTTCATTTGGTCTGGACGGTATCACCTCCCTGACACCCATCAGCTCATCTAAACCTTCCCAGGCATCCACTGGGAGGAGGAGGAGAAGAGAGAGAGGGGAACCGTCTCCTCTGTGCGACAGGACTTGCTCTTCCTTTTTGGAAAATATCTCAAATTCTCCCAAGAAAACGCCCACAAAGTCACAGCCATTTACCCCGTCACGAGTAAATGAAATCTGTTTTCACACACCATAATCCCATAATTTGTGGTGGCTTTGGTTATGAGACTGACATGCCTTGTGGTTGTTTCCCCAGTTGTGCAACATATCAGGGGTGGATCATCTGAATCTGGATAACCCTGCCCTCACATCAACTCCTGTGTGTGGCCAAAGGTGTCTCCTTTATACTCCACTCCACAAAGAAACCACACCTAAGCACCAGAAAGAGAATGATGGGTAAATACATATGTAAAAGCAGATTACATCTCTCCAAAGATAGTATAAAAACCTATTACTATGCTTCCCACAAGAAGCTAATCTCAATTCAATTAGATAGTCAGAAGGAGAATAATGTATCTGTAATTTTCTCTGTTAACTCTCTAGTTTGCGGACCCCCAAATTGCGTAAAACTGTAATGATTCCAACCCCAAGGACACCGACTCCTTTCAAAAATGCTTTGGCTGCTCAGGAGAAAATGCATGGGCCCCTGAAGATGGAGGTAAGACATTAATGTGGCTGTCTGAATTTACCTGTGTGCCTGTATCCATCATAACTTTCTTATATCTACAGTATATGACTGCCTGTTGCTGTGGTTATATTTATATGTCTGTATTTTTCAGCCACAACCTTTGGCATTTCTAGAAGAAGACATTCGAGAAGTTCTGAAGCAGGAGACAGGAGCGGACATCTTTAACAGAGCAGACGTCCAGCCAGACTACAGAGCATGGAAACATAATGTATGTGTTGTATGTTCACATTCTACCATTATTCAATAATTAATCTGCTCTGTTATCAGAAGAAATCAACAAATATGTAGATATTGCAAATTTTCCTAACATTTATCATAGAGGTAAAACTGTAGTCTACCTTAGATGGAAAAAGAGGATTTACTAGTTGTATCTTGGACCTTTTCAGATGGATGGTCCAGCTAGAAAAGTGCGGAAGTCCCTTGTGTTAGACCCTTGGGGGAAAGACTGCCTCAACGTCCAACTCTTCCAAGAGCAGCTCAACAACGCACAAGTGAGTCACCTTAAGGACTCTTGGTTAAGGTGTGAAAACTACTTAAATACTTCTGATGTGCACTTGAGTGGGGCCACGTAAGCTTTCAATAGATAGTTAGATAGTAGTAGTTAGATGTGGATAACTGGGGAGCCCCATGAAGTGGTTGACCAAACCTGTCTGGCCTGTTCATTCAGTTTCTGGAATTGACTCTAAGCAAAACAACATAGTTGCCATCATAACTTTTTTGTTTATCTACTTCTTGAATATAAGATACACCACTCACTCAATGCCATGTTGCAGGTGCCAGAAGAAAGTCTACTGACCAGCTCCTCACTGATCACCCCCGTCCCTGAGCATGAGGAGTGCAGCCGCCCTTTGACCTCTGTGAGAGAGGAGCCCTCACTCGCCCCTATACATCCACATCGCTTTACAAGCCCTCGGGTGAAGAAACTTCCAGCCTCCCACAGAACACCAAAACACGCTGCTGTACAGGTGGGTGAAAAAACTTCTTTAAACCCAACTGCATGAAAGTACTCTAATACCTTAAGACTTTTCTGGGTTTGCTTTTATGACTTAAATAAATACTTTAGAAAAGGGACAAAGAATGCACAGGAATTTCAGTTACTTGAAAGCTGTTAATAAAACAACATATCTGCAAGTCACAGTTAGTTATTCTGCCAAAATGGTACTTTGCAAACAAAATAATGTGAACTGTGGATACAGGATAGTCCAATACTAACAAGAATTGTTTTGGATGTTGAGGAACAAGCTCATCGAGTAACTGTAGTCTTTTTCCCTGCAGGTGAGTGAGTGGGAAGCCGTGGTTTATGGGAAGACAGAGGACCAGCTGATTATGACAGAACAGGCCCGTCAATACCTGAACCCTTACCCGTCGTCTGGCTCTACCTCAAGGGCCCTTGTGCTTTAAAGCCGTCCCCTCGCTGCGCAGGCAACACTACTACGCCCATCCAAACAACTAAAACCTCCACTGAATCTTGTAAGAGACAATCCAGTGAAGACAAATGATTTTATTTCTTCTTTTGACGCAGAAATGCACTGCCAAGGACGTCCACAAAAAAGGCATGGCTGCTGGTATTGTTTTTCAACACACTGCCCAAGTACTTTGTTGTTTATAGGTTTGGCCTGTACTTTCTTTTGAACACACTCAACTTGGCTACATGAGTAGTTTTGTACAGATATGAAAAAGACTAGATTTTTTTTCTGCACTAGTCAGTAATGTTGAAACAACCTGCACATACAGTAGGCTGTAGAAATAGTGTTTATTACTAGCAGTGGCTGCTTCTGAGTTTTATATTGTTAATATATTGTTTAAATAACAAGAAAGACATTTTATGACGTAACGCTACTCATTGTGTATCTCCTCCAACTTGTTTTGCTAAACTGCCCCAGTGCTGTTATCAAAAACATGTACATGCTGCATTTGTAGCTTTTTATCAGCACCCATGTATTTTTAAAACATTACCATGGGTTTTGAACAGACACATACAGTACAGAATATGAATTTTAACCATTGCTTTTAAATTAGAGACACAAAAATGAAGGTATGCGGTTTTTTCAGGACAGCAGTGTCACATTGCTGAATGCTTATCTACACTGATGTGAAGTTTTGGAGGATGGAAATAGGAAGCTGTCAGTATTGCACTACTGAGTTGATTTTGCTGCTGAGAAAGGAGCAATGTTTTTAAAGGGCAAACTGGATAGCACTTGTGATGGTATCGTTTTTTTTTGTTTTTTTTTTTGTAACAACATGACGTTTCCTTTCCAAGGCCATAGTGTCCGTCGAGACATCGGTTGAATGTATTTCATTGCAATGTACACATGTAAGAACCTCAAGAGTGGAAGGGTACCTTTATGTTTATTTCTGCTTGTTTTATTTATTATCTGACAGCTCTAAAGCTTAGATATTAATATAAATCGGATACCATGAGTTTTTTTTTGTTTTGTTTTTGTTTTGTTTGGTTTTGTTTTGTTTTAAGAATTTTATCTTTGCTGACAAAACAGCCTCAAAACACTCACTCACTCCAAAAGCAGTTCTTTCTGTAGTACAAAATGAATGGTCACCATTGCTTTGGTCAGTCATTTCACTGTGTTGTGGCCGGTGCTGACCAGTTTTCATATCATCAGCGTTCTACAACAGGCATTTGGTCGAGAAGGATTTACTTTTTATGTGAAGGCTGTAGGTTTTATTTATTTAATGTCTACTAATTTATTTATTTCTTTAAAAAAAAAAGATTTAAGAGAAATTATTGAAGAATTTTATTGTCTTTTTCAAAATCAGGATTGGGCTACCATTCAGTTTCATTACTCCAAGTTAGAAGAACATGCACTGCCACTAATTTAATGTTAATTTCTTTTCCTGAACAGGCAAGATCTAGCAAGTAATCATTGTGTAGTTGAATCTGTGATCTTGTAACATAGATAGGACATTTTTCTTCCTTTGATTCAAATGTGCTCTTCGCTATTAGGTAGCAAAACTCCATCTCCAACCTCTAATCATAGACAAATTGCACTTTTTACTCATCATTTAATTTTTAATGTTTGTTCATTCTGATGATGTAGCGCTTGTCCTTTTTTATTTTTGGTTTTGTGTGCGTGTGTGTGTGTGTGTGTGCAAGATGGACGTCTCCTGGTTTTGTAAAGAATGCTGACATTAAGATCATGCTGCTTGATTTTATCATGTACTTTTCCCTTGTTTTGCTGCAGAAAAATGTGTTTAAATACACTACATTTTTAGACCGATGGCTCTGGGCAAAAAAAAACAAAAAAGTCACAGCCAACACAGGCCATCCTTTTTCAACAAGATCTAAATTTGACCACTGCACCAGCAAGTGTGTCATCAACCTTTTATCCTGCTGAAATGCCCTTGAGCAAGACCCCAAATCTCTGCTCCACTCACTCACGATATAATGTAATGTAAATACACATGAAAATGGGTGTTATTCTGAACAAACATACTGATGCACTGTGCTTTCATGTTAACAGACTGATTTATTTCATTTTTAACCATCCTGAAACAAACCTTTTAATAATCCGGTTCGGTAACACTACAGCTATAAATGTCTTTGTATTATCGGCATTAATGGATCCTGTATTAGTTATAATCTGGATTATCCTGCATTAAGCATTTGAGTGAGAATAAGAAGGGAATCTTGTCAGGGAGATCAAGTGGAAAGATCAAGTATATAACACACAACTCAGAAAGTAACATCCACATGGGACATTTGTATTTTGATCTGGTGTCTGAGATGTGTCTGATCTGTATATATTTGTGTTATGTGTTCTTTTTGTTGGTTTGACTTGTTTTTGTACATTCCATTTAAATCCAAGTTAATATGTTTGTATGTTAACAACACTTGGTCATGTGACATCATAGGTTTTGAGGGAGTTAAGTACATAGACAGGATAGTAGCATTTGTCAATATACTACTGCATTTATGCATGAGCAATACACAACATGCAGGACTTTGCTTTCATTTACAAGGCAACTCACACTTGTGCTATATTTTGTAGCATTTTCAGCTGAACTCATAACCAAGGTACCATAGAAATCTTGCCAACTGTCTTTGTAACCATGTACTTAATTTGGAAAAAAAATAAATCCATTTGTTGCATGACTTTCATGGTAATTTCCTGTGTAGTATTTTTTTACCATATCTTCTCTCTCTGGCATGTGCTGGAGTACAAATTAGAGTATGTTACATGGCGTTTTGCAATGTAATAAAGATTTCTGATGATAGTTTTTTTGACATGCTCACAGCAGGCATAACAACCTCTTGAGTTCTTGCCAAAAACTGACTCCTTGAAAGCCATTTCCTTGAGGAAAAATGGAAATAGAAAGCCACCACCTTTAATTGTATTTTGTCACTTTACCCCAGGTGGAGCTGACAGGCGAGCAGGTGAGTTGTTGAAGCCTTGGTCCGACGACTGATAGACTGGTTTGATGACTCCCCCTGTAATGTCTGTATGTATATGTTGGGATGCTGTCAATTTGGCCTGGGGTTTAGGGACACGAGCCCCCTCCATCAGAACAAGAGGCCTCTCCACAGGGTCAGCTGCTGGCCCTAAAGGGGCCCACTCACCCATGACTTAATGCCCCTGGGCTCCTTTGTCCTCAGGGCTGTTGGTTTTACAGGCCCATTCACTCAATTGCCCCCCAAATGGAGGGAGGCAAAGAACGTGACGACTTGCCTTATGCTGAAGGAGCAGCAGTGCACACGCATACAAACAATGCGCACATAAACACACGGGCACCGCATGCACGCCATGTCCACTTAATCAATCTGTCCTCGCTTCTCTCTCGTTCTTGTACAAGAGGGTCTTTTGTTCTTGTTTGACCCACACTCAGAGTGGAAAGATGTCAGGGACCTTTTGCCTCTTAATTGGTTATTGGCAGCAGCCTTTGCACCTTATGCTTCATGCATGTCCTTAAGGGAGGCAGTCCCTTTATTATAGTGACTTATTGGCACATAGGCAAATACTTGTTGTGCACATGGATTTACAAAGCTGCTTCTGTGACAATTATTACAAGTGCGTCAGATTTCCAATCTTTGTATTCAAATATACTGTAACACTTGACATGCCACAGTGATCACGACTACATGTGTATGATCCAGAACAGGCTGCGTCCCTCCATATCTTCTGTCACTGAGATAACCATTAATGGTCTTAATAAGGAGTGTGTGTGTGTGTGTGTGTATTTTTATGTGTCTACCTTGTACACTGAAGACATGAAACAGCCTGCAGGCATCCAACCAAATCTCCCCTGCCTTCTTCCTCTGAGCTCACACCCATAGGAAAGTGCACAAACTCTCTCTCTCTCTCTCTCTCTCTGTCTCTCTCTCTCTCTCTCTCTCTTTCTCTCTTTCTCTCTCTCTCTCTCTCTCTCTCTCTCTCTCCCTCTCCCTCGCACACACACACACACACACACACTGTTTGCCTTTGTGTATGCTAGACAGCAGATGGCAGCCCATTATAGGCCTGACAGAACAGTCATCTGGCAGGCACCCTGTTACCCCTCCTCCCCCTCTCTTTCCCCCTATTCCCCCGAAGACACCCAGCACAAAACAGCAGGGATAGGACACTTTTAGGCGGGAGAGTCCACAGCCCTCAGAGTGTGTGTGCGTGTGTGTGCGTGTGTGTGTGCGTGCTCGTGTGCGTGCATTACAACTGGACCTTAGCCTTTCTGCCCAATATAGGTCACTGTTTCCACTTGTGTGTGTCAGCAGCATGTGAGGTAAGTCAGCTCACACTATAAGCTCCCATTTGACTGAGGACCTGCGATGTGTTTAAGCAACAGCATGTGGCTTTATCTGAATTTGAATAAATCACTCTCAAGCATACGCAAGTGAGTAACATCAAATAAGTGGTGTCTCCTTTCATACATCTCAGTATCTCATTAAGGAGACCTTGTTAAAATCTAATAATTTAGTTTACATAAAATACTTGCGTCACAAGCTTGAGATGAGCTGTAACAGTAACAGTAGTGGAAAGCCCTCTCAGATATTCTCCTCATGAATCACAGTTTGCTCAAGGGACCAGTGGAGCTGTCTTTTTTTGTAACACCCTTTACACCCTTCCCTGTGCAAGACATGCCTCCCAAACACTGGCCCCAGAGTGACTGCCTCCTACAGCCTTTATTACAAAGGATTATATCAAATGGTGGGGGAGGAGGAGGAGTGTGTTTCCCTGCGAAGGTCAAGGCCAAGGTTAGGATTAGGTTTGGTGTTTGTGTCCTCTGCAAGGAGGTAATCTACAGCCCACCCTATCGAGACCCTGCTACGGGGACATGCTGGGAGGCACCACAGAAGAAGACTACGTGTGACTTCTGAGGGCTGCTTTGTTGTTGCTGGGGCAACCGGCACAATCCCTGGTTCTTTGGCGAGGCTTTCAGCAGGCTTCAATCACACTTCCTTTCGCTTGAGAGAGTTTTCTCTCCGACACTGTTAAATAGGGAGGGAGGCCCAGTGTGTTCAAAGGAAAATGAACAGGAGCTGAAGTATGAGGTAATATACTGAGGCATGTTTCCACTGAAATAAAAAACTGGTAAGCATTTGCCAATTTAATTATAACTTGAATATTATACAGATAGATAGATAGATAGATAGATAGATAGATAGATAGATAGATAGATATACATACATATACAGATTCACATGAGCAGATGAAGAAAAGAAACATGAATGATGAAACATTTCAGCATCAGAGTTATAGAAACACTTATGACTGCAGTGACTGTGAGTATATATTTACCAAAGCATATACCTGGTATTTGATCTTTCCATGCTGAAAAACAGGGCAGAAAACAGCAGCCAGTCAGCTATAGTCAAACTCTCAGGTATGTTGCACTTCTGGTCACTCTCCCATCAGTAATGTCACAGCAGGCACAGTCCGTCAGATGCAAGTGGTAAAAATTGTTAGTCTGTACATTAGGATGTATTGTTTCTTGAAATGCAGTCAAGAAAACCGGATGTGGCAACAAGTATTTGCTCAGATCAGGATATTCAAGACCTGTCTTCGATATTTCAGAAGCTTCTCCCTCCACCTCTCTACCCTGCAGCAGCCCCACCACAGCGAACTCAGCTCAGCCACCCAGGACAAAGAGGAGGGCCTCTTAGTCACCCTCGAAGGCCCCGTTGGTGGCTCCCTGGCATTCACTCTTTTTCCGGCACTTGGACAAAATCCTGTGGAACAGGCCTGGGGATCTGTGTGTCTGAGGTTGGGAGGCCACCGGCTGAGGCACAGGGATCTGGGGCCTGTGCACCAGGAAGGGGCCCTCGCGCTGTACCTGGCCCCCATCCAGTACCATTCCTCCTCCCCCTCCTCCACCTCCTCTGCTCCCCCTCCTGAGCGCCTGCAGAATGTGTCCACTGGGGGACAAAGAGGAAATAACAAACACAAAGGCCCTGTTTATTCCTCATGACCCAAATTCCACCGCGAGCAGACAAGACAGGCACGGAGTCGTACAGAGGGCTCTGTGTAGTGTGTGAGTCTGTGTGTGTGTAAGCAAAGTTTAGTGGCAAGCTGTCAAATATAAATAACCCCTACACAAACTGCAGGGGAGATACAGAACTCTATCAGATAACTGTCATTGTAGCTCTAGTAGCTAAAGGATTTAACATTTTCCTTGAAAAAAAAAAAATTAATATTTGACAATACATCAAAAATGTCTGAAGAATTTTCTCATCCTTTTTGATTAAAAACTAGTCTTTCCTTCGTCTCCCGCTTCTCATTGGCCTTAATGAGATGCAGTGAGTGAGAGGGCATCGACTATGTGTGTGTGTGTGTGTGTGTGTGTGTGTGTGTGTGTGTGCGTGTGTGTGTGTGTGTGTGTGTGTGTGTGTGTGTGTGTGTGTGTGTGTGTGTGTGTGTGCACGTGCACATCAACATGTATGTGTATGTTTGGGGGTTTAGCAATCAGTGTGCTTTGTCAACTAATGAGGGACGAGAGGGGCCACCTGTTCAGGGGTGCTGGGTGGAGAATGGTGGGATGGGACTCTGGGATGGGGGATGTGGGATGTGGGGAACAGCTGCTGGGTGCTGGGTGTGCATGAAACGTGTACATGCACTTAGAGGGGGATGTGTATTTGTTATGGCTGTTGCACAAGTTTACACTTACCTTGCATGTCTATTGCGAACACCTGAGTCGTTGTCACATGCTGGGACTCTCTGAGATAAACTCCTTCGCAGGCTTCTGGGAGGAAGATTCAACTGAGAGCGGAAACAGAGTGTATTTGAGTTCAAATTGCCTTTTTCATGTCCTGAAATAACCCGCACACTGCCTTTGGTAATGCCATGTCTATTCTACTATTTTCACCTTAAATCACAGCTAGTCTTTGCTTTATTTCTTTATTTAGATATTTAGATTATTTATTTTAAGTTTATTTGTATTATTTGATTCTTAGATTGAAGATGTCTAAGCCACTATGTCATCATTGGTGTGCTGTAATAAATAAACACAATTCAAGTATTGTCCAAAAATTACTTCATATATTATATTAAATCTACCGCAAAACACTAAGGACCCAAACATTTACATAAATGGTTTGTATACAAATGGTTATTCAGGAAATAACCATGATCTGAGCTTGTTGGTGATTTAGAGATCATGTGTCAGATATGATACAATAACAATGTTGTAGGGAGGAGAAAAATGTGGCGCTCCCCTGTTTTGTTTTGTTTTCATCAGATCCCATAGATGTTTTTTGTCTGGTCAGAGTTTACAGAAGTGGTCATGATTTAATCTAAACTGTAGTTTGTAAAACAGACAATTTGTTGGAAATTGTTAGAAAGGCCTAGGTGACATCGCTCTGACATCATCTTGTGTACATTGTGCTCATAGCATTAAACATAAAGCCTAGACTGTTGTAAAAGAATAGACCAGAACAGAAACTAATATACAATCTGCCCTCAGACATTAAGCAGCAGCAACAACAGCATAGTTAAGTCATGCTGCATTGCCGAGCACATTCAGGGGCAAACCAACCTGGCTCAGCTCCATCACACAGGATGCGGGGAAGTAGCCCTGCAGGCCATCCTGCAGCCGCCCAAACCACCTCTCCTCCTCATGTTTGGACAGCACCAGGATGACGTCACCTGGAGACAACTCTAGCTCATCTGGCCAGAGGGGCCTGTAGCTGTGCACCACCACCATCTAAAGGACAGAGGAGGAGTAACAGCCTGTCTTACTCTCAACTGTCTATTTCAAACTTCAAGTGGCACAAAATGTCTATACTAAATTTAGATTAGGTGTGGTTTGTTGCATGGCTTTGTGTTCTAATGTTAAAAGCTGTTGTCAGTGTCCAAGTGGTCTTTGCAGTTTTACAGGTCACACTTAGTGAATTGAGAGGATTATGTGTCAAGACTCAAAGATTAGCTTCTGTGCAGTGAAATAGAAACCCTAAATCTGGGTCTACTCTTCATTAACTGTTCCACCTAAATATGGTGCATGTTTGTTAGAGGAATTAGTTAAATGAAACACTTAATGGAGCGACAGGAAATTGATTGACTTTACATAACATCAATGTCAAACTCATATCCATCAGTCCGGGTATATGTAACACTTATGAAATATGTATTTTGTTTTCTATTTCTGTCCAACATGAGACTAAATTAACACCATGCATCTTAAGACCCAGCTTCACATTAAGGAATATTTGATGGATTTTTATTTTAAGAATTGTCAACTTGCCTTTTCAGTTTCTGCTCTGTATCGATACCTCCCTGTTAACCATGAAAAGTGGAGATGAATCAGCAAAATGGTTAGTGTCATCGTGTGGATTTAAATCCTCACATAAATACATCAACAAATGTATCAATGCAGCCATGACCTTCAGGAAATTAGCACTCCTCAGGGAGAGAAAACAAAGGTTTACCCCATCATTTATTAATCATCTTCTGTCTTTTCACTTACCAACAGTGAATATAATGTCATGCTAAACCACACTTCACTGCAGATATGATTCCACTCACCTTGTGGAGCAAGGACAGTGGTGAAGACTTCAAAGTGTTCATTGCTGTGCATATAGATGCGCTGCATCTTGAAGATCTGAAACTTGCACACTGACCGAGGCTCCTGCTCTGTCTCTCTCCACTGCCTTTAAACAAAAGCAGCTGACTAATCCACTGCAGCACTGACTGACTGGAGCTGGACACAAGCAACAAAACATTCTTCCTAGGGTGCAATACACACAAGCATGAACAGCACAAGACTGGGGACAAATAAAATGTTTAATGCAGAAAAGTGTATTATATTTGTGTATATATTTTAGGCTAATGGTTGTGTTGTGTTTATATTTTAAGGTTGAATATGACTGATCTATTTTTTATATTCTCTTTATATCAGCAATGATTTAAAGGTGGACGTCTTCCCAGCGATCATGCTTGACCACCTCATCTTCATGCCAGTGGCTATTGTTCTTTGACCATCTGGTCACATGCAGGACAAGTTTAGAGGCCACTGTCACTGCCCAGCTGACATGGATGAGAATTCATAATTTTACCTCCTCAACAGCGCTTGATTGATTTAGGGTTATTGAGTGTCCCATTTTCCATTGGCCTGGGTGAGCAGGGACAAAGATGAATGGGCTTGGGACAGAGTGGCGGATTGCTCAACAGATGGTGATTGAACCCCCCCCTCCAACACCACCACCAACTCCCCTCTCCTACTCTGGTGCGATGGAGCTTGGCTTTGAGCTTGTGTCAGCGATTAAAAAGCATCCATCAATAACATGAGAGATCACTCAGCCAGATGATCATATCTGAGCACTGCAGGTTTCCTGCAACCCTACAACAATTATGAAAAGTGCCATTGAACAATAATAACAATAACAGGTTGTGATACATGTTTAATGAACTTTATTAACTTTATTTTCTGTAACTAATCTACATAGAGAAAATGCATTTTTTTCCCCATGTATTTGCAAAATGTTAACAGGTAATAAGGTTGAAATCCTGTCAGGAGGGCCATGGATTATCTTGGTGAACTGTGCAAGAAGAAGTGTGTTTGTAGACATGTCTGTAAGAGTAAACACCTGTAAATGGATGTGACAACTAATTAACCTCATTATCTGTGGCCTCAAGAGTCCTGAACAACACTCTGTTGGATTGCAGACCCTCTGGCTCTAAGACAACTCTCTTTCAAAACAGACAACATGAAATTATAAACCTGTAAAAACCAAAATATCATTAAGGTAAAAGAAAAAATGCTGAAAATGTTATTAACAGCTTTAAATTGATTTAGTACAAATGCACTAAAGGTGCAAATTCTTCCTTCAAGCTCTATTCATTACACTTCTCACTGTGTGTCTCCAGTCTAGACACCAGGGCCAAAGCTAAGCCTTAAATAACCAATAACCATGGCTAAGCTGCTTAGAAAACCCATCTAATGTTTACTTCTTGGAAGAAGAAAATACACGAGCACTGAGCAATTCAAAGTTCAAGCAATTATCTCTCGAGGCAATTTAGGGTAGATGTTAAGAAAATATGTCAAATGCAACAGAAATGTTCTACATTGGACATTAGCAGAGATGAGGGTGATATAGAGGAAATAAAAAATTGATTTAGCTACATCAACCATCACTGCTCCATTCATGGTTTAATCTCTTGTTGATGCCTTCACCAGCCTGAGCTCCTGTCCACTGTTTTTTTTCTTCAATTTAATTCAATGACCCTGATTAAGGGAGATAATATGAAGGGGACGGTCAACTGTGAGACAAGTGTCATGTATTCCTTAAATATCAGAGTAACTGTTCATGTTATTGACACCAGAGCTTTTCCTGCAGTCACATTATGTCAAAATCAGCTGTTCCCATAATTTTACCATAACTCCAGTTTATTTACTTTTTGAAAAATGCTGTCTTGTGTCTGTAACAAAAGCACCAGCTTACGACACCTTTCACTGTTACAGTAAATTGACAAGAAGTGGAAACGTCAAAGGTCTTGTGTCTTGAATAAAAAATATTTTTAAGAGGCCTCCTGAGTTTAAAGCAATTCAAATACCTTTTTTTCCTCTTCTTTGAGGAAATATCAGACTATGGTTTAGTCTGTGATGATGAGTAAAACTGTCTATAAATCACAAAATGGTTTATGGCCTAAAATGTCTCTGGCTCGCTCCCACACTATGAGCCCTCCTGAAGTCTTGGATCATCAGGGACAAAAAAGGTGAAGCTGCATTCACTTAAGCTACAGATAAATGAGGAGCTTAGATGTCCCCCAACTCTCAAGACTTAATGTTCACTTCACCTGTGCTATTTACACTTCATCTTTTTATTTCTCTTGGCTCTGCTCTATGATCTTATGTAAAAGCTCTTTGAATTGTCTGTGTATGAAATTCAATAGATAAATAAACCTCCCTCTGCTTGAAAATCACTGTTGAATGTACACGATGTTGCAGTACCGTCTTTAATCATTATGTGGATTTTATTTTTGCATCCTGTACTAGAGTTTGAATTTAACTTAACTTCTTTTAACCATCGATCTCTACATGTTGCTTGTTTTATCCAACTGACTGTTCAAAACTCAAAGGTGTTCAATTCACAATTTAAAGCAACACAATCCTCACATTTGAGAAGATGGAGCCAGGTGATGTTAAAATATTTGCCATTGCTTTTCCTGTCAGCTGACTAATGTTTCCAACCTACGACAAATCTTCGATGGCTGTGACCACTTTAAAAAAGTCTGCATTCAATTAAACGGGACAGGAAACAATCACATGAATTTCATTTTTCATCAGTGGCAAGATTAGAGTGTATTTATCTTTGTTTTACATTAATATTACACATATTGGGACCAATTTACAGTAAAAGTACTTTACATAAAGTGGAAGAGCCACAGAAATCCTGGACAGTCACAACATCACACCCGTCATTCACAGATGAATCAAACAGTCATTTCATAGAGCATCATGAAAGTCCAGTCCAACGCTTTGATGCCAAGGCACGAAACCAGACGTAGCAGGACACAGGAGACGTGTCCTCAGCGCTTCCCAGGTTTAGATCTCTTTTTTCCTCCACCTCCACCTGCTTTGCCTCCTTTGCCTTTCCCACCCTTTCCTTTGCCTTTTCCTGACATGTTGCCTTTGCGTCCTTTCTTCCCTGCTCCCTTCTTGTATTTGGCCGTGGCCTCCTCCCTGTCCTCCTCTCTCATCTGCTTGTTGACAGCCTTGGTGATGTCCAGCTTGGGCTTCTTGCTGTCCATGATTTTCAGAAGCTCCAGCTGCTTCTGCTTCTCATGAGAAAAGTCTCCAATGAGAGGCTCAAACTTCCTCTTCTTGCCTGTGCCCTTTGGTGCTTTCTCTTTAGGCAGCCGGTCCTGAAACCTGCCCACGGATGCCGTGGAGGCTTTGGCCACACTCACGGCTCTGTTCAGCTCGTCTTTGGACTGCTGGGCTTTGGGGGTCAGCCCCACACCCGGGACCTTGACTTTCTGCGCCCTGGCGATGTTCCTCAGCCTGTTGAGCTCGTTCTTGGCCACTCTCTCCTTCTTGGCTTTGACGCGCTTGGCGAACTGGTCCTCCAGTGGGTCTGCGGTCTCCGGCACCTCAATCAGCCAGTCCTTGGTGCCATCGTTGGCCCTCTTATAGCCCCAGCGCCTCCTCCACTCCTTCGCAGTCTCGTCCCACACTAAGTTGGTCTTCTTCTTCTTCTGGATTCCCTTCAGTTTGGCGAACTGCTCCCACTTGGTCGGAGGTCTGGGCTTTGGAGGCGGTTTCTTTCTGGGCAGCGGGGTCGTCGGCTCCGGTAGCTTGGCCACTATCGCCTCCTCGACTCTCTCCGTGGGCTGTTTCCATATCTCATTGATGAGGAGCTGTGTGTTGTCGCGAGCTAAACACCGAAGGAAGTCCTCTTTCTTCTGCTCCTTCAGGTCCCGGGACTCGAGGCGGTTTTTGTCACACGCCAGCAGGTTCCCGACGTCAAAGTCCAGGTCCAGGTCTTTGTGGACGGAGACACTTCGCAGTTTTTCCGCCTCTTCTTGCTCAGCTTTGGCTAACAGCTCCTCCACACTGCACGCGGCCATGTTGCCCAGTGCTGTGACACGCTCGTTGCCCACGTGCGGAACAGAAAAACACAGTCCACTTCTTCCGGGTCATAGTTCGCGTTGCGTAGTTCCACACGTGACCAGAAGAGGGCGACATCGGTCCATTTCTTTATGAGTGTTTGGTTTTTTTTTTTTTTTTAATTATTTTTATAAATAAAACAAACTCAGAAAAAAATACATAGAAAAATATTTACATCCTTCTTTTATTGTAATACTACAGATTTATTTCAAGACAAATAAAAATACTCCCCTTTGAATAAAAAACTTCAATTACCTTAAGAAAAAAAACAACTATTCCTACACATTCTCCCCCAGTTGGAAATTCAGAGTCTACAAATATGCGAATATTTCTTAATCCAAACATTTAATCCATATTAATTCACTGAACTCTGTGGATGTGTACTGGCACATCTGTAGGATGATTGATTGTCTTACAAACTTAATGACAAAAACACAAACTCATTTCATATGTATGTCAAGCTGGGACCACAGATACTTTCCTTCAGGAGAAAGAAGAAACTTCACAGAGAAGGGGGGGCTTTGTACGTTTAGTAAAATAAATAAATAAAGATTTCATTTTATATTGGCTAACAAAAAAAATGAAAATTCATTCTTGTCCTTAGAAACAGCAGCTGACAAAACCTGCCAATCATCGTGTTAAATAAGTAAAATCTCAAACTCAAACTCTATAGTTCATTGGCATAATTAAAAGAATTCATAATCCCTATCATTTTTTATTGATGTTTTTTTTTCTTTCATTTTATCATTAAAACAGTTTACAAACTTGAGAGGTTATAACCAAAATGCAAATAGATTTTCACTCTGCTCCTGAACATGAAAGAAAAAATAAATCTAATAATAAATAAACAGCAGTCTCAAGGACTTGGCTGTGCAAATGCCTCTTGTATTTAAGATTAAGATTTCTCAAAATACACTAATAATATCACTGACAAAATATTACAGTACAAAAAATCTAAATAAATATGAAAATAAAAGCTAAATAATTGTAATCAAATAAAAATACATCTATTTGCAGCTCATTTATCCCCCCCCCCCAAAGTTAGGGATACTTTAAAAAGCTTTTCTACTTCAGTATATATTGTTTAAAGAGTTAAGAAATATATATAAATAAATATAAATATATATAAGTTTTCTTCTGTGAGTTTCTGTGCTGTGACTTTTATAATGGCTGCACTTCATTTTAAAATTCTGGAGTTGTGATAAACTTTATAATAGGATTACCATAAGTGTTTTCATGACAGATTAAACTCAGTGAAGTATTAATATCCTACCCTCTGTATAATGTATTCTGTATGTGTTCCTCCCATAGATCCAGGACTATAATAACTCTATTTTTGTCCTTGTCTTCATTAATTTCAGGAGGAGATGGAGGAGGAGGAGGGATGGAGGTCCTATTACGAGTGACTGGCTGCCGGTTGCTCAACGACAGTGGTGTTATTATTTTGGGCTCCAGTAATTACATTCATCACCACACTTGCCATGTGAACGCTAACACTCTGACAGGCACAGAGATAAGGTCACAAGTGATGCTGTGTTTGGAGATGTGAGGAGGAAACGCGTAATTAGTGGCCCAAAGTCCCTGTTGTGATTTAGAGAAGGCTATAAGGTCCTCTGTGACGTGGATGCATATTGTCTAAAATCATCCAATTTAAACAGAGTCTACTAGTTAGTTGCTGGCCTCAGCTGCCTGCATGTGTCATCCACTGTCTCCACAAGTGTTGAGGATTTTTTGCTGACTTTTGATCCAGGGTGAGTTCATCCAAACAGGATTACTTTTCCATGGTGTTTCTTTTATGGAAGAATACACAGCACAGGCCAGATAAAGCTCTCTTTGAGCTGTGACCATGGAGCAAAGTCATTCCCACTGTCAGTGTCTGCGTCTCCACAGCTTTTAAATGTGCTTAAGAGGATAAGATTTAGAAAGAGTTCTCTTCCTAACACATTAATGCTTTCATGTGAAAACCCTGGCAGGTTTTGATTTTTTTCATTTGTTAGTTCCAGCCAGAGGAGCTCAGTCCTCTTTATCAAGTATATTCTTTGACTCTTTTTGCCCTCACGTCCCTGAAAAATTGTCATCTTGGACTTGCAGGAGAGTTTTAAACAGATAATAGTCTGACCTGAGCCCACAGTTCTTATGCAAAGAATAACATCAGCGGTAATATCAAATATTCTGATGACGAGGAATCAATCTTGAGATTTTGTGTAGATTTGTAAAAAATTAAACCCAAACTATGTTTTTATTTTTGATTTAATTTTTCACCCTTTGCAGAAATTACATCATTACATTACAAATTTCTTGCCTGTGTGGAGACACATCTCTGTAATTTATATAGTTGCCAAAATGGATTTAATTTAAGACATTCAAATCACACGTCCAAAACATTTTAGTAAGAATGCGTAACATTTGTGCCTTTATGCCTTTCAAGGTGTGTCATGTTAATGTGTTTTATGTCATTATTTATGCCATTTTGTGTCATTTACTCTGTGCTGCCATTTTGGTCAAGTCCCTCCTGCAAAAGAAACTTGTTTCTCTTTAGGGTTTTTGGCTAAATAAAGGTTAAATAAATAAAATTCATACATAAATTCCTATCTTGTTCTCTGCTACAGGCAATGCCCTTACGCTGCATGTACTCATTGTATGAACACAGGGAGAGCATGAAAAAAATAATTTCTTTCTCTACATATGCCCCTGAACTTTTGAAATCCACATGAAAGCACTTGAATCTTTAAGAATCACATACCACATCAGTGAATTTCTTGAGAATGATTCTGACACCTAATAAAATAAATGAGATATAAAGAAAACAACTTTGCACATTTACACACATTTTTATGAATGAATAGAAATTGTGAATGGTTCACTAAGTAGGGACAAACCTGTAAGTAACTGGATGAGTGGTTTGTATTATTTAAAGGGATACAAAGACCATTCATAGCATATGTTGTATGCACAAGTGCCACTAAAATACCACACTTCTCCAATTTATTTGAAGCTTTTCACGTGTTAAAGCTGTATCTCTATTCTGTTTTGGTCACAGAGAAAAATCTTGGTCATGTGATGATCTGTATGCTTCTCCTTTTGTCATCTTCATCTTTAAATACCAACTAACTGGTGGCCACAATGATCCATGAATCACAGGGGGAAATAAAAGACATTCAGTCATGCAAAAACAAGCCAGAGGCCTCAACCTTCTCTCTCATTCCAAAAATTGACCTGTTAGCATCAAAGAAGAGGTGAGAGCGCTGGAGGGCCAGATATAGAGGGAGAGCAAAATAATCTCATCAGCACCATCCTGGCATAAATCAGACGTGATTAGCTGCTGACAGTTTGCTTGTGTATTTATAGTTGTTGCATTATTACATAAAATTCTTTGACCTACTTGGCTGGAGGAGGATGCATTTTTTAAAACATATTTTTCCAGTATTTTGGGGAATATCTTTCTGTTTTATGTCCTGGAACAACATGCTGCATTTTTGTATGTTTTACAAGGTGATGTCTGCTTCTCCTCAGGATAAAGATGAAGAGACAGCATTAAACTTTACGGTTCAATGAAGCACATAGGAGGCTTAAAATATTCCCTGTACATACAGTGGCCCTGTAGATCCATCACTGCGGTAAATATCATGGGTAACAGCTTCACGTGACATGATTTCTCAGAGTGGGATCAATAGAAGGGACTGTCTGTCCAAGTTAACCCTAAGCTGCTCATGCAAAACAAACAATCCACATGAGCTGTTAGCTGACAGGCTTAGGCACTTTTGTAGATTACATTCACTACTTCCTGTCTCCACGACGAGAGGGAAATGAGTGTCCCCTGGCGAGCAGAGTTTAGTTGGCTGACAGTTGAGGTCAGAGCTTTTTATTGATCTGCTGTAGATGGGACAGAAACACCATTTGGCCCTGTGCAATGCCTCAACGCTACCTGCTGCTCCCAAACTACTGCCTGCACTGCATGGTATCGCTCACTCTAAGAAGGAGCCAGAAGATAAACTACATCAGCAGTTTTTTTTTTTTTTTTTTGCAAGGCACAGGGGCATCAACAAAGTCTTGCTGTCACTTTGCTGCATCTCTTGTATTGATTTCAAACCTTTTAAATCATGACAACAGAGGGCAAAGGGTAATCCTCTGTTTAGACCTCATGCTGTGGCAGGTATTACCCAGGTCTCTGCAGCCAGATCTCAGTGCGTGTGCTGTTTGCAGGTGAGCAGGAAACACAGCTGCAGTCTCCCTCCAGCTGAAGTGCGTGAAACAGTTGAGCTGCGCCCCAAAACCTGGCCTGCTTCCTAGAACCAGAACGGCATGGAGAGTGGAGTCCTTGAGCTATCATTCCAACCACATTACCACTGCGTGTGTGTTTGTGTGTGTGTGGATGCCAGATCATGCAAGCGAGGACACGACGTATGTGTTTGTGAATGTGTCTGCAGTGGCTCCATGCTGGATGTTGGAAGCAGACAGGGTTGGGTAGCGCCTGGTGTCATGGCAACTTCCAGAGGTCGTCCCTCAGTTTTGTATTCAGCAGCTCTGTGGGGGCTTATGGCAGTGACATCATTGGGTACACCCTGTACTCTGCTGAGCCAGAGCCTCCACCAAGTCCGCCAACTTTATGAAAATAATGATGAAATGATCAGTAATTAACAGAACTTCAAGTGTCCTTCATCAACAGCTTTCTATTTTTTGTCTCAGGATTCACTGACAGCACCTCATTGCAGGTCACAGCCAATCAATCAAAATGATATTTAGTATATCATTGAGTAAGTATCTCAGTAAGACTGCCTCTCTGAGCTAAAAGGGAGTTCCCTTTTGGGAAATATGCCTATTTGATGTCATGCTGGGAGTTAGATGGATAATACTGCTCTTATGTCTGTACAACAAATTTTAGCAAAAAGACTGGAAACAAGGGGAAACCGTTAGGATGGCTCTGCTAAAAGCTAACAAAATCTGTCCACCAGGCCCTGTGAAGCTCACTAATTAACACGTCATATTTTGTTTGATTAATCCATACAAAAACTGAGGTGGAAGAACAACACAGAGTCATGTTTTGGTGGGATAAAGTCTCTTTCAGAATAATCTTTTGTAAAACCATTAACCTTTTTCATATTAATAAAATGAAAAGAATATGACATGTTTACTGAGCTTTTAGAGATGTTAGGACTAAGCTAATCGGCTACTAAGCCTAACCCTGTAGCTTCATATTTACCATACAGACACGAGCAGTATAAATCTTTTTACCTGTCACAGATTCTTCCAGTCTTTCACCTCATATTCATGTTAAATCTCAACTGGGTTTTATGACTTGTGGAGTTTCTTTAAATAGCTTGTCATCCTCTTCTACAGCCTGTGGTATTTTTCACATACATATAATCAGATCCCCCAACACACACACAGAAAAAGAGAGAGAGCAGGAGAGACACCAATTTTTTGCCGAACCTGTGCAGCCTAATGTGTCATCCAGCCCCTCGGGTAGAGCCTGAGAAATCCTCTTTGAAGCCTCTGTACAGCTCCAATAATGAGGGGGCTGAGCACCGGGCCCCTACGTGAGGGGCATCCAGGGCCCTTATTGATCCACCGTTAATTAGTCCATAGGTGCACACTGGTGCATAATTAGACTGATACTAAACTTAATGAATGCAGACAGCCATTAATTCCTCTGGGGAATTGTTCACTGCAGGAAAGAGGGAGAATTTGGTCAACCAGACATTATTTTGGGAAATAGCAGCCTTATTACATATATGATGTACACAGAAAACTTCTGAATAAAATGTATATATCATTATGTGTAGCACTCTTTTGTAATGCAATTGAAAGAGCACTGATCGGTTTGAAAGTGTAAAAATCTGGCCTATAAAGAGAAAGAAAACTTGATGAAGTCTACCCTTACATGCTTTATCGAAAGGCAAGGCTTTTAGCCACTAGGTGCTGCTCAGCTTGATGCCAACTGTTTGATGTTCATGGATCATTGATAATGTAAAAAAAAAAAAAAAAAAAAAAGATGATACAGAAAGACATTGTTTCAAACCAAATATGCCTTCTGACAAGTGACAAAGAGAGATTCACTGAAGACCCTGAAGATGTGCTGTCGTCTCCCTTGTGGGACAGTCATTCAGACATTTCATCTGTCTCTTGAACTCCAAAAAACCCTGAAACATTTGCGACAACTGCAAAGTGTATGTGTGTCTCTGATCCTGGACTGACTTGACAAAAGGAACAACGGTGCCATTCAACGGGAACAACTCCTGGATCAGTCAATGTTGGTGAATGACTCAGAGAAGAGGGGCTCATTAGCAAAAGGGCAGAAATCACCTTGCTCTTCTCATCCTCTGGGCCACTGTCACTTATCGCTAACAGAGTGTCAGTACGTTGTTGGCATGCTAAACGTCCCTGCATGATCAGATTCACGTGGAGCAGAGTATCAGCAATGATAATACAGAGTCCCCCTCCTGCTCTGATCACTGTGTGACTCCTGTCAGCCGGTTTTCTTTGTTCTCCAAAAAGTTGTCTGATCAATGCTGTGATTAAATGTTGGTCACGCATCATGCAACCCTTTGGCCTGACATGATGCAACAGTCACTAATTGCGAGCTACATTCACCCAACTGTCCTCTCTCGTAGCATGACAGACGCCGAACAACATAAGGATCCCAGGGGAGGTTCCTGAGCTATAAATAATATGGATCACATACATCTATGCAGGGACCCTCGAGCATCGGTATGCTTGCTTTGATATGTAAATTTAATCCTTGCCTTCCACCCTCATGCCCTAGAGTCTGAGTAAGTGAAACAATTTAGAGGAATTTCACAAGGCATCTCAGGTTCAGAATACTTAAACAACCCTGGTTTCTAAAATAACATTTGATCTTGGAGTTAAAGCATAATTTGTGCTAAACTGTATTAAATTCATCCTGTTGCCAGCTTCACATAAATGAGTAGTAGTTATGATTTTACTGCTGAGGCTAATTTGTCTATGAGCTGCCAACTCTGTGACTTGCATCTAAAGAGGCTATTTGTAAGTTTTGCCTTCGCCATCGCCAACATTAGCAGTAACAGCTGTTTAGTTACTTGTCATGTCAAGAGCTTAAGCCATCATTGTGTTAACAATACAAGAGGTTGTAATAAGTCCTTTGAGCAGTGCTACCTCTTCAGTGCAACAGAGCCTCAAGACAGGCCAACTGGTCTGGGGCTAGCCGACTGATGCGCTAACCTCAGTAGAAGAATTGAGGGGATAGAAGCAAAACAAAGGTTGTGGTCCACAGCTGGAGACAGTTGTTGGTGAGTAATGAAGTTTAATGCTGAACTTGCAACAGTTCTTCTAGACTTCTAAAAATCTATCTTAGTTGTTTGCATGTAGTGTATCTTGCAAATACCTAACGTTGTTTTTTTTAATAACACACAAAGGTGAGGGCCTGTTTGATTTAAAATTAAGGCACGTTTTCCACGCAACATGAGGCAAATACCCGACCTCTAGAAATCATGACGGACTAAGTACATTAGCAAAGAGAAACGCTGGTCACAAATGCACACTTTAAAGTGTAGCAGTTAAGTAACTCGAACGAACAGCCTCAGATATGAACACTAAATTGAACTGGCACCTCTGTCATTATTCTTGAGAAAACTGTAGATTGTAACCTTCAGCATACAAAACTTGAATGTAAGGCAGGGCTGCCTTTTAGAAGATACTTTCATCTAGCGCCTGTGCACAAAGAAGGAAAAACCTGGCATAAGGAGCACAAAACTTGCTGCCATGAGAAATGAAAAGATCTGAACGTCGAATGAACTTTTATGGGTAGTTTTGGATCTCAGCGTGCAAAGTAGATTTCTACCTCCTTCATCCTCCAGAGGGATGTTTTTCCTATTCAATAAATAAAGTTTCAGACTGTGACAGCACCTAAAGAGGACTTGAATCTGTTTCAAAGCAAAGCGTAACACAACTCCGTCTTAGGTGCTTGATATTATTTGGTGTTTCTGTTATTTTGTCCACACTTGCTCAGGCTCTGAGGTTTGATGTGAGCTGGTGGCTTTGAAACATGACACTCCTGCTGTTCTGCTGTTATTCTGGACTCCACAGGAAGTGAAGAAAGTTGCTAAAATGAGCAGTGATCAAAATGGTAGATGTTGGTATTTCTCAGCGGGAAAAAAACCTAGAAAAGCCTTTCATTTCCAATATTTGCAGTTGCTACAAACATCCTAAGGTATTTCATGAGAATAACACGCACACTCACACATCCACTTTTCATCCACTCAAACAAGCACCTCAAAGTGAAACCAAACATCACCAGCCCTGTGCTAATTCTCAGGTTTATTTTGAGGTTTTTTTTTCCTTCTCTGAAGCAGAGATTTATGGATAATTTACACTCCAGTTTCATTTGTTCATTGCCTGCGTACATGGTGTCAATGGAGAGTAATGTGTGTGACAGCCTCAAGCCCTCCACTCCGTATGTACCCCCAAATAAAACATGATGATTCAGTGTCACAGATGATTTACAGCAGATAACGGATAGTGGATCCATTTTGTTATTCTTTACATGTTGTTACTGGCAGGGAGGAGGGTGTGACAAAGCAGCGTCTTGACTGTATTTGTGTGAATCGCCTCAGGCTCTGTACAACCTACTTGTGGTTAGTTAGGCTCCTGTTCCTTCTGCCCTGTTTGAAAGTCATTGCCAGCCCGAGTTAAAGTAAACTATGTCCACCCTGGGGCTCGTGTTATATCACACAACTCAATCAGGCAGATGGCTGCATACACTTCATCTCAGCTGTTGCTTTCTGCTGGAGGTTTATTAGTGTAAAGTATGTATTGTTGTGCATGAGAGAAACACACACCCATGCATAAATACATGTGTAGAGAGATACAGAAACAAACTTGTGCATAGCAGAGTAATGGCTTCCAGCTCAATACAGAGCAAGAGATTGGTATTGTGCCAATATCCAAATCCCTCATCTAATTAATGTTTACATAACTGTGGCTAATGTAATTCATGCTCGCCCATGTTGAGAGGGGTCAAGGAGCTTGGGGAAACCCACCTGAGTTTACAATAGCTGGTGTGGGAGTCGAATGCACAGCCCAGTGAACTGGACACATCAGTAGGGATTGAGAGGAGGGGAAAAAAACACTCTAATTACAAAACCCAGCTAGAAAACATTGGCCACAGAACAATTCAGTAATCAAATTGAAAGTTCCTGGAAAACTTGTTGAGTGTAATCCATGATCAATAAATATTTGCCTCCTACACACATCCTCTCTGATTTAAGTGGTAATAAAGCATTTTGGATTAAGATAACTATGTTAAAAGGGCATTATTTTAACACAAAACCACAGTAATTAAACAAACATGACTTGCTGGTATGTAAAAGTGGAAACAACAATTAGCTATGTAAATGCCAGGTACTCAATTTTAATGACCCAAAATTGAATTAACTTCTTCTATATTTACAGCATCTTACAGCAGCACAATCACAGTCCATCACAGAGCACTTAGTAAGTTTTTAAAAGGCTCTGTAATTTAATGGAAAGGACACATGGAAGCTAATCGAAATTGCTGTCTTGATGTCAAGGATGACAGACACGAACCTCAACTTTACCTCATGTGACATTTAATGTAAAAGAGCATTGTGAAAAGCACACTTTCTCTATCAGTCAACTGATTCTACAAGAAAAGCAGGTGTTTGTTGTAGGTTGTCACAATGTCAAGAATAACTGTGTAGTGAGAGCAACACATTTAATTGTGCTATAATTAGATATCTACAAAAATAACCTCCAGTCCTTTTCTGTTTTATTTGTGCCACATCACAGATTGAAGGTGAAGCTTAGAAAGTGCTTGTAATAGTGGAGCTACAGTAGAAAACACATCTCAAAATGACACCATTACATTACATTAAATGATTGGACAACACTAAAGCCTCAGGCCTTGGTGTGAGTACTAAGAATGTCTATTCAATAATGACAAGTTGAACAAGTAAAGAAGTGCTAGTTAGCTAGTGTTCAAATTGTTGGAAAAGTAGGAAAGTAGGTGCTTTCCCCGCTCTATAGTATTCAGAGGCTTGTTCCACCATCGGGGAACCACAGATGAGAACTGGATTGCGAATGGGGGATGAAAATGCCAGACGACGTTCCTCGGATGAACACAGTGGCTGATTAATAGAGTTCAAACACATGGGTACAGACCCAGAAGTCACTCTGGAGGCAAGCATTAGTGACTTGAATTTGATTTGTGAGGATCAGTTATGGTGACGTTTGTCTTCACTCTTGCTCATGACTTGGAGTGATCACAGATTCACTGAGGGCAACGATTGTTAAACTGGTAAAAACAGGTAAAAAGAAAGAAAAAAAATTATATATTTGTGCTGTCTGTCTATATATATATATATATATATATATATATATATATATATATAT
>CM076667.1:11041366-11065457 GCA_038496675.1 Rachycentron canadum
ATATATATATATATATATATATATATATATATATATATATACTGGGATGCAAAGATACAATTTTGTGAATAGGGGAGAAGCTGTTTTAAAGATTAAGAAGATGGTGTAATGTGAACCTTACAACAAAGAAGAGATTTAGAGGCTGAGGCAGGATGTGGTAAGCGGCTTAGACTACATACAGAGGTCAGTGTTAGCCAGCAAACTGAAACTGTTAAATCTACAGATAGTGTTAGACCAAAAAAGAGATTCAAAACTTGATGCTAAGAGAGGCCAAACGTAGGATGTGTAGTGGTGAAAATAGACCCAGAGAGAAGCTGCTGCAGCACATGGACAAAAGAAAACGGGGCTGAAAAGGTGTCAGTCTTGACACCTGTATGGGCAAAAAGAAAAACAAGCCATTGATAAGCAGCATCGGTGCTTCGCCAGGAGGATATGGCAAGATACTGACAAAGCAGCTGAAGCAGGGACTGTGGATAAACATAAGGAGTTTCTTGAAATTCCACTATATTGTATTCAACCTACAATGCGCTGCCATCACCTCAGGATGAAGACCACGCATGTCCTCAAGGCTCAGACTCAGCAGTGCTTAAACATATCAGGATGCAAAGTCTTTCACAAGGTCAATATATTTGGCAGCATAACAAAAGCCTGGAAGCTGCAATTGAGAGCATAATAAATAAATTTTTTTTGCCCTGTAGCAGAACTGAACACAGTAAATAACACTTTGTGGAACTTGAAGGGGAAAAAAAAACTTCACTTACTGGGCTAAAATTATGCTGGATAGGAGTCTCTGGGAATTAGGAAACCTTTAGGAAAATTTTATAAATGTCTGAGAAGCTGCTTTCACTTATCATATAAGAAACTGCATGTTGGCACTGTCCTGTGAAAAGCATTTAACTCCAAAAACACCAACTTTTCATTAGCAATATGTTTTAGCTACGCAGCTGTAGAAGTAGGAGCACTTTCTCAACCCACAACTCATAACCCATTATTAGTACGACATCATCCTACACCAGCTCTACCAGTGCGGGTTACATCAGATCCTCTGTGTTGCTAAATGGTTGGATGACCTCCCATCATCACTGGATAAGGGCGTGTGTGGGGCACTGAAGGACAGACCATTTTCTGGCACCTCTCCTCTGCTTGACAGCTGTCTCTCTGTAGACGCAATGTCACTCTGAGACATCCAGTTACTCACACTGATGAATTTATGAGACAAGACCAGCTTGCATGTCCAGCTCCATCCGCACTGCATCTCACTCCTCTCTATCTCCTACTCATGTGTTTTCTGTGTCTCTATTCATAAGCTCCCATGCTGGACTGTACACTCACCCTTCCTCTCTCTGGAGGGTTAAGCCTAATGTCGAAAGGCTTCTGACAGAGGAGTGTCAGATTAATTTGTGTATCTCTGTTAATTCATTACATTAGTTTTATTTGACTAGTTGAGTTGATTGACGCCGAGCTCTGGAAGCTTTTAAATTACAGTCACTCAATTGAATTAATGACAGAGAACAAAGTTCAGCCCAGCAATGATTCTCTGACCCATTTTATGCTTTCAGCACCACAATGTATTTCTTAAAAACATTTTATTTATTGCAGAGTAAAAAAAGTAATTTCTTTTCACATAATTTGTTAATTTCTGGATTTGGAGAATCTCACGATAAGTTAAATTTTTTCCTGCAAACCTGATTTAATTTTAGGGAATTGGGTTTTTCTTGTCTCCAGCGAAGAACAGATGAGTATCTTTTCTTTTCTTGTGCTGTTCTCATGTTTTCCCTGAGCTGCCATTTGGTGTGATTGTCTCATTTTTTTATTTTGGCCTGGTGCCACTGTGTGATCAGCGTCTGTTAGCGCCTCGCTGATCATCAGAGAGAAACCAAGGAGGGAACTCAGACACCACAAAACAAGTGGAGAACAGGAATACTATGCAAATACTTTGCAAGAAGAAAAGAAAACAAAGGATGAGTCATTTGATTTACTCAAGGGTAAAGCATGCCCAGATAATGAGATCACTTATGTACAGTGTGTTTTTATTGCATGGACACTCTTTCAATTATCCTCTAATGTGATAAGCACTGTAATCAAGATTATGTTTCTTTGGTGAGGACACCCGGTATCTGCACAAAGGGCAGTGTTTGACCTCCATGAAAATATACAACACTTCCCACTCCTGCATTTATTTTCCTCATTAGACTACTTTGAATGCACTTTCTGAAAAACAACAGTGCATCTTGTCCTCCACAAATGTAACTGATTTCACTGCATCTTCACTGGCTTGCATCCTGTCTAATGTGGTGTAGGCCATCCTTTATGTGTGCTATGGGGCAAATGCCCATTGCGATCATCTGAGGGTAGTCAGGGTTATTACACATGGTTTTAAGCGGCAGGAGGAAGTCTCCTGTTTGTACACATATAGAAAGAGGGTATGGCTTTCAGTCAATTGGATGAAGTTGTCAACACTGAGAATGAAGATATCACATCTCAGATCCCTTATAGACAAATATGGAAAGTGAACGCAGACATAATTGATGTCAACTGTACCTTTTGAATTGTGTTGAATGAACTGGTCATTGCTGTGTGGTGATACATGCACATCTCTATCATTATGTTGCCTTGGCTACCCTCAGTCTGAACCATAACTTGTGAAGAAGTTGAAACAGACATACTTGGTTGAAGAGGAAGGGGAAGAAAGAGAAAAAAACCTCACACTGCCTTCACCACACTGACAGCTTTCTCTTATTAGCACTTGACTGGATAATAAATATATCTTCCATCTATTAAAACTGTATCTGCTCTCTAATACAAAAAATACAGATGCTTTTCCATACATGTTAAAATATTACAAGGATATAGTGGTGATATAATAACAGCCCTAACCTACTTGCATATTGCCAACTTTACTCGGTTTATGAACTTGTTTAGGATCCTAACCCAGTTAAAAAGTCATGTATAAACATAGTCTGAGTAACAACTGATCAGTGTAAGACAGACCAAAGTGACAGACATCCACGGAGACAGGAGGAAAGCTATTCAGCCATTTCAGCCTTGTGATGTTACTTTAAATGAGGCTAGCCGCACTGAAAGCAAAAGTGATTTTTAAGGTCATTGACGCTCAGAGACAAGTCTAAAATAAGGAAAACCATTTGAAATTTTCTCTCTCTCTTTTCTCTGGCTGTTTTCTGTCACATTGACCCATATGACAAGTGTCAGTGCTAATACATATGATGTTTGTCATTCTGCACTGAGACCTGAAGTTATTTTGCTCTCCTGCCAATGATAATGCTTTAAAACATAAAGATTTGACAGAAAGACTTGGCTTATAAATTATTCAAAACCAATTCCATGACACTACCCAGTGAAAACAGTATCAGCATTATATGTTCAGATTAGGGAGCCCCAAATAACCAATTATGGTCCCAGTTTATTAAAGAGAAAAGAAAACTGGGTTACAATTTTGGTGGAATGGTTTTGCCCTAGATTTCCCTTGAAATGGCAATTTTTGTGACATTATGAAGCAGTCAAATCTACACAGTTTAAGTGTGGACATCTGCTGCTTCATGCATTTAAGTAAAACATTACTTATGTATGTCACGAATCACGAAATTAAATATCACCCATTATAATGTGGAATCATGCACAGAGGCAGAGCCGTCATTAGGCACAGTTCCTCAAATGAAACCTTTGTTTAAACGATGAGATACTGGAAAGAGCATATCCCATACATATTATAGCAGCAATGTGCAATGTATTAACTAGTAAAGAAGGCTAGGCTACTGAGAACCTTTTATTTTGACTAAATAGTGAGCTACACATCCTGCGTCAGTGCTGGGGGATAAAAGACAATTGTGACCTTGTTAAATTCTGAACAAACCAAAGGTGATCGCTGAAGACATTTACAGTCCTGTTCCTTTTGTTTGTTTCCAGACAATTACTTGTGTCTGAGCAACCTTTGCTAAAAGCTACAGCTGGCAGGTGTTCTAGAAAATTATTGAGCCATTTATAAAAATGAAACTATGTAGTCGTGGCCCTTTTTAAAAATATTTATGGCTTCAGTGAGAACCACTGGGCTCAGGGCAGAATGTCACAGAGATATCAGAAAGTAATGAAAGGTGGGCTGACAGATTTGTTGTCAACAAGAACATGATAGATAAACCCCAGACCTACTCCTTAATTTAATGTATTTAGTAGATTGTACATAAACAGGCAACAAGATCCAAGTGCCTACTATCCAATTTAAAGATAAGCTTTTTAAATTAAAGAGGATGTTTAGTCTTCTAATTGCTCATAATCAAAGCTGAATTTTCCTTATTTTCCTTCTGTCAGTGCTGTGTGAGGAGACTGGTATCCACTGAGTGAACAAACATTAGGGAAGCCTCTGATTTAACACCTTCAGAGGTACGCATGCTAGATTCATATAGACAGAATGGCCCTTGAGGGTTTCACAGTATTATGGAGCTTTGCTTCACACGTTCTCATGCAGGCAATGCACACACTGTTCAGCTGCATGCAACCCGTAGGAGAAGCCCAGGAAAGCCAGCTGGCTTACATTGAATTTTTCAAGAGGTGATCATTTCAAGAGCATTGGAAGATAGTTAGATTTTATAATTGCAAATGCTTTGCTTGTGAAATGCTGAAACATGCATTAGGACAAATTCAAAATAGCTCCTTTTAAAAATACCTGACTTGCACTGAAGAATATTCAGCATCAAGTGAACCAGAGGGGATACTGACAGGCAGCTTTCATCCTGCATAATTAATGAGTCTGTTTAGTCTTAAACTGCCATGACATAACATTTTCATACATTTAATTACTTATATATCCAGCGGGCTGGTTGAGTGAAAGCTCTGTGTAGTTTTGTGGTCCACTGTAAAACAAGAAATGCAATTTCTGTAACATTTTCAATATCTTTTTTTTTCTTAAGATGAAAGGCCAAGCTCCCACTTCTATTAAAGAAGTGTTTTTATAACAGGTTATATCACTGGGCTATAAACTACAAGGACACCTGAGCTACAGGACTGAGGTCAGGTGGTGGTCTAAGTGTTGAGCCCTGGGCTCTGCAGTCTCAGCGATTAGCACCAGAATATCTGTTTATACTCATTTAAACAGCCAGAGTGACCTGGTTTATTAAAATGAGTTTGTCAAAGTCGAGCAGAACACCGGAAGTATTAGGAAAAACACAGCTCAAGCCACTGGGGAGAGCCCAATTATTTAAGAAGGTACAGTTTGGCAAGAAGCACTTGTCCCTCCTCGTAGCAGATCACAATTGGAAAGGCAAATGATCAATTAAAAGAATATGTTGCCATGGAGTTACAGTGGTTGTGTGTAACAGAAGCAGTTTGCAGTGTCTGCCGAGGAAATTCAACTTCACATGGTTTAATCCAATTCATTGAAAAACCAGATTTTCATCATAATCATTTTTGTATTTTCTACCTGTACAGACAGGGCAGGGTCAAAGGTCATATTAAGGGGCAACATCCCAATTTCCCTGCAGGAATCATTAAGGTTTAATCTAATCGTCTGAGAGACTTGCTGAGGGATAATATTTTAAGCCTGAGTCTTTTCCGGTGTGGCATCACAGCAGAGGATTTTTCTCCCAGTCATCTGTTCAGGGACAGTGATTTGAAAATGAGGTGACATGAGCTGACCACAAGCAGTCACTCTCTCATCTGGCGGTGTTTTCTATTTGTGTCAGGCAACATGTGTTTCTCATGATGGGACCTGACACCTCCCCTGCAGCAGCACGGAGCATGAAGAGCGACAAAGTGGAGTTGCTATAGGAGAAACAATTTCACACCGACTGGAAACTGCACTCTGATCAACTAAAATGTCAAACGATAATATGTGAAATTTGCAAGATGGCAGACATGTTTAAGAAAAGTCCATCTCGTACATTTAAAAAATCAAATTTTCTCCTCTTCTCTCTCTCAAATTAACTATTTTGTACTAAAGTGCACAGTATGTGAATAGTCACTTTGACCTCTGCATATGCTGTATGTCTGGAACTTAGCTTTTCCCCAGGCTAAATGTCTGGGTGAAACTGCTCAGGATTAATGGGAAAGGTTTTACCATATTGTGAAGGGTTACTTACTCGGAAAGTATTCAAGCCCGGTCAATTTTTTTTTTTCACATTTTGTTATGTTGCAGCTTTATGTCAAATCAAATTTCTTAAAAGGGAAAAACTGAAATATTACATAGTATTCAAACCCTTTAGTGTGACACTTGGAATTAAGCTTGGATTCATCCCATTTTTCTCAATCATCTTTGAGATGTTTCTGCACTTGGATTGGAGTCCACCTGTGGTAGATTCAACTGATTGGACTTGATTTGGAAAGACACATACCTGACTATATAAGGTCTCACAGCTGACAACAAAGAACTGCAGAGACAGGACGATGTCAAGGCACAGACCTGGGGAAAGCTACAAAAAAAAAAAAAAAAATCTGCTGAATCGAAGGCTCCCGAGAGCACAGCGGCCTTTGCACTTCTCATATGTACAGTAGGTTGTAGGCAGGAATGGCATCAGGACCATACATTACTGAGGGATCTTATAACTGTCTGAACCAGCTATAAAAAGGGCACTAATGCATTCTAGTTAGATTCTCTTTGACAGAAATAAATTAAAGCGTGTGAAAGAATAGATAAAGGGAGGGAGAATATGAGGTTTGGTCCAAACCTCCATTAAAGAATGATGGAGGCCACTGTCTTTTTTTTTTTTTGTAGCCTTCCCCAGATCTGTGCCTCCTAGCTCTGAGCTCTGCAGACATTGTCAGCTGTGAGACCTTATGTAGTCATGTGTGTGCCCTTCCAAATCATGTCTGATCAGCTGAATCTACCACAGGTGGACTCCAGTCAAAACACATCTCAAAGATGATCCTAACCCAAGAGAAATAGGAGGAACCTGAGCTAAATGTTAAACATCAGAGCAAAAGGTCTGAATGTTTATGCTTAGAAATTTGCTACAAATTCTGTTTTCAGTATAAAATATTTTTCAAGGCTGCAACAAAACAAATGTGAAAATATTTCAAGGGGTCTGAACACTTTCTGAGTGCACTGTGTGTGGTGTTTATGCTCATTATCATTTGTAATGTTTTACTGTATGTGAATCCACAGACATATTAGTAATTGGATATTTCATTGTGTTGCACTATTGCTTAAGTAAATTCAAAACAGACAAGTTTCCAGCTGTTTAAGATTCAAATGGCTTGTCTGACAATGAATTAAGCTTTCCATCCTGGAAGAGCAGTTTGGTGCTGGCCCCTCTGGAGCAAGGTGGCTGAAGGATCCAGTGGCATGGATAGTGATGCAGTATATGCAGCAGCAATGAATCACTGGGAGACAATGCCTCGCGCTCAGCCTGAGCTGTTTGCAGATGAATTGACCAGCACAGATTAGATGGGAAACTGCCTTGGAATCATTAGTATGGAGCAATAGGCAAGAGACAAAGTTGGTCGTGCAGATTGCACCAAAATGTAACCTGTTGTATCTACAACTATTTGATGCATTCCCAACATGTTTAGTCCCTTAATTATTAACCACTGGTGCAGTGTAGCAAAGCAAAAGACCAGTCAGAGTAGTTTGTAATTCAATAAGGGTTATTTTTGTAAGGTAAAGCTCATTTATATCTGACTGCAAACATCAAGTGTGACTTATAGGCAGGCAAAAATAAACACAATTTCAAACTTATCTTGACTTGATACTCAGTCTTTCACCTTTGAGAATTTCCTCTCACAATTCGAGAAAGCCCATAATTATTTTAAACTAACCCAATCTGATGAAAAATTCCAGCAGGTGTGGCACCTATAGGGCCTATTCAGAAAGCACAGAGGTAGACGCTCGTGCACACGCGCGCACACTCACATATGACTCATCTCATCTAAACTAAAGCACTTTGTCAGAGGCGTCCATTCACGTTACACCCATGCAAGAACGCGCAGACTCAATCTCAGCTTGGAGCGCGACACTTATAGTGAGGTTGGCTATATAAGTCCATTCAGCATCTACTCTTAAAGTAACTATATACTTGTTTCTTCAAAGAAGTGAAGGAGGGCGGCATCTCGCCAACTACCTGGCAACCTATCCGGCTGTACTGGACCTCCTCTAAAGACTGAAGGTATGAAAAGCTACATTTTGACTTTGCCTGTAAACCTTATTTGGCATCTTACATTTTCTCATTTCTTCGGCACGACTTGCGCTTTGGCTTTACAGATGTTTACAGAACCGCTTTTACAGATCACAAAGTAGATTTCAGTCTTTAGTAATTGCACCGTAATTTCACACTTGATTTTATTTTTTATCATTGGGAACAAGTGTAACGCCGATAGGCAATAATAGCTTAACTTCCACAGTCTATCCATTATTGAGCCAAAAACACAATTTGTCTTTACGCGCAAATATTGCACAATTTAACAAGAACCATCCGCATTATTAATTGACACGAGGGTGAATCACAAAATGTCTTACCAGAATAGATAAACTGTAACACTTTAATTTTCGATTTACAACCCGTTATATTATTGGAATACCTATTTTTACGTGCGTAAATTCCTCTTTACGCAGCACATTTCACACTAGTTGAAAATTAAAAAAAAAAAACACGACACCAAAATAATGCTGGGATTTCTTTTACTTCCCAGATTCCTGTTGATATCCTGACATGAAGCTCAATTTACTTGGTACCACCGTGATTCTGCTAGTTGCCTTCTTACCGCGCTACGAATGTCGGGCTATTGAGAGCCCTGGCGGTGCTCTGCGCGTCCCAGCTCCTCAAACCCAAAACTCCCAGCAGCAGCAGCAACAACAGTCTGGTCCCATCCTGGAGCGGCTTGGAGAGGAGTATTTCATCCGACTGGGCAACGGGGACTCGAACTCTTTCCCATCATCGTCCATGTATCCCGGTGGATCACCTGCCATCTACAACAGAGCCTTGCAACTCCAGCTGACGCGACGTCTTTTACAAGGGAAAGTTGGGAACATCAGGGCGCTCATAAGCGGCTTCGGAGACCGCGGGGACGAGTCAATGGAGAGAGGAAGGAGGTCCGAGGATCCGCCGATATCCCTGGATCTGACCTTCCACCTGCTTCGGGAGATGATGGAGATGTCCAGGGCGGAACAACTGGCCCAGCAGGCGCAAAATAACAGAAGAATGATGGAGCTCTTCGGGAAATGAAGACCTTCTCCTTCCAGTCCGCCAAAGATCTCCTTTCCCTTTCTTTACTTTTCTTTCTTTTCTTTTCTTTTTCATTTTTACCATCAGCACAAAACATGCTCTGTACAATTTAGTGCTGCTGTATCACTCTATTATTTATAGCTTTAACCTCAAACTATGGAGCATAAACGGGCTTGACTTAAAATGATCCGATTGTACCCTACCATTTTAACGTTGGTGTCAAATCTGTAGAATTACACGTTCTTCATATTTGAGATGAAATATTTCTGTTTAAGACATGAAATACTGCATTGACAAAATTGGCATTCTGTTTTAGATTATGGATCACTGTATTTATGATATTTATGTTTGTTAATAAACTTATGTGCAACCAGTCATTTTCTGTTGTGCAAGAGAATGTCTTATATCTATATTTTTAAATAAAAAATTAAAAGCAATGCTAACATTTCTCTGTGGACATCCTTACAAATGAGTTAATAATAACTCCCATGAAAAAAAAACCTATTCCTAGTTACTTTAATCAATAATTTTATTAACATACACGTTCCTACTTTTTATTGAAATACATATATGTAGTAAGTGTAAGGTAAAAAACAAACAAACATTTGTTTGGATAGAGCACAAATGGCCACTGCATCTTGAGACTTGCTTACACAGATATCGATTGGCTGAGAAAACACAAAAAAATCTTATATGGTGTAACCATGGCATTGCTCTAGAGCCAAGTCGTGGCTTAACACTGAGCCTCCTCTCCAAAACACACACACAAAAGAGCAGTAACAACAAAAATTTACTAAAGGATGTTGTTAGGAGCGCCTGCAGCCATGCAGGTGAAGCACATTCACACAGCATCCTCTCTCCTAAACCCCTAATCCTCAAGAGGCAATTCTCATTATACCGGCAAGAGACAACCACAGACAGCTCAAAGATGCACCACTGATAGCTAATGAGTGTGAAAGACACTGTGTGTGTGTGTCTGTGTGTTTGTGCATGCTGTGTTGATCCTTGACCCACAGTGTCAGGGTAAACTAAACAAGAGCTGTGGATGTGAGTCATCCTATTCTGTTTGGCCCACTTAGCAACTTGGGGCTTACAGCTGCATTGAGCCCATTTGTAAAGAATCCAACTCAGTGAGAGATGGTGTACAATAATTAGATGGGACTACATGGTGGACTACCTCAATAGTGGAGTCACAGCAAGGTATGGCCATTGCAAGGCGGCAAATAGATGAGTGACAGCCTGGGGCTTGCTGCAGCCTCCTATGTACAGTAGGCTGTGGGTAGGTATCAGGACCATACATTACTGAGGGGTCTTATAACTGTCTGAACCAGCTATAAAAAGGGCACTAATGCCTTTTCTAGCTAGATTCCCTTTGACAGAAATAAATGAAAGAGTGTGAAGTATAGATAAAGGGAGGGAGAATGAGAGAAATAAGTCTTTTTTCCTTTACACATGCGCACACACAGACACAGAGATGAGTGTTACACAAAATCGATTTCATTGTTAATTCAGACCATGCACAGACCTGAAGTACAGCGACACGCGTGGCAGTAAGATGAAACTGAGGACTGTTGTTCTGTATGTTAGTCTGGTAACAACCAAGAAATACTGTGGGTTGTTTGTATAATTCAGTTTTAATGGCATATTTTATAATACACTGTAGCATAGCAAAATGTGATGTTTTGTTTATAATAGGAAAATATACCTATTTTACACAACAAAGAACATGGCATGTAATGCAGGTCGTTGTATCCATGAAATTCTGAAATGTCACAGTGACAGTTTCCTACTTGGGCTACCCTAATCATAAAGTTATATTAGTCATAAAGTATACGACAGGGAGGGAAACCTGAAGCTTCTCCTGTCCTGCTCTCTAATGATATAGTTTAAGCTCTGAGTTAGAAAAGGTCAGTCACATAAAAAATGAACTTGAGCATATCTGAATAATATCTGGAAATAAGCAATAGCCTCACTCAATAGCCTGTCTGTAACTCAGTTTGTCCAAAATGAAAAGGAAGAACAAAAATGTATTTAATAAGAAAAAAAAAGCATAAGATCAGTCAGTATGAAATGATGCACGCTAACACGGTCAAAATAAGAAATGAAGAAGTGAACAAATTCTTCATTTTCTTCATTTATATCTACCTCAGCAGCTCAGACTTTCCCCCTGGCATGGACATAAATCCGTCTCACCGTTGATACTGAAAAAGTATCACAACTGACCTGTTATCAAAACATCTAGGAGCAACACTTATCCTGCTGCTGGTTTAGGTGTTGTCTGTGCCAGCGGCTGACAGCTAGGTCGAGGCAGCGCTAGCGGTGGAGTTTATCTGCTGGGCGGGAGGAGGTTGGACTGAGGCGGCTGTAACAGTACTGCCTCCAGAAACAGTCTGGGCCGCCTCTCCGTCCTGAGCCTCTACCTCTCCCTCCTCATCCTCCTCATCTTCTTCTTCATCATCTGTAAAAGGAATAAGGCAGTCAGATAACTGAGCTATAAGGAGTAAATTGCATTTGTGACAAATCTTTGTCCTTTCACCTTGGATGAAGTCGATGGTGCGCAGAGCCTTGCCCTCTTTCTTAAAGTCTACAGTGTAGTGATCCATATTCTCGTAGCCACGCTCAACTTTATCCAAGTGTGCTGTACTGGATGCTTCTGCAATCCTGAGCGCAAAAGTGCAATTAGCATATTTATAGGAAAAAAATCACCCTCAGATAGTTAAAGTAACACTTTATATATCAATCTGTGATGTTTAACACATTCCACAAGTTATTTTGGGATGTCGCTGCTAAAAAAGGAGACTTGCTACATTTCACAGAATTACTTTCTGTGAAGCTCAGAGACAGCAGGTGTAACCTTGCTTGCTGAATTAGGCTGGTGATCTGTATATAAATGTGGTAAATGACTCACTACAATATGAAAAAAACAGAAAGAACAAATGAGCACTCAGAAAAACATGCCCAGTAGTATTGTTTAACCGTGTTAAAATATGTTATGTTCTTTACATAGCAAACCTATCGTGTTATTTCTTACCAATTATCATTCTAATTATTCATGCATAAAAATGTGTACTAACTTTTTGAGGAGAGGCTTTGTGTTCTGAAAAAGACAAGAGATATAAAGACTAAATATCCATTCAATTTATATGTAAATTTTCAATAACTAACCATTTTATATGGAGTCAAAATTAAAACCCAATTTAGGTCACCCATCTTGACTCTGACCTGCAGGAATAAGGCCATCTCTGGCTCCTCCATGGTCTGGATCCCCATCTCCACGATCTTACAACTCTCTTCCAAGTGGTCTCCATACTTCCTGGTCAGGCTCCGGATATAGTTCACCTTCTCTTCCTGTTCAGCTGTCACCTTCTGACTCATCTCTCTCTTCTTCTCCTCCAGGATGGAGTACAGGTGGTCAAACTTCTCACAGACCAGAGTCTTCTGCCTCCGACCATTCTCCTAAATGTGTGAGAGACAGAAGGATACATATTGACACACATAGAGAAAGATAATAAATTAATATTATCATAATTAATCATTCATAATTGTTGTCTGGGTGACAAATGTATGTACAGAGTTTATTGTATTTAAAACCAAAGATTAAGCTGAAGAAAAGTGAGGAAATTGCTGCTGCCTTCTGTGTAAATACTGTAAATGACAAATATTCTGTTTAGCCTGTCTTCCACTCATGTGGTAGTGCCATATGTGCAGGGAGGACAGTGAGGCTCATTCTGCATGTCCGTCCTGGGTGACACCACTGAGGGCAACACATGGGGGACTGGATCCACTCCAGCTTCCTCTCTACTACAGCCAACAGTGGCACGTGAACCATAAGAAAGATGTCTGTTCTCCTGCCATCAATTACACTGTTTGTTTTTAATGTCAATGGGCCAGAGACTGACTTGAGTGCTCTGCTAAGTGCATGTAGAAAAAAATGTGGAAAAAAGAGAGTAAGACAGATTGAAGCATTGCAACATTAATTTTCCTCTCTCTACCTCTCTGTCTAAATCTCAGACAGATAAAAGCAGTGAGAGTGGCAATGCCAAGGACATATTACGTCTGTTGGTACGTCTGTGCAGGTGAGTGCAGGTGCATTAGTGTGTGCACTGAGCGAGGCTTGCTGTGTGACTGAGCTGCCAGGCGCTGCAGCAGTTGGGACACTGACCTCTATGGCACGACAGGCTTCCTCTAGTTGACTAATGATGCCTTGCATCCTGTCGTTGCTCCCAACCATCATGGCAATCCCGTCACTCAGCTCTGTCTGGGGGGCAATGACATGGCAGAGTAATCACCTCATATCAAGTGTGAGTCAGGTTATAATGCATGTAAATGTATTTCATGATGAAAGATGGTCAGATGGTTCATGTTTTCTTTTAGTAAAATGACAAATGACAAATAAATATCTGTGGCCTTTGTGAGTATTTCAGGCATTTCATGCTTCACCTTCTTTGACTGGTAAATGCTGGTAATAGGTGCCACCTCACAATCTTTGTGAGCGCCAAAAACTTTACACATTGAGCACGTAGGGACACTGTGGGTCACACAGTAAATATTGATCTTTTCATCCTCGTGAACATCACACATGGGTGTTTCTTCCTTTCTCTCCGGCACTGGCTTGCTGCTGTTGAGGTGTAAAGAAAACAGAGGTAGCTTGTACCATTTAGTGCATATTGATGGGATGTATATTGTCAGCCTGATAATGTCAAAGCTACGTATGTCAATAGTTTATTGGTGATGCATCACATGGACAGTCAGCACTGGAATCAATACATCACCATTACACTGTGCATTATACAGGCATGGGTGCATGTGTGTAGTGTTATGTTTAACTTTTAATAACTTCTTTCTTTTTGTTAATAACTCATACCAACATTGTCAGGACAGTTAATCCCATAAGAATTACTCCAGGTATCATTTAATTGTCCTCAAAACATGTAATTTCCCACAGATTTTTGATCCAGTATGATGTTGAGCATCCTGAGTGTTGTAAAATCTATGTCATACAAGCCTTTTGGCTATAGTCAGCTACTCAGATTAGGGACTTTCTGGCACCCACTCCAACTCTCTGACTCAGAAACCACTGGCACTAAAGCCACACCAGCAACTGCTACAGTTTGTGCCATAACATCACCAATTTGTCCTTATTCTGCTTTACTACCTCTATTTACTGCCCTCAGGGTTAAAGACAGCTTTGACTAATAAACAGCCTGTCACTGAACTGTAAAGACATATTAGTGGCAATCATTTGCTTTGATTTAGTGATATATCAAGAGAGACTACAAGTGTGTCTAATCTAGCTTACCTGCTTGACTCTTGCTTGAACATATCAATAATGTTCTCAACAAGCAGGTTCCTCTGTAGGCCGTAAACACCATGTCTGTCCAGGACCACCTCATGTCTACAGGATGGGCATCGGAAGCGGCCCCCAGACGTCAATGAGCCACTTCTTGTTGGAAGGTATGGGTTTGAAGCCTGAAAGCATTTACACATTTAATACACCAACATTTATTATGATGACGGGGTTTTAATGAATCGAGTCACCTTACTGTGAAAAATGTATTAACTTTGTTCACTCTGCAGTTATGAAATGTTAATCCAATAAGTCCATATTACAAAAGTGGAAGCCCATCACCAAAAAATGCTCACATTGGTTAAGTGTTTTAATGCAGTGACTAACACTTAAAAACAAATAAATTGTTAAGTTTTAAATGTTAACTGATGGTATCTTTGTTTTTTACATTCAAATTTGTACATAATGGCATAAATAAACTATTTGTGTCTTCAATACATCAAAGATGTAGGGCAAGTAAAAATACCAATGGTTCAAATGACACAGAGAAGTGGAGAAGTTACCAGCACTGCATAAAGTTAATAAATATATTAACTTGTCTTAATATGTTAAAAATAAGTGTTATTTTGTTCAGTTGCTTACCTGGAAAACATCATTGGCACATTTTCTACAGAGGTTGTGCTGGCAGGGTAGGATGACCACAGGTTTTGTAAACATTTCCAGACATATGGGACAAATCAGCTGTTTCTCCAGGTTCTCCATTGAATTCATTTTGACACCAAAACTTTTATCCACGCATGAAAGAGCGACAAAAACCGGAGTAGACAAAGCCACTAAAGCGGGTGAAGTTAGTGAAGAGTCCTTTTCTAAAATCAATCCACGTTAGGCCCAGAGTCAGGCTGAAGAGAGGGCCTGCTGCTCTTGTCCTGGCGGGTGTGGGCTCCTATCTCACTGGTGTCAGGTCTGTTTTTAGCAGCTATTGCCGTCACGTCAAAGGTTGCCATTTTTACCTTGCCCATATTTGAACTGTGTAGGGCAGTACTGAACAGCTGCCTACCATCTCTACACTATCAGAGGTGACTGAGTGTTTGTATATATGAGTGTGCATTATCAGCCTCAGTTTGCTCAATGTCAACTGTATTGTGGTCATAAAAAAATAAAATAAAATGTGTAAGTCAGTTCTCATGTAATAAATATAATGTTTAAACAATTGATTAATAGCCGTGTAGGGAGAATGATGTACACTAAATGTCAATATATGTGCTAAGTTCAGACATAAACACATATTACACATGAACTACTCGATGTTAGCTTAACGGTTTTGCTAACTTTTCAGAAAACGCTAGCTAACACTAGCTAACGGTCGAGAGCGACAACCATCGTTGTTGAAGCAGCAACTTTGTGGATGTCTGTGTCCACCGACAGGTAGGTTTCACTACAGCTGAAATTGAAAAACTATTTGTTTGGGCACTAAACAAACTATGGCGTCTGTAAAATTAGTAATTACCGCGTTTTTGTTGTAGAAAAAGTTAAGCTAGCTAGTTCTTCGCACTTAAGTTAGTCAGCTGGCGAAAACGCTGGCTAAAAGTTAAATGCTACTAACCAAGAATAAATAGTAAATAAATGAAAAACAAACCGAGGGGTAGACAATACGGTGCTTAGAAGTAATATTATGTATTTATTAATAATAAATAAATAAAAAAAACACTGGAGAATGCGGGCATCGATCCCGCTACCTCTCGCATGCTAAGCGAGCGCTCTACCATTTGAGCTAATTCCCCTACATAAACGACGTCTCCCACTTCCGTATTTAAAGTAAATCAAACCAAACAACATTCCCTGTCCTCTACACGGAGGGCGTGTTGTTTGATATCTGGATTTGACAACAAGGAAGTCTTGACGTCGTGGGGAAAGGTAAGAAGGAGAAGCGTTGGCTACTTAAAATGCGTCAACGTCGACAGCGGCTAACGCTACCGGCTAACTTTAACATTCAACAATGACATGACTTCATAGCACAAACTGCTAACTGTTTTCGGTGTTTGTTTAAATTCAGGCCTCTGTGATGTGACAGCAAATACTTTGGGTCCTAAAACACGGCCGACGTACAAAACGAGGGCTGTGGTCGAAGTCACTTTACTGTAACGACGTCTCCTTGAAGCCAGCTCCCTTCGATAGCTCAGTTGGTAGAGCGGAGGACTGTAGTGGATACATGGAAATCCTTAGGTCGCTGGTTCGAATCCGGCTCGAAGGAGTTACTTTTTTATTTTTTCCCACAGTGCTGCACAAATTCTACTGGCAAATTTAAAGCAAAAAAAAAAAAAAAAGTAATAAATTGTAAGAAAGAGATTGATCCCATTCACATTGCAGACGTCACACTAGGAAACCTATGTTTCTGGCAAAAGTCTGGCATTTCCAAATTTTCTTTACGCATACTACTGTTGTCTTGCTCAGGGGTACTTAAATATTAAGAGCCAGGAACAGGAAGGGATCAAACTACGATTAATGAACTCCTCTGCGAGTCTACTAGCTGAGCTAGAGCTCAATTAAGAAGATGTTCTGGATTATGTATTTTTTTATTGAAGTGAATTTGTAATTTTTAAGCCATTGCTGTCTAATTCAAAATATTGCAGTGCCTGTTAGTAAACACGCAATGATGATTGAAGATTGACAAATTAAGAGGAGTATGGAGATTTCTTAATGATACAAAGCCAATATGAACACCACGCAGTGCTGCTTCTGAGGCTAGAAGCTGCCATTTTATTGAATTTGGTGTGTCCCTCATATTCCTCTGTTTTGCTCAGTGGCGGCACATATTTTGAGTATATAGTTAAAGTGTCTGAAGGTAATACCAAAGGCACAAAATACTCAATACTCAACTCAAATACTCAGAGTTGTTACACACATGCACTCACACTTAAACACATATAGAAAGGTCTATGAGCTTGTAAGCAAGATAAAAGTGCATATGGGACCAGAATAGGGAGCAGAGCAAATGGTGCCATCTGTTCTCTTGTATGAATATTTCAGTTAGGTGGAAGTCATATTGTATTCATACAGATGTTAAGCAGTCACTGCCTGTGATTTAAAAGGTCTTGGTAAGCATTCTCAGACAATACTGTCTGGTTCTGCATCTCTACATTTGTCCTCAAATAACTCACCAACATGAAATCCGTCATCTAAAAACAGCACTTAAGATGTGATCAGGGAAGATAAACCATTATACCCTAACAACTAGAAACCCTGTCTCCTTGCTGCAAATGTATTTGTATAAGTAAAGTTGAGTACAAATACATTTGTATTTGGCAAATGTATTGTAAACTGGCTTAGATTGAAGAGCAACAAGGTAATTGTAAAAATTGAAATGTCGACAGAGAACACTGTGTGGTATTTTCCAGTATTATTAAAATGTCAAGAACAGTGTACAGACAGAATTTGTATTTTGCAATTATTTTGATTTAAAGTGGACAAAGTATAAAACACCCTTAATTAAAAATCTAATTACTCAAAGTTTAAAAGGTACTTGAAAGTTCACAAGACAGCTTTTTAGTTATAGCAACAGGAATAAAAGTAATTTATTGATCCCATGGTAATTTCCATTGCATTTACTTTTATTGCACAAATAAAGAAAAACATTAGGTTTACAGTAAACTCTTTACATTTTTTACAAGTTTTAACATTTAAAGTTCTGATAAACAGACAAGTCTGCAGAATCTATGATATGGTGCAAAACAGAGATGTTTATTATTTTCCTTTTTTTTATTTTTAGACTGTGAGCTTTAGAAGATCCTCAGGCATGGTTCCAAGAACCAATGTGCCTTCAAGACTCCCCAATGACTTCTTGTGTGCTGGACTTCAGATCCACAACAGAGAAGAGATCTTTTCAGGTAGACAGTGACTCTCTCAAATACATCCTTCTTTATCACGACTTCCACCCATAAAAATGACCCTGTGCTGAATATCCAACCAGGCATTAATAATAGTGTATAGACAATAATAATGTACATATAACTTTTCAGCAATTCTGTTTTTCTTGTAGTAAATATTACACCTTTGCTTTAGTACTCCTTTGTTACATTTCACCAGTTTTCATGGTGGCAGTGACTTTTCCTGCTTGTAGGACTCACATCAGTCTGAAACTTCTTACAGTGTCCTTTTGACAGACATATAACTTCTTTTAGAAGCAGCAACTTCTCAGATAATTAACAAGCATAGATTTGGGAATTGAATGTGGTTACAACAATTTCTAAGCCAGAATTTTTTATTGTGAACAAAGAGAAGACAGACAGATTGAACTAAGTAGTCTTTTGTTCAACCACGTGAGGTTACTGTAAAATCAAACTACACATGCTATACAAAAACCTATATAACCTAATTTTCAACAAAGTTGAATGAACATTTACATCACATACATCTCTTTTACTTTAAATACAAGTTCTAACCACCATACTGGGTAGTCTTGGTTAAATCATAGTTATTCAGGCAGCAAAAGGGAGAAATGTAAATTTATTCTGGTCAATTTAATCCCCTGCTGAAAATTACATCTCTTACCAAACTGGTGGTTATAATCACAATCAAGACTCATCATACCAAACTATAGTATGGATCAAGGTTTCACGACTTTTTAAAAAACATCCAGGCACCTCCATGAAATTTGCAATTTGTGAAAATGGTGCTGAGAAGCCTTAGCGCCATTTCTAGGATGAGCCCATTCAGTGTAAACTGGCTTAGTACATAGTGGATTTACATGATAAATGTAACCATCACATCATATGTTGAATGTCATATTTGACATAAAAGTGATGAAGTCAAACAGCCAGATTTCCACATGGAGTTTTATGTAACATCCTCTCCTATGCAATGACGTAAAAGAGACGTCAGTCTGTTTTAACAGGCACCACTGCAGCTCATGGTCATGGGAAACTGAGATGTGTTCAGCATTCAAGAGCTTCTCTCTGCCTGGCTTAGGCATCACACCCTTTGCACCATGAGGAGTGGAGTTCACATTGTTTCATCTTAAAGACGCTCTCATAACATGTAGTGAAGCATAGTGATTTCAGAATCCAGCAGCTGGTTATTTACACAAGAGCCTGAATTAAGCAGGTTACACTGAGGGTACAGTAGAAATGCAGGAAACAGGAGTTTTTTAATGTTTATTCTCATGGTTAAGACAATGGTACATGAGCAGCCTAATCTCTGAATCATTTTTTAACTTGTGGACTAAGATCCACAAGAGAGAGAGACATGGAAAGGTGTAGGATAAAGAAGGATAAAGTTTTCTTTGATACAGAGACAGCGTGACTTAAGAAACTAATTCCAACAGATTTTGTGATTTTATCTGTAAGTTGGATACATGGTGTAGTATCTGTGACAAAACACGTACCCTCTGGGACTGGCCAATTACTCGCCAGTTAAATCTGGATCAAGTGTCTCAACAAGTGGTAGGCAGTTAATTCTCAATAATGGCATCCACTCAAGTCATAGTGCCAACTTATTTTTTATTCAATTGTTTTAAATTTTTTGGCCATTTTATGCCTTTAATAGCTAGCCCCAATGCAGAATGAGAGATATGTCATTGGGAATTTAGATTCTGTTGTTGTTGCTGGTACTATTATTTATAGTTTATTTTTCTATCCATCTAATTGTTTGTTTTTTTTTTGTTTTTTTTTTAAATATAATCAGCGCAAATGGTTAAACAGTCTGAAACAATCTGAATTTCAGTGCTGATTAAAGGAGCATCATACTAAAGCCACCACTGAGGAGCTGTGATTGTAAAGCCTGCTCACCTTTAACAAAGTAAAAGGGTGCTATCTAGTGGTAGAAAGAGGTCAGGTTATATCCTGGCGATGCACTATTGCCAACTGACATCATTGCAATCGTCATCAAATGTGGCTTAAATTGTACTTGGGGTTATGCTGTTGAATTCAAATATGAGTAATGTGTATGGAAATTAGATTTGTCATTTCAGTAACACTTAAATAACTAAGTTGTCACACATAAATGCTATGTAGGACTCATTCTGTTTAACACTTCTAATTTACATCACATAGTTTCCCCCATTGCACATATCCAAGCATAGCAAACCCTGCATATTAGCATAAAGATGATGTTCCAGGTTTGAAACATGTGACAGCCAGTATACAGTGTAGTTGTCAGAGCATTGGAAAAAAAATAAACCTGCCATAAATCTAATATCAGTTTTACTTCACAATCAATACCATCTGATTAGAAACCAAGCTAAAGCCAAGCTATTTGAAAATAGCTTTGACATATACTGTTATTAACCTCAAGATATTTTATATTCATTTTTGCTCCACATTGTCTTTGTAAGGGTTCTTTTTCACCACAAGATGGCTCTACATACACAACAATACATCTTTTTGTGTTTGTAATGGCATCTAATACACTATTATACTGCAGTATAAAAATGCTGTTTATTTCTTTTAGGTCATCCCAATGATAATAGTAATCAATTTCAATGTAAGCAAGATAACTATTGCAAATGGATTTAATAATTGAAATAAAAAATTTAATGAATTAGTCAATAAAAATATTAGGCACTTAAAAGGGATGTGGAGTTATGTCACATGCAATAAAAAATAAACAAATCAGGATCAAAAATCAGGAATGTGTTCATACACGTATGTTTGTGTGTGTGTGATGTGTGTGGTGTATTTACAGATGCGCATATAGAACCTGTCAAAGGTTTACTATAGGCGTAAAACTGCTGCGTGGGCAATGAAGCACTCGCTAATAAATCCAGTGATACTCACTGTGCCATCAGAGGGTAACAGGTAAATCAATTAGGGACACCACAGCAGATTGCAGTCTGCCTCCAGAGAGCTCTCAACAAGACTCAAGTCAAGGGGGAGAGGAGCATTGGGGGTCTCATGAGCAGATACAGTACCTGTGACCTCAAGGGGAATCAGCAGGTATGCAGCTGACCTGTCTTACCAAAGCTCCTGAGGCTGTTAGAGTAGTTAAACACACCTGCTGTACTACAAAGCCATGTCTATGCATGCATGTGTTTGCTTGCATGTATGTGTGAATGTGGCAAAAAAAGGCTCTGAAAGAAATTAATTAACAGTAATCCCTACCAAATCCTTTTCCCACGTGTACACTTAGAGGAGTGAGTGTAAAATGTGTGCTGTCCTGTGACGTGCCATTGACGTAGTTGTATACCAGATGAAGCAGTTTCAGAGTTGTCTGGCAACAACAGGTTTGTAAACTGTGAATGTAAAACAGTACCACCCTTGTGTGGTTGACCTTCTCTGTTTTGTTTGGAGCAAAATACCTTCTGAAAATCAAGATGTGACATGTTAGTCATTTACACTAACACTTGAGGAAAAATAGCAGTTCACATCAAATTAAAAGGTTTAGAGCAACCACAAGTTGTTCCACCATCCAGTGTGGAATTTAATTAATTAGAAGTATAATCATAGAGGAGCTTTTTCATCTTTCATTTTCATCTGCTAAAACCAGTAATTCAACTTTTTCAATATTATTTACAATATTTCAAGTTTCAAGTTTAAAAGAAAAATATAAGATAATAATAAATAAAAGATATTAAATACAAGTTTGACTGATCCTCTCTTCTCGCTTTTGCATAAATTCTCCAAAAAAATATATCAAAGATGTTCGCTTGACTTCTTGGCAGGTGCTGGTGAACTGGTGAGGATTTGTGTGGTATTGCATAAGTTGTGACATGCTTTCAATCAGAGTACTACATTTTCCTTTTCGATGAGCATGATCTAATCATTGTTTTTGCTCTGTAAAAACAGCTACTGCTGTGGTTTCAAAGACAAGTACGTCACCTTAATCAAAGTTCAAGTCAAATCATTGTATACCTCCAGACGAGTTTGGTATTCTTGTGCTATTTCCACCCCTGCTACTGTCTAAAGACACATTGGTTGTTGTGTTTTCCAGTGTTGCCTTAGTTGCAGGGAAAAGATGCAGGACCTCTTTGTGGGGGGTGTGATACATTCAGACCCACAGAGATGGGGAGGGTGGGGATTATGCCTCCACTGGCATTGGGCCTGACTGTTACCATGGCACATATATTGTCCCCCAGCACATGAAAATGGCACAGAAACCTCTAGTGAAAATGTGAATGTTCTGGGGTATAAATGATCTGTGTTTTTCTTGGGCATTTATTTGAATCACTCAGCTGCAGTATGAGGTCAGCTACACCTTATCATGCAAAAACAAATCAATAGGCCAGTATCTCAGTATCTCGTTTTGGTGCAGACAGATCAAACCAAACAGCACAAGCCGGCAGTAAAACGAGAAACTCGGTCTACTTTACAATGCAATCTACATTTGTCTCGAGTCACCACATCCAGTCATATGGAGCAAATAGTCTCACTCTTTACAGAGCTGCAACATTTTTTGCTGTATTTCCTTGACTGTATTTCAAACTCCCGTTGAGTCTCAGCTCCCAAGTAGTATGAGTCATGAGAGGAAGGTAATCACAGGCAATGATGTGGACCGCTGCAGGGCAAGCCCCGTTGTGGAGGAATACCCTTGAGAAAGTCCACGCTGTCTGCAAACGACTGCTCATATAGGTCTTGGGATCGCCCTGACCTTGTAGCCAATCCCAGAGCTCGGTTCATGAGCTGTATGCAACGTCGTCCAATCACCGTTCAGGTTACACGAGCTGCCTCCACGCCATTGGTCGAGGCGAGACAAGGGCGTTTTTTTTGTTCGCTCCAACAGCACCATCTCTGGCAGGTGGTGTGTGCGTTTAAAACCATACAGTAGGCTAATGTTTAGGGCGATAGGTAGGTAGTTGTAAGGAAATAAACACACTTTAGGTTGTTAATTTGTCGTTTTTCGGTTGATAGTTTTGCGTTACGTGCCACTACGTGTCCTTCAAACCCACCGGGATCGCAGTGAATGAGATGAACGTCGGGGTTTCCCTCTCTGAGCCAGACTATTTCTGCTTTTCGGTCAGCGGTGAATTAGACAACTGCTCCTTCATCATGCAGCCTCTGAAAAAAGACGGAAAAGCCCCACATTTTGATTATATTTCGCCAACGGTTTAAGTTTGAGCAAGAGAAAACCTCCCCGACCACTGGTCTGAGAAGGTCTCATCTCGGAGCTGCCTCACTTCATCCACCGGTGTTACATACAATATGATATGTTGATGACATTTTTTGGAAGTGGTCGTGCCTTTTGTTTTCATTTCGGGATATGTGATATGCGGATCTGTAAACGCCACGAAACGCAAATGAGCGGACGTTTTTTTCTGCTTTGAAAATGAGGAAGCGTTTTCATAAAGACCCAGAAAATGGCAAGAAGGTCTCGTCGTCCGTGGGCCTGGATTTGAGTAAAATGAGAAGGAAAGGAGCAAATGCAACAGCAGCATGAAAATTTTCCTACAGAATGACACTAAAGGAGGAAAAACGGTGGAGGTAGAGAAGACGCAGCATCAATGAAGGCGATCTGGGCAAGTTTTGAGTCGCTCATAATGAACAGAAATACTTTGCAGCTCGATAGCAGATCGTTTCCACAATATTGAAAGATTTTTTCCGCTTGGGGAGATTTTCTAATTCACCAGTCACCTATTTTCGCATTGCATTTGTTATCTTTTTCATTATATATTTGATATATATACATATATATATATATATATATATAT
>CM076667.1:11070455-11091171 GCA_038496675.1 Rachycentron canadum
ATATATATATATATATATTTTTTTTTTTTTATATTTTTGATCCGGATCCAGCCCCGACTATTCAATGGAAGTATGTTATCAGCTGCCGGTTTTGCCTCTAGACAGGCCGGTTCCCAAGCATGTCCTCAGCCGGAGGGGAGCCATTAGTTTCAGCTCCAGTTCTTCTCTATTCGGGGCTCCTGATCCAAGACAGCTGTCACAGGTAAAGGAAAAAAGAAACTCCTCAGTATATCCTAATTTGTGTTTCATTTAGTCACAGACGGTTTGGTTCTGGGAAGCACACAGGCCTTAAAACCGGCACCTTTTTAACAAATATAACAATAAGCCACAGGAATCTTGCAGGTGGTTGTTGGATATCTAGGCCCTAACACACACAGTGAACACTCACTTGCACAGATGCATGCAACATTTTCTTATCTCTTTGACCTAAGACACACACCATGAAGACATCTCTAAAAACCAGTTTGTATTTGTGCATGTTGCCTCCAGATAAAGGCCAGCTTGACTTACACTTTAGGCAGCAGTTTACTTCTGGGACTTAATACATTTGTCAGAAGGAACGTGCCACACTGATATTAACGCTAACATCCCTTGACACATTGACAGAAGAAACATAAATCATTGAGTTGTACTTGAACTTCCTGCTTTCTCAGTGAACTCTTGAAAATGTGCCTCTGGTAAGCATGTCTATATTTTTCTCTGCAGTGACAGAAAACAACAGGTAGGCCATAAAAACAGTCCTCATGCTGTGGATTTAGGTTTTGCTTGACTCATGTACACAGAGAAACTGGTACGACAGTAGAAGGCATCCCCAATGCATTAGCCAAACATTGAGTCACTGTGTACGAGCTTGTGTCTTTGAAGACGAACCGTCCGTTATGCTGTTGTCAAGTACACTTGCTTAACTAACTGTAACACACGTGTTTGCAACCTCAGCTCAGAGAAAAGTTGCACATCAAGTCAATGTGTCAATGAACTCCTTCTCCACAGTTCCACGTTTTCAAAAACACCCTTATTATTGCTTCAGTAGTTTAGCATAAAAGCAGCAAGATGTATTCTCATCTCTTTGGATCATATCCTGCTTGTTGCTCATGAACAGAAACTCCCACCGCATTGCATGGCATTTCCCAACACATTAACTAAGCATAAAGTCAGTGTCTTTGACTGTGAGCAACCTCTTCAATGGGCTGTCCATTAGTTCTTTGTGCACGACACTGCTCCACATAACCACCCATGTGTGTCCGCTTTGAACCAACCACACCATCACAGGCAGCTTTGTCAAAGACTAATGCATAGCCCTCCATAGCATAACATTGCCTTGACTATCAAAGGCCGTCAGTGTTGCTCCTCTTCAGTGGGCTTTTTTCACTGGGTTATTAGTGTTTGAAGAGATGTCATTAAATGTTGGATAAATTGGTTGGACATGACTTTTCAGTCATCCATACATCCATTTATGCTCACAGTTATTGTCCTGTCACTCCATCATCACTCTGGGCCCTAGACAAGAAAACTATACTCTCGGCCCTTGCATTATAAATGAGGGAAATCCTTATGCTAAGATGGAGAAAATCCATGTTGGCTTTATGCTACATTGTCATCCTCTGCATACATACAAGTGTAAAGCTATTGTGTCTCTTGGTCAGGTTCAATAGTTTATGTCACAAGTGGGCCAGAGTTAATTTTCAATCATTAGGTGCGAGATCTGTATTTATTGTGCTTCTTTGTTTTTTTTACAAGTAGTGCACTCTGTAGTGTTAGTAAGTTAGGTTCCGCTAAAACAATTATGAACTGTATGTCATGTTTGTGGAGACATTATTAAATCACATAACATTAACAAACAATTTTAGTCTTTGTGCAAAATATATAAGCAATAGCAACTGCGATAGGTTCAGTAATTCAACATAAGGTCTTGCTGACATTGTCGATTGTCTTTTTTCCTCTTTAGTGTTGGAAGAACTGGATGAACATACATACACGCATACGGCACTGTCACTCAGCCTTTGTCACAGAGCAATTACACTTCTACAAATATTGTGTTTCGGGCCCTATTTATGACCATAAGGGTGCATTTGTCCTTGGTGGCTGCTGTGTTTTTGTGTGTGGTTCCACAGGCCTGTTGTTTGTGGAAGCAGGGCTGGACTACCATTGCAGAAAGAGGCAGTTAGGCATGTGCCTGGGCTCTGTGGGCAGTGGTTTGGCTTGCTGCCAGACTCACAGATGGCCGGAGTCTCAGTCTCTTTTCTTTCTCTGGCTATCTTGTTCTGCTCACTCACAAGCTTGGCTCTTTCTTTCTCTTTCTCCTCTATCCCCCTCCCCTTCCCCCCGCAGATGAAGACATTTCCTCTTGAAAACGGAGGACGAAAGAGTAGGGCTGAGGACACCATGGAGTCTCAGAAGAATATGTCACTATGTGGTCATGGAATGCTTATGATTGGGTGTGAATATGCTGTTGAAGAGGCGTTGAAAACGGCAAGGGCATAAAATAAATGGGGTCATTTATCAATTACAATACCACAATTGTTTTTATTACAAAGCATATTGGCTGCTTGTTGTTAAATTCCAAAAAGTGAAGTGGAAAATGATTTGCATGTTGCTTGTATATAGTGATGCATGGTAGTACCGTCTGGCTTCTCTGGATTGAAGGGTAAATGCAGCGGTAAAGTGAGTTTCTGCAGGATTAAAAAACCAGGAGTACAAGACAAGGAGTAGATCAAGGAAAAGAGTTGTGTGGTCCCCATATAAACTACAAGTTATGTATTTGTTCTTAAAAATTGCTTGGCATCAGTGGGCACACCTCAGCCACCGCACACTGCACAGAAATATGTGACATGGTTGTTTTGATTTGGTACCAGTAAAACACTCACGCACACAGTCACGTTCTAATGAGGCTGAACTTAAAAATAAAAAAAAAATCCAGCAGAGATACAAGGATCAATAAACAGATGCACAATATTGATGTGGTCTGAGTAGTCACATGGCTTTTGGCGATAATGAGAGGAAAGCAGCTTAGACTGGAAACACTGATCTGTTGTCATCTCAGTCCATCATATCAGTCAGAGATACTATCAAGAGTATGTTGGTTACTGACCCTACATCGACTTCTTCTCATTTTAGATCTTTAGGCACAGGAGATGATGATAGGCTTGTCCATAAGGGTGAAAGATAGAGCTGCTTGTTTCATCCACACTATGGATGTTTCTGTGCAGAGCCTGATAAGGAAAACACGAGAGTGCTTCTTTCTGAGGGAGTTACTTTGTTGATTTTAACTGAACCGATAAGGTTTTTTTTTTTTTTTTTTTTTTTTTCTCTGCGTAGTGCCATCGGATTGACGTCGTTTCAGGATGTGGTAAGAATGCTGAAGGAGCCGTTCAGACTCTGAGCCTGGTGTTTCACAACCTTTTACAAAAACTTTAACCCTTGCGTTGCCGAAAGTTGGTCTTTCTCATAATTTTGTGTGAATGAGCTGGAAAGCATGATGCTGTTTGTTATTAAATGAGGATGTGTATTATTTAGCAACTACACTGGAGCCAAACCTTACATCCTGTCTTCATTTAAACACACACACTCTTTCTCTGCCGGCCTGTCTCTCTCTGTAAGGGGCCCCTCTTATCACATGACCATTCTGTTTTTGTGCTGCAGTGTCGAGTGCAATCGGCCGTGAGAATGTGGCTCCACACATCAACACACTAACGGACACAATGTCAGGGGCCAACTGCTCTGGCTGAATATTAATCATATTTCCTGTAGTCTTATCGACATAGCAGATGAGTCTGTACAGGAAGGGAGAATCTATTTACCACTGTTACTTGATTTAAACCCCAAGTAGTTGCCCACAGGTGTACTGTTTGGAGACCTGGAGTTTGTTTGCCTTCCTCAGAAGGTTAAGACATTCTGGGGGGGGGTGGCTTAAACTGGCCCAGTGAAGCAATTAGAGCCTGGGGATGATGTTTGAAATGAATGAAATTCCTGTGCAGGGTTGACAGCAAGTCTCCCCCTTCTCCCACTCTTAATTCTACTTGCTTTGTAGAGCACAGCTAAAAGCATATTTATACAAGGCCCCTTAAAGTTCTCTGTGTAAAGAAGGTTTAAAACATTTTATGAGGGGGAAAAAAAAAAAAAATTGGGTTGCAAAGATATTGGCCTACTACTTGACAAGCATGCTGCTTTGGTCTTTGGCCACAACATAGCCTTGTCATTTGACAACCAAGGCACTGAGCCAATTCATCTGAGGCCCCTCCTCAAACCAGCAGCCCTCTCTCAAACACTTGCTGCAGCTGGAGTGTATCAGAGTGGACCGTGTTCTCATAAAACACTCTTACAACAGGTAGACTCCATCTAGGGCTTTTGTGTATGCAGCGGATGGAGCACAAACACACATACTCACTCACTCCAAACCTGTCCGCATTTATGGCCTAGCACTCAGTTACTGGAATGTGCCGTCCCACACAGCACAGCACAGCGCTGCAAGAGGTCATAACTCAGAAGGAAGCTTTCAGTTTATGAAACCGTGCTGAGTCCCGCTGCTTTTATCTTGGGAATTTACATGTGTGTGGTTTGCGTGTGTACACTGTTTTGTTTCTGATATGTCAGTTTATAGGGATACTGCTGGCTTCCTCATTTGCTTGACCCCAGCTGACTTACTGACTGTGCAACAGGCTTGTCTTTAGTTACAACCCAATTTTAAAGTTGAATGACATCATAAAGGCAGGTTTTATGTCTACGTTTCAAATGTGGAAGTGTGAGAATGTGGTACAGTGTGGTGGACTATTGAATGCCATTGAAAGGTTGTAAGACTACAATGTGAACTCAGTCACAATGCTGTGACGACAAGAGAGCATGTTTGACACAGAGTTGTTTTGAAATTGAATTCTTGCAACTCGGTCGGTGCCTTTTGATTTAAACATGCAGACACACACTACATTAATTGGTGTGTTTGCTTTAAGCAAACATTCATAGGAACAAAAGGCAGATATTCTACACACCCTAACTGGCAAAATTACACCAGACACCAGTAAAGTCACATGAATTCACATATCTTGATGTGATACGGCTACCTACAGAGTCTGAAGTTTTAACATCATGTGACCTCCTGACCTCAGAAACCTCATTGGTGTGACCCCAGGCAGCAGGACTAAGCTGAGATAAGAAACAGAACCATATGTAAACAAACTTATGTGGAATTGCAGGGAGCACAGTAAACAGGCTGTTATGTTAGCGGTAAACCCCAAACAAAACTGAATTTGGCTTGTTCTCAGACTGCTGCGAGCAAATACCAGTTGACTGCAACTCAAGATATTCAGCTCAAGGCTCACATGTTTTACTTATTTCTAAAGCTTCATGGAAGTAAAATGAGAAAATGGGTTCTGCAATCCTTTTGTGACATTATTAATCTTTTAAATGTACCTTCAATGCCTGTGCAAAACATTTCGACAAGTGTGCTTGAATCCATTTTGGTGCTTGTTATGGTTGTAAATCCGATCTTTTTTTTTTTAAATATTTCAAGGGAGATTTCATCTGAAGTATATTCATGGGCTCATTTCACACCCTGTTTTATTAATAGTCAGTTTTGAGTAAGCTGCTTACTGGCACAAGTAAACTGTCAAAATCTCAGTGGCAAAATATGCTAAGGCTTGAGTAAGCACTTAAATTTCCCACTGAGCAATATATAACATGTACCGTATGTGTCTTGAATAATAGTTCTTGGGCCAATGAGTTTTTACAGTTGTGTATCTGGATGTTTCAAAAGGTTATCTCAATCCAGGATATGTCAGATGGATAGATGATGACTTAATTCCTTATTAAACTGGTTAGTCAAATTCTTCCATTTACAGCCCAGTTGTGCATGAGCATAAAGTGAAAAAACATTATAGACCAACAGATTGGTAGAAATTTTAATCCCAGCCCTGTCTTTTTAGATGCCAGAGGCTATGGGTCAAATGCAACTGGCAACCAGTAACACTCAGCAGTGAAGCCAAAGCATAAGTCCCTAAAGCTGTAATTTCTCTAATGGTCACTAGACACTGGCGCCAAGAACTCAGACTGTATTAATGTCATTTGAAAAATCCAACAGATTCTCTCTTAAAATTAAGTTTTTCCTACAAAAATGTATCCCAGAGTTAAGAATTTTTTTTTTTTTTATAATGGACTGCATTGACGTGTAAGCTAAAATTCATTGGTGGCGTCTAAGTTCTTTATCTATGCTTTTCTTCAATCAGCCTATGATCAACTGGCAGGTTTCCATTTAGCTGGATAGTTATGACGCAGCATGTGACGCACCATGATCAGAAGCTGTGATATGGGCATTGTACCACCCATCTTTCTAGTTGCTGGATTGAGATTCTTCTCTGCTGTGCCTGTTGTCTGATTGTCTCTGGAAAACCAGTTAATTTACTTTGCAAAATGTAACTCACTGCTTTGAAAAATCCACATCTACTGTAAATGCTCAGTCACTATTCTCAGTGACCAGGTCTTTCCAGTGACTAGCTGGCCTGTAGAAGCTGTACAAAGTGTTGCGCTCTCTAGTTTTTTGCATGAAATACACATATTGAGCCAGTTCTCGGTGACATAATTTCACTGTAACCAGAGAATGCTATTGAGATACAAACCGGCACCACATACTGTTTCTAAACATTGAAAGTGGGCTTGTGACTTGTGACAAGTGTGTTGTTCAGACAGACTTAATTTAAGAGATTAAACACTGCTACACTGCATTCCTCATGTTTCACTTGATTAGAATTTCTGATGATTTTGATGATTGTTCAATGAGAGTTGTCAAACTTATACGCTATTTTAAATAAAATTAAAATTAATTGTGCTTATGTGACATTCGGTTCAAGCCCTCCCTTTGACACTCTGTGTCTCCCTTATCCCATCACCCTCAGCTGTGAAGCGTAAGCACCCAAAACACACAGATTTCAAAGGAACTAAAGTTAACGTCAGACCATGATAGGACCACGAGCGGATGGTTTTCCTGTGTGTTGGCACTGCAAGGCATGGCAGGGGCGTGTGTTGTGGGCTGGCCATTTCAAGGGTAAAAAATGACTTTACCCTCCATTCACAGTGGGAATGTGACATTGACAAAGTGTTTTCTCTGCCGGCTCCTTCTTACAGCTCACAAGGGAGGACATGGCTGTATCCACTTAAGTGCCAACTGGTGGCAGCACCAGTAAGTGTGTGTGTGTGTGTGTGTTGCAAGCATGCTTTGGCATAAAGGTTTGTTTGAGCAAGTGTTGGAAGGGCTGGTCACTCTTTTCATTCCCAGCCCTAGAGCCAGAATTATACAGTTCCCACGCATGTTACAGCCGATACAACCCTCTTACAGACACTCGCACACAGACACTCGCACACAGACATTCACACACATGCATACACACACATAAAATCAGACAAGCACAGCCCATGCGTATATACACACAATCTATAATGCTCACACTAACCACTGGTGCTGTGTGTAAACACTGAGGCCTGTTGACACTAAAATACAGCTTTGCAGATTACCCACCCTGAGTCAAGCTGTTTGCTAGCCGGTAAAATATTAGCTTTGGATTGGCGGCTGTCATGAGCTTAGAGGACAGACAGTGTCAGGTGTGTATGTGTGTGAAGAAGATTCGCAGTAACCCTAAGGATATGTAGTAATGAGTATACAAGCATTTGTCTTTGCGTGTTTGTGGTGTAACCTTTGGCAGTTGTCATTAAATAGTCCCAGAATGTCATTGTGCTGTGGTTCAGCCTCTATATCATAGGGTGTATAGTATGACCTTCTCCATATTTCTATCTCACATTTTTAGTTAAGAATATCTGGAGTCACAAGTTCAAAACTCTTTCTTTACTGTCTTTGGAGTGGTTAGGAGACCCCAGCAGTGGGGGGGCGGGGGGTAATCAGTACTACTAGACAGACTGTCCATCAGTCTGGCACATGAGGAATGGGTAACTCTAGATGAGGATAGTCCCAGAAAGGAGAATGGAGAGTCGGCCTGGAGGAAGGCCAGGATGTGTGGAGTGCACAGAGAGGTGAGCCAACACCTCAGTGTTACCCAGAGCAGCTGTCAGTCGACATAGCAAATATGTAGTAACCACTGTTATACTTGTTACAACTACCACTGTGCTAGTGGCTGTGCTGCTGCAGCTACCTCCTGGAGAGGGATAAGGTTGGCACTAAATGTTGTATAACATTGTTTAATTTCACAGTAGATCACTGGTAACTCTGTAGGCTGTAGGATAGAGCATGTTGAGACAATATATATAATTGACTTATTCAAAACATGCATATCTAATGTTTCCAATTAATATCTTGCCGTAATAGTGATTAGTTGTTCTTATATCAGAGCAGTTATTCCCTTTACATTATATATAGTATTATGAAGTGCTTACAAGTGAATGAGTATGAATACATGCCACAAATTTTTGTTTTAAAACGTTTTGCATTAGACTGGATATCATTCCATACCTGGAACAGCCTTGATCACAAACCATCATGTAGATTGTATATTTTCATAACATGAAAATGACACTGGGAAAAGATGACCTCCTTACTCGAGGGGACTCATGGCCATTTTTTCCAGTGCAGATCCCTGGAGGGCAGTCATAAGAGATAGTTTTTTTTGTTTATTTTGTGGTTTTCTTGTAGTGTGAGGTTTGTGAAAACACCTGATCCACCACTGATCCACATGTATTGAGAGATGACTAAGGGTCAAATGCAATGGTTTACACTAGTTTAATACAGTTTAATAAAGAGATCCACCCCTTTTTTTTTTATTTTTATTTTTTTTACCACAAACAAACATTAAAACTAGTAGAACAACACTGGAAACTACTCAGTTCCTCATCACTCCAGTCCATTATCCAAGACTGACAAAGAATGCTTGCTCAGTTTTAGGCTTTCATTGAACCAGTTTTTTGCTCTTTGTGTTTCCTCATTCCACGTTGTTGAAGAAAAAATGTAAAGCGCATGTCCCAATATTAAGATCAACTTTCAATGAGTAAACAGTTCACAGATGGTCTCTAAACGTGGTGGACGTCAGCACTCTCTGTAGCTGTTTTTTTGTTTTGTTTTTCGTTTTTTTTAAAAGTCTGTTTGTGATGCAGCTGCCAGTTTAAATTATCATATTGATCTTACAAGGAAGGAAATATAGGGCTAAAAATGTTATCCAGAATTATTAATTTGTTCAAAATTTATCAAATACTCTGCTATTTTGAATGGGGGGTTGTTAGGCCTCATCTGTTGTGTTTGACAGAGCCACTAGAGTCAGTTCAAATACAAATTCAAATTTATTGAAATTTTACTCACCTGCTGACATCAGAAAATATTTTAAACATATGAAGAAATATTTTCAACATATACTTCATAATCCTTTAGAATTTCCCTCTGGATTGTGCTGTTCTATAAAATATGTCACTTTGGAGGGGTCAGACCTGTTTGGAAGGGACCCAAAATAATTTCTATTTATGAGATTGTGGTGTTTGTTTGCATGTGTGTGTCCATCCTCATCGCACAAATGTTTCTCACTGATTCTTCATCACTGATGGTGTTTGTCAGGGTAAGTGTTTATGTACAGACACACACGGGGACACACTGAGAACCAACCTTGGCACCACGTTACACCACCATTCACTTATAATACTCTGTGCCTGTGTTTTGAATTTTTGAAGTGTATGTTTGGGGGTTATGTGATTGTAATAATTATATTAATATAAACCCTGAACAGTTGATGATGATATTCCTTTGTGTCTGTTCAGAGACGAGGGGCCATCTCCTATGACAGCTCTGACCAGACAGCACTGTACATTCGTATGCTAGGTAAGTGTTTCCCCTCTCTTAATGCATACATACACATGCATATACACAACACACATATTCACACTTTCCAGACATTAGTAGGTTTATCTCCTTCATGATCATGTCCATTTCTGATACACAGTGTCTTAAAAATGTTGTGAGATTGAAAATGGGTGAGTCTGAGGGGCAGAGGGAGATGTAGAGATTATGAAGAGATGGAGACACACTAAAGTGCACGTCCAGAGTCCACTCAGTCCCTGGCCTTTTGGTAATCTCTCAATCACAATAGGCTTAGGTTGTGTGTATCTGTAGTGGTGAGTGTCTTTGAAGTTTGATCAGATTAGTTCAAAGAACAAGATTTTATTTGAACACTAAACAGACTAAAGGTTCACAAGCAGTGTATATTTTGTGTTTATGTACATGTATCTGTGCGTACATACTGCATGTGTGTGTGTCAATTTGCCCAGTGACTGCCCTGAGCGACTCTAAACAGGATAAGCAGTTTAGAAAATGGATGGGAGGATGGATGGCTGATAGCTCTGTGAGGCAGATGCGTCAAGGAGGCAGCCAGCCTTGGCTTCCTAGTCAATAGCGGTGCGATTTGAGCCTGGGTGCCCCCCTGACATCAGTTTACTCTATACAGATGTGCTTTGACATGCAACTTTTACCACCCTTTCATAGATCTAATGCTGTTGGCCAAGAGTGAGCCAACAGCATTAGAGATGGAAAGCAGAATTTCTCACAGTGTTACCCCGTCACTATCGTTCATAGATATCAGATTGGTGCTATGAAGCGTGGTGAGTAGACAGGGAGCATTAAACAGAAGGGGCAGTTCAGGGCTTACTGAATGTCTTTGCTGAAATCCTGTTTACTGTAGCTTTCACATTATATTGCTATACTTTGCTCCTCTCCAGCTTGATTATGCCCCTGGGTTGACTGTTGCCACGTGTGTCTAGTGACAGTAACAGCAATTTATTGAGCTGACTGAAGGAGCTTTAGCTTTTTAATCATTTTACTTGGCTAAGTATGATGTCAGGCTCATACGTCACCAGCATAAAACATCTGTCTCTGTAGATTTTATATTAAATTGTGTGTGAGGAGAGGCACGCTAATGCAGACTGGTGTTTGTGCGGTCCAGGGTTCAGTCGGCCAAGTTAATGCTGATGTGCTTTCAAATAGCAGGACTCAGAGCTTTCACCACATCAGTTATAATGACATGACCTACATCCACTCCAGAGCGCCAGCACTAATGCACCACAGGGGAAACATGGACCCTGTGACTCTTAAAACACTCTAATCACATAAACACACACACACGTGCTGAACCATAGCACATGCATCTGGAGATGTGACAGATGTATATACATGTGGGTACATACACACACACTCGTTGTCTAGGAGTGCATGAATTCAGTTTTTTTGGTCATTATTTAGTTGTGCATGTGAAATGCCACAGATATGGATTCACTCTCCACATTCATATTTACATACAGCTATTAAATAATAATGTTGAGAATCATTCTGCCTTGAATTGTAATTCTTAGTTTTTGGTATTTTGATAGGAGCTTGTGTAGTTTTCAAACAGCTGTTTGCAAGTAAGTAACATGCTGGTTGTGGAACACACCTGTGTGACTGCTTTTAATTTAATTCTGATGCACACATAACACAATCAGAAGCTGGACACATACCATTGCACTGTTTAGCACCTTGATCAGTATACTGCCATATAGCGTCTTGCCATACATGGAGTGTTGCCTGGAACACACTAGCATTTTACTGCATCAGTGTCATAGCACCATCCTGTCACCTCACTATGCTCTCACTGCTCCTGACTGCAGTCCACAAGCAGGCCGGCTGCCGTCTGGCCCGTCCCCATTCCTCTGCCTGACTAATAAACAGTCATAGATGGACTATAGATCACTCTCAGTGGCTCTCAGTACTAATAGTAGAGCAGACTGTCCTGACATGGCATTGCATGCTCAGCTGTTTGATCGACTCTGTCCATTGGATTTTCTCTTCTTGGGTGTGGGAGTGTGTGTTTGTGTGACTGTGCCAGCATATGGATAATATCAGACTTGGGTCAAACAGTATTTACAAAATCACATTTTGCTTGTTTTAGTTTGCATTGAGTACCAAAATGTTGGGCTTTACTGCATCCAGCCAAAAGAGAGGTGAAGCTTTCAGTCCTCAGTATAAAATATATTATATCCTAATTATTATGAAAAACTGAAACATGATGTTACAATTTTCTGACAACACTCTGAACTGTAGTATATGCATATCCATTGTCATATTGACAATGAAGACAACAACAACACCTTGTCATTTTAACAAAGATCAATGATTGATTATTGGTTCACCACCGACAACCCTATGAGGCTCAGGCACATTTTCCTCTGGCTAAAACATAAAGGATATATCACTGCTGAACTGAACAAAATAACCCATTGTTATGTGTTTAAAATTGAGCTGTACTAAATACTAAACAGGCAAGATACTGTAACAAAATATAGTTTATAAAATGGAGCAACTGCAAAATTGGCAATTAAGTAAGTTAAAGTTAAATTAGTTAAATTCTCATTTATCTTTCTATTGCCATAAAACCAGAATCGCTTTCAGCTTTTTAGAGGGATCAATGAAAGAAGCTCTGTAATTAAAAACATATAAAGAGGCCTTTGGAACAGAGGCTTGCTTGAAAAGGGTTAGGGTTTCAGCTGTGTGTTAATGTTGTGCTCTGTTCACTGTCCTGTAGCAAAGCCCATCGTCATGGCACTTAAGCAAGATAAATTTAAATATAATGCAAAATAATCATAAATACTACTTGGCCGAGCACATTGAAACATATTTGTCGTCAAGCAGCATGAATCTTGAGGAAATAAGTGCTGATTTCTTCTAGGAGATGTGAGAGTGAGAAGTCAGGTTGGATTTGAACCGGAACAAAGAAGCTCCCACCCATACTTGTGCATCGACTTCCGAACTCTTCACAGTGAGTATGAATTAACTTGATTTTCAGGCTATTATCAAACTGTAGCTTCATACACAGTTTGTCCTTCTCCAGCAAGATGGACAGATGTTTGTCAAGTGCTTTCAAACAGTGTTTCACCTGATGATAAAGAACAAGGTGTGTCTTAGTGTAAACCTTGCGGGAGGCTTTTTATCAAAGTTTTGTGAATAGGTGCATGATAAAATAACCCCCTCATACTCACTGAAACCTTTTTATAAAACATTAATCAGTTACAAACTCACAGAGGTGTGTGTGTGTGTGTGTGTCTGTGTTGACATTTGAACCCAAAAGTAATCCTACCGCATGCTGACGTGTTTCCAGATAGCAGCCACGGTTTATTCAGACACAGTTCTTTTGTGCGTGGGTGTGTGTGTGTGTGTGAGGGATAGAGACCACTGACAAAGCATGTCTGCTGTGTGATCCCAGACGAAAGGCTTATGAGTGGGCGGCTGTGTCAGCAGCAGCTGTTTGTATATCGCTGTGTTGGTGTCAGATCCTCTCTGAGTTTGTGCAACCCAAATGATTCTCTGAGCCTAATGAGCTGTTGAAATGTCCTTAAAAATGGTTTTTCACATTTAACATCTTTGGTAAAATATTTATGTGTGTGTCTGTGTGTGCAGCGCGGCTGGGCTGGACTGCGTCAGCCAGCTCTGCTCCTGAAAGGAGGGTCCACAGACTGCTCAGCTTCCAGAGGTACCTGCACTCATCCCGCCTGCTGCGAGGAGTCCCTCAGCAGATCCCCCTCCACATTCTTGACGAGGACTACACTGGACAGGCCAGAGTATGACACCCACCTCTGTATAATGATGAGACTCATAGAAATCCTGCTGATTTGTTTTTTTTTTTTTTTTGAGACTTCACATCATGATTTCTGTGCTTCTCTTTTCCCTCTCTTGTAGTGCATGCTGGAAAAAGTCGGGAACTGGAATTTTGATATTTTCCTCTTTGATAGGTTGACAAACGGTAGGTATTGTATACATTATACATATTATATACATATATATATTATCTGAAATACTGTTCACAACTTGTTTTAAAAGTCGTGATAACAGAAGCAATGCAGCACTGGCTTGGGAATCAAGGAACATCTCAGCTTTAGATTCAATGGTGCCATCTGTTGGATGGCCCACACAGAGGATGGACTGTATGAAAATTAACACGTTACTGAATCACTTTGTTTTACTTTGTGATGATAAAAACACCTCACATTCACACAGCTGTGGGTCTTGCTGAAGAAGATATAAGACTTGCTAGACAAGTAGATAATGTGGAATAATGTAAACAAAAAGTTTTGGTGACAGGCGTGAAAAAGCTAAAGCTTCTTTCTACATTTTTCTTTGTTTTGAGCTTGTTTTTAGTTATATAGGGAGAATGTATTGGGAGGATATTAAAAGTAATAGACATTTCTGCATTTTTGACAGCAGCCTCATTAGATCAGAATGTGCTCCAGCCACAGGATATGTTCTGCCATGTACCTGTCCTGACATGTTGACTGTGAACCTCAAAAACAAGAGAAAAAGACCACAGCACTTAGTGCTTAAGAATGAATAATGATTATAAATCACGAACAAGTAATTATTTAAAATGAGATGAAGGTGAGGTAAGTTGAGAAAAAGTTAATGTACCAATAAAACTATTGGAGTGAATTGAGCATAAAAGGGTGATGACATTTTCCAGTGTGATAAGGTCTAATGCTGCAGTTTTTCTTACTCTGATCTGTCTTTTTGTTCAGGAAACGGCCTGATCACTCTGACCTTCCACCTACTAAACCAGTATGGCCTGGTCGAGCTCTTCCAGCTGGACATGGTCAAACTCTGGAGGTTCCTGGTCATGGTCCAGGAGGACTACCACAGCGACAACCCCTACCACAATGCTGTCCACGCTGCAGATGTCACACAGGCTATGTACTGCTACCTGCAGGAACCCATGGTGAGACAGGCAGACAAGAAGATGTTATTTGTTGTGTCGGCTTGAGAAAGCACCTTTAACTCAATTGGTTGTTAGCAGTTACTTGGGCTGCTTGATTTTTCTAAATTAAAAGTAAAACTGCTTTAATCCTCTCTTTTCTGTTGTCTCTAACTAAGGCTTCCTGATTCACACAATGCAAGCTTTCCTGAACAACCATTAATACATCTCATGAATAATATTATATGGGTTTTGTGTATAAATGTATGCTTTATTTGTATAAATCTCATACTGAGATTTTTGCATGAATGTATCATTTTAATGATCCATCATAAGAATCTTTGTGTTACTGTCTTCTGAGTGCAGCTTGCAAAGTCTCTGACCTCCTATGATATTCTGCTGGGACTGATAGCAGCTGCCACTCATGACCTGGGCCATCCTGGGGTCAATCAGCCTTTCCTCATCAAGACTGACCACTATCTAGCTACACTCTATAGGGTAAGGCCTCTTAACACTCACTGTGTAGCCTGCTACCTTATGAATGATGTGAAAATGTATGTGTCTATGCACAATTACTCTTTTTGAACCCACAGAATACCTCTGTTCTGGAAAACCACCACTGGAAGTCAGCAGTGGGTCTGCTCAGAGAGACTGGTCTGTTCTCCCATCTGCCTGCTGAGGACAGGTCAGTGTGACACTGAAATGTTGCTTAGCACCATACACTGTGCTAGAAAACATATAATGGAAGGTTATATGTTACTTCAGAAATTTGAGTTATTTCGAAGGACTTTTCTATGTAGTTGCAGATGCCATTACCAGTGCTTAAAAAGATTATTTTGCTAATTAATGTACTTTCTGACCTGGCAGCCTGAACATGGAGAGGGAGTTGGGCTCTTTAATCCTGGCCACGGACATCAGCAGGCAGAATGAGTACTTGTCCAGGTTTCGCATGCACCTGGACCAGGACAACCTGTGCTTGAGTAATGCCAGCCACCGACACTTCATCCTGCAGGTCAGTTGCCTCCTGTGTTGTACAGACATGACTTCTGCATGTTAGCAAGTCTGCATGTGTCTTATTTTGCTGTTATTCCCACCCTGTGCAGATGGCTTTGAAGTGTGCGGACATCTGTAACCCCTGCAGACCCTGGGAGCTGAGCAAACAGTGGAGTGAGAAAGTGACAGAGGAGTTCTTCCAACAAGGTTATCTTCATTTCTGCAGCTTGTTTATGTTGTTTGTCAATGTGTTTTATTTTGCACTTCTAACATTTGTTCTCTGTTCATTTTGTGTTTATCCTTCATAATAATAGTAGAACATAGATATAATAATTGCTTGTATTACATTTCATTGTGTGTCTGTAGGAGACATTGAGAAGAAGCACAAACTTGAAGTCAGCCCACTTTGTGACAGAGAGACAAACACAGTTGGCAACATTCAAATAGGTGAGTAGCTGTTTTGTATATTTGTGTATTTGATATTTATATTTAGCATGAATCTGCATCTGCCACCTCCCCTCCCACTTCAGGCTTCATGACGTATGTGGCGGAGCCGCTGTTTGCAGAGTGGGCTCGTTTCTCCGACACACGTCTGTCTCAGACCATGCTGGGCCACATGGTGCTGAACAAGGCCAGCTGGGGCGGCCTACAGCAGGAACAAACCTCTGTCTCCGAGGAGGCGGAACCCAGCACAGCCGGCACCGACACAGAGGATGTTGCCGCCCGAAAAGAGGGCAACACAGCTACAGCCGCAGGAGGAACTCGCTCCAAAGAAATACCTCAGGGAAACAGAGAATCCTGACACTCCTCGTGTGCCCTTTCACCTCAACTTCCCAACCCCTGACCCCTGGCCTCGAGGCCTCATCACACACTTTTGGGGACCGGTGGGGCATCCAACAGCCTGCTGCCCCACCTGATCCTAACAACTTGTTAATGTTTTGTTGCTTTTGCCTCCCATCATGATAAACCACTGATTTTATTTAATTTATTTAATTTTAATTCCTCTTTTTTGGCATAGAGCAATACATAGATACCTCATTTGGCTACTGCTGTATTTTCTGTTATTTGCTTTGTTTTATTTATTTGTCCACTGTAGTTTTGGCATTACTGACTGAACACACAACATTTTGTGTTGGTGAACCTTAAGGAGAATGCAGTATAAGAACTGAAGAAGACATTTTTCTGGTATTTTGAAGTGCCATTGGAAAACAAAGATTTGAAGAATGATCTGAACTGAATTGACTGAAACAACTGGAGTATTCAGACACAAGGCCCTCCTCAGACTTTAGCGTAATGCCGGATTGCATTTGTGTTAAAATTTCTTCCTCATGTAAAAAACTAAAAAAAAAAACAAAAAACAAAAAAAAAAAAAAAAAAAAAAAAAGAAAGAAAAATGTGACAAGCCCAGTCCTTTTGCTGCCTCTACGAAGACTGTTTACGCATCTCCTTGTTAGTTGTTTCTTTCCCTTGAACTGAAGCGAATCATGTCGGCTCCACGGTTTGCCTTCTAAGCACAGATGTGAAGAACCACTTGTTTGAACTGTCATCCCACTGTTGAAGCCATGAGCAGACTCTTATTCAAACACACCAGATGCCATAAGTAACCCCACCTGTGCTAAAATGTGTTCTCGCACTCCCAAACAACGATGGTTTTGGGTGTGCAGCTCGGTCTCCATGACATCTCCAAGACATCCCACGAAGGTATTGTAGAAATTAGCCCTTTTCTGATGATGTTACGGGATCTTCCAGTGCTGGTTGAACTTGGGGTAACTTCCCTCCCACACTGGAGATCACTCACTCACTGCACATGCATCTCACCTGGAACTCCACTCAACTCACCGCAACTCGACTCGCTCAGGGTTTTGCCAGTCTCTTATTTAGAGGTAGAGGGGGAGAAGGTGACTGAGTGATGCAAGGTTTTTTTGTTTTTTGTTTTTTTTCCCCCCCTGGCTAGGATCTACTGAAGGAGACTCTTCCTCTCCACAGAATTTCTCTCACAGCCACATGCAACCTAAAGGACTGCTCGATTGATGCCTTATAACTATGCACAAACTATGCTAAGTGACCAAACCAACTTCTGTTCCCATCAAGTGCATGGTGTGCTTGTCTTTGAATGCACTGTCCAATCCCTTTGCCTTTTTGTTGTGAGGAACAACTCCAGCTGTCTTTTTTTTTTTTTTTGTACGGAAACAAAATGGTCGAGTGACTTTGAACATTCCATTTCTTTGTGTTTGGTTTGTCTACTCTGATTCTGTATAGTGGCACAAATTGTGTTTGTGTTTAAACATTTTGAAAGATAACAGGTGCTTTTCTTACTTTAGCTGATTTGTATTTTGCTGTAAGTGCTGTAAGACTGTTGATAAAACTGTTTACAATTTGTTGCGACAGCCATTTTTGGGAAGACTTCAGTGTCGAGCCAGATTTTGTAAAAGCTTTGCTGTATTGACCTTTTGATACATGCCTGTTGCAGTTACAATTTGAATAATAAAACCTGTTGTTGACAAATGTTTGACACGGTTAAAGTATGTACTCTGCTCAAAGATAGTAATTGCAAGTTAACGCATTTTACCGGGGTGATGTAAACATAAGTCAGTTAACCTTCAAAAGGTTACATTTAGACCATGAAAACAAGCACATCAGGACAGACCATCAACTTTTATTTAAAGATTTGACAATTCAGGTTAATTTTCATAGACAAGTTTTCTACAAAATTCTCAAATTTAAAACACTCATTTACTACTGACACATCCAGACCTCTTTCCCTCATAAAAGTAAGAGTTGACTTGAAGCAGCAACTACACTGACAAACACTGGTCAAAACTGAGAACAATGTGCAATCAGTCACTTTGATCAAAATACTGACTAAAACCCTGAAAAACTCCAAGGAGTCACTATCTTAGAGAACATTTCCAAACTGAAGTATGGAAATGTGATGATTACTGGCACAAATGGATGATATATACTTTTGGGATGCTGATAACAGTGAGTACCTTAGGACTCATGAGTTTTGTTGAAATAAGCAAAAGATTTGAGCAACTACAATGATGCAGTGTTACTGTTGAACTATGAGTCTTAAGGTCTAGGAAAGGTTGAAGTGTTTTGCAATAACAGACAAATCTTATCAATAGAGGTACTGATAAAGAAACAAAACACTGCACGTGTGCCATCAAGGACTGAGAAATATGGGCTTTGCTTAACAGTTACACAACAGTATCATTTCACCACCATTTAACAATCATGGGAATTAAAAAGGGACATGAAAAGGTCATATTTGGCACTTATAGAATATCACAAAGCATCACTGGAATGTCTTTGGCTCTTAAAAACAAATCACAGTAAAGAGAAGTAGGTCAATGACAACTAAGATGCATATATTTGAACCAGAGAAAGACAGACAAGTTGTGGCAAGACTGGCTACTAGGACACAACTTACACAGGCTCAAAATGTAAAGGAAAAAAGGGATGGATCTAAGACATGATTTACTGTTAAAAATAAAATTACCTATTTAAACCTCAACATAAACACATGAATCCCAATCATAACTTAGTCTACTAGTCAGCATACACATAAACAGTACATCATAATATCCCATACATAGGAAAGTGCCGCCTTTCTTCTGTGGTATGGTAAGAATTCTTAAACTTTCCCAGGCCCTTCAGAAATGGGAATGCAAAACTGACCAACTATGGCTATGTGCAACAAGTTTTAACAAAAACCTAATAAAACGTGAAAAATAAATCTAATGTCATTGGGAGATTATGTAGTGTTGCTTCTGACACTTCACTCAGGACTGTGATTAATTAACTCTTCAACAGAAACACAAAAACAACAAAGAATGTTTGTAAAACACAAAGCTATTATTATAAGTTATAAAAGTGCAAAAAAACATGGTCGGGATAATGATCGCATGAGACAATTGTGAGATGACTGATACTTGCAGCAGCCTGTCATCTAGTTCAGGCAGAATCCCTCGTCCTTCCACAGAAACAGCAGATCTTAAAAACGTCGATAAGGCACTTTAAAACGTACACACACACTGTCACCGCTTCAGAGCAACTTTCTTTTTCCAGTTGATTTCAACATGTGCTGCCCAAACTGTGAAACAGACAGAAGTAAATACATGAGCACAGAGTCACATCAGTCATGTTCCATTCAACTGATTCATATGATGAAGGAGGGTGTGAGAATGGACCCTGAAACTTCATCTTAAAGTTTTAGATGGTGTGTGAATTAATGTCTTCAGAGAGTCAAAACACTGACATTGATTTGCCAACAATTTTTGCAGTTAGTCGAATAACCATGAATTCATGGCTGATTTTGTAGAGATGATAAAATGCTTTTTTTCTTTTTGTCAAAATATAAACTCTCCAGCTGTGAATCAAAAAATACCACGAAAATAGCCAAACATCTCTCACCAAAGGGGTTTCAGCTCGAGGTTTTGCAGCTGGAACGGGAAGTTTGAAATCCTCGTGGTCCTCTTGTTCACTGTCATGTCGATAACGGTGAGCAAACTTGCGCTTCAGGGCCTCGGCGATGAGAGCTGCAGCATCCGCAGGCTCGCCTGACTTTACTTTGGCATCACCTTCCACTGGACGACTATGTAAGCATACAGACAATGAGGGCTGTTATGAGGATGAATCATTTGAATTCAATTAGTTGTGTTGTATACAAGCACGTCTTCCCATTTAAAACAGCTGATCAGGGAGGCTTAGGAGCACATTTGTCTGATGATGGAGTTAAATTCAGATGCATAAACAGCAACTTCATTACAGCAAACACTAAGGAACCCAGCCACTGAATTCAATAACACTTTGAATGTGTTGGAATTCACTTCTAAAGAGGAGACCTACCTTTTGACTGATCGCAGCTTGACTTTGTTCATGTCCTTCAGGACATCAAGCATACTGGGGATTTCTGCCGACCTTGAATCCAAAACTGTCTGGCCGTCTGTCTTCTTCCCTCTGCGCTCTTTTATCAAATCAATGGCTGAAAATGTCCGCTGGAGACTTGGGGGAGGTGGTGGTGGTGGTGGAGGGGG
>CM076667.1:11091566-11139532 GCA_038496675.1 Rachycentron canadum
AGGGGGAGGCAGAGTGCCACAGGGTGGAGGGGGAGGAGGAGGTGCCCCTGTGGTAGCAACTAAGGTAAAGCATAGTGAAAGCAAAGAGAAAAAAATTATAGCTGTGTTACGTGACATCCTGCTGCCATCTAGGGGCAAATGTGTATCACTACAGTGGAACAGGCAGAGAAAAACAACTCACACAAAGCATTTATGCAGTACAGGAAGAGCTGTGTGTATGTTTTAGATGCTTGATACCTGGCTGTGTGATCTTTTCCTGAGCCAGCACGATTTGTGCTATCTGAGCTCTGAGTTTGGCAAGTTCTGTCTCCAGTGCACTGATCTTCTGAATGGCCTCATCATTAGCGATGGTTGGCCCGTGGGGGTCCGGGGCCCCCTGATGTAGGCTGGGCAGTGACCTCCGGCGGGGTAAGGGTCTTCTCTGAGGATGAGGCTGACGGGCTCGAAACACAAATCCCTGTGACATCCCTGACCTGTTTCATTTATTATCACAGAATCAACTTATAAAATTCATTCTTTAACATGAGCTGCAATGCACATCTTTGTCTCTCTCTTACCTGGGTCTGCCAAAGAAGTCTTCATCATCCTCCTCGTCCCTGTCAAGCCAACCAATATCAGCCAGAGAGGCCACCTGACAGTTCTGCCTCCTGCTCAGGACACCAGCATCCTCAGTGTACGGATGAAGCTGAAAAGAGACCTGCCATATTCAATATATTGGCAAAAGCAAAACAAAAAACAAAAACATACCAGCACAACACTCTCCAGCACACATTTAAAAACTACATTTTAACTACTAAGATTTAATTACAATTAGATTGATTGAAAAATGAAGTAATTGGGTAAAAATGAGGGCAGTTCAGAAGGAAGAGGGGACAGAGGGGCTGTTAATAAGAGGTTCAGGTAGCTCAGAAGGTCTTTAAACAGCTCAAGGTTGTTAAAGATTGCTGAGCAAACCAACCTAAAGCAGACATACTGCATTCCTCATAGCTAGGGAGGGTGGCTGGAAAAAGAAGAAAAGAAAAGAGAGCACAGTGTTGAAGGAAACGGAAGAGAAAAGACAGCAAATCAGAAGAAGATTATGATTAGGATCATGTCGCTCAATTGTAATATATAGCAAATAATTAATTTGATGACTCCTTAACACACTTTAAAGACATATCTGTTCTCAGGACTTTCTCCACTGTTTATGGTTCATAAATGACAACACAGACAAGTAGAGGTAAACAAAGATTGAACAGGGTGTGTGATTCGATGTCACATGGCAGTGACTCCAAAATCAGGGATAAACAGACAGAAAGACAAGAGAAGACAGGGTTATATAGGGGACAACAGCCTATCATCTAACAAGATGTATTTGTCAAAAACTAAATGACACATCACTACAAAAATCACGATCCTGTTAACCTTCCCTCACCTGAAAATGAACCCTGGGGCAGGGCTTAAGAGGAAGACTAGTAGCTATTCTCCTCACTATACTCCTCGAGGACCCGTAGGACTTGGCTGATCCAAAAGCCTATAAAACACAACATACAGCACAAAATTTACATCACATGTACATTGAAAATTAACTGAATGCAGTGTACACACAAAACTGCATTCAAGTGAAACCACCAGCAAATGTCACTTGCCTGCCTGATCTTGCGATCAAGAAAACTTTAACAAAAGACTTTCAGATGAGACTATTTCTTGAAATATATGGAATAGTAGATTTAGCAGACATTTAATGAAGCCAGACACCAAACAGACTCTCACGTACCAGGTCCATCTCGAGCCGTGCATAGTCTTTACTCATTTCTGTGGATGTGTTTCACAAAGGCACACTGACACATGCTTGAACACCAAAGACATCATCACCAAACGGACATCTAGAAGCAACACATGAGTGAGGACTTCAGGCTGAATGACATTCAAACACAACATGTAAAAGCAACAATGACTACTTGAGGAGCTCCATGCCTCCACACCTGTGTAAAAACGCTCCAGTACAACACACTGTCATACTTTCTGTAATCAGCCTTTAGTTGTATTGTCTTATATCAACTGTCAAAGTGGCAACAGGGTAAATAAAGTTACATACTCATTAGATTAGTTACACAAAAATTACAATTAAAACAGTGGCAGTGGACACACAGGGGGACGCAGATCATTGCACTGAAATGTAAAAGAAGTTAATGATTCCTATAATGTTGCCGTTGTGTGTTGTGGTTGTATAGTTGACTGATGTAATACTGCAATCTGCCAAAGAGATTACACACGACGAATATAAAGTATATAAAAGGAAGGAGTCACTTTCACTTATGGACAGATATGAGGAGCTAACGTGTTGAAATTGCTAAATTAACGGGCAGCCCTTCACTTTAGCGGCTAACAGATGCTAACAAGGATAGCGGGCTAACTAACTCCAGCCGACTTCACCAACCGTTAACGGATTTATCACCATTTCTCGAAGACGCGGATATTTTTGGTTATCGCCGGCGGGGAGCCCATCTACAGAGGTTAATATCCACATTAAAACATCAACTGTGTGTGACTTTGAAACTAACTTACCGAACCTGGCGCTGACTGACAACTTCCTAACTTTTTCCACCTGGTGGGATTTCCACCGCAAATGCAGGCAGACTCATGGAATACATTTTGAGCCAATGGGATTTTAGGGACTACAATAGGTAGGTTGTGACATTGAAACATCATCATTGGTCACTTGTGTTGATTGACAGCTAAAATCACCAATCAGAGTTGAGCTTTAAATTAAATGTATCTAATTATTGGGTGTTTTATCAGTCAATCAAACTAAACTGACAAATCATTTGTCGGGAATCTTTTGTACGTTCGTTTTATTTTCCAACATCTCCCGGTGGAGTCGCGCCCGGTTTAAACTGCTGTGATCTATATGGAAATCAGGGATGTCCTCATTCACAAAACAGCTGTACCTATTTATGTGCCACAAAACCCAAACACCGTGCCCAGCTGCTAGCTAAAGAAGCATAGTAAAGAAAGAGGCTCAGGCCTAGCTTTAGTGAATTTATTGTGTCACGTTTGTTTTTAAGTTGACACCGGGACGCATCTGTTTGTTGTTACGTCGTTTTTGTACCTCTTGTAACCGAAGTCAGCCGGAGTTGTCCATGACTTTACTAAAAACTGACAAAAAGGTATGCTATTAATGTCAAGTAACGTTAGCTCGCCTAGCTTAGCTGCTGAATCGCCTCTGTACCACAGGGCGTGATTTGAGGTGAGGTTGGGGGTCGTAGAAAGTGTCTTTGTCAGAGACGAGTATTTGTGATTTGCCTTTGGAAAATTACAGCAATGTGTCAGCAGTAAAACATCGCATGTTTATTTTCTTAATTTGCCTGTCAAGCCAGGCTAAACTATTTGATCTTTGGTGTCATGACTGCGGTCTTATCAAGGCATACTAGTAAAATCGGCAACTTTCACGAAATCCTAATCAGTCAGACTGTGACTGTGTAGCAGCACATTTCAAAGATTATTGCTGATTAAATCCACGGAAACTCAAACAAACCAGTTAAACATGGTCTAAGGCAATGGGATAGGAGTAAAGTAGTTGTTACTGCACACCACAGAGGTGAGAGGTGTAAGATTATTTTACACCAACCTTTTGAGATTTTTTTTTGTTAACCATACATATAAACGCCTTTGTGTTAATGCTGCTATTGTTCTTTAACTGATCTTCATTACAGGGAAAATAATTGCTGCTAATGTTGACAGTCAATGAATGTACATATCATTCATACTGCCAAATTCATACTGCTCCCAACTTTTCAAACATGAAGATTTTCTCCTTGTCTCGATTTTATATTATTTCTAAATGGAATATTCTGTAGTTTTAGACAATAGTTGAAAATTAGCAGCAGCTATAAATTCTGTGTAACACACCAGTTTCATGCTCTGTATCGGAGCTGTTTTAAACTGCATCATGCCAATAAATAAATAAACTAAGACCTCACTTTGGGGAAAATGTGACAGACCAGGAAAAACGATTAGCTGCAGTCCTAATTAGTATAAAGTAAGATCCCTGAGCTACCTCACCTTTCTCTTTTCAGTGAAGTGAAGAGGTTGGTTGGATGTGCGTGACATCACAACAAGAGGCACCATGAGTGCGGAGGCGGATGCACTGACTGTGGTGAACCAGCTGCGAGATCTTGCTGCAGACCCCCTGAACCGAAGAGCCATAGTAGAAGACCAGGGCTGTTTGCCAGGTCTCATCCTTTTTTTGGACCACCCCAACCCACAGGTCGTCTACTCTGCACTACTGGTAAGCAGGAAACATGTTGACCAAAAGATCCTTCATAGTACCAATAGCTATTTTCACTTGAAGGGAAAATGATGAAGTCGGAACAAAGTTAATTCATCATGTAAACAGTCTTATTGAAATATTTACAGAGGCTTGTTAGAGCAAATTTATGCCAGCTGAGTTCCTGTTTGGTTCTGGAAACTAGAGCTGTTTTCTGCTCATGTCAGAGCTTGTGCCTCTTGCTACCCTGTGGTGTTAGAGCAGGTTCCAGTGGCTTCCAAACGCCGTTTCCTCCACCACTGTGTCGTGGCATTAAATCAGCCACATATTTAAAAAACACTGTCCAATGGTGACATCTGCTGTCTGTATTGTGGTGTAAACACAGCAGCCTCTCCCCCACTTCCCCACCACCATCACCACCCTTTAGTACAGTCCACAACTTGTAGTGTGCGTACACATTTAAGTGGCTTTACGTAACAGTTGCTCTTTGGCGATAACCCATGAAGTGTAAACACTGGGTCAGTGCATGTGTATTTATATTGGTTATATAATATTTTATCATTATACATGTGTGTCCATTTAAAAGCTTTCTCTTTTATATCACAGAGAGTCTGTCAGCTGTATAGATAATTGTTGCCCTTGTCCTTGCAGGCCGTGCGCTACCTGGCAGAATGTCGAGCCAACAGGGAGAAGATGAAGGCCGAGCTGGGCATGATGCTGAGTTTGCAGAATGTCATGCAGAAGCAAGTTCCTGTCACAACTACATCACACACACACATAAACGCACACACACTCATTGTGCACTTTTTGTCCATTAAACATTAACCTAGGGTTTCTTTTGTTTTGCACGGATGTGTGCCTGTCTGCAGATTTTACCATGTCAGGATGAATGTGATTAAAGTTGAATTAGAATAGGGCAGTAACCAGCTAAATTGTTGTTTCTGCATGTCACAGATTTTAATGCATCCTGCCACCATGCTACAATTTCTTGATGAGTCCACGTGTATGTTTTTACTAGTGTAAGCTTATATTTGCTCCTGTTTTCTAGTGGATTTATAGATATGGCAGATTTTTTCACACATTATATACTGTAGAAAAATTCCTTTTTTTTGGTTGTTGTTTTAATTTATGTTTTCTTAAATATTGTGATAAAGACATATTGGTTGGATGTTGGAGCTAGGTCTGGTTTGAGAACGTGTTGTGCTCCAGACCATGATGTGACTGCTGTTCATCATTAGCACCCTGATAGGAATAGACCTATGTTTAAGTGGCTGATTGTAGCTTGTATGATTTAGTTCCACCCCCCACCCACACTCCCCCTTCTCTTCCTGCGGCGAAGCTCTTGCTTGCCCTGAGGTAAGCCAGTCACTTCAACTAGTCAGGGGTTGCATCAAGAGGAGCCCTGCAGTGACAGTAGCAGCTCTCACTACTCGCAGTCCAGCTAGTCTGACTTTGAGTAGAGGTCGAGCATAGCTGGACAGAGTGGGACCACATAGATGTCGAGGAACGTCTAGCATACTTGCATGAAACAGGTGTGAATACCATTTTCATTCCTTTAGATTATTAAGATCAGAAACTCAAGAGCATGTTGCCTCTTATTCATTGCATAAAGTGATGACTAGATAAAAGAAATCAATTCAAGAGAGTGTTTGGCTCGCTCTAAGGCTGAAAGGCTGACAGGCTTCTGTTGAGTCCAAGTAGGAATGTTTTGTGCAGTGCCAGGCTCCTAGAGGACAACCGTGCCAGACAACTGATGTCGTATGTGTTTACCATAGATGGAGTGATGACTTTGTGACATATAAAGCAGTATAGCCTGCAGGGGTATCCCAGGATTCCTCACAAAATATCAGTTCTGGCATTACAACTGCAACAGACTTCATGTGCCTTCTTCAAGAAAAGATGCTGCTCACTAAAATATTTATGCTCTGCTATGGATTTTTTTTTTCTAAAAGGTCAGTAAAAACCTGTAGTGCAGGTTTTATTGGTGTGAGTCTGAATGTGGAGGATGGCAGCATGTCTTTAATTATGCTAAGGAATTTTGAGGATAGATAGATTGAAGGCCGTCTCTCTAAATTTGTTGTCTATATTGTGAACGTAGGTGTCTGTTTTGTCTGTCACTGTGTCCCCATGTGTCAGCTAAGTGGTACTGAACATGTGTACATAAACAACATTTTACAAATTAAACAAAATTCAATGTCTTGTTTTTCTATCATGACTCTGTCAACAAAGGAGTACAACTCCTGGGGAAACCAAACTGCTGGCCTCTGAGATCTATGAGATTCTGCAGTCAGCAGGTAAAGAAGAGGCCGAACAGGCAGAAGCAGCTGCTGCCTCCTGCCGGCGTAAAGCCCAGTTCTTCCTGGGCTCCAACAACAAGAGGGCCAAAACTGTGGTGCTGCACATTGATGGACTGGATGACTCTGTAAGTGTTCAGTGCACATACATGAATCAAAAGAACGCATGCACAAAAATCTCTTCAGTGCATCGTGTTTGCTGCTGTCATAATCACAGCTCTTCTCAGCTGTATCTATCAGCACAGGACAGGAGGGTGGAGAGGACAGGAGGTTGGAGGGGTCAGGTTGTAAATGTCAGGCATTGAACAGCAGGACGTTGAGATTGAACCTGAATGTTGCTCTGCAGGAAGCTTGCACCTAGCCAGATTACATTACAGCGGACAGACGGCCTCTGGTGGGCTGCATCGCTATCACTGCAGCAGAGACACACATCACTGTGGCAGCTGGAAACTGAACTGTTGTGTGTAGCAGCTTAATGTTTTACAATATATTTTAATGTCCACATTTGATCTAATTAAACTGTAGCTCTACATTTCCAGTCTTAAACTGTATAATGTCCCGAAAGCTATAGTCATTTCCTAACTAATGCCGGCCTTGTTGTTTCACACATCTGTTCATACCTTTCACCTGGTTCCTTTCTGTTGTCAGACTCGAAGGAGCCTGTGTGAAGAGGCCTTGCTAAAGATCAGAGGGGTCATCAGCTTCACCTTCCAGATGGCTGTCAAGAGATGTGTTGTCAGGATCCGCTCTGACCTTAAAGCTGAGGTACGTATCTGTCTGGATGCAAAAAAAAGGAAGTGAGGGAGGGACAATATATTTGAGTATCAGTTGTAAGTACTGGCCCTGACTGCTGTGTTTGATAATGTTAAAGTGGGCAAATTGGCTTCCTCCAGCTATTTTAAAAGTTTGATCAGAAGTAGAAGACAAATGTGCTATTAACAAATCATAATTATATTGGTTGCATCTCTAGGGTATAATTTAAACAGTCTCAGTACCAAAGGCACCAAAAGCTGACCGATATATAGTCACCTTTTGTTGGGAAGAGCATTGTCATGAATCAAAACGTAATTTGTTTTTCTGGCAGGCACTGGGCACTGCAATCAACTCCACCAAAGTAATGATTGCTCAGCAGGTGGTGAAGACAGAAGATGGAGGAGAGGTAAGACTGTATTCTGCTAAACATACACTGAACTAATGGGTCGGTGTGTTTGCTGTATGTTGTATCTCTGTACAGAGAGTGTAGCCCTCCTGCCTGTGGCTGAGACTTATCCACACTGACATGATTAGCTAGTCACATCTCTGCCTCAGCCTGTAGGCTAGTTGCTTTTTGCCAAACACATGACCAGTCCCACTTGTACCTTTTTTAAAGCAGTTTACCGCAGCACTTACCAAACTGTAGTGATGTTGTATTTGAAAATGCTAATTTTAGCAAAACTTAAAAAAGTGTTAGGTTTCCAATCATCTTATAATTCTTATACTCACTGCTCTAATACTTGAATGTAAGTAGTCATACACAATGTGGGCAGCAGGGGGCAGACCTGGCTCAGTCATGTATTCTGTAGATTATTTGTCCCTGATTTCAAACAACCGTGTTTAAGATTGAACCCCAAGTCTGATGAATTGGTGTTTTGGATAAATTGCTTGTTCCATGATGGAAAAAAACACAATGTATTTTTATTAACATGTCTGCTCTGTATTTGTGCAGCTGATGGTGCCATTCCAGGAGGACTCTGTGGTGCTGGTAGAGGAGAACACAGACATCCCAGACTATCTACCCGAGGACGAGAGTCCGCACCAGGAGCAGGACAAGGCTGTCACACGTGTAGGCTCTATCACAGATGGCATGGGCTGGCTTAGCACCGCTGCCAACTTCCTGACCCGCTCTTTTTACTGGTGACCACTTCCTGTGTTCCTCGCGCTCCCCCTGTTTTCCGCAAAGTACCATCCAGCTGCAGCGTTAGAGTCTCACAGCCTAATCTCGGACTAAGCCCTGCCTCTCGGCCCTACACTAGACTAGACTCCCCTCTGCAAAGCACAGAGCCCAGCCACACGTGCAACAAGTGCTGGACTGCCAGGTGGAGCCTGCAATAACTTTAACTTGTGTATATATTTAGCTACAAACCTCACTACTGGCTGTTTGTGCACAACTATATACTAGCTGCATTTGTATCTTACAGAACATAGCCAGAGGACTTAAAATCAGCCGAAACCAAATAGTATTCTGGAAAGCGTATCACAGCGTTGATATGTTGCAGGCATATTTAATTGTTCTTTGGCTGATTTTTGCGTACGTTTTGGGAGTTCTTTTTTTTTTTTTTTTTTTGTGCATGATTTTGGTTGCTTTCCTCCTGGTATGTCTCCCAATTAATTGTCCTTTTACTATATCTTTTTTTTTCATATTTGTCATTCTTAAAATTCCTAATTAAGCAGATTCCCACCCCCCCCTTCAGATTTTTTTTAGCATGCTAAGAGTCTTTTGTGCCAATCTTGCCTGATGCCTAGATTTGTGATTGTTGCGTGTGCCTTTTTGACATTTCACTGTAATTATTATTTATTCTTCATTCATATGATTTTGAGAGCATGTCAGATGTAACATTTGTGCTTCCTGAGCAGCAGCCAGCTTCCTCCCAAGCATTTAGCTGACTGAGGGACATCACTTCAGTAGAAATAGTAAACTAGACACCAGCAAGAGGCGGCAGCCCATTCTGCCAGTGGCTCACATGCATATGACTGTTGCATATTGAAAGAGGAGCTGATTAGCTAGCTGGCTGATTAATACACCACCCCTCACTGCATTTAGTTTTTGCTGCCACAGATCAGGACTCTTCCCATTAAGCTTTTAACACAGGAAAAATCGAATGCAAGTTCTGTAGTGGCGGTGAACTGACTGACAGCTCCTTGGGTTAATTGCACAGACTTTAGGCTACCTCTGCTTTCAGTGTCCCATCTCACATCAGCATTAAGTTAGTTTCAGTAAAACCCTTTATCAGCATTGTGAAGACAAACCTGTTTGACACCTGCTTGTGTAGCTGGAGTCCCACCGGCATTTTTTACAGTATTGTGTCCCTGCCTGTTCAGTTCTATTTTCAGTTTGGCCAGGAGTGTCCTTAAATCAAAGATCATGTCAGTACACACTCACACACACAAAGAGGACTAACTGATGCTGTCGTATGGGCAATCGTGGCAGACTGTAACAACGGTGTGGTTATGTGCATTTTGTAAATGGTGCCTGACATTGCAAGATCTCAGGCATTACACATGAAGGAAACTTTTGTTTTGTTTTTGTAATACTAATTGGCTTTTCATCTCTCAAATTAGGATAAGAGATTGTAGCAGCTAATGCTAACACTCTAAGTGAGTACTTCCCTGGTTCTTTAGTCCATGAAACCCTGTGACTCACACCAGTTTTAATTATTTTCTCCTCTGACTCATGTGAGTGTCATTAATAATGATACACAGTGCTGACCAGGTGAGTTTTATTGTTTTGATGGTGCAGAGATGTCACAGTTGGTTGAGGTCAAACTGATGGAAGGGCACAGAATGACCTGAATAACATGAACTGATGGTGGCTATTGGAAAAGCAATAATTTTTTTGCTTTTGCTTTTTTTTTTTTTAATACATGACTGTAGTCCAGCGACAATCTCCAAAATAATCTTTTGAATAAAACCTATTAGTTAAAAGTCAGGATCATCATCAGTATTAAAACTTTCCATTTTGCACAGATATAATCTCTAAACTGCATCATGTTGATATTTGGTGTCTCCGCTCACACTGCAAAGAAAGAATACTTGAATTTTTTTTTTTTCTGTGCGTCTGCATTGATCAAAGTGTAAATTTCCCTTTACTGTTAGATTCACCACATCTGTAAGGCTGACAAAGAACCGCAAATGAAATCCTCAGAAACGTGTACAGACTTAATCTGACATCAAATGTAATATAATGCAATGCAGATCTTAAAACTGTAGATTCTCATACACTGTTAATGCAAACAATGATAAACTTAAAATCAACCATTGTCTGGTGCTTTTTATTCTTTTTTTTGTTTCAGGGTGTAGTGAATGTAGTAAGTGTTGACCTATAATTTCCTGCTATTATAGTACCATGATCCTCTGATTGTCTCATCATCCTGGCATGTGCAGTGGTCACACCAGTGCTCCAGACCTCACTTTGTCAAATCAAATTGCTGAGGGCAGCAGCCATTCTTAGCAGAGAGATCGAGAGAAGGGAGGGGGATTCTGTTTTCTTTACTGGTGCATAAGTGAGGTGCCCCAGGGCAATCCTGTAGCCTGCCCACCACCTCCCCCAGCCTCGGTGCTGGTAGGCAGGCAGAGGCAGCAGCCAGCCCCAGCTGGAGGCCCTGCAGCCACTACTGCTGCTGCTGATGCTGATGCTGAGCCTCCAACAAGACACTGTGCCAAGCTGGAGAGGAGGCCTTCACTGCCCCGCTGTATCAATTGGATGGACAGTGACAAGAGATAAGTTAATTGAAAGTTTAATGTTAATTTGACAAAGCAATTTTTAATTTGCACAGAATTGAACTTATATTTCTGAATAATCCATTGAGAAAACAACTTTATATATATGAAGCCTCTGCAGAGAAATACAAATGTTTTTATAATATAAAGAATATAATAATTTGCTAATTTTTCCCCAGATAAATTCAGTCAAGGTAGCTTTTCTTGGGCTTTCTGTCATACCACATCATTTTACATGAGCAGGTGGTGTTTTCTCAGTGGTCAACTAATTGTAGATGTTTAATTCTCCTGAATTTGTCTTCTCATGTTGCCTTAATGTTAAGTTTTAATCCTTATATGTTGCCTCAGATAGTCCAGGACAGAGGTCGGTGGTATTTTGGTATTAACAGATTAACATAATATCTCCACTCTTGATGAAGTAATGACAAAGACAGCCTGGATCAATACCAGCCATTCACAGTGGCCTCATACATCTATGGGATGTTTGGCCTGTGAGGCCTCGAGGATCTTATTTCTCACATGTCACCACTAGAGAGAGACAGTAAGCCTGACAAAGAGAACAAATGAGAAAGTGTGAGGTTCCGAGTAAAATCTCAAACCATCTGATGAAAACATTTGTTTGTAATTAGATGACCTAAGATTCCTAATGCTCTCTAAAGCCTGGCTGAAACTACATTTCCATCTGGGCGGTTTGAGCAAGAATCATTAACACACTGCAGCCATTAACATGCTTTGCTCACCTCGGACTGTTATGTCCATAGACCAATGCAGCCATAAGGTTGTGTTTAGTAGTTCACATAGTGTGCGCCTCTCTCTACACTTCAGCACTAATGTTAAGCAATTTTCAGCTTTCGATGATTTTCTTCAAGGGTTCATATGCTTCCTTGTAATGATATTACTTCTCATCAGAAGTTTTCTCGCACAAGAGGCCATCCTCCAGAGAACATCAAGCGGGATTCACCTCTCATTTTCAAATTAAAGCCATAGACAATTTCACTTTCACTTCCCCTTGAGTTCTTCGGATAAGCCACGTTGCTATTTCACCCCTGTTTCATCCCCTATCAGATAAAACACAATCAGACTCTCCTGTGCACAGTCCTCATCCAACCCGGGCCATATCAGCCCAGTTGCATGCATGTGCATGGATGTGTTGTCGGTATCACCCTCCCACCTGTGTGTATTTGCATGGTTAATCTGTGCAGAGGGAGGGGGGTGGTTAGGTGCGTCTGCGGCCCCACAGGCTCTTGAGGAATTTTATAGGAGGTTCAGCTCCCAGTCAATGGGATCAGCCGTAAATCGCGCTCAGAGTGTGGCAGGAAATGATGTGACTCCGGCAATTTATGTCAAATAACTTTTGAGGATGTGTGAGTGTAGCGATCAGTGGTACCGGGGCAGCCATAACTCTTCGGCAGGGGGCCCCGGTGAAGATTTAATTGAGACATTTTTCTTTATCAGGAGCGAAGCGCCGGAGTCGTGTTGTTGTGTAACGAGATGTAATGTCTCTCTTTATACGGGGGTCAACATCCAAGATGAGGGAAGGTCAGGGACTGACTGTTAAAGCATCCAATTTGCTCACATAATACGGGCTCTACAGGGAGCTGGGTAAAGACAGTATTAAGTTACACAGACAGACATGTTGGCCTCGGCTCGGCTTTTTCTCACTGTCTAAAAAAAAAAAGTTAAGCCATGTTTTTGCTGAGTGTGACCCATTTCATTCATTTGGTAGCACTTAACAATAAGGAAGCTTATTGAGGTTTTAAAGTGTAACTACCTTTTTGTGACGCTCAATCAAACTCTCACTTCTTCTTTATGGATCAGTTATAAACCATTAGTAAGGACAAACAGTGGGATCCCTGTCTGTGAAAAATCCCCTGTTAGTGCAGTTATCATATTTAAACACGGCCTAATAAATGCTCATGCTGGTCTTTCTAAATGACCAGAAGCCATTAATAAAATGGTTCTGCAGCAGTGTGTCCATAAGGTGTTCAATAACAAAGTGGTCACACAAGCTTCACAAGCTCTGACAGTATCATATTACTGATGCATGTAATAGCCATTTAATGTAGCTGCATGGTAAAGGTGAAGTTTACTGTTGATAGTGTGATCTGTCACAATGGATCATGTTTAATAATCTCATTACATCTTGAAGCCGTAAAGAGGAGAATGAAACTAGAGGTGTGTTTTAGACCTTTCTGTCCTGGAGCTCTTTTAAACCAGTGTGTTCAAAATGTAGGCTGCTACAAATGTGTCTGCTATCTATTAAATGCTGTAGGTGTTATGTCTGCAACACAAACAGAAAATACATGGTTTAGTCTCAAACACAAGAAGTTTCACAATCCAGCCCATTGTCTGTGGGAGCTGTAACATGTCCTGGGGTGAAGTGTAACATGATATCAGGATTATGACAAAAACTAGTTACTGAAAGGTTTTTATTCAACACTTAAATTACTTTAAAAATCATTGGTGTGTGTGTGTCTGTGTGTAGACAGTCATAGTGGAGATAAGGCATTTGAAAATAATAATAAAACTCAACAAAATGTGCAAATGTGCATGAGCTTCAGCAACTGAACTCATGTGTAACATCATAGTTAACAACTAAAACATTAGCATGGAAACTTATATGAAGCATATCTACATACACACACAACAAACATGATTTCAGTTTGAATAGTTTAACTACAAAACAGGCCATGCTGTCACAAAAATAAATCAAGTGAGGCAAATCATTTCTGACCTAAAAATCGTGTTTCTTTTCTTTTGTGTAGCTGCATTTCCAGTGAAGATATGGTTCTCACTGACTGCAAGACACACGCTGTACAAACTGAGGCTGCAAATCACTGTAGGTCAAAACATTGTTTAAGTGACAGCTTCTCCAGCTGTTGCCTCATCTGAACAATTTGTTGCAGCACAGTAATTGTGATAGTTTGAGTATATAGGGCAGGCATGTTCCCCAGTCTCCACACTCTCTGGTCTCTGCTCCCAAACCCCAGGCCTTCTCTCTCCATGACATAAACTGTTCCAGGGAAACAACACGGGGACAAAAACCAGGCTTCAGCCTCTTCTACCTCTTACTTCAGTCGGCCTGGTGACCTCTTCTGGCACAAATCTTCGACTACACACAATGGTACGGTGAGATATGATTAAGTTGTCTCTTCTTTTATTTACAACTCACATTTTTTCTTTAGAGGGGAGAGTGTGACTACTAATGGAAGAGTTGAAATTTGCTGAGGACAGAGGGAACATGATTAAATTTCAACGACTTTCTCAGGCTCTGTGACACCTCCTGGGGCTAACCAATGAACAAACAATGAAAAGATATAATGCATATGTAATGTGGATCTTTATATTTCTTACAGCCAAGATTTGAAGATGCTGGCTAAAGTGACCTGGAAGTTTATAGTCTTTTATTTTTGCAGAAGTGCTCTGTATTGTTCTGCACATATATGTTCTGCACACAGGTTATCAGCAACATGTTCTTTAAGTAAAGCAATTAACTTTGAAATACTATAATATAATATGATATCTGATTATTAACATGCCAAACAACATTTAAAGCTATAGCTGAATTTTACATAGCCTTGTTCATTATATATCAGTGTAGTTTATTTTATAAAAACATTCATTTCTGGGTTTTAGATGTAAAATCTTAATTTGCTATCAATGTCATGGAAGAAGGTGTATCTGTTTTTATCACTGTAAATCTGAAGTTACAGCAGTAGAGAGAAAATGAAGTTATTTACCTCTGAAAAATAGAGACTCAACATTAAATGACTGGGACTTCTTATCTCCTCACCCCTGGAAAACACTTAATGTGGTTTACATGACAAGATAAGGTCATGTTTTTTCTATTAAAAAAAACAACAACAACAACTTTAATCTCTAATGTGTTTCTTGCATTGTGCATGTCTCTCCTCCTGCAGCAGCTTGCATGGGGGCCTTGATGAGATGCGTGCACACACAGGCGGCTCATAATTGTGGCCATAGCTCATTATTGTCCCCCGGATGATTTGGATCCGCCGGGAGGGTGAGGAGGAGTGAGGAGGAGTGAGGGGGGGGTCTCGTCCTCTGACACCGCCACGTCCGCTCGGCGACAACCACTCCAGGCACTGATTGGTGGGATGAAATATTGCCGGCGAAAATTAAAAGGTCCCAGTGTCAAAATAATTCATGATATGCATATCTTCCCGGCTTGATGAAATCGCTGATATCTGGATTAGGCAGATAATAAAAGCGATCAGGCCACAGTTAAACTGTTCCAGCAGCAGAGGGGTGGGGGTGGGAGGGGCAGCTTCTTTATGTGTCAAGAGAGGTGGATTGCAGGGTCAGGATACAACAAGTGTGTGTGTGTGTGTGTGTGTGTGTGGGTGATCGTGCAAGTGCGCGGGCGTGCACGCTGCTGGTCAACCACCATGTCAGGTGTGCGGTGCAGTTGAACACACACTCAGACCCGTGATTTGAATATCCGCTGTAATTGTCCCAAAACGGCTCATCAGTGGATCTGCCTGCTGCCATTAGGGCCCAACAATATGGTGTGACATTCAAATTCCCCTCAATGACAGGTTATTAGGAGCCCCAAGCAGCCGGCACATAATTAAGCACCGTAACGTTGACCTGTAATATGAAGTGATGGCTCAGTGGTATAGTGGCAAAATGAAATAGGTGCTTTGTTAAAATCCAGGAGCAATGGGGGGATTCTTCACACATGGAAACAAAGTGATCATAAAAAGAAGACAGCTGTCATTGAGGGACAATTCAAAACTCAAAATTATACAGGCACATAACAGCCCATGGTTTTATAACAGAGAAGGTTGCCATGGCAACTGATGTCACTGATGGGTGAGATCAATACTGTTAAAATATCAACAAAAGTGATGAATATCCTCTATAAAATCACGCTGGTTTATGGTATACGATTCACTTATAGTCCATTTTTATCCACAGAGATGAACAAATATTTCAGTCCAAAAAAAGGAGGGGAAAAACAAACAACCTGAGAAAAAAAAATGCATGTGTGACTTTCATTTGTGACACTAAAAGCCTATTACACAACTTAAGACATGCTGTCTGAGGCCCCCGCTTTCCCCTTCAGAACAAGTGGACGTTGTGATGAGCAATGGACCCATCTGTTGTGCCCTCTTCTCCAAATGGTGTGTGAATATGATGTAGTCTGCATAGGTGCCATTTCCAAGTCGGATATAAAACCAGTGGTACCTGGAAAATATTCTAAAAAAATGATCTGAATGTGCTTTAGAGATGAAAAGCTATTATGTCTCTGTGTTTAACATCTAAGCAGTCCTAAGACAATGCTTTTAATCTGCTGCTGAATCATGTAGAACAATAATAAACGCATAAGTTTCATGACCCACTTCTGCTTCTTTAATTGGACCCAGAGCTCACCTTCACATACTGGGGCGAAACGAGTCTTCATGTTAAACTGTGGGCCAGAGGCCTGTGTAATGGTGGGTTTGTGGCAGGGTTGCTGAACAGAAGGTCTGCACTTCCCTCCCTCCCTTCCTCCCTCCATCGCTCTCCCTTTCTCTCTCTCTATCTCTCTGCTAGCCCTCCCTCACCCCCTCCCCACCACCACCCCCTCCCCCTTTCATAACGGTGGCAGATGGCTGCAGATGAATCCCTCATAATCATGTCAGGACGGCTCCTCCGATCCCAATTCATCTCTTTAAACACATTTCATCAGACAGAGAATTACACAAAGATAAAGGCGGCCGGCAGACAACAAAAGCACACAAAGATTGTCCTTGCAAACAAGTGTTCCTAGTCCCTAACACCACTTAATCATTTGTGCTCCTGTTATTGCTCCTCACCCCCTGTGCAATCAACTCAACCCCATTTTCCTCTTCTGTCTCTCACTCTTACACTCTGTATTTATGTTTTTCCATACCGTTAATTGTCTCTATCCCCTGCTACTGTCTGTCCTTATTAAGCATAAATCTTTCTAACAAGCTCTCCTCTCATCCCTGTCACTGTCTTTTTAAAAAGACAGGTGTGTAAAATCTTCTCCTCTTCTCATTGACTCTCAGTTTCTGATGGCTGCCCTTTTTGGAGGGGTGATAATTTGCCACAAAGTGAATTGTGACTTTTATCTTCTCCTCCCTCCCCCTCCCCGCTGCGACCCCGTGTCATCCATCCGCGTGATGCCGTTAATTGTGGATCAGGTGAAGTTTGTCTCACCTCATTTCAGGGCCATGCTCTGCTAGGGCCATTCTCCCCACTCAAAGGCCACATAATTTCACAGCCTCCTACTTCTCATTAATCCCTCCTGAGTGGCTGCTCTCCGAGTTCCAGATCACAGATTTGTTTTGCTCTTGTTTTCTGACTCGCTGCCCTTCCTGCCCCACCCACTCCTCTCCTCCGCCTTCCTGTTAACCCCTTTGGTGAGCCCCCCCCTCAGCTCTCTACTGTGCCAGGGTCTTCAGTGAATGTTCATTCTCACATTTCCTTTACATTTTTGCCAATGTTTAACAGCCAATTCTCCTTATATCTCCCAACTTTTCTCACACTCTCTCCCTTGCAAGACCCTTGCAAAGGCATTTGTGGCGTCTGCTTGTGATGCCAGTATCACCTCTCCTTCCAAAACAACTCCACACTTGGCTGCATTGTACATTCAGCTGATAAAACCTGCCACCTCCAGCTTAATAAATATCAAGTGACAAATTGAACAAAACAAAAGGGACTGAAGGAAATCTGTGTGTTTGTCTCAGCACATGTGCACAACAGTCAGACTTCCTCATTCCTTCCCTGCTAAACTTTTTTGTTGATTTATAAATTATTCATGAGGAAAAAGCTGAAGATCTCTCATTAACATAAAATAACAATTTGCTAATTTATGGAAACTCTTAATTACTTGCCTTATTTGCCATGACCATATTAAATATTCATAAATATGTGATTATTTCTTTGATTTGACTGTCGTTCAGTTCAATCTACTGTTTTTGCTTAACAATAGCGGCAGCTTCTGCTATGTGTGTGTCAGCCAACACAAAAACCCAAGGAAGAACAATGAACAATATTGTGCATTCATCGCAGAAGCCTTGAATTTTTTGACTCTTTGATTTCAATACACCTTTCTCTTATATTATCCGTATGCTAATTTTGCACCTCTGTGGTTGTTGTTTATTTGGATCACTTTCTGTTTGAGGAAAGATCTTTGGCTGCTAATGTCACAGGTCAAACTGTGAATCAAAATATCCTCTGGGTATTGAACGTGAAGACAACAATCTTATCTGATGTGAATTAAATATACTGTATTTTTTATATTTATTTAAGTGTATCACATCTGGGGAATAAGATCTCTACTAACAGATTTTTCCTGAAAGAAATGATTTTTACCAAACAGTATGAGCAGCAGTGGGCCATTTAAATTGGATTTACTAAAAGAGCACACTGGATATATAAAATGTGTAACAGACTCTTATTTATGGAGTCTAGTACAGAAGTATTAGGGAAAAGCAAAAACTCATACTATACAAGCCTGTAAATCATGCGGCTGCAGCTTCATTTCATTGCAAGTCAAAATCAAAAATGCATTCATTCATTTGGCTTCCATCCAGAACTAATCATGTCATTTTCCGTTCTGTAGCCTGGAAGTCGGCTTTCACTCCAGTTCATTTCGATTTACCCAAAATTGAAAAAGCCTTGAGAGAGAATGCAAGAAAAGATGAGTCTATCTTTGAATATCTCGTCTTGTCTTTATAGCAGCAAACAGTTGTCAGAGGAAGACTCAGCCAAGTTCTTGGGAGAAAGCAGAGTCTTGGATCCCATCTGGGACGACTAGATGAGGTCTCTTGCTGTCATCGCGTCTGTTGTCAAGGCTGCATTTAACCTCAAATTTACGACTTTGTTATATCAGAATTAATTACAGATATTTCCCCCCAAAGTGAGTGACGTTGACGAAAATGCTAAGCACAGGCAATTTAGCTTTATTTGCAGATTAATTTGGGCCCACCTGTGATGCTTGGTGTGCTAAGTAGGTACATCAGTTTTAATTACAGACCTCGCAGAGTGGGTTTAGTTAAATTACAGTATTAATTATCACATTTACCAGATATCAGAGTGACAAACGGTTGTGGAGAAGCACTTCTCTCAAACCTCCTGTTTCTCCAGACGATGGCTTTGGGTCTGTCCTTCAAACAACCTTCAGACAGGTGGATATGATTGAAGACTTTGTTTCTTCAGTGAATCTGAAGGAGATGCATCTACCTTGATTCACCACTTTCCTCTTACTGCCAAAAATGTCACCTCTGCAGCTTTCGACATTTCATGCTTCGACAAAGAACAAGGTCTAATGAAAAGTTTTCTTGCCATATGGTAAAATTAGGTAGGATATTTGGAAAATGAAGGAAACACCACACAGAAATCAAACTGGTTACTCCCATTATAAAGGGAAAATAAGTGGCCTTTGTCTACATCATTACCCTCTTCATTCAGTCAGCTGCATTAATCACTTCAAGGATAATACGATTCATGCTTGACTGCCACTTCACCAGTCTACATCTGAAAGAGAAAATAGAGACCTTTGACCCATGGCATCATTACAAATGGAAGATATATACAACCATGAGTGATCACTTTAAGACATCAATCTCCTGCACATTTATATCAAGTCAACATTGTAGTTCACAAGCCACAATGAAAAGAGGAGCAGCTTTTAGATTTGGTCATTGCTATTTCATAAACAGAATATATATTGACAAATTTTGTCAACTGGGAAGAGAAACTGTTGTACGTGTTTATTGTTAAAAGAAAGAAAGAAAGAAAGAAATCTAAAGCCATAGCCTTATCTGTATGCTAAATACAAAGCTACAGCTAGTTAGCTTAGCATACTGCAAATGGGGAAACAACTACTCTCTCCTGACCCAGAAAAAGTAAATAGAACGCAATCTCTTGTAAAATGCCTTGTGTTTTTATTCTTGTTTTTTTTTTTTTTTTTTTGTCGGTGAAAGCTTCTATACTTTTTTTATATTGATAATGGATCACATAACTACTATGTAAAAGGCAATAATATTGCAATCAGATTCTGGAGTTTCCCCTTTTATCTCATTGTTTTGGTTTTGTGGCCTGCAACTTTACCGTTCTGCATCTTTCTTATTGCCTGTCATAATTTAATTTTTTACATGTATTTCACAGCTCTAAAAAACAACTCGTGCTTAGCATCAAATGGCAGACAAAGATATGATTATGATTAGCCAGTGAATGTAGTGGAGCATTTAATAGTTAAAAAGCAAGGTACGTCCTTTAGGAATTGGTACAAACCAACACATAGCTAAAAGGAGAGAGTATATCAGAAACACAACTCTAAATAAATGCAAATGTTGCTCTGTATTTACAGGATATGTAAATAAGCAACTAGCTTAGCCTACATGCTGACCACAACAATCACTTATTGCAGGTCCCTGTTTGCTGTATTTCTATTCTTTATGCTAAACTAAGCAAACCAGTTACTGCTGCAGCTTTATAGACATACAATAGAGATGTTGGTCTTTTCATCTAGCTCATGGCATGCATGCAAAACACTATTGATTTAAAGAGGACTGAGGCAAAGTTAAGCGGATGTTATTCCAGTCACTGAGCAGGGAGACAGACACAAGCTCTGTTCACAGGTTCACTGCAGAGCTGAAACGTGTCCAGGACTGGAACTGGAGAGAGAAGGTCCTCATTTAGCCCTTGGCTGATGTTCTCTCCCACCAAAGTACTATATTAATCATGATCACACAACACCATTAGACTATGTCATTCTATTAAAGAAATCACATTATCATACATTTCATTAATTAAACTCGAACCCAGTCCATCCACTCTCAGGAGCGCCTCATCCAGAGGGGAAGAGTAAGAGACGGAGGTGTGCTGGGACGGAGAGGGAGGGGCATAGGAGGGTGGCAGAGGGCAGGGCACTTCACCACTCCACTTGCTGGCTCTCCAAAGTGAAATCAAGGGGACAGATTTGCATGTCATGAGCTCCTGGGGTGGGGTACAGCTAGAGGCTTAGACAATAGCAATTGATGATGGAGGTGGAGTTGGGAGTGTGGGAAGCAAAAAATCCTTCTGATGAGTGTCTGCACAGAGAAAACCTAGAGGAGGAGATGGAGAAGAGGAGAGGGGAGGACTGACTCCTTAAATGTTAATCACTGGCCTGGTCACAGGGTGTTATATGATACGATGAGGATACACAAGCTCAGATGTCTCCTCTCCGACACAAACACAATTTGAGTGGTGGTGAAGAGATACTGGTGTTACTGTTAGAAATCAATCCAAAGCCTTGTTAAATATTCATTTCTCAATCTATTAATTTTACCTTTAATAAGGCCCAAATGAACAAAGGAAATGAGAGATACATGTATGTTAGCTGATTATGCTCCTTATTGCATCATACATATATAAGAGCCAAGTCCACATGGACTAACAAGACTCCCCCAGCACTGTTAATAAATCAGACACTTCTCATGTCCCAAAGTCAACAAATCTGAGCTTCTTAAAATAGCCAAATTCATCTGAAATGAAAGACTGTCTATATCATAAAATAAAATCATATAATTAAGATTAAAATATGAAATGAACTTTATCTTCGATCCCACCCTAATGAGATCCTAATCAGTCATTTCTCTTCAGGGAGCCTATTAAACCTGTTTGTTTCTATACTTAAAGATAATTTAACAGTAACTGTACACAGAGATTTTTAATGACTAAACTGACTTTTACACATTAAAACAATGAATCGCTGGAAGTCATGTTTAAAAAAATGCTTTTTTTATTTGCACCGTGATTGCTTTGTTAAGGTATAGTTTTCCAGTCACTGCTTACAAAAGTGTTCTGAATAAAATACCTTATTTATTTGCAGATTTTGTACTACACACAAATAGCCAGATGAATTATATCGTCTCTGTCTTAACAATCGCCTCCTTTTCTACAACATCTTTATCTCTCTATTCTGTTCATTTTTATCTTTTTGCTTTTCCTCCCAGAGAACTCGCTCACTGCTTTTTACTCCATCTCTCCATCTGCCCCCTCTCTCCCTCTGCATCTCCCTCTCTCCGTCTCTCTGGGTCTGATTAGCATGTGTAGTGTATGTTCCGTCACGCTGTAGTGTTGACCTGTGCTGTCATCTCCCTGATTACCTCCCTGATTCACTTTCCTTGTTTAGTAATGTGCAATCAATCATAATCAATTAGCCAAAATGTTGAATCATTAAAACCATTATCATTAATTAAAATAATTATCACTTTCTGCCAATGCTTCATTACCAGTGTTGTCTAACGTGTCTGCCACACACCAGACTTTCCTGCTCCTGCTTTTTTCTTTCAGAAGTCAGATTTATAAAGTTCTTTTTAAAGCTCTGTTGATGATGTGTACAATCAATCGGTGATTACTTTACTTTTCTTAATAATAATTGTAGAGTTTCATTAACACACAATTGAAAGAGCTACTAGTGATGTGATTAATAGTTGAAATACACTGATGTTAGTTGTACAAAGCAGTTGTATAAAAATATTTTTCAAAATACAGTTTGCTTCAAAGTCTGAACTTGAAGTTGAACTGAAAAACTTTCTAACAGCAAACAAACAGCTCTTCTTGACATGAACTCAAGTGTTTTCTCTCTGCTGCCTCCTCTGCACCACTGCTTTCTTCCTCTCATGCTTGACCAGAAACTGTCTTTTCTTCCACCTCAGACCTACTAGAGCCCTGTTCCTTAAAGGACAGAGCAGAGATGAGACAGGGGAACCTTAATGATGTGTAAACATCCAGGGAGAGGAAGAGCGCTCATCTAAAAAGCCTCGAGGGAGAAAAAGAGAGGCAGACAGACATGCAGCTCACTTAGGGCAGTACATTGCTTCAACCCGATTGGTAATTCCAGACGACTGTCAGCTCGCCTATCCTCTGTGCGCCTGTTGAAACCTGGAATAGACCTGTCACTCCCTAACCCTCAATAATTGCTCATGTCAAAATTTCCTTGAAAGTGGGCTAAGGCCCCGGAGGGTGTTAAGGGTGCAACTGAGTGTATGTGTGCATAAGAGATGTGCAAACCTGTGTGTGGGCGTCTGTTTTTCCAGCCCAGCCCATTGGGCAAAGAAGGGTCTCCTCGCTCTCCTGCACAGACACTGTGGAGGAGCATCGCTCACTGCCACCTGGGGAAAGCAGGCGTCTCATTGGGGTCATGCCACCCCAGTGGAATGTGAGTCAAAAGGAAATGGGCCTGAACATTGCATAGTATCCCCAGTCTGAGCTCCATTAAGCTAGGCATCCTCACTCAGGGATGGATGTCCATTATTACACAGAGCACAAGGACCATCCATTGAGTTTGTAGTCACCCTGCTTCATGTCATAGATCACGATTGCCAGAGAGTAATGAACCTATAGTGGCCATAGTGCGTTTCCGCTCCTTGGTATATTTGAATTGTTACACAAATATAGCACAAACCACTGTGCAATAAAATAAATTTGGAGAAGAAAAGTAGAAACTCATCTCTGCCCTCCATCACCCTCAGTGGATATGTCTCTCTCTCTCTGTCTGCTCCATCCCTCTCATCTCTGTTTATGCCCTTGGCACTGCCTGGCATGAAGGGGTGTCCTGCAGAGAGGAACCACAGAACACAGGCTGCAAGGCAGAAGGGGTCTCAGAACATGTGGGACCCCTCTCTTCCTCCACCAAGAGGCCCCATGATCCTTCACTGGAGCCCATCATATCCACCTGATTCCATTATTCACATTTGGTCCTAAGGAATGAATGTAATTGTGTTTCGTTAAGGGCTGTGAAGTCTGACAATATTTGAGTTTGACTAAAATTGAACAGGACAATGTCTTCAAAATAAAACACATGCAGAAAATTCTGGAGCCTGTAGTCACAGAAATAAAAATGTACATTTTTATAAAAAGAAATCTAAGACCCAAACAGTATTGTTAGTCCACTGCAACAAAATACAATAAATCCAGTGTATGTGTTTGTGATTTAGCAGTACAGTACTGTCTTGATGTAACCACAAAGCTCCATGATGAAATAGTTTCATAAGAGCAAGTGCCCAGAAAGAGACAAAAAGACATCCCACTCAGTCCTGGGTGCCTCCACCTCTGCCTGTTTATGATGAAGGGCTCTTTTTGGTGTGAGAGTGAAAGAGACAGGCTGGGCTGGCTGTCATGTCATAAAGGATGCAGTCAGAGAGAGCAGACATGATTTCATGGCTAATGATTCCCGCACTAATATCAGTGTGGGCTGCAGAGGGGATAACCAAGTTGAGCTGTCTTAGCTCAAATGATTCAATTAGGCCAGCTGTCCCTATTTGTCATGGCTCAACTGGCTTCTAGATTACCTTTCCAGAGTGGATGCGTGCCTCTGCATTGAACTTACCAGCTCAACAGTTTCAGAAAAAAAAACAGAGAAGAAAAAGAGAGATAGAGGAATGGAAAGAAGGAGCAGTGGAGGGGAAGAAATGAAAAGAATGCAGTAATAACCACATTATCCACTTAAACGCTGAGCCCAATTACAGAGATAAATGTGACTTTTTGTTTTGCAGAGCATCCTTGGGGTGAAATCCTCTGTGCTTTAAAGCGTGCTAGAGTGACTGGAGAGATGCTATACGTGGAAATCTGACCAGTGAAAGAGCATGAGAGACAAGAGCAGAGACAACGTGAAGGTCAAGAAATAGAGAAAGGAGGACAAAAGAGGGCACGATTAATCTTGTATACTTAGTCCTTCTCTTTTATTTACTCGGACATGATTTATAGAAATTCAAATTATTTTTAAGCTGTCTCAAATATAAAAATGTGAAATAGCACAGAAAACAGCAGAAGAAGTCATGACCATACAGTGCTGCGCCTTCATTTTTCTTTCTCTCAATTAAATGCGTGATAGGTATTAAATTCAAAGAAGCATTAGAGTCATTAGTGTTGATTGAGTTGATGACTCCAAGGGCGATGTCTTCTTCCTTTCACTTTAATGTGGTTAAACGTAAATTTGTGTCAACTAACCTCATCAGATCTAATTAACACAATTGTCAGTTTTGGGTCAGAGAGTACAAAACCAGGATGGGCATATTAAAATGGTAAAATATCTCGTTTATTAAAGGTAATTAGTTATGTTAGTATTTTAGTGCTGTCAGTTTAATATAGCACCTATAAAGTAGGAGAATTGTGTCTTTGTGTAATGGGAGTAATAGCTGGATTAGACATATTTCCTCACAGTTCAAATAAACAACATCCCATTAAGAGCAGGAACATTTTTTTTCTCTTTGTGGATTGAGCGCTCAATGCTTACACGACCATGAAAACACAAATGATGTTTCATTTTTCACTTCTTCATGGCTAAACAACTACACATTATTGCACTCCACAGAAGCCAACATTAATACGGGAAATAAAAGGTTTTATCCTCATGGGCGACATCAGAGCAGCTTAATGGGACAATATTCCTTAAAGATGCTCTGTGTGTACATCCACTGCACTGCTTATGGTCTGATAACAATGTTAGTGAAGATAATGAGATAACACTGCTATATACATTAGAGCAGCCTCTCATCCCTGTAGCTATATGAGTGGTGTCTGTTTCTTATGAGGAGGACAATACGCACTGTCCATCATGCCCATCACACCCAACAAGTGAAAACAATCGTTATTCCTTTAACTTTTTAGCATAACAAGTCATTCAGTTACATCTATTACATAGATGTTGTAGATGTATGTGTCGCTTTGACAGTTGTTGACAAAGTGCAGTCAGGAACTGACTTATTGGCTAAAATATTTTTTCAATGCCAGCAAATGTCGTTGTTTGATGATGTGAGAGATACACATTTTCGCAAGTAATGAAATATTGATATGAAAAAACATGTCTAACTATATTTTGCTATTTCTGTAAATATTTGTGTAAAAAGCCTCATTTAATTTTATTGTATTGTATTATATGAATTGTACCTATATATTTCTTCTGTAAAGGTCTTTAAGAAGACCTCAGACTGCACTTAAGTCGTATGGGAAATTTGGGTTTTCTTATTGTTGTCTGAGGCTGCCTTGGAAGCACTATTGATATTAAGAGCATTATTCTGGTGAAATAATGTAAATTGAATTGAAATGGGAAATAATGATTGATTAATGATTGTTGTTACCAACAATGACTACTATTCATTGGCAATACTACTACTATGACAATACTAATACTACTGATTCTTTTAAAGTAAACAAACTAATTGATTATTGTTTTCCTTATATACTAATTACTAAATGGATTATGAAAGTTATGTTTTATAATAGTTTGCACATACATTTGTTAGCTAATTAGGACAAAATGAAAATACACCACTTTGTTGAGATTAATATCAGTTATGAGAAAATGTGCTGTGATAAATTTCAGTATTTCAAGTCAAAAATTAAAGTCAAGACCTTTAATCTCAAAATATTAAGATTTATTTATTCAGTCAAATGTAATTCCAGGTGATGCCATTCAAAACTATTTTTAATATTTACTGTATGTGAGATAAAGTTAAACTGTTTGTGTACATTTGGCATTGAATTCATAGAAAACAGCAAATCCCTGTTTGTTAGTGAAGTCATTTTGTCTCCTTTTGTGCTGAACTGAGCGCTGTGCAGAACGAGGGCAGCCTCATCTCTGAGCTGTCAAAGCTGTGACTGGGATCTGCCTTATTACAATGATTGAGAGAACAGGCCTTTGCAGCAAAAATACCATCCACAGAGACTAGAAAGGCCACATTCATACAACCGAGTTCACACATTTGTCTTCATTAATCCAATTCTGTTCTGTTTTGTCAGTTTTGCTACCAAACAGTTACACAGTTACACAGTCAGTGGAGAGATAAAAGCACCAGATATTGCCAGAGGTCACGGAGTTGATACAGTAAATAGGAGAGCCTCATATCGTGGGCTGCCTTGTTAGCTGACAGGGTCCCTTGGGTGCTGGTGTTTTTGACCCTTTTAACACCAGGAATGTGATGATAGTGACATTTAAAGTAATGAATTACTCATTGAGTAATCGCTGAAGAAACAAATTCAGAATGTTTTATCTGAAGAGTGAATATTGTTATGTTATTATTTTCATGCGCAAAATCATCCTTCTCCTGTTTTCCTCTTGACCTTCAAGTAATAGTTTTAAAAGACAGGAAGCTGAGTCAGAAATGAGTGATTTCATATTCATTTAGCATATGTTGTCAGTGTGCTATTTTGCTGTTGAGATCTTTACCACTCAGGCCAAATAGCAACTAACACCCAGGCTCGACAGGCCCAGGAATACAGAGCGTCATTACTGCCTTATCTTTAGAGATGGAGCGAGGTGTCAATGACACTTCTGCTGCATGCAGGCAGCAGCTGAGCTGCGAGATGTCCTGGCACACAGCACTGTCTTCCTGGCCAGAGCTTCGTAGCCAAACACCCAGAATCTTTACCTTTCAATTACAGGGATATTCGTCAGTTTTATAGTCTGCATTTGATCTAACGTTGTACCAGTTCTGACAGGACAATGTTTTTTAATTTGTCTACTATTTTGATCTCTGTACAAGACAGTGTCTTATTTCTTTGAGAGGAGCAATAACAACAATAAAGACATTCAGAACATTTATGGAAATTCAAAATCAGTTTGTTGCAGAGTTAGATGAGAAGCTCAGTCCAACTCTCATTCATTTCTGTTAAACATGAAGCTTCAGCCAGGACCTTATTAAAACCTAAAGACTTGGTGCAAAGGGAAACAAGCAGGTGCTACATCTTCCTGAACAGAAATGTTAATTTCAGTAAAGTTTATTTATTTTAGTACTGAGCAAGAGTAATCAAAAAATCCCTTATTGCAACCATGCTCTTCAGAAAGACGAGTCACGGGATGTTCCAACCTTGATGATGATCATTAAATTATTTAAAACATTATTTCACCTCTTTGTTCACACACTATATCTGCTCTAGCAATTTCATCCAATCAGAGCGCTGCCCAGCTGGAGAGCGAAGTGACAGAGGGCTTATAGAAAACCTCTTCACCTGCTCCCTGCTCACCCCTCCCCTTTCCTCCGTGTGTACCTGCAACACTGGGCTGCACTGCATCATGGGTGCAGCTGAGGCCATGCCAAAACCCAATTTGGAACGTGTCCAGTGCTTCATTGGAAAGTAATGGTTTTCACTGAACTGAGTTATGACCAGCTGTTTGCAGACAGTCTGTGACATACTGATGGAGCAGAACACCGTATGTTGCTTTCCAAATCAAATGATACAAGGAGTGTGACAGTGTGGAGAAACATCTGTCATTAGCAATTTTCAGCACGCTCCACTAATTCTGGACAAAATACGCCTAATGAAGTTACTGCAGGAAACTTCAAATATTGTCAGTGCAACAAGGCCATGAGAAGCCGGTGCTCACCAAGGCCTGTAATCTGATTCATTTGTTGTGAGAAAAATACAGAAGGAGGAGGGTAATTGTTTTTGATCATGATGTTTTTAAATGCAAATTGCAAACGTTCTTCTTTAATCCAAGAACAAAAAAACAAGAAATCAAGGACAAGAGGGTGGCTGGCTTTTCTTTATTGATGTCTCCTCCCTTGTAGTGGTGTTTCATAGATGGAGTTTCTGTATGGGGGGACACTGAGGCTTTGATGGGCCTGGTAATCAACTTCAGTCACCAGATATACATGAAACCCATGTCTTGTATTCTGTCATCTGTAAAAGAAACCCCTCTGTTCAAAGTGCAGTGGGTCCAGTTTTTCTCTACAGGTTTTTCTCATAGGTTGCATCTTCAATAAATTCAGAATCTGTAAGTAAATCACTCAAAAATGTCATCTGTAGCAAGTTTTACTTATCATTTTGGTGAATTTATTTTTTTTATCATTGGTCTTGGTTTGCTTGGGCATTGTGACAATAGACTAAATAGGATTGCCTCCTCATTGCCTTTATGGTTTAATATTGCATTGAAATGTAGAATATATGTCTAGCACTGACCATATTCATTTGGCTTCTCTGTGTTTGTAATTTGCCAGTTTCCTAAAACTGTCCTCAATTTATTCAGACTCTGTTGCGAGGATGAGAGGGTTTGTGACAGGCAGCTCTGCTGAAAGTGGTCCTCTCCTCCAGAACAGTTGTTGTAGTGAGAAGTGTTAGAGACGGGTGGGCGTCTGGACCCAAGTATGCTGCTCAAACACGAGGCCTGTGTCTATCTGGCAGCCATCTCCACGTGGCAGAAGGGCCATAAACCCGCCTGTGTTAATTCTGCCGTAATTATCATGGGTGCCACATGTTATGCAGGATGTCCTACCACTGCAGATCCACTCAAAAGTTTGCAGTGAAATCCTTCCACACTGCTGCTTAAAGCTGTGGCAGACAAGCGGATGCAGAGGGTGACAGTTGGCTATTGTGATTAGAAAGGGCTGCTCCTGGAGCCCTGCCCCACATCTCATTTCCTGTCGTGGCCCTTTGTAATGATGTGTTTTATGCGGTGCATGTTGGTGAATAACTGGCTGCACTGAGATGACAATAATCACCCATAATGCCCCTAAGGAGGGGGCGGCCTCTCTCAGGGACAACATTAGTCATAAATATGCAAAACGGCTGCTGTCCTTACTGCGTGCTATTTCACAAACATGCTTTGTTTCTATCCAAGGCTTTTCTGACTGTATACTTTAAAATATTGTTTCAAAGCTACAGAAGTTGATAAGTGATGAGACTACCAGATGAGACTCAATTTTACAATTTCTGCATTACTGTTTATCAGAGAATCTTACACAAGGATTCACAAGACTAAACAAAGCTCAAGCAGAATAAGAATGTTTACTTGGTTGAGCAGTTTAACATTTACCCAATAATGCAGCTGCTGATGAATCAGTAAATCACCATTACCCATCACACTCAGTCTCAGTCATCGTCTTGCTGTTGGAGCTAATAAGTGGTCCTCTCCGCTGCCTCATCTTGAGTCTCGGCATCCCCCAGGAGAGCCACAAGCAGCTCCTCTCATCTGCCTGGGCCGTGCTTTGGCAGGACTACACAGTTTAGCACCCTGAGAAATCCTGCGCTCTCTCCCAGTCAGTGTAGACGGCTTTGTGTCTCTCTCCCATCTTGACCTTCTCCCACTCCTGCGCTCCTGTCATCCATCTGTCAGAGAAGGCTTTCTTCCTGTTGTCCTGTGATTCTGACAAGATCACCCACATGGTCCCATCTTGTTGTCTGTTCACGGGGAGACAAGCTGCATACACATCCATTGTTTCTCACATTATGTGGTAAATTGAATATCAGCATTCTGCCATTTGCATGAACACATAAATAATCAAACTTTATCATGTCTAATCTGAGCAGTAATAGCATGCACTCAATACTATCTGTCAAAGCAATATCAAACCCTCTATCTTACTATCTCTGTCCTCTGATCCCTGCAAACCTGTCGTCCTGTTTCCTGCGCTCTGAGCAGTTGAACCAAGGCAGTGAAATCCAGACATGTCTGTCAGGTTAGTGGATGTCTCCCTGCCTAAATCTGCTGACGTTGATTTGTGAGCATAATGCCTGATTATAGGATGGATGACAGATAAATTTTATCAAAATTAAGGCACAATTAAACATTTCATCTCCACTAATTACTGGCTGTAGATTTGGCACGATGACCATGTGCTGTAGGAAATCAGCAACCATAACACATTTTAATGGGGCACAGCTGTCTTACAGCTTGGTAATATTTGCACAGTGCACCAGAACTGTAATTTATGAGACAGAAAAAGGGGGAAAATCTGCATTGGATTGAGTGCCAGAATAGATTTTGAATTTATATTCTTTAATGAGGTTTGGATTTGTAGCTGGTGGTTGGTCTGTGTTAAAGATCAATGCGGATGGTGTTAGTGTCTTGGTGCATCAGGGAAGTGACTGCTACTGCCTCTACATGTGTGTGGTTTATGTAAATGTTCACTAAACTAATATTAATGTTTGATTGTACATCTTTTCACGCACAACATTATGATTTCTTTGAGAGGCTCACTGCAAGAAGAGAGTGGTAGCTGGTTTTGTGAGTGCACGCTTTGCAGGCTCTGGGCAGACTCGATGGGTTCACGCTAAAGTAATCAGCCCCAGTATACACTTGTGCCAAGGAATAAGCCTGGGAAATTCACCAAAATGTGGGAACAGCTTGGGAACAGATTGATGCAGAAGGGTGAAAAAGGCTGAGAGTGAGTGTATATGCGTGCTGAAATGGGTGTGTATGTGTGGATGTGCTCTCGGAGCTAATTCCAAGGCAAACAAGAGGAAGCTTCTTCTAAGTAACTCAGCTCTGGTGTGCTCCGATGGTATGTCTCCAGTGGCTTCTAGCATAGCCTCTTCAATTATATGGAAGTTTGGCCACCAAATCCCCTCTAAAAGAGATAGCTGGTGCATTGTGAAGAATATCAATTTTATCTTTTCTGCACTCATTGAATCTCATTCTGATTAAATTATTTTTATTATTAGATGTGTTATGTCAGGTCATCACAGCAGAGCCTGGAGGCTAAAAACCTTTCTTCATATTTAGAAGCTGACCTCTGCTGCAGCCTGTGCAAGCCTGTTGAATTTCTCTTGCGCAACACACTCACTAACACAGTACCTACCTCAGCAATGTTTCTCCAGTATGTTTGTCTCAAAGGGACATTGTAAGCATGACCAAATACATACCAGTAGTAAACAGCCTTCCCTAAATGAATTTGGCTGCAGGAAGGCCATCCAAAGCAAAGCAATGTGACCAACACTGTTTCACCAACACATCACTGGACCCGGCAGAGATTGAAAAGGGCTCGGTTGGACTATGCTGGCATGCTGCAGGCTCTGTTTGGTTGGAGCCCACCGAGGTTAATTTAACTGCTGCTTTCTGGGTGACACCTTCAGTCTGTGACAGGCCTGCGAGGACTGGCTGCTTGTGGCACTTTTCATGATACCCCACCAATCTGCAGGTCCAGTTCAGGTGCTGCTCAGTACAGTACACCCCCTGAAGGCCCTGTTGACCTTCTTTCATGAGTGATTATTTTCATGTTTGGTGCGGTGACATTGCAGTGCTGTGTGGTCATGTAATCAAACCAACACATCTCTTTGATGGACGTATGACAGATCACATTGACTCTTCATAGTATGCTAATTATTTTCATGAAATTGCAACAGATCGTCACTGAGAGAGACAAAGGTTTCCTTGTTTGGTTCTACTGAAAAAGACTGTAGGATGATGTGAACATTTCTAGCTTAAACACAATTATTTTTCAAAATTATTACTTATCAAGATGTATTTACAGTGCCAAGTTGCCTTGGCGGCGTTTAACCAAAGTAATGCTGCAGTATGTGGCCACAGAGCATTTCCGCTTTGCCCTGAGCTGAAATATGACCACAGGCTGGCATACAGTATGTCAGTTTGTACACCGTGCTGGAGACTGACGAGGGGGCTCACCCTCGCAGATAGCCGGCTGTTGTCCTAAAAGTGCAGCACATTGCTGTATTGCCCCAGGACAGAAAATCAGGGACAGCAAAGGACAATAGAGTGCATACTGCATGTTCAACTCACATCAAGCTACTCTTTTAACAAACAAACAGCGATTTAATGGCTTCCTAATACTCACACAAAGGAATTATGTTAATGCTTTGCAGTGGATATGCTACAGTGAAGATTTTGATTTATGCAAGAGAATGTTTCTTCACTCATTAGGTCAGCTATGTGCTTGAATAGTGCATCTTTGCTGAGGGAATCCAAACATTAGATTAGATGTAATTGAGAGAAATGAAGCCATGCTTCAAGCAGTTAAGCCTTTTGCATTAAAGCGTGCACTGAAATGCTCTTTGTTAATCTCTGATCAAGTGGGATATTACCTCTCATGAAGAGCTTAGTAAATGCTCATTAAGGCATTACACCGTAAATGCCTGAATAATTATGAATTCCATTTTGCCTTGCTATAAAATCAGACAGTTTACTAAACAGTGAACAGTATTAAAGTGAATGAACTTTAGGATTCTCAAGAAGCATGACAAATGTGTGGTGACGTTACACATGTCAGTTTTTAATCCTGAACATACTCTTCACCCTCCTGGTCATGCAGTACATATGTCAGGGATAGGGACAACAGCCTCCTGCCAATGTCTCATACCAGGCTGAATCTGTTTGAATCAGACTCATGCATGAATGGACATTTGTGCTCACAGACTTTATCACACACAGTGTAGTGCTCTGATTATTTTATCATGACAATTTCCAAGCACACTCACTGATGCCCCTTTAGAGGCACTTGTTAGTGTTGATCAATTGGCCCATTTGGTCATGGAGCCTTTGCCTTGACGCTGCAGGAAACTGTCAACATTTCATGTAAAGGTGTGACACTGACAGCGTATGTCAATAATCCTAGATGTCACACATCAAATCACAATGTCTATTACATGACAGTGTGTTACTAAGACAACGAATGTCACCAACACCCATTTCACCTAATGTTTTTGCCACATGCCATATTTTCCCATTATTCAGGATTAGAAACAGGTGTTACTGTGTGTATGTGTGTATGCAGATGTATTAACACAACCATCACATGCCCTGAGTAGATCTGTGTTTGTTTTTTTGACAAGTGATCTTGTGTGCTATGTGTGCGTGCGAGTGTGCGTGTGTGTATTGTTGTAGGCCAGTGACAGCTGAGGAAGAGGACTGTATTTGTGGAGGAACAGCATGGCTGCAGAGAGGAGTGGAGATCCTGAGGGAGGCCTAATGGTTCCACTCCTTCCTGCACAGAGATAAAGACTCATAATAAGCGTGTATGCTCACCATCTGGCCCTGTGCATGTGGCCCTTATGGAGGCGAAAGCAGCGCAATCTGTAAACGATCAGGAGCCATGGCGCTTCCCCTAGAGAGGCCGCCATGCAATCAAGGTGACAGATGGCAGCACCACTGCTGTGGCCTCATGAAGGAGATCAAAATCACCTTCAATAAACTCTGACTGGAATGGGCACAGGCCCCTCAAAAAGTCAGTTTGTCAGTCAAACTGTGGCAGCTTGCTGAAACAGGGGGAACACACAGCGGTCCGTCCGTCCACCGCCTGATTTCCATATTTTCCGTCTGACTGAGCCTGAACTGTGATCTTTCTCCAGTTGTCCTCTCGACTCGTGCCGGCGTGGGCGAGCTGGCTGCCAGGACTAGCAATGCTACTGGGGGAAAATTGAGAACAAGATGCTGCTAATGTGGGGCAATAGGAGCGGATGGTGGCAGAGAGAAATTAAATAACTGAATGGTACTCTACTTTTGATATGACAGGACCCCCATGATTTGCCTCTCTTTGTTCATTAAATTACATATTTATACACACTCATGTACAAGCACACAAAGCCAGCATTATTACACAGAAATACATCTCATTACTATAACACAACTTTACATTCAGTGGAGAGCTCTTACTGAATTCCTTGTGATAATTTTTTGTTTTAACATCTGATGGAGCAGCATGGTCCGGCCTCCGCACCGTGTCTGTATCTGAGTGTTTGTGTCCTGAGCATGGAGACAGAAATGCTTGGGAATGCTATTTCACACATCCCCTTCATCTGATGCGCAGCTTCTGTCAGTGATGTGAGAAAAACAGCCTGACTCTCCAAGCTTTTTTTTTTTTTTTTTGCACCAGTGCAAAAGTTCAAAATTGAAACGCCATCTGTTCAATAAAACTAATCTAGGCAGGGAGAGCTGGTTCCAAGGCTGTCCTGATTGGATGTGCTTCTTGTCTTTGAACTCTCTGCCACAAGGTTCACAATCAACCCAGGATATTGTCATTTGCAAAAGAAGGCAGATTTATGTTAATGTTGGGCAAAAGCAAGCCCAATCAAAATCCCTCCACAATTTGTAAATATTGAGATTTTAAATGTCCCATGCTTTTCTGATCACATTCAAAACAGGAATATGAAATCTATATCCATAGTTATTCTGTCATTAATTCCTCTGCAGGCACTTTTATTGCACATTGTATATCTGGATTCAGCCTCTTGACCATCTTCACTCTTTGGTTCTAATGAAATGAGAGGCTGTAAGTACTTTCAGAGAAAAATCAATTGTCCTCTCTTCCGCTGCAGCCCTTAAGCACTCACTTAGTTAATTGCCACACTTATTTGATTAATTGGACAAGTTCCATTGTAGACTCTCTTTAACTCCCATGTTTTATAGAGGTGTCCTGAAGTACTCTAAATCATCCACTTTTAAACATTTTTACAAATGTTAAATATGTGCACTTCAACTAATAATTAGATCAATTACACTAATTAGTATCATAAGTTGAATTGAAAACAGTAAAGTGGCTTTTAGGTTTCATATCTATAGTGTGCTGTCTTTGTGACTCCACTCTTAAATCTGTGACCAGTGGCTCTCTGGATGTACTGCAAGAACACCAGGGCTCTGGTCATCCCACTTAAGGTTAAAATGATAATACTTAAAAATTCACCCAAATTAAATTGGTTTTATTTGGCCAATAGATTAACTGTAAGATCAAAGTTGACTGCACAAGAGCTGAGTCAAAATAGAGCTAGTCAGGCTTTTCATCTTCATAATTATACATGCTGTATATTAGAGCTGCAAAAATCTACCACAGTGTTGTTAAGATATCATTTCTGTAATGGAAGAAACTGGTATTTTTTTTACTGCTCTATGGACTTGCAAATATAGGAAGTTACCTTCTTGTTGTTATTTGAACTAATATTGCCACAGTTTTCACTGTTGATGTATATTTTTTAAAATAATATTTCATATACATTTCTATCAAGTCATTGTGGTTTGTACATGATGATTATTTTTTCAAAATAAATGAACCTAAAAAAAGATCCTGATCTCGTTGCTTATGTCACAGTCGTCCTTACGTGATCAAAGTGAGTATCTTTGAGACTGAGTATGAAACACTTACCCATCTGCTCCCTAACACATAGGAAAACGTTGTGACTCAGATAGTCACATACCGTAGCTGTCTCTGTGTCTTATGGCTCAGTATTGGTAAAGAAATTGGATTATTAGTATTTTTTAAATGTATAAATATCCTATTTGCACAGTTTACAAATCATATCAGACATTCATCTAAAAACACTGCATTCATAGAGGCACCAGGTTCATTGTGGTTCATGTGGTTTGAGTTAATTTGATGAACTTTTTTGACCTTGTCTGGGAATATCAAACAAAATGTTATCTGATGTGATACTTTGGTGAGTCACACATTACCACCAATCATGAAACCTTGTCATAAAGCCAGTCACTGCTATCTGGTTTTAAGTCATTATTTAATCTCAGGCAGCATACTAGCATTGGGCAGAAGGACGAAGGCTCCTGCAGCTCATTAAGGTCCCGATCATTAGATTGTGAAGTTCACAGATATAATTTTCTGTGTTGCAGGGTTTGGGTCTTCCTCCTTCATTATCACCTTGATTGGCGGGCGGTGGGCGGGGCTTGTCAGTTCACCTGCGGGCGGACACACGGAAGTTTGGAGGCTGGTTTTTTAACTCAATTTGTGGAAACTGTACCGCAACTATGTGCCTGTCCTCCGACGGAGAAATGCTCAACTTGACTTTTACCGACCAACTTCAACGTGAAGAAGCGTCCTCACAGACGTCGCCTGATGGATGGAGCTGTGTTTGCAAACGTTAGCATTTAGCTAACCTCAGGTAAGCTTCCAGCTACCAACTTCCCTGCCCTCTGCCTCCTGTTTTAAATGATTTTACCCATCAACCACACACCTTATTCTTCGTAGCATTAAAAAAATAGACCAAAGCAGGTTGTTTTGAACGATTTGGTAAGAGAAAGCCTCTGGTTTTAACAGCTAGCAGTCGATGCTGTGGAGACTGTTAGCTAACGGTCATGGTGAAATGTTAGCCTCTGACCTCCAGGCCACATATTAACTTGCAGTACATACACTGGACCAGGGAGCAGGAGCATTGCTGATGGTATAAATGAGCTGCTGCCTCACATTTCCAATAAGTTACAGTTAGAGCAGCATCTACAGATTGGTCATTGTCTGTTGACTTGATGTCTTGATTGAATATTTTGGCCACAAAACCTAAGGACATCCTGAAAAATGGGCATCACTTCTTCCCGGAGCCCATCGTGACATATCCGAGTCACTTTTTATCAAACAAACAGTCAAAAAAAGTATTTATTTACAATTATATAAATCACCACCAAATCAAACAATTAATCAGAAGTAGTTTATTAATTGACAATTTTTTTCAACTCAATGGTGATAATACTTTTTATATCTATTTTAGGGAGATTATTTGGTGCTTTACACAGAGAATAACCATCTCGTCTCTTTGTTTTCAGTGAGTTTCAACCATCTAGGGTTCATTCTGTTCATTCAGTCTGATGATGATACTGTAAGTTTATCCAGCAGAGAGAATGGTAATTGCAGACACACTTTCTAGAGACTAAAATAAGAATGCCATGGGTGTTTTCTGTAGATGGTCCAAAGGGATTTAACTTTCCTTCCACTTAGTTCCTCCTTAAAACATGCACACTAGTGAAAAAACAGTTGCCTATCAACCCTGTAACAGCACGTGCAGAATTATGCAGGAAATGGCAGTGGGTGTATGCAGTAAATAGTAGGAATTACTGAATGACATGGTATTTTGTATTAGCCTGTGAGGAATTTTCATTCAGTCTGGATAAGATTGTTTCCTTAGATTTATACTTTACAAGTGAAATGTGAATGATAAAATCAGGATCATGTGTGTGATGTTGTTGTTTCATTTGGTTTGTTTGGGTTTGTTAAATATCTGTTCTGTTCTGATGAGGAAAAAAATGTGATTGCACATTTGAACCTAGTTGAACCTCAGAACCAAGTGTTCCTTTTAAGACTTAATGAAGGAAATGTGAGGAAGGGCAATTGGGTTGCTCCCAAGTGGAAATTTTGGCTTTGGGGTCTAGTGTGATTGGATTAAATCATACTGATTCATGAATAAGCTCACATAGTCCCCATTGCTTTGTCAGATGAGGATTTTAATTTGAACCTCACCTGATGGATGCTGGTAATTTATGATGATTAGAAATAAAGCATCATATTTTCCTTTATCTCCCCCCACCCATCTGAACAGAAGAAGATTTTTCCAGAAGGGTATAAGGACGGCGGTTGATTAGTTGTAATGTGACCGCAGTACCCCACAGGCTTAAATTTATGTCCTCCATTTGAACTGTGGCTGCGTGTGCTGTATACATCAGGTTTGTTAATGAAATTTGTCGCCAGGAGGGAGTCAGTGGCTGCAGTCGTTCAGTGCCATGACACGTAATTGTGTGAAATCTAACCTTTCAAACTTCAAGTCAGCACTACTTTAATTATAATATTATTATTCCCCACATCAAAATGTAATAGATGCTGTTTCTTTATGGATTATCGCTTTCAGACTATTCATAAACTATTAAAAATAATGAAAATGCCAGTGATGAGTTTTATTTAATTATTGTCAATATTGTCTCCTGTGTTCCTTCAAATGTTACACAAACACAGGTGAACTATTTATTTTACATGGGTCACATTAGCAGTCTCACCATATATAGCAGCCCTGCAGAACCTGCTGTGTGTGTGCATTAGTGGCAAAGTGAGTTCAGTGCTGTTCTGCAGTAACATGTGGAGCTGTGTATGCTGCTGTCTGCTCCATCCTGTCTGTGAGTGCATGACTGACAGGTGTCAGGCTTGTCATGGCCTCCCAGGCTGCTGTGTGTGCAATGCGCAGGGACAGGGAGAGTTGGTGGTGGTGGAAAAGAGGGTCGACGAGAGAGTCTGTCATTTCATTCAGGCTTTCCTCTTTCTGACACACATCCTCACCCCCGTATTGTCTATCAGCATCAGCAGATGACTGACAAAGGAGCTGCTCAGCTACAGACAGGTCCACATCAGGATTATACTTGTGTGTCTTTGTACTGTATGTACTTAAATTGCTTAGGCAAGTGTTAAAATATAAAATAGTGGCATGCCGGCTCTTTGTGAGAACTGCACTTTCTCACAGTGATGATCAGACTCTTATCCAGAACTTGCCATGTGAGCATACAACACAGCACAATGGAGCCTGTTTCACTGCCCTCTCCCCCTTACAGTCACTGACTGACTCGACTCTGGCCATCAAAATGCTGACTGCTCTCCAAAAACTTGATTTCACAAATGGAAAAACAGCATCTGCTTTCCTACAGCTTCACATATGGCGGCCATAGCTGCTCATATGAACTGAAGCAGGTAACCAGGGTAGGGGGTTGGCCCCTGGGGACCTTGAACAGAGGGCCTGGCCCTGGGGACGCTGCTGGGCCACGCTGTCCTGAGCCAGATGAACCTGCATATGAAATGAAGGCACAGCATACAGAGCTGGGGACCATGAACATGAAGGAAACTAGAGGCTGTAGAATGACCTCGAAGATGCTTTTTGGAACTGGTTGTTCCCTTTTTGTGTCACAGTTGATTGTTTTAGCATTAGAGTTTAGTCATTACAATTTAGGGTTAATACTAAAATGCAAATCTTTTTTTTTCCAACAATGTGATAGAAATGAAGAAAATGAAATTCTCTGTCCGTCTGCACACATGAAATAAAAAGTGGTGACTATAGCAATTAGATGTGGATGCAATGCAGGAAGTAGATTTATCATAGTTCTTGTTACCTCTATCAAAAGCTTGACTAACAGCAATAAAAGTTTTATTTTTAAATGTGTCTTAGTGGAATAGGCGCAGTCTAGAAAGTGTAATGTGTACTTGTCTACATGTATGGTTACAGATTAAAACATTTGCAATGGTTTTCTTAGATAACAGATAACAATTGAGAAATGCATCTATAGCTTATAATAAGGTCAGTGAGCTAATGTCAGTTTAAAAGCTAAAAAAACATCCATTGTGTACCTGTTGTAAAAGCTTGTTTAAGTTGGTGCGACAAACAGTCTGAGTGCATATAGAGTTTATCTTAAAAGAAAAGTTTCATATTCAAATACACCCGTGCTAATTCATACAGATTAGTCATTATTGACAGCTATTGTTGCTTTTCTCAAATTTACAGTTTATAGCCCAGCTCTAATGGCACCGTCGGACCAGATTCTACCACCAATTAATTTCTGTGTGAAACAATCTGAGACATAGTTGATCTGGTCTGACCTGGTTGTGAATTGACCTTCTTCCTTTGCCTTGTGCCCTCAAATGTCCAGCCAGTTAGAGAGGGCAGGTGAAACTGATCTCCCAGTCAGGAAATCCAGTTTATATTGATTATACTGCTTTATAATGTTTTTTAACCTAATTAAAAATTAATAAAATAAAAGATACAGTGAAGAGGGATAAATGCTGCCTGGCTGCACTGAGCGCAAGGACAGTGACAGAGGTTAATGAAATGTTTTATAATTAACAACTTTGTGGACTGGTGTTATCTATACTCGCACCTGCAGTCTGTTTATATTTATTGTATTTCCTGCTTCCACAAGTACAGTATGGACTGGCCTGCTTTTTTTGCAATTTGGTCTTTGATCTTGTTCTCACTACTGTTTTAGGTACTGATACATTATCTTGTTTTTTTTTGTGGACCGCCTCGCTCTCCTCTCCTCTCCTCTCCTTTCCTCTCCTTTCCTCTCCTTTCCTTTCCTTTCCTTTCCTCTCCTCTCCTCTCCCCTCCCACTGGTCTCTCTCTCCTGGCAGTGTTACCGGTGATCACAGCGTGACAGACCTTCCTTGGGGAGCCAGGGGCACCATTTACAGCTCTTTTGGTGTCAATGCCTCCTGTCTGCTCTAATTTCCACCTCACTGTTGTTCCTCCCTGTACTTGCCCTGCATTTGTCCCTACTCAGGACATGCACATCTATTATGCACTATTATACATAGGGAGAGATCATTGGCAGAAAAATACACTGGCCAGGGTTTTAACCTTTTATGTGAGTTGTGCTCTCTTTCAAACAACATACAGACGCACACATGCTCACACAAACACACACACACACACATGAATGAATTAGGGATCCGCTATCAGTTGGTTAGATCATTACCAATAACTGCCTGTAGGCAATCCAGAGTAGGAATGTGTAATGATTGCTAATTGCCTTGTTAGTATGAAAACAAAGCAGCATTTTTGTTTTTGTTTTTTTTGTGCTGAAGGACTAAATTACCAGGAAACAAACAAGTGGATTGGAACATGTGAATAAGGATGTTTTTACATGAGCATCTGTGGATACAGCTGCTGCTTGCTCTGACCATCCTGCCTTCTCCTCTCTGTTTCTCTCAGGCTCAAACAAACAAAGACAAACAAGACAGCAGCCTCATGTTCCTGTTTTGGGTAAGTGTTATAATCTACAGGCCCAGTTGTTTAAGACACCAGTTTGTGTCTTTTTTTTCTGGCGAGCAGATAAAACTCATATCCATCTACCTCTCAGGATGTTCCACAGTGGCAACTCTCCTCTGTTTGTTTTTATGTTAGCTCACCAGAATCAGTCAACCACAGCATCTACGTTAGTGTGGTAGATTAACGTTACTACTGGCGTGTCCTCTGGTAATGATGGTGATAAATGGCCCTCCTGGGTATTTGTTTCTTCTACAGTTGAGAACAACTTTAGCAGAAGCTGCCATGCTGATGATGAAACACAAACTCATTTGTTTCTGTTGTGTGTCTTTTATTCTGTCTCCTCCTCGCGCCTTCCTCTTCATCCCCAGAGAAATTTGTTTACCTCGGTAGTCACCTGCCGCTGCAGGAGCCACAATGAGATTCAGGAGCCTTTTGTCCCAATCAGCTTTTCCTATCAGGCTAAATGCTCTCTGGAGACGGGGCTTATTACATGACACGATCCTCAGAGTGGATAAATGGCCATCCATGTCACAAGCTCGACCCCACTCGTGGGGGTAGGAGGGTGGGGGTAAGGAGACAGACAGCTTGGGGCCCAGGAGATGAAAGGAGCCCACAGCCTTATTGACGTTTTAATCACAAACATTTAGCTCTGAATCAGTCTGTTTGCAGGCAAAGATTCGGGGAGGCTTTTCATCAGCGCCTATTGAAAATATGCAAGGATTGAAATGCAGGACCTGGCTGACATATAATCTACCTGCTGTCATTCTGTATGGGCCTGTTTTACTATGACTGCTTGTTGTGAGCGCCACACACACACACACACACACACACACACACACACACACACACACACCCACACACATCCTTTACATCTTCTGTCACCTGTTTCAACCTCAGCCACATGTTAAAAAGTTACATGTAATGGTGGGTGGACTAATGCTGCACATTGAGGTCTTTTTCACAGCAGACATTTTGACTTGTAAGTAGCATCAGCAATCAAATGTCCCAAAAACATATAAACATTTGGGCCCTGTACATTTTCACGTGAACCTGGGGAAAGGTCTAATTAGAATAAATAAGCATTACTTAATTCAATTACCGAGCAGAAAATTAAATTACTAAAATCTGCTGTTTTGTCTAAAGTTCCTTAAAAATGTTTGATGCTTTTCGTTTTCCATATGTGATAGTTAACTGAACATGTTTTAGTTTTGAAATGTTGGACAGAAACAAGTTATTTGAGGATGTCACCTTGTTAGATGAATTAAACAATATAAAGGAAGATTAACTGAGTCCACACTAGATTTTGTCAGGGTTAAAAATTAGCTGTACATAATGTAAAAGGATGTTACACCTCTGGTGACACCAAACCACCACAGGTGAGTGTGGTCTGTTGTACTTGTGACTCCGCCCAACTGAAATGCAGCTTGGTACTATAGTTGATGATATGTCAGTGCTGCACAGCGTGTGGAAAAAGCATGTTTCACCATAAGTTGGCAGGGAAAGCAGCATCATTAGCCTGGGTGAAGTTACTTCCTCTCCTCGTACCTCACTCCAGTCACTTGACCTCAGTCCAGCTGACCCCTAATTCATTCGTGTGTGTTCGGTTGAGTATGTGTGCATCTGTAAGACCTGAAACCTGAAAGAGAGCATAACTCATGTAAAAGGTTAAAACCCTGGACAGTGTATTTTTTTTTGCCATTTTTTTGTTCATTCTCTCCCCCGATGTATAATCGTGCAAAATAGATGGTGTGTGTAACTAGTGTTTGTGTTTCACTGAAGGAAAAGAGCCTGCAGAATGAGCAAGAAGTGTGGACGGGCTAGCAGGGTCTTCATCGGTTATATGGCAGTATTTGTTGATGCATTCATATATTAAATATGATGCCTTAATCTAACTATTGATCTCGTAGTTGTCACGTGTCTGTCTGCATTCATGTCCAAAACACCATGCAGTCACATTACAAGTATGGGAGATGTACACAAGGCAGATTGAGAGGATGTGAGTACAATATCTGTTTAGATATATAGGCTTCATTTGTTGTTCTTTCCTTTACAATTATGACCTTTTCATTGTTTTGAAAGTTAAAATAATTCACATACATATAGGTTGTATAAAGTCAAGTAATTTAGTATTCAGGATTATAGCAAATCAGTGACAACGTTAGCAGTGTTTGCCCCAGGATCATGGGATTGTGTGCATAATTCAAATGCAGTGTATGTGTATTTTTACTTTTTATGCTGCATCACGGTATGAAATATGTATCATAACATCCTGGTGTTGCCTGAGCAGAGTCCCCTTCTGGTGCTTATGAATGTTACCTCAGTTTACCTCTGCCACATCCGATCTCTCCCTCAGGATTAGAATGTTTAGAGAACATTATACGCCAGGAATCTCAAACATTAGCATTTCGAGTAAATTATTCATTTTGCTCGCTTTTATGTGAGTTGGAGAATGCAGCGAGTGATTTTCCACACTCAGAACTACACAACTAATTGTTAAACGCATTCCACTGGGTTTTAAAGATGCTGCTGCAGACTTTTCATCAAACATTAACACGTGGTGCCAGTGATTTCATGCAGTTCACTCTTAACATCTCGCTTTTAGTCATGCTGATGAAAAAAAAAAAAAAAAGCTCTAAAACTAATCATAAATTACAAAATGATAATGGGAGGAGGAAGAGGAAGAAAAGGCTCAGCTTCCCGACCAGTCATAAGTTGATCATCTTAAGCTCGGAGCTGCAGGTAGGCGATGACAGCTGCTTAATTTGGTTTTGTCACCAGGGTGACTTAATCCTGTAACGGGCCCCAGTGACAGCGGCCTCACAGACGGCTGAGAGACGGAACAGCACTCTGGTTGCCCGTTTACAGATGCAGCAATAGAAACCAAGGTCACTTTAATTAACTGCCAAATTACAATTTAAACGATAATACTAATCACTCACTTTTGCAGTAGCAAGAAGCTACTAGCTGTCATGTTAATTTAGGGCTGCGGGGGAAAATGGACATTTCCACGTCTGTCTCACAGTAGGGTCTGAATCTGTGCTGTGCTGTTTTCATTTTCTCTGTGTGCTGCCACTTCCCTGGATCAAGAGCAGGGTGACCTAACTATTTTCTACTGTTTTTCCTTACATTACTCTCTGTCTCACCATCTCCTTCTGTCTGTCTGTGTTGATTTTCCTTTCCTATTGAATCTCACTCCTCTACCTTGTCACTCTCTCTGAAGGATTTCAATTAGAAGCCACTGATGCCTTTGTCAGTGTGTATTCCCTGTAGATGGGCCAGTGAGACAAAAGGGCCTTTTATCACAGCATTACTCTGTGAAGGACTTGGGATTGAAATGAATAGGACACTCAAATCCACATAGACCACTTAATGGTTTTGTCTAAATATATAAAATCTAAATTTGAAATCAGGTTCCTCACATAAAATCACAGCAGATTGGTTGGTTGTTCACTGTTGTCTTTAAGTAGCTTTAAGCAGAACATTTTGAGAAAATGTATGCCATTCTCATGTCTCTTAAATATTTAGCTATAGCCAGATGTCTTATTTTAGCACAAAGACTGAAACAGGACACAACAGCTGGCCTTGTTCTATCCAATAGTAAAAACCTCCACCTACCAGTGAGGTGATGGTTGGTGAAACAGGTTAAAGTCACTCACTAATAATCTTGTCTGTTTAATCCATAACAAAACTGAAGTGTAAAAATAAATTTGCCTTTTTAATGAGATTAGGTGCCAGATTTATACACAGATTATCTTCCTAATTAATTGTTTTGTCTATAAAATGCCCACTACATTTCCCAGGCTGTGAGTTTACAAATTTAAATAGATTGTTTTGCTAAATATTACAAACAATCACATTATTTTTCCTTAAAACATTCCACAATTAATTTATTGTTTCAGCTCTATTGTCAGTGACTTTGAATCATGGAGCCTTAACCTTTATGTTATTGTTGGACTGTCATGGAGCCTAGTTGGACACTGTAGAGACTAGGTAAGTTCCAGACCATGGGATATTTATTCAAGCCAACCTCCACCCCATTACAGTTACTGCCCATCTGCCACTGCTGCCACTCGGAGCCCTCCTAAAGGTTACTCATTTACATATGGGGGGGAAAAGTGTCCACTGATAACAGAGCTACAATTAATCAATGCTTCATGATTAGTCCCATCTAAAATCCCAGCAGTTGGTTAAAACTCTGCCTGCTTGCTTCGTTGCCACTTTTCAAATGAGGTCCTGGAATGCTGCGACAACAAACTGGAAACAACTGAATGGAAAAATTCATAATTCCTCAGATAAATTATGATGGGGTTCCTGAAATTGATTTATTATTGTGATCGTTAGCCATATGGCACAGACTGCTTCCCCCCTCCTAGCATTCAAAAGTCTGCGATTACAGGGCCAGGTCAGCGCAACCTTTACCACTGCAGAAATGAATCTTAGTCTAATCAGAAGCGAAGGAGAACAGAGATATTTACTTATATAAGCTGCATTCACAATTAAAACAATGAAGGATAAAATCAAAATTCAATCTCTGATTCCTGATGAGTTTCAGGACAGAACACAGTCTGTTAACCCATTAAAACCTGAAGTGCCCTCTAAAAAAGTCCTCAGCACGATTTGAAAACCTCAAAGCCTGGAGGTTTTTTTTTTTTTTTTGAGCAGATAGAAACTTGAAATAAAAACCCCTTCCGAGCTTAAACCTTTGACTTTTATTATGAATCATCAGCTTGAACTTTAGGTAATGGCAATGATTTACATTAGAAACCAGATGTTTAAGGTCTGAAATGGTTTTATTTCATGCTTCTAGGTGCTTCAGGTTTTTGTGGCAGCATTACATCAGCTGAATCTTTACCTTTAGCCAGCGGTGACACTGGCCCGCTGTTCCTCCTCCTCCTCCACCGACATGTTTCACCTTGAGCCATAGACTAGCTTTTTAGCCGGTTAGCAGGTTGAATCAGTGTTTTAGTTGTTTTCAACCAGTTAACTCTTGCAAACTACTTCAGTATTGCTCCCCTTGCTCTGGTTGTTAGCTGTTGTCAGAACTGCAACTTTAAAAATTTTATTGCGACCTAAAACCCCTGACACACAAATAAAATACAGTTCCAATATAGATTTCACCTTCCTGACATGAATTTCATCTGTCATGTCTTAAAAACTGCTTATGACTTGATATATCCACAACCAAAACATGGAAAAAAGGGCTGATGAAACAGTCTTGCCTCACTATCCATTTAGTAGCTGTTTTGGTGCTTTTGATCACATTATTTTTAGTTTTCTCTGTTGTGGACATATTTTTATTTTCAGCAACTTGGTGGCAGTGGAATCTCTAATCAGCTCTGACATATTATCACTTTTTAAGTTCTTACAGTGAACTTGTTAGATAACAGTTGCCTATTTACAGTGCATACCTGAGGAAATGAAACAATATATAATATAATACTGGAGTTGTGTTTCCAGTTACTAGGTGAATATTCAGTCTCCTTTTAGCTCCGTTTTTGGTCTCCAACCAACTTCTGAATTGTAATATTTCAGTAATAAGCTGCTAAATGCTCCACTGTGTTCATTAGCTACTCACCTACTTTGTCTGTTGTTTGGTGTTGATCAGTGTTCAGTGGGTTTTTGTTAGAGACTCATTGAAAGTATCAGCTGCTGCAGATGCTGTGGAGCAAAATGATGCTATGAAAACAATGAAAAAAAAACAAAGAACAAAAAAGACAATAAAGGTATAGTTTATCCAACTGTTACATGACTTTATAGGCCCGCTAAATTTAATTTCATAGTTAACTTGAAAACACCAGATAAGTTGACTGTGTTGAGAATTTTTGACATGAATGGGGAAATTAGACTGACAACCATCTTAATGTTCTGTTTCTCAGGGGATGAATTGACAACCTTACATGATACTTTCTTAATGAAATCCTTTTTGTCTTGTTCTAGACTGTAGTTTTTTCATCACTGTGTCCTCTGAGTCTTTACAAATCCTTCATATTGCCCAAGCAATTATACCAAAAGTTAAAGCTTTAGGATGAAATATCCTATATATAATTATTTGTGTGTGGCCTGCCACATTTACATTATCATTTCTGTCTCATAATAATTGCCTGGTCCTCCCATTGGCTCAGGGCAATGTTGTATTAGATTGTAATCTCCAACACTGTTTCCTGACACAAACTTGGTGTGTCACTGTGATTGGCGTGGAGGAGATGACATGACAGAGCTGGTTTTAGGGGACTGACAGATAGTTGGCAGGTTAAGGCTCCCCTGTTGGGTGCTGCGCTGCCTCAGGACAGTCACCTGTCAACTCAGGTGAAGGCTCGTCATAGCTGATGACTGGGAGCAGCAGAGTGGATATAATGGGATGAGCAGACTGACACAGATGTAGTGCAGGACTCCCTTTGTTTGTGGGCAAAGGAGTAGACCTTGCTTCCGTCAGGTGTGCCGCCATGCTGAATAAAGAGTATAAAGAGTTTTACCACAATGGGTGATGTGTTGGCAGTTAGGTTGGACACACACAATTGAGCCAAGTAATATTCAGGCTTATGGTGTCAAATTGTTCATCTTCTGTTCGTCTAAACCAAATATCCATACAGCTATTGTTGTAGATATGGCCTTGATTTACCTACAATTATGATATAGACATTAAAGATCAGCTACTTTTTAAGTTAAGTATACATCTTATCTTGTGTGTGTGTGTGTGTGTGTGTGTATATATATATATATATATATATGTCTCTTATACA
>CM076667.1:11139920-11203870 GCA_038496675.1 Rachycentron canadum
ACACACACATAAGTTATTCAGTGTCTCCTGACAGTTGGCCAGTTGTTGCCTCTTTATTTATCCCCCCTCTATCTTAACATATGATGCATAATTGCACAAGAAATCCAGAAAAACTATCCACAAATCCAACATCGTTAGAATTTTAAAGGTGAAGAGTCATTATAATGCACACATCTTTGGTGAAATCAGTGTCTGTTCTTGTGTGTTTGAGCGTGTGCATGTCTGTGGTTTTTGTGAGCTGGGATCTGGGGGGTCACTGCGCTGTGTCGACCCAATCACTGTTGCCGTTTTTGTTGAGTTTCCTCAAAAGACCGTCCTGCCAAGCACAGAGGGAGCATGTGTCCATCAAAGTCAGGCTGATACGAGGCGTGAGGGCTGAGGCCTGCTCAAGAGATGTAAGGGTGGGACTGACTCATGCAGAAGCTCAGGAATCAGCATGTCACTCTCAGCACAGCATACTGCCACAGTGCATCAACACACACTGACTCTGCACAGGAACTTCAAGCAACTGGATCATACTTAGATGCAATATGGGGCAGTAGGTGATGAGCAGGAAAATACTAATCTAGAACAAAGGACAATATGTGGTGTCACTATAGTAAGGATTGTTTTAAAGATTTCTTACATGCATTTATCCTAGGGGAGGTGTGCTATCATACCATAGATGTAAAGGCACCACCATCATATTCTGTCATCATGAGGCTGTCATGATTATAGAGTCTTAGTATCATGGTAATTTTGGATCATCTAAACTCATCTACATCTACAATACAATACAGTACAATGCTACTTGATTTAGTTGAAACACGAAACAGGCCGTTTGTTGGAATTGGAAAGAGAAACTATAGCAGGTTCTGAAAAGTGATAGAATCATGGATTGTGAATGACAATTCAAAACACTTTTTCTTCTGGATATAACTTTTTTTTCCTTCACCTTTTTAAACTGGTTGACAAGGGCTAAATTCAGACTGTTAAAATTCGGTGTGGCTTCAACTGATATGATATATATTTATTTTCTTAGTTTTTGCAGTAGCAGTTTTTGAAAGTCATCAAAGGAGCCTCTGTTTCAGTAACACACACACACAGACACACACTCCTAGCAGATAGTGCTCACCTGTCTGCTGTCCACCTATTCTGTATATTAGCAGGTCTCTATATCTCTATGTCAAATCATCTGCTCAGTCCTTCAGACACAGAGCGTCCATCAGAAAGGCCTGTCAGTTATAGCATCTGATCTGTATTCATAACTTCTGCCAAAGCAGCGCCTCCAGTCTATCCTCCCAGCCTCTGTGAGGAGCAGCTATGTTCAGTAATCTGTATATAATCTCTGTAACCTGCTCAGATTATGTATGCTCTGGCGAGATACAGAGATGTATCATTTGAGCATTACTGCTTGACTTAACTGTTGTCAAAGCATCCTCTAAGGTCCTGAGTCATGCCACCCTCCCTGGGCCCCTCTTAATCTTATTTATGAATTTTTTGACTGTGAAAGACTGGGAGTAGGGCTGCATGATATGCAAATAAAATCCAAAGTGTAATTATTTTTGCAGACATTGCACTTGCAATATGTGATATTTTAGTTGGAATGATAGTTTGTTTGTTTTTTTTCATTTAATTTTCATTGAAAAAAGTAAATAAAAATAATGCTCTCTTTGTTGGCCTTGTACCAACAACAGCATTTTCCTTAGGTCTGGAGAATATGATTTGTAGGTGCTTGATTTGTTGGTGATTTAATTTTATATGATTTGTATGGTGCTAACAATGCGGAACAATCTTGTGACATATTCACCTTTACCCAAAAAAATAGCAGCTCCTTCAATTTGGATTTTGTTCTTGGCCGTATTGAAATTTTGATTATATTTCGATCAATTATTCAGCCTTTGTTGGGAGGTTGTTTTGTCTAGGAGAGGCAGTGGATTGTGGGGCTGCATCAAAATGTAATTGAAACAATATGGCTCAGTGCAATATTCAGATCACAGGAGTGTGCAATTTTCTTGATAAAGGTAAGGTATTGTTGTGCATTGTTAGCACCATAAATGTTGTGGTGCTACAGAGATGCCCCAGCCTATCGCACAATCACCTTACCCTAATCTACAGATGTAAGGGAACATGGTTCCCAATAAAGATCATATCATCATTTTAAAAAAATTTCAGTGAAAATGAAATTCAAACATAGTCATTTCTATTAAAATTGTGACTTATATCAAAATAATATAATTTTTTTTGCCTATCATGCAGCCCAGTGGATTGATATCACTGTGCCACTCAAAAAAAAGTACTGGCAGAGCTTTTTCAACTATTGTGTATGCAGCAGTAACTAAATACAGCAGTAATCAAAGGTCATTTTGTGGTAATTACAGCAGAGTCCCTGGATCACTTTGTGAGGAGCTTGTTTTCATCTTGTCGCTGTCCTCCCACATTGCTGCAGGTGATTCTCCAGTCCTACTTTGTTCAGGGGTGAACTTCAAACACACCATGTGCATTGTAAATATTGAGATAGCCGTTGTCTGTATTGTGAGGTGGTTATTCTAATGTCTGTAGCAGCCCGTTGCCAAATGTGATTAAACCCTGTTGCAGGAAATGGTTGTTCCCATTGGCAAGTGCAGATGAAGGTGCTGCCCACATTTTACCTGTCCCTCTGAGGTGTGGGTTTGATCAGTGCACAGTTCAGAAGACCTCTCGTTAATTAATGGGACCTCCATGAGAGGTCAGCAGTCAACACCCCAAAGCCTTGCAGATTCAGAACTTCAAAACAAAATAGTGGTCAACAGTGGTCGCCTCCAGGCTACACTGAGTATTTATTTGGTGTTTTATTTAGCATGTTGTTTTCCTGATCGCAGGCCGTACTGGGGGCATCTTAATTCTCTAAATGACTTTTTAAGTAGTGCTTCTGCTCTGCATGACCCTGCTGAGTGACAGGCCATTCTAATCCCTTTTCACTAGGGGAAACAGCCTTTATTGCAGCCTCTGGTTTGTTTTGCCCTAGCCTGCAACATAAGGCATTTAACACTCCCATAATTAAGTAGCTGAAGCCAAAGTGCTTTGCCCAATCTGAGGCCATCAACTGGCGCTGATTGACAGATGAGCAGAGAGGCAGTTGACGTCCTACTAGCATTATAAATTGTCTTTTTAATGTACACGTATATTATAACAGCTGCATGTAGACCTGCAATGGTATAAATTGTAGATTGCTTTTTTGAGTAATTGTATTGTATTAATTGTTGTATTAACACTTTGCTTTTCATCATACAGCAAAATAAATGTGTTTGAAGGAGATGGGCTCTCAAACACAAAATTACATGCAATACTGGGGAGTCTTGACAGTGTCCCTGCTTGCCGTTTATCCTGGTTTCTTCTAGCCAACTGGGTGAAGGATACTCTGCCTGTTTCCCCACCCAAACTCTAGGTCCCATCTGCTCAGAGAAAGGCACAACATTTGTCAAAGTAGACTGGATAATGGCTTTGGCATCCTTATTATAATCTCAGCATAATCTTCATTTGTCCACTTTTGGCATCGGGACACTTCTGGGTTTGGGAAATCGGTCAGGACTCTTAAGTGTCCTCGTTTTTTTTTCATTAGCTCAAATCTAGGCATGAAAGCTCATTTAATTCCAATTTAAAACATGATGGTTGTGTGTTTTTTAGAGGCACACAGAGAGCTGAGTTTGTTTTCCACCCTGCTGTGATTAGCCTAAATACAATTCCCTAAATTAATTTGGTCATAGAAATAAATCTGTTTGTGTGTCTGATCACACTTAATGTTTCGGTGTTGTGTGCTCTTAGTGACACTTCTCTCTGACACATTTTAGGTGCTAGTTTAACATCATGGGTGAGTCAAATTGTGATTCTGTCATCAGTAGATCAATAAGATAACAATCACTAATCATTTAAAAAATATACCAGGGAATAATCAAGTCAGTATAAAAAGCTGGATGATACAAGGTGAAGATGGAGCTAAACAGGCTTCATTTTCGACTTTATGCATGTAAAGTCAATAGAGGGACAAACTTCATATCATGTCTCTCCAATCTCCATTAAGGTTGTGGCTCTCTGTTGACTACTGCTCCCCCTGTATGTGGGTCACACACACCGTTCCCAGCTGTGCAGCCCAGTCAGCTGTGCCTTTTGCCGTGCCCGCCAACATCTGCTGCACAAAAACAATATCCAGCTTTTAGCACTCAAATGGAGGTTACACCATATGCCAGCAAGCCACTTAGTTTCTGCCAGGGGAGCTGGGGCCTGGCCACACTCACCGAGGTAACAATGAAGGAGAGCGACACTGGGATGTGAAGGGGAGCTCATCTTTCTCCCTCCTTTTCCCCCTCTTTTATTCCTTCTTTACCTGCAGTTCTCATTTTATTTCCTTGCCTAATTTTTGTGTTTTATCTTCTTGTGTTTCTGTGTGTGTGTGTGTGTGTGTAAACCCTTCTCTCCCTTGTACTCTTTTCTGCAGCTTCTCACTCAGGCCATCGATGTGTGCCAGTGTGCATCTGCTCAAGGTGCTTTGGCAGCATCACCTTTTGAATATTAATGTACCACCTAAACAACAGTTTGCCTGCAAGGTCTGCCACAAGGTCTGGTGAAGTGCATGTGTTTTGTGTGTGTTTCAGAATCATTTGTCATAACACTGATTACTTTGCAAATCATTTGAACAAAACTCTAAACTTCTTCCAATTCTTTCTTGAACTTGTCCTTATAGAGAACTGGGATACTGATTGCATGAAATGCCACTTAGCCATTTAAGACCAATTAAGTGTGTAGATCTGGTTGGTATGGGCTGAAGTGCTGCTCACTATGCTAAGAGGTGATAATGGGTTTTTAATTAAATATGGGAACCAAAGGTCCCAAAATGGAGCTTACAGCTAACCAAGCAGTAGCCATTTGGTGACTGTACAGACAAGGTCCATTATTGTCTCCCTGGCCTTGAGTCTCACTTTCTGTGGTCCGGCTGCTGCCTGCTCCCTTCTGGCTCCCACCACAGCTTCTTGTTATTAAGGTCCAGTGGAAAACAATGATTTTTAATAAGACCAAACATAGGATAAAGGATGTAAGTGTGAAGTTTTTTTTTTTTTTTTTGTTGCTGACATTTGTGTTGCTGACATTTAGTCCATATACACAGCTGCTGATTATTATTTTTTTACTTTACTACTTCACTATCATACCATAATGTATCACTTTAGCATAATCCACAAACCACTGATATTTTCACACACAAACCTACACATTAAAGCGCAGTGGCAGTGATTATTTTATTCATCTCGTGCAAACTCTTGTCCTTGTTCGGTCTTTGGGGGTGGGAGAGGAGGGGAAGACTGACAGAGTCACTCACTCAAGGGGTGGGCGGAGGTGGGTGGGGTGGGTTCGCTGAGAAGCTCTGGGACGGCAGGTCGGGGCTGCCTTCTGCAGGTCACGGTTTCACTTGTGGGTATTAATTTGGGAGGGTCCAGCACACGACAGGTGTGTGTGTGTGTGTGTGTGTGTGTGTGTGTGTGTGTGTGTGTGTGATGGCTATGGTGAGAGTTGTTAGAGGAGCTGGTGAGCAGTGAGAAATCACCTTGACAGGGTCTGTACTGTATATCATAGTAAGAGCTGATGCCACTCATGAATGTTGATTAGAGTCTACAGGGTGTTTAATTACTTTCTGTGTAGATGCTGTCGGTGTTTGTGGTTTGAATCTCACAGTAGCAGCTTGTTTATCAGAGTTAGCTGCACAGTCTTTAAAAAAAAGATGGAAAAATAATCTTTTTTGGCTTGAAAACTACTTTGAGTATCATTTAGTTACCAGCTGGTTGAGCTTAAAATTACAACACTACCACTAAAAATCTAACCAAAAGGCTATGCTGGCAACTGCAATATATTTTTACTGTTGAAAAATAAATTTGTTTGTAACATAGCAACACGTTGCGCCTTATTTTTCAAGTTGTTTATATCCACCTCTAGCTTGTATTTATTTAATCTGATTGCTATTTTTTGTCCAAATTCACACATTTGTCACATTTATTTGATCAAATCACATCCATCTCAGAGTGACTGCTAGTGTCGTAGAAATGCCAGTGCTTTTGGCAACGGCAGCAGATTTCTGTCAGCGTCTATCTTTGAACACCTCCCACATCATGTTCTGAGGAAGTGATTCCTATCCGCTGCCAAAGGGGTGCAGTCCAACAACAAATGGCACTGGATAAGGGGCTGGAGCAGAATGGGGAGGGGTCCTCTCATCCACCGACTGTGCACTGTTGACAAGTAATAAAAGTAATCTTGAAGTCCTCCTTGCTTTGGAAAATATAATGACTCGGAGTAGTGATGAGTAGTAGTTGTGTGGGCATGGTCATTATATGCACTTCCTTGGACAGTCAGAGGAGGGCAGTGCTTAAGTGGAAACAAAGCAGAGGTTGTCAGGGTAGAGTCAGCTATATACTTATGTGTGTGTGTTTTTGCACACATGAAGGTGTGTGTATCCTTGTTTATATTCTGTGAGCCATGTGGGTCTCTCACAGGTCAATAAGAATGTGTGGTTGCTATTATCTGTAGTGTGTAACATGCTGTTGGGTGTCTCTATTGTGCTATACATTACAGTAAGTAACACAGACAAACTAGCACAGAAATTATGCTAATGATGACAATGATTATGTTAATTTGACTTTACCAGTCCAGTGCAATGATGCCGAGCTTACATGATTATTAATAGGATCACAACATGTTAGTTCACATAATGGTTAGGATATGCTTACAGTCTTTATATTATCTGACAATATAAAAAATCAAAACAAAAAAAACCCCCAACAAAGAACATGTTGAAATCAAATGTCATTTTATTCATGATCTTGATTCATATTTCAGTTTGACTATATTTGAGATAAAGTCACATTTTAGTTATTAAAATTCCAAGTATATTGAAATATATAAATTCCTTCATATTTAGACGTTGTAGCAAACTTTACCTCTAATGAAATTTGAGCTTGTCATGATGTCGCTGTCACATTTAAGGTAAGAGGAAAGTGGCTTTTATCTCTGCTCCAGCTGTGACTTCTCTTTGAGACAACTTTTTAAAGCCATTGCATGACTGCTCAGCATAAGCGTGAGACCTCAACAAATGCGATCAGTCAGCAACCACATCTGGGTGTGATGCATCATGAAGACCTGTCAAAAAACTCTGATTCTGATCAGTGTGAAAAGTGTAGACAAGGATGTAATATTGAACGTCCAGATGGTTTCCAAGCAGAGACAGACGTGCGCTAGCTTGGTGTTATCTTTAATTCATATCTGCTCAGCCGTTCTCCCTACATTGTTAGGCCCTGTCTCTGGGCACTGGGAGATGTGCAACTAATTTAATATGGGGGAACAAACAAACTAAGTTTAGTCAGTGTCACTTTGGCTGGCACTCCAGCTAATTTGTGTGAACAGTATTGTGTATGATATAGTGCAACATAGTGAATGCTTTCTCTTGCAATTGGAAATGACTTTTTGGGGTGTGTTGCCAAGAGCTTGATGATGATGCTCAGAAGCCCAGTATGGTTCACGCCTCACTGCTTCAAAGCAACCACTAAGCTCTTTTTAATGATATGACATACACGATTATTGTGCTTGACTTAGTCTCATATACCTGTTTATGTCTTGTTCAATCACTTCTTGCCTATTTATGCATTAACAAAAGAAGAAGTTCAAACACTAATATAAAACACTAAAGGTTTTTTTTTTATTTATCTTGAAATGCATATTTGCTGCAGTTTGCTGTGTATTCAGAGGCAAGTGCCCACTTTCCCTGGGCCCTGGTTTAACCATATGGGTCTAAAAGAGAGTTGATGTGATGAAAGAGTCAGAGGTTTGAATCCTCTCATGTACGATCAATTATGGTCCATGTGTATATGATGCAGTTTGACTGACATGAAGTTAAAGTACAGAGCACATGAACAAATGCATTACACAGACTTTATGCTGATGATAAATCTCATAAGAGTTGGTGATGATTTTATTAGTGAAGCGTATTGATATAGTATCATTATTTGATTAATTTTCAGTCAAGTATACAATTTCAATGCCAACATTGATCAGATGTTGAGATGATGAACTTTACCCCCTCAGAGGATAGTTGGCTTCCAAAATTCAATGCATCTGCTTTTCAGAGGCAACTGACAAATGTATGTTAATGTGTTGGCAGGATTTAAAAAGTGAAATGAGGCAGCCCATCTTTTCAGATCAGTCATGTGTCACAAAGCCAGAGCCTCAGCTCTTTCCTCTCTCCTCCATGGGGCTGGGATGACCTCAATAATTAAGGGACAATTTTAAAATGCATTTCTAATTTTCTACCAGACTGAAAAGCTTTATTATGGAATAGCTGACAAAAACCCTCCCCTTGAATGGGGGTGACTCCTGGGCTTCCACTAAACTGGTCATGAATGCACAAACCATCTGTTTTTCTGGCCGTTTGTCAGTGTGAGCATGGTGGAGGCAGCTGTCGGAGTGGCCCCGGTTTGAATGATGGAGCACACAACCTTTGTTTCGCTCGGCAGTAGCTTTGTGAGCTCTGGCTCGTCCCGCTCATGCTGCCCTGCACTGGAATAAGGCGGGAGACGCGTTTCTGTTGTCGGCCCACCAGTCACCACTAAGTTGCCAGAAAGAGCAGAGTCACAGCAGCGAGAGATAGACTTGGAGAGAGTGTGAGGAAATGAAATGAACGAAGAGAATGACACAGAGGGAAAGAAAAATGAGAAAATGGACAGAAGGGATGTGGGGAGAGAGTTAAAGAGAAGGGAAGGTGTACGGCCGGTGAGTGCATTGTGTTGGTGAATGAGGATCTGGGGCATTGTGTGCTCGCCAATCTGTAGCTCAGTGGGTGAGGTTGTCAGGAGCCAGAGCCAAGGATGAGGGCCAGAGGGCCAGGAAAGAGGTGAGAGCAGCCAGCAGGGCTGAGGTACTGCAGGAGAGTGGAAGCATTAAAAAGAAAATGAGAGCAGAGAGAAGAAACATTGGCTGGTACAGTTAAAAAGAGTCAGAAAATCTAGATTAAATTTGAATTCAGGGATTTAACAGACACATCGTAGGGAGTAATTTTATCTCATTGAGTCAGATGAGGTTTGTATGATTCAAAAATAAACTATAGGGTTTAAAAGGTAGTGAGAGTTGTGTGGGCCACTGTTCATAGAGGGCCTCCAGGTTATTACACGCTTAAAACATAATTTGCCGGCCTTTTATATTTTCAATTAAATGCTCGCACTGAGTAAAGCCAGCATACTGGAAGATAATTCAATTCTCATCATGCACAGTGTATACTGCTGCTCTCTCTACTATATTGATCTGTTGTCAAGTTTATTAAGGTGATTTCCTAAGACAAATTTACCCACCGTGCGCTGATAGGGTGTAGGTCACAGTGGCCAGCGTGACCTAATTGCATACATTTGCGTGGCTGATGCACTTGACCGGAACGCGAAGGCTGTGATTTTTTTTTTTTTTTTTTTTTTTTTTTTAGGATACAGGGTCAACCCATGTGGGGGCCTAGATGGTGTGCAGTGTGTGTGTCTTATATCACCTGACACTAGACTAACATATGTATGATATAATACAATTAGCATGAAGATTTTGTAAAGATGGAGAAGAATCAGAATCATTTAGCCACATTGTGTTGGCTGATTTTAGAGACATTATTTGTGATATTCTACCAAACTTGCGGCCATTATTGATGACAGAAGTTGCCTGAAGGCTCCAAAGAAAATTTTGGCCAGCTCATCTTGTGTGTGGGTTTGTAATGCACAATTGCTGGATGGACAAGGAGACGATGGGGTTTGTTCTTTGTGCGACAATGCAAAGCTTTTCTCATGTCCCAGGATTCTTATGAGAGTCTCTTCTCTTGCAGTGATTGGTTTAACAAAGTGAGATGCATTATCCTTTGCAGTTTATTGTTGTTTGAAACAGCAGATAAATTGTTAGGAATGTTCTGGGCGCATGGCAAGCAGCTTAGTGCTTTTTTGTTTTAATGCATTAAAGATAACACTTTTGGCAAACAGTGTGACGATACGATATGATTTAAGAAAATCCCTTGGCATTGAAAATCCTGCACTGTTAAGCTGTACGTTACATTTCAGTTGGTTCTGTGTATGCAAATATAATTAACAATTTTCTTTCTATTGCTCTTATTGCATCCCATTCCCTTGTAATGGCCCTGCGATGTGGGCTGTGGGCTGGTAGAGCTTATGGTGGTAAAGCAGAGCTTAGCAGAAAGCAGTTGTGTTCTCTCACACGGCAGTCTGAGCATGGCGTTTTTCTGTAGCCCTGGGGCAGGCAAGCACCCAGTGCTAGCACTGCCCGTGCCCAGCCCCTCCCCATCTGTGTGTCACGAGTCAGATCTCGTTAGGGATGACGGTTCTCTGATGTGGACAAATTGTCACTAAGGGGGGACCTGGAGACTGTGAGACACAGCTTTGGCTACTTCGAGGGGAGAAAGTGTAGGGGAAATGCATGTTCAGAGGAGGCCCCTGGAGATAGGAGAGGGGTCATTCCGAAGCCTGCTGCTTGCTGTTAGGTGTTGAGTATCTCTGAGGTTTTATCCATCCTCTCTGCGGTCTCATGTGTAGATAATTGTCTGTCTGTGTGCTCATAGTGGCCAGGAGGTCTGGTTCACTATCGTAAGCAAAAAATTGTGTGCAAATCCCACATGTCTGTGGCACCACCACAAGGGGTTTCTTCCCTCTCAGAGATGTTGAGAATCAATTTCTCCATCCCTTGGAAATCAAAACAGACGCCTTTTATTTAATGAGGCCACTCCAACAAACAAAGTGACCCCTTTCTCTTTCAAAGTAGATGCTTGAATTGCGTCAGGTGCATATTCCCATTTCAACTGTGGATGGAAACCTCCAATAGACTGCCAAGCACTCATTCATGATCTCACACTTTTGTCTCTTAACCTCTAAGGTCCACAATAGGCAGTGTGGTGACAGAATGGCCCCTCTTTTAATGGTTAACGGGCCAAGAGAGGCCGAGCATTGACACCAGGCTTTGAGATGAGGCTGGAGAAGCATATGGAGCTCTAAATAAAATCCAGATCAAGCACAATGATAGTTGAGGTCTGCTTTGTGTTAGGACAGCATGGTGAAAGAAGTGGGTGGAGTGGAAATTTAGATCCCTATAATAAGATCGTGAAGCATGAGCAAATGAATCTATGGGTCTGTAATGTGCCATGCTTTTGAGTCTAGAGGAAAATTGCCGCAGCCGTGTTATTATCAGGGACAAACTCTTCAAACTCTGCCCTTTATTACTCTTCAATGGTCGGCTTCAGTGTAGTTTCATCATCCGCCCAGAGTTCTGCTCCTAATCAATGACACTGACAGTCGACAGATTTTCCAGGCTTGCGGTTCTTTGTTAGAGGCTGATGACCTGAAAGGGCTTGGGTGGTAGGGCAATGAATAAGATGTTTAAAGCTAATAAATAAGCCCTCCAAAAGCTGCTCTGGTGTGTGTGTATGTTTGTGTGTCTATTGCAGTAGAAGGAGAGTGGGGGGATTTTTCTCTTTTCCTTTTTTCCTCCCTCTTTTTTCACACTTGCAGAATCTGCGGCCTTTGAAGGACTTGTGAAGCCGAAGGCATCCCGTTGCTCAATCAAACAGATTAAGTCAGTCAGACAAGCAGCGATCTGTCCCATTCAATAAAGTTACTTTTGTCATGCTGGATCTCAGAGGGCCTCATATATGCATAACACCAGGCTTGGACATGCCACTGTTTTATCACACTTTGACTGGATTCTTAGTTCAGTCTTTTTCTTCAGTTTTTGTATGGTGGAGATTTCTTACATACATAGCAATATTTATTTAAAAAAAGGATTTTATATTAAATTGTTTTTCTTTCTGCCATTAAAAATTACTACACATTTTTTTTTTTTACACATTTCACTGCTATCTTACTCCAAAATAAGAATAAACTTGAATTATTATTAGACCTCATTAAATCTCTTAATCCCCTGATATATGAAAAGGTGAGTATGTAGTTTCTAATGCACAGGTGACCCGGTAATGAGGACATCTGTTTTCATATGGTCCTTGACACGTAGCACCAGAAATTTGATGTCATCCTGTCCAAACTGGTACATGGCTGGCAGACAGCATGGCATCTTGTGATTGGTTCTGACAAGCCAGTGACAGCTCTGGAGGTGAGGAGGGTGCATGACAAAGGGCAAGCAGAGGATGAGGGGAAACGGTGTCAGGCTATAGGTCTGTTCGTCTGTCTGTCTTTTCTTCCATTCTACCCACAACCCCCCTCATAACCTCCATCACCCTCCCACCCCCCATCTCATAATGTCATAAACACTCACCCTCATAATCAGACCAGTCAGAGGCCAAGCAACATACAACATATTTATTTTGCTTCAAATTAATATGTCGCAGCAACTTTTTTTTTACTATTTCACCAACTGTTTGCATTTAAGTGAAACATGCTATGGTTGGAGTCATGTTGGTAAATGTGGTTTATGCCTAGTATTGTATGTAGATCTCTGATTTAAAGATGGCCACCTGCCATTATAAAAATCAGCGGTTGCTATGGTTCTGCACACAGCTGAGCACTGTGGGAGCCAACAAAGCCTCCTCAATACTGAGCGTACAAACGATTTTTGGCATATCCTTTTATCATTTCTCCTCTTCTGGACAAAAAAAGGGAATCCTCTATTTTATAGCTGCTAATGAAAAAGGACCCTGTTTAACACACTGACATTTTATTGTAGGGCATGATGACTACATCAGTTGTTTGTGTCTGCATTGGTCTTCCAAAGCAAATTGAATGGCTGTTTTCTCCTCATGTGGCCAGTCTCCAGTGTGACCTTGCATTAGTGCATATGCTCACAGCAGGGTCACTGGTTGAGGGCATGATCTGTCAGCCTTTGTTTATAAAAGGCAGACAGCACAAGCCTGTAAGATAACATATTTTATGCAATTAGTGGTCTGGTGTCCTGCATTACAATTTCTGTACAATCTCAGTAAAAAACATAGATGAAAGTGTAACCATTGTCTTTTTTCTGCTCACATTTCATATATTCGATACAACAGCAGCATCTCTGCTTGACTTTTAAACATAATCTGCAAAACACTATATTTTGCACAGAATTATCTGCAAATTACTTTCAGATTTTATTCATTTTAAAGTTTTGTAAATTGCAAAATATGCCCATCGCAACATCCCAGTGCCTATTCTGACGTCTTCAAATGTCTTGTTTTGTGTGACCAACCATCAAACATGTTCAGTAAAGAAAACATGCAGATATTCACATTTGCACTGTGTTTGCAATTTGTTTTGAAAGTTGCTTAAATAATAATAAAAATAGCTAAAAAAAAGCTAAGTAATAGCCTTTTTATCTTATTTCAATAGACTGATCAATTAATTGACTAATAATTTTAGCTCTACTTCCTATGATTTCATGATTCCTATGATTTTATGATTTCTCTAATTATTGATGTCTGTAGGGGTCAACCATATGGTTTATACTTGGAAGGACTAAAGATTTCCAGCAGTTGTTTCTGATGAAGATGTGTACAGGTTGGATCCGTATCCTTTCTGGGTGAGTCTGATGTTCACATGATTGAGATGGTTTCGATATGATAGAGATAGGTTGACAGAGTCTGTCAGTGCGGAGTCGGCAGCAGCTCTGACGACAGGCGCCCTCTGACAGTCGCTCTATAAGGCTTGGTAACCAGCCTTTTTCCTGGGAGGTGTTTGCTGTCACTGTGCGTTGTTGGTGCCTGGCAGCGGTATTTCTCCAGGCTGTCAATCTCCACAGACACTAACCTGCCATGTTAGATTTGACCTCCACGGGGGAGATTACTGTCTCCAAGCTCTGGAGGCATCCTTCATTTTTCCTCTGCTCTGTAGGGATACCTGGGAGAGATGAGACAGAATTGCACGCAACGCTCACAACACTGAGATTAGACCAAAATAATTGTATCTTTAAAATAATCTTATGATAGCACTGTCATTAGAGTGAGCTGGGGTATGTTTAATTTTAGTTTTAATGTTGTTTTAATGACCAATAATGTAACAATGCTCCATGAAATTGCACACATTTACTTAAAAATACCCCAGAATACATTACTATGGTATGTGTTACAGAAATGATGGGTTGTATAGTAGCACTGCATGTCCTTGTTTTTGTACGGCAGAGATGAGTTTTGGATAAGGACACTGGCTGTGACTTTGATACAGTATGTGTGTGGGAGGTCTCAGAAATGCCTGTTAATTAATGGTGTTACATGATTACTCTCAGCACAACCAGTTTAGGGTCCAGACTGAATTGGCCATCACAAGCTAGTATTTTGAGATGTGATATTTTCTGCATGTAATTCTTTTAAGTTCACGTTTGTGAAATATAAGAAGAAGGAAGAAATTTCAGATTAAAAAATATCTGCTTCAAAAGGAACAAAAAAGTGGTTTTATAAAATTCAGTAATTCACAAATTCCCAGTCTTGTTAGAAATGTGACTGATAATAAGGGACACCAACACGTTTATTTGACTCCTGACCAGCAGGATTAAGTCTCTTAATTTAAGATTAGGGATGCTCTGGTCTGATGGATTGGTATCAGGGCCGAGACTAGCTCTATTAATTGGGTTAATCAGCTATTGTTGAGACTAATGTAGACTAAATTACTAATCCACCTTAAAGGTGAATGTCATTATAAAATTTTGTGTCTCAATCAATTAAGTTTCATTCATTCATTAAGTCACCAACTCAGTTTTTAGCATTACAACACACAAATCTTTTTTTTAATTTCATCTTATATTAAATGATTGCAGTAGCAACCTAAGTAAGTAAAGTGCTCTCCATGTCCATCGTGTCTGTCCAGTAAACATGAAGCTATTGCCAGCATCTGGTTATTGTATCTTATCTTAACTTGAATGCTAGAAACTACAAATATATTTAGAAGATCTGAATACCTTATTCCATTCAAGTTGTTCAGACAATGAAAATAGTTTTCATGCTTTTGTGGGCTCCTGTGTTGTTGGCACATTTAGTCGTTGTGCCTTTAAACCCACTAACTTCCTGTTGGCTTGCAGCATACATGACTGCAGTAAAATAATTCAGTGTTACAGCTCTTCCACATATTCCAGATTTCATTGGACTGAATGGATCAAATTGTGATTATACAAAGAGTAATTTGGAGGTTTTTGTGATGCTCAGAAAAAAGTATTCAGCACTTTACAGCCACTACTTTAGCAATGATTGTGACTATGAGTCTTTCGGGGACAGAGTGTCTCGTGTGACCCTGCAATGATCAGTGTGGTCACTACAAAATCTCCTCACAGCCCAGATATTCTTGGGTGCTTCTGAGAAATGGAGGGTAAAAGTGAGTCCAAGCTAAGCTAATTGACGTTTTACTATACAGACATGAGAGTGGTATTGATCTGTCAGGAAAAGGGTGAGAAAAAGTGGCATTGTAAAGTTCTTTTAAAGATCTATTAGAGTGCTTATCCTCTTGGATCAGGTGGTTTGTTAATGTTCATGTCTAGTTTAGCTGTAACCGAACCTAGACCAATGCAGTTAATGGACAAAATGTTTGGTAGGTTTTTTTTTCACTGAGATAGAAGTGACTCAGGAAACTGTGTCGTAAATCCCCAACCCCCACAACGCACAATGAGCTTCTGTCCTGTGATTCATACAGTATGTATTACAGTATCTTCACGTAAGGTCTGTGGTCAGTTATTACACTTAATTTGAATAAAATGTTTTAGGTTTTTACGTGTTTCACAAGCTTAATAAAATTTTGGGGAAACGTTTAATGATGTAGTAGAATACTGAATTTTCTGATCTCTTCTTTGAGCAGGTTCTGAATGTCTAGCATGGATACAGCTGCATTATTAGAGTCTTGTTGCACGTAATGATGTTGTTTGAGATGGGCCATCACACATTAATTTACAGCTTTCTCCATTCTTATCATAAATTGAGTGGTGCACTAAGAATGGGCGGTTATACAGTCACATAAAACCCTCAGTTATGGCCTGTGTTCTGTTTAGCCCTTGATAGAAATGTGGCGTTGCTTCCTGGTGTATTTCTGTCCATGAAAATTATAATATGGAACAAAGATTAGAATGAAATTATCGCGGCCGGAAGGCATTTACCCGCCTTGCTGAGACACACTACACAGGGTTAGGCAAGGGGAAAAAACCCTGGTCCCCAAGAATAATGATAATACATTAGGCTGTGAGCGTGCTGGTATTATTGCTGTACATTATGTATGTTCCATTTATACTACCTCACACAGCCCAACCGCTGCTGACGGATAGGTCATTACTCCCCGCACCGATGAACACTTATCAGGCCCCACTGCTGTTTATGGCCAGAATGAAGAGCACTTGTCAGTCAAGGTCACTGCTTTGTGTGTCCTCTTTAATAGTTCCTTCTTCACAGTTGTTGAACTTTGTATGCTGGCTCGGGCCCCCCTCTAAGTGGTAAGGGAGATGGGCCGGCTGCTTTAACAGGAAAATTCAATCTTTTATGTAGTGTAGATGGACGTCCCTGCTGCTGGTGTTAACTGCTACTGTGTGTGAGAGTTAGTTTGACCAGGGAAGATTCTGGAGAGGTTTAATAAGTGGTCTGAGCAGAATGAAAGTATGTTTCGTGTGTGACCGTGTAGCATGGTCATGTAAATGTGTGCTTCAGAGAGAACAGGAAACTGAGATAGATAAAGGTCTTTATCTTGCTGCAGCAAACATGCTTGCATGTGTGTGTCTAGGCGTGTCTGAATATGGGTGAGAGTATATGATAAGTTCGGGTGACAGGATCCTAAGAGCCTGCTCTTACTGGAGGGCCAATGCTAATGCATGGCTGGTTGCGTTACACCAGCTAGTGCTGAAATCAGAAGTGGCCCACAGTGCAGTACAGGCTTTGGCCCTCAGACAAAAACAGACTTTGGTTGCCTTGGATTCTTTTAGCCTCAAGCCCCTAATATTTGTCATCGCTGCACAAGTCATATCTCTGTATCTTGTAGCACTGTAGGCTCATACGAGCAAAAACAAACACTTGTTTATCCAGTCTGCATAGGTAAAAAGGCTTGCCCCATGGTAACTGTCGATGTTATTTTGTGTTAGACGCTTAACATCTTTTTGCTTGCCGTGCTTATTTTCTACAAAATGGCTCATCATTCCATGTTTACAGCCATTTTATTAACAAGACAATAATCAGCAATCTTGCAGTGCACATTTGCAGCAGACTTTCACATTTAATCAGTTAAATTTTCAGTTTTTACCATCAAAACGAGCAAAAGTAAATGGTGAATTAGATTTCTCCACAAGATGTATGATGAAATCGCAGGTATTACCGTAGTGTTGCACCATGCAGGCAACACTGGCAACAGTAGACAGCAATGTCACATGAGTTTCACATGCATATTGTTGCCTTTTGACATAAAGAAACTAGATCTCTAAAAATCACTTAGACTCTTTGTCTCTAAAGTCTCCCTTCAACTTCACCCTCCTGTCAAAGCCCTATTTTGACTCTGCTGTCATAAATCCAAATGGCCTATGGTTGACAAGGTGCTTTTCATTGTCATCATTTTTCCTGTAAGTCACCCAACATAATTTACAGTGCTCACCTTCCCAGTTTCCCCAGAAAACCCTCTCCACAGTCCAACTCTCAGCTGTAAAAATGAACAGTTCCTGTTTCTCCGCTTTGATGCAATGCTGACAGGAGTCACTTTGATATACTTGCAAGTATGAAATTTCGATCTGTCCTGTTTTTTTTCCCTCCCCAGGCTTCATCTTTGCAGACATTGGGAGCTGTCATTTTGCTACACCCAGTGACATGGGTGACACTCAGCCGATATGACAGGTGCTGGACAGCAGACACACTCCTAGGCGAGCTGGCAATATTTCTTCAGGTAAATTGCCGTAATGTGTAAATGAATTATCTTTATCACTGTTTTTTTTTTTTTTAATTTTTAATTTTATTTTTTTATTTTTTAATAAATCTCCACAGAAATATCAACATATACCTCTCTACTGGGGGAGATAAAAAATGTGAACATGTAATGTTATTAATAAGCGCTGGCTTTGAATTTTGCAAATTCCGTTTGTGGAGATCTGCAGGGATGAATTTAAAATTCACAGCACTGTAAATTTCATGCCTCATGCTCAAGTGGATATACTTCACTTAAGTGCTTGAGCACTCCAGCAGTTTCTTCTCTCTCTGTTTTATTGCAAAATCATCCACCCAAACAAGCAAATTAGTAACGTATTTTAAAAACTTAGTTTTTACAGCTCAACAATAACAAAGTGACTTGTTGTAATGGGAGATTTGTTGCAGTGTGTGCTGGGATGTAGGCTGTGCAGTGCACTGTGGGAGCCCACGGGGTGTGTGTTCAGTGTTTCCTGGATTAGACACCTTGGTATGGCCTGTGGAGAGATGTTCGTAGTCCGCTGTTCACACAATTTGCCTGCTACAGCTGAGCTGCCCTTTGTCAACAGGCCCGGAGACAGGACAGACAGATTTAGATCCACATGTCGTAGTTCTCTTTTGGTGAAGCTCACCGTTATTTTCTTATGCTTGTATAGTTGAGGTTAATTCTTCTCAGGACAAATAAGGATGTGTTTCTTCTATATTTGCGTCTGAGTGTGTCTTTAGATATACAGCTTGCCACAATGTTTATATTATTGTGGTTTTCAGTAAGTAAATACAACAAATGAGCGTCATCAGTCCATCTGTGTGAAACCAGATACAGTTTAAGTCTGTGGAAATAAAAAAAAAAAAGGAATTTTTCAGAAGTCACTACACTAATTCTGTGTGTTTATGTCCCCACATGGGCAAGTCCATTTGCTTATACAGACTTATATTACCACATTTATATCTGTTAATATTAATTACTGAGTAGCCTACCAGTTCTGCCCATAGTAGCACAGTTTGTAGCTTACAAGACCTATTGTTTCACCACATACACACACATGCACACGCAAACATGTTGACACGCTCATCTGTCACTAGGAAAAGCGCCACAGGCTGTGGCCTTGGCACAAAGACATTCTCTGAGCTGAGTGAAGATGCTTGGAGCCAAGATGCACCCAGTCAAAATGTTAAAAATTTCAGATGCCAGAACAGACAAGCGCTGGCGTTGATTTGAGGAGAAATGATGTTGAAGCAACAGCAGCACAATAGATATATATTACAAAGATAGTTTGCTTGTTTCTCAAATCAGTGTGAACTCACTAGTTGATTGTCTTACTACTTTAAAAGCAAACAAAATAGATTACTTGAAGATTAAAAGCATTAATTGTTGCATAATTCTAACGATACTCAAAAGCTCAAAACTTTTTTTCAAACTGCAATTTTCTTCCTTTAACAATGAAAGCCAAAAGCCCTTGCTGCCTCTAAAATTAAATCTCCTAAAGAACTACAGCGTTCCATAGCTAATGAGACACTGTAAGGGTGTGGTCAAGAAGGATTGTTTACTTCTAAGCAGAAGCTGTAAGTAGGCATTATTATCATTATTTCTGCATCTGCATTCGTTCAAGAAACAGCTGTTGAATTTTGAGTGAGATTTAAAGTGGCAGGGCCTGGAGTTGTTCTTGTTCATTCAGCTAACTTAGCTTTGACATGATGGCTTCTGGCAGAGTTTTGTGCTGAACTCAACATCTGTGACAACCGTCAGCACCACTGACCACTGCTCCCTCCCTCTCTCTGTCTCCCCTTCTCTTCTGTGTTTACATATTTCTCTTCGTCTGTCCTCCATCTTTCCCTGCCTTCCAGGATTGCCCAGTTTCAGGGCTAAAGACCAACACAGAAAAAAGTGGGAAAAACAGGAACCTTTGATGCCACTAGATCAGTTTCTTCTGCCAGTACCCATCTCCATCACTGCCACATCAGCTGGTCCCAAGGTTGTAAGGTTATCCGAACATCTGGCTCCTCCGCCATGTTTTCTAAGGTCAGTGGGTAGCATCTGTTTATAGACCCCGCCACCTTTAGTGTCTATGACAACGAGGATCACGCTGAGAACACCAGACACAATGCTTTGATCAGTCATAGATGTTGACAGGTTGTAGGTCTGACATAGTAAACCTGCACTGCCATACCTCTGCACATGGTATGAAAGCTATAGCCATTCCTTTTCTCCAATTATACAATGATTAATAATTTGTGACAACAAAAAAAGTCTTCCTTACCATGTTTAGGTTAAATGATATGAACAATAATGGCAATATTCTATATTTTTCTGCAAAACTGTTAACCGCGTTTCCTGTCAAAGTCTGATATATCTCCTTGCTCTTTTGCTCAAAGCTCATTTATTGTTTTGCTGCTGTAAATGGACACCACTACTAAATGTGTATTAATCCACCACTGAAAATAGTCCCCAAAATTGCACCATTTCCTCTTGTTTGAGTAACATTTGCCAAAAGCTATAGTGTCTGTTCTAGGAGACATATAGCTTTTTAAAAAATGAAACCAAATATTTGTGATCTATTTGTAATGATCAGAAAATTTACTAGGAATGGGTGAGCATGGTACAAAGTCATAGAAAAGATAAGGTAAGTGAAAATGTATTGGCAGTTTTTAGGATCCTATTCATTAAAGAGACCTAAGCATCAAACCAGTTCAACATATTTTGTCATGATTATAACCTCAACATATTAACTTTTTCTTAAACAGTACCCCTACATATAGAACCAGACGTCTTTCAGCAGTCAGATTTTACTAATTGATTGTAGCCTAAAAAATCAGCATGGTTATCATTTAAAGGGAGTAATATTACATGTATGTCCCTAACTGTACCCCTATCCATTTTTATGATGAAGATGGAAAGAGTGTGCTTGGCTTATGCTAACAACAATAAAACCAGTGAACTACGTAGGTGATACAGGGTTGTGAGCCAGATGATTTGGTAGCAGGCACCTGTCCCTTTGTGTCTGGTCTTGGTGAAGTTTGAGCAGCAGCCGGTGCTGTGATGTCAGGGGCTCTCAGGGGTCAGGACAGGAATTATTGAACAGAGGGTGGCTGACAGAGGGAGCTGGCACTGGGAGCAAACAGATGTTGCAATCATAAAGAAATACACAACCTCTGAATTAAATATGAAGAGCGTGGGCATCAAGAATGGAGGATGGTCATGACTTTTTCTTTGCTCCTTGGCCAATCACGATTGTTTCTTGCAATTTGAGCACTGCTGATTGGTCAGTTGTTGTCGTGACGAGAACCAGGTGAATGATCTCAAATTATGCAGCTTTCTTAAAAAGCACTTGAGAGATGTGACCAAAAGCCTTGAAAAAAACTTCTTGCAAGAAGACAGCTGTTCAGAACATACTGTGGATTCATTATTCAGAAGCAGAGGGTCTCTGGACGCAGCATGTTATGTCAAAGTGTTTTAAAGCATTTACGCCACAGCAGCTCAGTGATGAAATCTGTAAAAAAGGGACGGATCTGACAGAATGTCTTCAGAACACTGTTTTACCACAAGTGTTTTGTTTCCCAGTCATTTTACAGGGTTTTTCACTCACAAGGAATTACAAGTCTGTCTGAATATTTGATGGCAGGAGAAGCCTGTTTTTCGTGTGAGAATGATGCTTCAGTGAGATAGTTAAAGGTCTTCTCACTATATAAATCATTAGCTCAATTCCTTTTAAAACAATGAAAGTGAAATAATGTTTTGGATTGGTATTTTAGTCATCTCACATTTCAAGCTTTGTCTCCAGGAACTTTTTGTTCAATTTTGTTTGAAGTATTAATCAAACCGAGATTGGGTTTACACTTTACCCTCCTTGCTGCAGTTTGAAATAAAAATGTACTCTACAAGATGGATACATTTATAGGGCTGCAACTAATCATCATTTTAGTGGTTATCTAGTGTCATATTTGTTTCCTGTTTTTCAATTTTTTTCTGGGTAATGCAATAGCGTTCTTAACCACGCTTACAACTTGATTGTTTCCCAGACAAGTATCCAAACACAGTAAATGCCTCATTTTCTAACAATTTATCAAATAATAGTAAATTGTTGAAAATACATGATGTATTTGATCTAATCCACCGTAGCACATCTCTGTCTGCTTATGTCTATAAAGTGGATGGCCTTCTGCCAGTTGGGCCTAGCTCTGAGTGCTGTAGTGTCAACACTAAAGAGAGAGGGCCAGAGGGGTGATGTAAGTATTGATACACTCCTTGAAATCACTTTGTCACCGCCAGAGATACCAAGCTGCTCGAGCAACACAATAGGAGGAAGATGAATGTGAATTCTTGGCAGAGGGTTGAGGGATGCCATTAAAAAGGCAAATGTGATTAATTTTTAGTGAGAACGCCCTCGTCTTGGCGATTGTCAGTGAGGTCGAGCTAAAGGGATGTGACACAGAAATTACTCTTCCTCCTAGCCTCTAATGTGACTCGTCACTCCGAGGAAATATCTGGGAGACGGGGAGACTGACAAAAAGGCTCTCATCTAATAGACTAACTATTTGTCCAGAGCTCATGTGGCAGAGATCTGGCTCGATATCGCTAAGTGATCTGTTGCTTAAACACCGCAGATCACTTTTGATTCAACACAAACAAAAGTGCTCCATCTCAAACTGTCACTGAGGGCTTCATCACATTTGTATGGATGAGATACAAAAGCATTTAAATACAATCAGGGAAACATAAAATGAAGATACAATAGATTCTTGCTGTCATGGTTCTTACACTTAGTCCCTTTTAAAAAATTAACAGTCTATGAATTTCACTTCATATGTCAGTGTTGTCAGGATATTCTTTAAACCTGTTTGAGCTGAAACACCCCCCCGTGGAGTGACATTTTCCAGGCGACACAATATTGCAGGCCACACTTTTTCCCGACCCATTTATAAACTCGGCAGGGCTGCAGCACTTTCACTGCTGCCTCGGCCTCTTCTGTAGAAGTGCTAACAACAGAGGACAGCACGCAGGTCACATTAAAGGTTATGTCTTATCCATTTCATACAGTGTTAGACAATTTTTTTTTACAAATGTAAAATGTATAATTATTGCTGTGTTGGCTATGACAGAAACCCCATTACTGAAACTAGAGTTTCATAATATAACTTTCAAACAATATAATTGTTTGTTCCTACATAATCTGAATGAGAGAAATTCATTTTTCTATCTCCATATGCAGATGTTTTGTATGTCTGCACCAGCCATAGCTCAGTTTCTTTCTGGTTAGATCTGCTTAAAAAACATCTCCAAGAATGGATACTTTATTTGGATGCAATATACTTAGCAACTTCTACTATATGTAGCAACTTCCACTTTTAACAAAGTTACTAATGACCAGTTTGCTTCCAAAAGTCATATGTGATTATGACTGTAACTGTACATCAAAGGTTCCATTCAGTATTTATGAAGTTTGGTTGCATGTAGTAATTTTTTTCATTATTTGCCAATAATTTGCTCGATTAATAGATCAGTTCATTGATTAATCGTCAACTCATTTCAGCTCTAGTAGAAATAACAAAATCCTCACCAGAACTGGATAACACGTACTGTACTCCTCTTAAAATCCCAGCTGTGCTCTCTGAACATTCGCCTGAGTGCTGAATCGCTTGTAAAAGTCACATTATGAACCATCAGAGATCGTGCTTGCTTAATCCCTTCTTGCTTGTAATCTTGGATTAGTCCTTGGTTTATATCTCCTCCTCAGGAAATAACTGTCCCACTGCTACAGGCTGCCAGAACAGGCTACACACACCACTGTAGTTTACTTAGTGAGAAAACTGCTCACGTTCCTGTTTCCCATTACCACGACCACCTTGAGATAAATGGCTCTTTCTCTCCTCTGCCATAAGGTTTTATATCAAACGACATGTGTTGAGTATCTGACTGCAGGTTATAATGTTTCAGCGGAAATAAAACAATCACCTCTGGAGGAGTTTCAGGGCACCTGTCTGTGGTGTGTAACTGCTGGCCAAACTATACACACAGTCTTTATAAATGTAAGGAAGAAGACAGTGGCAGATGACAGGTTAACTCTGCTGTGTAAATTTCTGGGCCGTGTATGATGTAGCCTGTGATCCTGCGGTCCTTGATTAGATCTGAGCTAGTAAATATCCTGTGATTAATCAAAAGGGCTTGTTCTGCGTGTAGCATCCCTGTGTCACCTTCACAGCTGGGGAGCAGGACCGCCTTGTTTACCGCACTCCACCTCCATCTCCTCAGACCCCATCCTTATTTCATCGCAGCTCACAGAGGGCCAACATTTAAGGCTTCGGCAAAACCCAGTGCTGTGGGCACGGTTGGCATTGTAAACTAGATTAAAAGGACAACTGATGTTATGGCAGATTTTTATCACATATTGGACAAAATAATTGCTTATTATCTCTTGGTCATCTCATGTGTCCCGCTGCCTTATTGTTTGTTTGTTTTTTTTAAAAAGGACAATGGTGAAACATATTTGGTAAAATTCATTTGTCCCTTGTATTTTTGTAAATTATTTCTGAAAAAATAATACTGGTAATATTTTTATTGTCATTTTCTTACCACCAAATCCTGTGAAAACACCAACATTGATCCTACTAACAAGTGCTATCTATCTAGCCAAAGCCTGATAGTCCTCTGTGCAAACATAATTAAAAAGACATAAATGAGCCACTCCATTGAACTGCATGACACATTCTTTTATTTCAATGAATATTGTTTTTGTTTTTGATGTAATCCCACATACACTGTCCTCCTGCTGTTAATATTCAATTCAGTGTATTAATCCACAGCTGAAGTTAATTGATTTAGTGGTGTAACTTTTACTGAAAACTACAGCTGCCCCATTGTTTTAGGAACATTAAAAATGTAAATATTTTTCAGCAGTTTTTAAAGATGTACATCTTCAGTTGCAACAAATGCTGAGTACCACAGATGCTGGAGAGAAGTGTGAAAGTATTGTGGAACATTGTGGGTTTGATGTTTTAATTGGATTTGTTGAGAATAAGGAATATAGAATAACACCAGCCTCAGTCTTTAATTACAAAATAATCAGCAGTCAAACAGAGAATATTCCCTGAAAGCAACCGCGGTACAGGTTCGTTACATCCGTGAAACATGTTAAAATGAGGGCCAACATGATAATAGGTGATTATAGTAATTAATAGACTGAACTAATTACTTAAGCCATTGGGATTCATTTAATGCTGAAGAGTAAGAGGAGCAGAGCTTGTCCAACTGAAACTGAACCATTTCTAATTAACCATCCTGCTCTGCTACCTCACAGAAGCTGTAACAGGCGATAACTGGTGTCATTTCAGTTACTTTCTTTTTGTTAAAAAGAAAATCCTCTGTGGTCGTTACTATATCTTCTTTGACACTTTTTTATCCCCAGAACAGCTCACTTGGAAAATGCTTTTTGATTTCCCAACTTGTCAACACAGTCCTGACTGCAGAGCATGATTTCACTGATTGCTACCCCCCTTTCCACGATGACCCTTTGATTGTCATTCGAAGACGGTGTATAGGGCATGCTTGTCATGTTAATAAAGACATTAAACCACATGTATCCCTCCACCATAGAACAAAGTCCAGACCTGTCTGGTAATATAGATCTCTAATTGGTTTTGCGTGGTGGTGCAGCAGAATCGTGCTTCCCAGATGTCACCTCTGCCAAACCTCAGTGCACATCACTGTCAATAGGCCTGAGAAATCTCCCTAACAAGCTTGGGATTACATAAATCTATAGCTGTACTTGTGCCAAAGAGACTGAACAACTTCCAAGGAGACTTCATGTTTGATGTTCCAGGGCTTGATTGCATTTTGAAAAAAAAAGAGAGACACTATATTGGGAATGTGTCCAAACAGTCTAGGTTTGCTAATTTTGTCATAGTCAATTTCATAGCACAGTTGTAAGGATGGGCAGCGATGGAATGAAGTTCCTGAGTGCTTTGCAGAGGGGCGTGAGTGGGTTTGACAGGCCCAGTGAAATATGCTCCGCTCTACCTTTTTTCATTACAGGAGCAGGGACCAAAAATGCAAATCCAGGGTCCTTTCTTGAGAAGTCATTAGAAAAGTGACATATCAAACAACTGGCTTCGAGTGGCAGACCAAATTTTACATTATTGCTACATCATTGTTTTCATATTTTAATTTCTGGTATGATTACAGTGACTTTTCAGACTTAGATTTTCAATAAAGAAGTGTCTTGCTTTGAGCAGCTCTCGAGTATTGTTGTTTAGATGGCCTCAGCATTCACTTCGCTGTTTAATATGGCAGTGATCCTTGATCATCTCAATAGCAACTGCATCCTTAAGAGAGTACTGATAGACTGGATTTGTGTCATGGACTTCTCTGAAGAGGTGATGAATTGGCTTAATGGTGAGAAGACCAGAGAGCCACACTGAAGGGGACATGTTTTTATAGCCTCAGTATTGTCATAACCCCACTGCAATTTCAGCCTCTTTTTTTTTTTGTGTGTGCACCATTAGCTGGGTTGAATTTTAAACCTTTAGCTTGGTTTAACACAAAACTCTCCAATTTCTGGTACAGCATGATGTCATGTGTTTTCAAATTTCCAGCTGGTTTGACAGTGGGCCTGTCATTTTGAAAATATTGGTTGCTCTTATTCTTGTTTCATCATCCATCCATTTCTCCATGTGAGTGTGAAGGTACATGTAATAAGATCATGTTTATTTGAACTCACTCGTACATTCACGCCAGGTGCCGTAAACAGTGAGACCCATTAGGGTGATATTCTCCTTACCACCCTGTTTTCAACACAATTCATTATTTGCAACAAATTAGGAGGATGATTATAGTGATTTGTAAATGAGTGGGGTGCACCTGTCAGTAAGACTCATTTGCTAATAACTACCATCCACTGAATAAGTAATGACCTTTCTAATTTCAGTTGACTCCTTAACCGTCTGGTTTGTATTATTCTGCCATTTCCTTTTGCTGCAGATCGATTCCTCCTTTCAAACTGTGTTTATAGTTATTCCTTCTCCTTTATGTAGTTGCTTGTCTAACAGGTGATTGGATATGAAACTATTGGTCAATAAATCTGTTTGACAGAAAAGTAACTGGTAACTATTTTAATAATCAATAGTTTTCTTCACTTTTTAAACAAATGCCACAGATTTGCAGTTTCCAGTTTCTCAAATGTGAGGATTTGTTGCTTTTATGTGACAATAAAGAAAATGTCCTCGAGTTGTTGACTGTTACGTACGGCTCTGAGAACTTATAATGGCTATTTTTTGCTGCCTTCTGACAATTTGAAGACCAAATAAAAGAAGTCATTAATTGCAGTCCTACTGCTCACATTGGTGAAAATACACAGTTCTTTTCCCCCATTACCTTAATCAAATTTTCAGCATCCAAATTAAAACACATTTTAGTTATTTGACCACAGTTTCACTCTTTTTTTTTTTTTTATACCGAACAATGTAAGTGTGGAAATCATAAAACCTGAGGGAACAGCAAGAGAAAAGGAGCAGCAGGGTGGGATAACTGGTTTCCCATTAAAAGATACTGCCCCATTACTTTGCAAAGACTTTATCGGAATACAAGACAAGAGGGTATGTGACCTTCAGCCATTAAACCATTCTGTTAATTGCCTTAATAATAAAATGTTTTTATTGTGCAAAACCCTCTTCAGTGTAATTGAATTTCTCTCTGCTTTGACTCACCTTATTTTTATTTCTCTCTTTTTGCTGAGGCTGTGAATCCTCACCATTACTGGGTATATAATGATAGTATAGGATTGGCTTTCCAGGATTGCCACTCCATCCCCACATCTAGCTATCCACCTCCACACTATTCTCCCTACAAACTTTACATTTAAACCACTCTCATTACACTGCAGATTACAAAGGCCTATTGGTCCTCATTAGTGTCCACTGATCCTTGGCTGGGCCCATGTCCTAACATCTTTTAATTAGCATTCTGGAAATCTAATCAATGTAATAACTCAGATTAATCTCCCCTTTTGCACTTATTTTCTCCCACTCTTTTATTCCATGATGTTCTTGGCTCAAAGGCTCAAAGACTGATAGTTGGCTGTTTTCTGAGCCTGCCAGGTATATGACATAAGGGGTAAGAAGACCTTGATGTGGTGGTAGTTGAAGGGCAAACTGGATCACAGTGGATTTGATTGAACTCAATGAAATATATCTAAAAACCCAAAATGCATTTTTGAGATTTTTGCAATTGTGCAAAAAAAAAAAAAAAAAAAAAAAAGCAACACATTAGACTCAAGTCATCATGTTGTCTTAGACAATATACCTGTTAGCAACAGATGTAGACAGAGAGCTGTGAGTTTTTCTCTAAATGCTCTGTAAAGCCCTCAGTCCAGAGCCAGACCCTGTGGTGTGATATGAAGTGAAAGCCAAGGCGGAGTTTGGCACTGGACGGCCATTTTGTGTCTGGTCTGATGCGTGATTTCACTGGGTGTCACTTTGGCTACATATCAGAGTCAGTGGTGGTGGTGAGTGAAGCTGCAGGTCTCATTAGAGCATGTTTATGGCAACATGAACACAGAAACCAGGACCAACATGAATTCTAAAGACACAGGTTGTGGTATCAAAACACAGATTCTAGATTATTACATCATATTGTACTCATGATAAATGTAACATCTTTAAAACACAGATGCCAATATCCATTTTATCTGCTTGTAAAAATGTAGGCAAGGACGAATGATATTAAGACAATGTGACCAGCATCCATGTGGGTGAAATCCAGTCTCTGCCAGGCCAGTATTCATACACCTTTGTGTACAGTAACGTGCTGTTTCTATGCCAGGTATCCAGGGCAGACATTTTGGCGCAGCTTTGGCAGTACAGACAAAGAAGCCAGGGTGTGATGGGACACAGACCTGCCATTTCCCAGCAGCACTGGCATGTCTCTCACTGTAGAATGATGAATAGTTACGCACTCAAGCCACACATTCGCTCATGTGCCCGTATGAGACGCATAGACACATGCTCATGTGCATGCACACATGCAAAAACATACAAGCAACCCTCCTGCTCAGGTCAACCACGCTTTGGCATTGCATCAGACACACACACACACACACACAAGCACATAGTCACACAAAGACAGACAGGCGTCCTTACTGTAGCACTGCAATATTCAGAGCCAGGTGTAGGAGGAAGGGGGAATAAGGTTGTGTTTATTAGCTGCTCCCTTGGTGTTCTGTAAATTGCCTTGTTTGCTCGGCACAAGCACACAAACAGATGCTGTCCTCTCTGCTCTGGGTAATTCTCGGGGTCTCTGGGTATTTAGTGAAAGGCCTACCGTACCACACACACAGCCTCATTTGTGCCTGTGCATACGGTCTCCGCATACAAACACACACATCAGTCCAGGCAACGTGAAAAACACATTTGCGTGCTAATTTTACACTGACATTCAGAAGTAGATTCTGATTCATGCAAAGAAGAAGACATTGTCTCTCCACATAAGTAACTGGAGTACCCCCCTCATCTACCAAACCTCACAGTCCTTAACCCTCTCAGCGACACAATTTCACTCTTATTAAGAAAATCAGCATTTAGGAGGGACCAATGCTATCAGATGAAATTAATCTGCTTTGACTGATCCCTAATGTGACCACAGTCATCGAGTAATTATTGTCTGGATGGCTGTGCACCAGCCTCATAACCACTGTCCCCTTCCCCCCCAAAAAAGGGCTAGTCTTGGTGTGTGAATCCCTATGCAGTGAGCTGGTTACAGTGGGTACGGCAGGCATGTCATTTAGCGCTTGATCAGTGATTCGTGATTAGCCTGCTCTGTATTATTGTGATTAACGTCCACCCAGCGGACGACTGTCCTGTTGTCACCAGTGATACCATCTGAGATCTTGAGACTCTGGGATGATGGCCAGTAGCAGAACCTGGTAGTATGGCAACACAAAACTGTTCACTCCAATGATGGCAGTGTCTTCAAAATGCACACACACAAAAAAATGCACACACTTCCACTTCTTTCCCGTCAGTCACAAAATCTAATGCATGTAACGAGTGCGGTGCTCTCTCCCCAGTGCAGCTATGTTTGGTCTGTGTGTCCGCTCCGATTAGTTAACCCACTACCTACTCTGCTGCATGCATGTTGTGTAGTGTTTCCATCAGCCTGCGTGTTTTGTGTCGCTGTGCTGAAATGCAAAACCTCATCTTTCTACAGTGCTATGTTTCCCTCTTTCAGCTCGCACCTCCTCAACCAACAGAATGGATTTGACCGTGGCTGATTATAGTAACAAAGGCGGTCCAAGAGAATATGCACTTTCCCACTGTACGTCAAATTAGATCAGAATGAGGGGAGGGGGGTCCGTGCACTGACCCTCGTCTCTTCTCCTCAGACACAGAGGGAGTATTTGAAAACAGACCAAACTGTGGCTGATGTCTCACTACTGCAATACACAGGACAAAGGAAGATAACCAGGGAAAATTAGGGCCTCGGATTAGATGGAGAGTTTGATCCCTGACTGTGTCGCAGCAAAAAAAAAACTAGAACCTAGATTGAAAGGAAATAATTGGATTTTTATTGTTTGTGCTTTAGTATGAGAGCTTTATGAAAAGATTTAGCATCTGAGAAGTAGAGAAGAGACATTTCTCTCTCTATGCACCAGAATAACACTAAGTCAAAAACAAAACATAAGTCTCCAAGATTTTTTTTGCTCCACTGTTTTGGTAATAAATATATCTACTCCATAGTATGGCAAATTAAAATGTTGATGAGTTAATGTTTTTTCATAATGATTTCTATTGATGAAGCTTTTTTGTGTACTCGTCTCTGTATGTGTGTATCATTCCTTTGTAATTACTCGCCTAAACTCAGACCCCATTCTCATGGCTCTTGTGCATCCGCCGGTGGAAAAGAGTCAGTTTTGATTACAAAGTAAACGCTGCAGCATCAGACAGGGGGGTTACATGCTGATGTGCATTCTATCAGGATGATTTATGCAAATTATGCACATTATTCCCGCAGGAATCTCTCTTCTGAAAGTGCCAGGATAAATTGCCGGAAATTAGCCATAAAATTCACTGTGCAGGGAGTGTGAGGTGAAGGCCGCCGAGGAGCCAAGGACATTGGGCCGCCGCGGTTACGCTTGGCCTGGCCTGCCTCCCCCATGCTTGGCATTCATGGCTGTTAAAGACCTCTGCTTAGACAGATACACTGAAGCCTCGAGTAGCACTCAGCACATCAGGAAGATCAGCCAAGCAAGTGTTACACTAACGGCCGGGGTTTCATGCTCTAGTAACATGACAGATTTTCAACAGAGGGAAGCAGAGCGCCTGCTTTTTCTTTCCACATTTTAGATAGAAATCCACTTTATAAATTCTTCTACATTCCTAGAAAGGATGTGATTGATTTTGATTAAGTCGCCTCAATGACTTCAAATCCAGTCAGTGTTAGATTGTTTTTACGACTCTGTTTACAATGTAGTTGACCTTGTTCATAGTACATCTTAATCTTCAGATTACATTCAAATCAAAAACCTGTCCAATCAGGTAATATACAGCACGTAAACAAGTAGTTGTCAGTATCACAACACACAATTCAGGCTGTATTAGACAAGCTTCTTTATGGCTTTACCCACAACCCTCTCTGTTGGTCAGGCCTTTCATTTGTCTCATGTGTATGAAGTGGAAAGTGTGTGTGTGTTTGAGTGTGTGTGGATGAAAGGAGCAATGAGTGATTCACACTGTTATTGTGTCATCCTCGTGTCTTTATATCAGTGTGGAAGCCAGAGTTAATGAACATCAGAGACTGGATCTGAAATCCATCTCACCGTGTTTTTAATGAACCCTGAGAGGGTCAGGATCTGCATATTGATCAGGACAAGCGATCCCTCACACACACACACACACACTACACAGATTCCAGCCAGTACAGGTTAGAGATTTAGACTATAAATTTGGTCGTAATCATGCTTTTTATTTTATTTTAGTTTTCATCAGCTATAAAGCTTTGCCTGTATGAAGTTTGCAGCTGTGTTGTGAATGGTTGTCTGAGTGCAGTTGAGTATTTAGCTATTTTTCAGTTCATTTGAGCCATTGGAGGATGCTGGGTCACTGTTAGCACCACATCCCCTCTATTCAAACAGTGGCACATTATCTGAAAGTCATGCCTAATGTTATGTCTAAATACAAAGTCCACAGCTTGAGTCCTACACAGTCTTTGTATTTAAAAACAAAGTAAGTCATTTTTGTGTTGGTGAGACATTGTAATGTAAGATCTATTTAATGATGTGTGATCTCTTTGTACCAGCATTATAGATATTTTGGTCAGGTTGTTGACCCTTTAATAGGTTTCTCAACATTTCACAACAAACTTCCAATTATAGAAAAACAACATAGCTTGAAATTCCTTTACAACACAGCACTGTATAAAATGTCAACAATTCAAATCAAATCCCTCCCAACAGCATTCATAATTTGATTTATTTGGTGCAAATATTTGCACAATGAAAGCACTTTATTTTATTGCACCTGTTATTGTTTTCCAAAATCTGCAGTAAAAATGTTTTTATGAAAAAAAACCCAAAAAAAAACCTGTGCAGCAATTCAGCCCACTGTGTCCACAACAACACCACAAATTACTGCCCTCTGCCATGACAGATTTTAATCCCAGAGAAATAAAAGAACATCAGATTACGACACAAAGGCAGAGCCATCGGTAAACAGGGATTAGGAGATTTGGACTTTAATCTGATTAATATGGAGGCAGTTGGAATATTAGAGATGTTACTCAACAATTGTATTCCAGATGAGAGGATAATAACACATTACTACGTCATTTATTGTACCCTGTTAGAGGTTTCAGAGCTAAACATGCCACCATATGTTTACCTGACCTCAAGGCTGCCTCAGAGAAAAAAACATTGCCACTATAATGAATTAGGAGCTCGTTATGCAAGCAGGGAAAAATACATTTGGAAATGTACAGGAAGTCTGTAGAGTGTTTTTAGATTTCCAGGAATTATCAAATTAATTTCTATGTGCTCTTAATAAAAAGTTAAAATATATAATTCATTTTCTTTAGATTAATCATCAGTCAGATTTGTTTTAAGTTACAGTACTCTATCTCTAACCACAGTCACAATGGAATAGCTAATATATAATAATGATGATAATAATACTAAATAAGGATGGTGGTTTTTTGAACACCACACCAATATCCAACAAAAACATGAGAGATATCGATGTGACAGTACAACAGCAAAACAAACAAAAATGGAAGGGCCTGTAGCTTTAAAGGTGTTTACAGGTGACGATACAATGATCATAACAATATCCATTTAAAGAGAGAAAGTTTAGAACTGAGTGTGCGCTTAATTCCACTATATTTCCTTTTAAAGTGTTGCATAACTTCCTTTAGAGCATGATTAGATCCAGATCACTAACATCATCATCTTAGTATAACGTCACAAAAGTTGTAAACGTATATCTGGCTTCAATTAAGTGGCTATTCTTTCAAGAGATCTCAAATATGGCAATCGGAGGATCTGATTGGATCAGTTGTCCAAAAATAGTGTTTTGAAAATGAAGTGCCAAATATTAAAGACAGTTCCATAACATATGAACAAAGGAGGTGAAAAATGATCTTCACTCCCGGACACAAACTATCTTAGAAAATCTAATAGATTGAACCTCTAAAACTACATCAGATTGTGCCTCATACAAATTACAAGTTGTAAGTACTCACATGCCATTGCTCTTCTCTTATCCCTAACCCCAAGTCCGTTACATGCTGATTTTGAAATATCTAATAATGGATTCTGCTCAAGATATAGACGATATATCACTGAGGAATCTGATACAAACAAAACAGCCAAAAATATGCTTGTATAAATGCCATTTATAAAATAAATTAAAAAAAATAAACAATTTTTTTTTAGTTTAAACAGAGCAACATATCTGAAGAAATCATCTATTAATAGTGACTTTTTTACACTATTGCCTCTGTATCTGAAACACTTAAAAAGTTAATAGGTGTTTACTTAACCTAACCAGAACTGATGCCTTTAGTTGTGCACTTGCATTAGCAGGTGTTGTGTGTGCACAACACAAAGACAACATTATGCATTGCTATCAGTGCCCTGACAAAAGTGAATTACCACCCAGCAGTTGATTTGATGCCTCAGCCAGTGCAGCACATATATCTTTATACACAGTATGACACAGCATGGATGAATCCATTGCCAGAGTTTTGCCTGTTACTGATATGAAGGGGACATTTCAATTCAACACGCTTATGTATATTTTGACTTTCATGTTTATCATCCTTAGCATACATCACATCCGCGTTATGAATAGGCACCCTGCTGGCCCTTGATATGGTAAATTGGACATTTTATGGTTTATGAAAAGGGGTGGGTTTTTTTTATCTTCCACTTTTATTCATGAGCCCGATTCTCGCTGTAAATGCCTTTAAGACAGATCCAGCTTTATTAGACTCATGAATAAAAACGATGTCCCCTATTATGACTACTGGCTGTGGTTGGTGGCCACTGGAGAAAGCTTGAGCCTCCTGGTTTTCTCTTTCCATGAGACTTTTAAGTGCTTTGGTGTTGCCCAGTCCAACCCACCAACATAACATTTCACAGACCCTTGTGTGTACATGACATTTCACTAGCTTGTAACAATGTCAGAAACCACTATCTAGCAGTCCCCACATCAAGAGGAATACGATGACTTTTGATTTTGAAGGTCTTGCTTCACCTACATGTTGTCATCCCTGTGGTGCTTGTAAAATGTTCTCTGCCTTTGAACAGATTTTTGTGATGTGGCCTGTTTTCCTCTGAATGCTGTGTTCTGTTTTCCACACGCATATGGCTCTGTCTCACCCCTGGGGAATATCCTCTTCTGGGCTAATGTGAATATTAGTATGGGTTAAATGCTCCAGTCATTTGTGCATTAATGCATATTGCATAATTAATGTTTTTTTTTTGTTTGGTTTTTTTTTGTGAAGTCTTGCTTTCTAACAGCAGGAGAGAATGAAAGACATTTTTGTGATAAAACTTAAAATATCAGTGTTAACTCCTGGAGGAAGATGATGCCAACAGCAGTCACTGACAGGATTTTTATGCCAGAGCTGTTTTGCTGTTGCCTGATTATTTCCATTCTTGATTATGGGCTGTTCTGAGAAGATTCAAGGCATTCAAGAGTGTGATGGGATTAAAACGGACACTGTAATGACCCTGTTGTCGGAATGGTTCATCATACAGACACAAAGCTGAGATCGGAGACTGGCGAAAATCAGAATCGCTGTTGTAAACTGAGAACATTATGCTCATTGTTCACTGTTATGAGGAAAGAGAGAGAAAGGCCTTACGCTTTTTCTCAAAATTATTTGGAGAACATTTGTCCTATAATCTATTTCCAATGGATAGTTCTTATTTATTTATTGTGCCATCTGAAGTCGGTTCAAATCTTTGAAATTAAATTGGATAAATCCCGAATTGCTCTAATCTATTGACTGAAACTTTTCATGCTTCCACATTTGAACTAAAAAAGGATGATTACAAAAAACATAATAGCTTGTGATTCTTTTGCCCCTAGAAAATATTATATTAGGCATCCAAAATGAATCCTTTAGACATCAACCGCCCACTTACACAGTTTTAAAAAAAGACTCCTCACAGTCTAGCATTAAGTGACTATTTGTTGCAACAGGGCTGTGAATCTGCACATTCATCTCCCATATCATTAATCAGTCTTACAGGAGATAGTCAGAGGTTTAAAATACACCAAAATTGTATAAATTCACGAAGAAATATTTCATTGTACGTTTCCTTTAAAATCTGCCGCCTCTGTCCATGGTGCTGAAGTCCCAGGAACCCACACACTCATTGACTTTTTTTTATCTGACAAAGTGTTAAGAATGGTTAACTTACACCTCAGTAAAAATGCTGTTATTATATAAATTGATAATATAAATATCACTTAGATTGTGTCTTTAAGATGCTTTCGTGCCGTAACTGGAAACACAACGTTCCCATTGTTTGGCCTAAGTGTTTGAAGTGCTCACATCTGATCGAAAATATCCACGTCCTCTCTAAAATCCTGCAGATTGAGTTCCGTGCAGCTGGTTTCAGTGTTGCTGTAATTCAGGACATTTCAGCAGTAGATCTCAGACTTGTGCTGGGTTTGGTGTGGACAGCAGAATGAGGGGGACAAAGGGCGAGGCGGTGGGAGTGCAGCTGATGGCTGCGTTGTGATTAAAGACGCCAAATTACGGCAGTGAGCAGTGTCATAATTACATTGCTTAATCACATTCTGGAGCTCTAATTGCCTTAACGACGTGTTTGATTATGTGAAGCCAGGTATTACAGTCGACTGTTTTCATACACACTTGTTTTCGAATTAACATATTATTACACACCGTCATGGAAATTATTTTACTAATCACAATAAAGGTCGCCTGAGTTCCCCACCTCCCCCGCCCCTCTTCTCGCTGCCTTAAGGCAATGTTCACCTTCCCCTGGCCTTCGCTCCCAATACGTGACTTACTGTTCAAGAATCCTTTCTTGAAAGTTTTCGGTTTTAATGGAGTAAAAATGATTGACCAATTCTTCCTTGACACCTGATGAGAGTCCGACAAATGCGGTCTATAAACAACCCCAGGAACGACGAAGGTCTTATTATATTACAATCACTGGTCTTAGTAATATCATTAATATTTAGCCTGTTAACCCACGATCAAATGTCAAATCCAGATTTTTTTTTTTTTTTAGTTATTTCACACATCAATAAAAGTTAGTCAGTTTCCTCTGATTCCAAGTCCACTACACTTCACATCAGATGAATAATCAAAAGTGTTTCTGTTGTTCAAAATATTTTAATAAAGCTTTTCAACACTGAAATACATACAAATGGCCCTCTTTGCTCATATAACAACTAAGGTATCTACAATAATCCACAGCTTGACCTGACAACGCATTAATCTGAAGACCTCGATTATGTTGTGAGAGAAGGAAAAGCGCAAACAGCAACTGAAGAAACACTACAATGTGCAATGCAGGCAGAAAATATCCCATATAAATATCCAAATTAATAAATTACAAAAGACACATCGAAAGACCTGATGAACCTTGATGCAGGTTGTCTAAATTTTTCTGAAATTTTATTATATCACAGTGCCCCCTCCCCAAAGAAATGTGCGTGCGCAACTTTTAACAAGTGTCTGAATTAACACATAAATGTTGGACTGATTAAACCACTTAACTTGTCATCTGTTTCATTTCACTTTGCCTTGTTCATGACATTCCACGTGCTCAATAGAAACGTTAAAATGAAATCAGGCCTTGGGCCAGTAAGCAAAAAAAAAAAAAAGTCTAAAATGTCTCTGAGGTGAATGAAAGAAAACAAAATCGCAAATGAATGAGGAAGCAGCAGAAAGTGAGGTTGGACTAACTCTCCAGGAAGGTGTCCATCTATTCAAGTGAAAAGGTCGCAAGTTGTCAGGTCACCAAAATTTCCAAAAGGGTCTTTAACAGAGCAAGTGATCAGCAACTCACTCAGGACTTGCAGCCACTCTTACAGGCCTACTGGACTTGTTTGGTCTTCACTGTCATTCATACCAGCACTTTAAGGATGATTTATATACACAATCAAGTATTGTTTGAACAAAAAAGCGTTTTGAATGCATTTAGTAGGCTAAATATTATAAAAGTATTCATCGGCATTACTTCTTTGTCTCTAGCCTACTGACTTCAACAACAGTGGCCTCGCAGGGTTTCCTCTCCAAAAGTGTTGTGAAAAGTGTTTTCTGCTCCCTCGTGTGCTTCTCTGAGTCTTTGTCAGGCGCGGTTAAGGCTTGTCAGTGCACTGTTTGCAGAGGCTGGAGGTGGCGTTGTTGAATAGGGCACATTTATCGGGGCAGGAGGACGCAGCCACCCCGGTGGAGAAGGGATATCCAGGCGGCTGCTCGTATGCGCCTAAGCCGGGAGCTGCGAGGGCAGTGGTGGCCGGTATCGAGGCAGCAGAGATGGCCTGGCCCTGGTTGAGATATGCCACTAGCCTCCTCATCTCCTCCAGCGCTTGTGCCTGCATGAGGATGTAGTTTTTGGCGAGCAGCAAAGTGGCAATTTTGGAGAGTTTCCGCACTGACGGGCTGTGCGCGTAGGGGATGACCGCCCTGAGCTCATCCAGCGCGTCATTCAGATCGTGCATCCGTCGTCTTTCTCTGGCATTGATGTTTAGCCTCAGTAATTTCTGCTCTTTGGTTTTCTTACCTCCTTCTGCTTTCCCCGCGGCCACCGTCCGCCCGTCGGTCAGAAGGACCATGTCACACCTGCCGTCACTGTCATCGTCTGGGCTTTGCTCTCCGCCGCTGCTCTCCGCCGCCGAGGTCCTGTTGGCACTCTCGCCGTACTTGACGCACAAAGATCCGGTCGGCAGACCCAGTGGCCCCCCTCTACCTCCTGCCAGTCCCCCCGGCTGAATCGGGTCTGGGTCGGCCTGGTCAAAGCAGCTGATCGGTGACTGGCGGTCTCTGGCTGGTAGTTCAATGCCGGCCGACGACCTGAAAGGATCCATTTTTTTAGTGGACACGGCGCTCAGAGTTTTGTGAAAAATGTCCGCTGCGCCGCCGTTCAAGTTCATCCTCCTGTCCATAGCCTGGTGGGTTCCGCGTTGTTGCAAGCTACGGTCCCTTCTGGAAACTCTTGACGCGTCTCTCAGAGTTTCTTCCTCTGTTTGTCCTTTACTGTAGTTGTGTGTCAGCGGGGAAGTTGCGGGCTCGCTGGACTTGTCGGCTGAGGTGTGGAGACGAGGAGGAGACTCGTGTAATAAGTGCTGCTCCCTCCTGCCTCTCTCTCTCTCTGTCTGTCTGTGATTCACCTTCACCGAATCTCCACGATGATCCTCGTTACGCACAAGACGCCTGAGTCTTTTTACATCATTATCTCGAGGCGGGTTATTAAAAAGGATTCGCCTATTGGGACAGAGACACCCTCTCCCCCTCTCCCCCTCTCACCCGCTACCCAATCAGGTTAACGTTTTAATTAATGGCATTTAAACGATGACAAACAATACCGCGTGCACTCAATCTCCCCCTGTCTGTCTGTCTGTGTGTGTGTGTGTGTGTGTGTGTGTGTGTGTGTGTGTGATTGAGTCTCATTTTCTAATGTTGTTATGAGAAATCCCTCTGATCTTAAAATGACCAGCTTCACCGATTTGCTTGTGTGACATTTACTTGTGTCAAAGTAACATTTGCCTTTAGTCAGTCTCTTATTTGATATTGGAAGACAATAATTTCATATCATATCAAGTATTTGTGTAGTAGTTTGTGTCATTTATTGAGTAGTTTTTGTTTGTTTTGTCAGCCCCCGATTTGATTGTGACACCAAACCTTCACATCAGGTCCAATCTGTTACCAAACTTGACAGGACACTTTTACAGACCTGAGTCTGTAAATATTGTGTCTGAAAACCAGATCCAGTGAATAATACTTACTTCAGTTTGCCTGCTTCAAGTCAAATGTCACTCAGGATGAACATGTTTCACAATTGTACTTAACATTTCACTTCCAGTATTAGTTTCTCAACTCTTACCAATATGATGGCTCACACTGCCATCTACTGGGTTGTATAGAGTAGTGCAGCCATCATGGAAAATCAAACATTATCAGACAGCAGCCGGTGCAACTTAGTTTTTTTTAACCCCATTACCAGATGCATGTTGTAGTGCCAATCCAGTCACAGCATCTAAGTCTACCATTCTAAATAATAAGACAACCATAAACAATGTGTTTGGATGTTTCATTCAATAAAAACTTGATAAAGTGTCACTGAATTGCAGGAGTGAGCAGATGCAAAATGTCTGATATTGTTGAACATGTGAAAAAAAATGTTCTCTAGTTGTTGGTGCATCAACATTTTTTACTCTTTGTAAGAGTAAGGCCTCAACCTGAGAACACTGACATCTGGGACTACCTCGGGCTTGAAACATCAAATCTATAACAGAAATTTTAGTTTTAAGCTGTGAACATGAATTTTGGAGGACATCAATATTTGCTTGGCATGGTAAGTCAAATGCAAATGTAAGAGCCAAGATTTTTGGAGCTTGACACATCCTAAGGACAGTGAAAGTCGGGTTGTTTCAGCCTCATCTCTGGAAAAGTCCCCAACAATCTGAAAGTATAATTCCAAAGTGAACCTCTATAAGGGAATTATAAAAGGCCTGGGGTGGATTGGTTCACAAGGGGTGAACAGTTAGCAGGCAGTGGAGCCGTTCACGGGGGGCGTGTGCTAAGGGCTCCACAGTTTTACATCTGAGCTACTCTAGAGGAGTCATAACTATTACTGTACTCTACAGGTATCTCTTAAATTCTCTCCATAGCCCAGGGAACTTCACCTCAGAAACATGAGGCTTTACACAAAAAGCCATTGTGGTAATTACTCTCCCCTAGAAGCCATTTGTGGACACGAACTGCAGTGTATTAGTGACAAACATGTTCCTCCACTTCCTATAAAGTTACCATGGCAAGTTACCATAGCATGTGCTGCCTACATAAAAGGAACCTTTAGCAGTGATTACAATGAACCTGGCCAATTGAATATGGCATGGATTTTTTTCAGCCATTGAGATGCTACCTTGGGAGATACATATTGTGTAGTTGGAATGGAGCATTGTCAAAATGAAATGTCTGCGCTCTCTCTTCCAATGTACCACACATTCATTGTGTCACCAATGAAGGTGACATAGATTGACAAAAGATTTGTGCCATTCTGTAAAACTATTGTATTTTGATAAATTAAGTCTAGACATCTTCAACTAATAAGTTACATAACTTTGTGTCAAGAGTTTTTGACCTGTCTTCAAAAACAGTTGAAAGAACATTTTAGCAACTAACTATTATTGAAAATATATTTAAAAGGTCCAGTCAGTTAGAAAATGAATCAACAAGAAACTCTGTTGACTTATTATTTTTGATTTTGAGTCAGCTCCCTAGACAGACAAGTCTTTTTTTTTCTAAAAATGAAAAAAACTAACAATAATACATATTTAAAATTAAATCACGTATTGATTTCCAACAATGACATAGGTTTCTGAAGACATGGAGGATTTACTGAATCCCGAAGGCCCTAAGGTATAACGGGGTTCTCCAACAATCCCCAATTTTGTTCTTGAAACAAATATTCTGGATGATTCAAGAATACCTGTTGGAGAACACCCACAACAAACATTCCCAAACCAGAACTGACATTTGTGGTTGTATGGTTAATCAAAGGAATACAAAGATATGCAAAACAAGCATGGAGAGACTCAGAAGGCAAAACAACTATAAAGAAAGTGGCTTCTGTTAGCAAATAATTAAGGTCCAAAAACTGAACCATGGACGCTGCAGTTACGTGGTTAGCATAACTACAACGTCCATGGTTCAATTTTTGGTGGGGGAGCCTTTGTTCTGTGTCATACCCCTCACTTTGCCCTCATTTGTGTTTGTCTCTAGACTATCAACTATCACATATTTAAAAAAAAACAAAAAAAAAAAAACACCAAAACCAGACAGACTCAAAGAGATGCAGAATCACAAAAAGAGGAAGCAAATCAAAATGAAGCAAAGCAAGTGTGTTTTCAAGCTTAAGTGTTCAAATATTTCTTACCTTGTTGGGCCTTAATGTTCACATAAAAGACATTTTGTGAAGCTGCACCATGAGCACTCAAGTCCAACACTTTGTTCTACACATTCAAGGTCAATGTTTTACCCCTTTTCAAGCATATTTCAATTAGCGTATGTTCAGTCTCTCTGCTCAGGCTCCATGAGAGGCCATCAGGGGCAGCATACTTGAGGAGTTATGATCTAACGAGTGGCAGAGACAGTCGCTTTATCCTGAGACAGCAAGAGAACACCTTCATGGCCAATCAGGTCCAGCTAATGAGACAAGATGGGCCAGGACAGTGCCACAGCCATTACAGCCACAGTCCGTCAGCACTTTGGTAATAAAGAGACCATGAAGGCAAAACTGTGTGAGAAAAAAGAACAAGCATCAATTTAGGTTGCGATAAAAGAAATTTAGACATAGGAGCATGTCAGGAAGTGTTTTAACCAGTCCAACAATGAATTAAACCTCCAAACACAATATGATTTAGACTCTGTGTGATCTAAAAGGTTGTCAGATCACACAGGCACATAGCCCCGCAAAAAGATCAACATGCAGTCGTGTCAGATCAGACCTGATTTTGCTGCATGGGATTTTGTTGTTTCGATTAATTTCACTACCCTTGAAAGTGTACACTTACACTAACTTCCAAAAAGAATGAAGCACTAATGATGTAGTATTTAAAGTTTAAAAGTATTTCATGCACTAAACGCATTCAAAGTCAATGTTACCGTTTCTCACTTTCTGCCACAAGAGGGCAGTCATTGACTTCTAATGTGGAGTTGATGCAGTCCATGCTCCAGGAGCTGAGGGCAGAGCAGGAGCATGATGAACATACTTTATGGCAGCCTTGTGGATTTCATTCAACTTTGAAGATTTCGGTTATCAGTGGAAGCCAGACTCTCAGGCTGTAGAGTCGTGATATGAAATTACAATTTGGTCATGTGGTGCTCTACATCGAGACCCACCAGTGTACAATATTCATGACATGGCACGCAGGACTGGTCTAGTTATTCTGCAGGCAAACAAGCTTCATCTTTAAAAAGTCAGCTCCAACAGTTAGATGATCAGGAGTTAAAAATACTACACTGTTGTGGTTGTGAATCAATGTTATTTATTTGTCAGTCATTTTAAAAATGTAGCACTTGATCATTGGTATAGCAGATTGATTTTTTTTCTTTACAGCCTGTATATTTACGACTGAACAAGCTGTGTATCTCTTAACTTAATTATTTTCGAGCACAGCTGAACTCTTCACCCTGTTGTTTTAGAGTTCATTGTTTTTTGTTTTTTTTTTCTCGTTGTTTACTTAAAGGATCTAGGGAAATAAAAATTTATGAGAAGGTGAAATCGCCCACCCCCATCAGGCCCCTCTTTCATCCATCCGTCACTCCTCTTGTCATTCTCAGCGATGATGTGCACAGACTCGTGGCATAAATCAGGATCTGACTATTGTCTCCTGTCAACGTGCGCTAAATGGAAGCTGTGTCTTTCTCCGTGTAATACAAAGAAACGTGCAGTGTTGGCTGACAAGATAAACAAATGCAATAAATTCAAAACAAATCGTAGCTTAGCTGCTGATAGGTGGAGTTTCAAAGTCTGACAATTTCTGCTGTGTCAAACTCAACATTTACCTCCATGACAGTGAGTGCGGTGCCCGTCAACGCCACTAGGCGACACACTAAGACAGGGAGATGCTGTTTCTCCCGGCGCAAATACCACAAGATTTTGCAGCTACTGGACTCTATTCATCAGTTTTTTTATTGGGCAACATTTCCAAACCTCTTTATTAATTTAATCGGACATTTGAGTTACGTACCCGTAGAGTTCCTTAGTCCAGCTCCTCATTTACATTCCATACTGGCTCCGTGCTTATGGGGATTAATATGCAGATCAAATAAATCATAATCTATTATACATGTCGTCCACAGGCTTTTTAGGTTATTGCAAGAATGCGAAAATGGATCTGCTTCACTGCGAACACGACCGTTTTAACAAGTCATATTTCTGCGAATAAGAGGGGAAAACTGATCTGCTAGGACAAGATGTTCACTTGGTTCCAGAAGAGATTTGCTCAACTGTCCAATCAAGCGATAATCGTTCAGATGTAATCAGAGCAGTGTTTCTCTTTTATTACTCGGCTCTGTTAGTGTAAAATAAAACTGGATCAAGCTGAGCCGCAGTGGAAAGCAGATACACCACTGTCACCCCGTTTGCAGATTTTCCCACCACTTTGGTTTTTAAGTCTAACTGCTATATTCAATGACTGCTTTACAGCAGACTGCATTTCCCCCCCCTCTATCATCTGACATCCTCGCTTGTATGTGTGTGTGTATATGTATGCATAGTTTATATGTCGAGGAGCCGGGCTACATTCCTGCACTTCAGTCAAATAGTCGAGCTATTTCTGCTCCTGCGCCGTGAAACAAAAGGCTGATCGGTGGTGCGTAAATTTCAGCACCACAGAAGGTGGACAGCGCTCCCGGGCAGCCTGTGTGTGGATGGACAGCTCCCACCGACACACACACACACACACACACACACACACACACACACACACAGGAGCCATCACACGCATGTTCACATAAAAACCAGATCTTAAAAAATCGTTGTGTTATTTATTTTATTTCCTGAAAACGGTACACGAATTACATGTTAGTTTAAAACGACAGAAACAAACCTTGACTGAGAGCGGCAGCAACAGTGTTTTCTCAAAATGTCAACAGTAAAAGGAGGTGATGTGTTTCTTGGGTGTGTAGACATCTGAAGAAAGAGGGATCATCTCTTGGCATTCACCGCGTGCCTTAATTGTAAGACATTAAATCAAGGTCCGCTGTGAACACGGAGAGACACAACCCGCTCGTCTCAGTGTGTGTGTACGTGCGTGTGCACGTGTGTACGGATGTGCGTGTCCGTCCACCAGCTGCATTCACTCTACAGTAGGAAACGGGTATCACCTGCAACCTTTTCCCTGAAAGCTGTAATTCTAAATATAATATTTTTGCAGCCTGTGAGGCCTGTGTTGTGTGACTACAACTGTTTTGGGATGACAGGTTTGGCCAAAAAATGGAAATTTAGGAAAAAATCCCAAGCTTCTAGCAGGGTCCAAAGAGATCAAATCCTCTCCCGGTTGTTGTGCAGGCCTACCTTATATTGTAAAAAAAAAAAAAAAACAACACACAAAAAACATTCAATTGGAGAAAAGGAGGTTAACTTATAGGAATGACTTAAACGCAAAATAATGCCAGCAGGTAGCTTTGCGGGCAAAACGATCAGTGTACGTCCCAGGCCGCTATAAAAAGGACTCCGTTTGATCTGTTTCCGTCGACTGCTTTGTCCAAAACTGCAGAAAGCACAAAAGTCCTCCGTTATCCCATAATGCACCTACAGAAAAAGAAAACACAAAAAATGCGTCATGAACTTCACAGGCTATAGGGCTGAAGATGACACAATCTCATATTCCACATTGACCTGTTCATCCGCGAAACAGAAAAAAAAGTCAATGTCCATGTCCAAAATATTGATTTTCCTAGTCACATAACGCACGCAGTTTTTTTTTTTTTCTCCCAGCACAGACACACAAACACATAGCTACACAAGCCTGCAGCCTCTACTTGCGGGTCACATGTTAAAACTGCCGCAAATTGCAAATGGAGCAGCTGAAGAGCCTCGGTAAACTGCGGGTGTCCTGAACACAGCGATGCTCTGCGTTAGAGCCTATGTGCGTCCACGCGCTCGTTTCTCCGCCAACAGCAAACTGACCGGGACACCGACGCCGGGCGGAGCAGCGCGAGCCCAGCACCGACACCGCCTAAATGGGACTGATCTCTCTCCGTCCGGTCTTTTCCTCTGACTTTGGGATTAATGGTGCTCCAGCCAAACAAATGAGGCATCTGCCTTCAGCACAAGAGGATTGGGATGCGGGGGGGTTAGGGAGGGAGGGTTGGGGTGCTGACGTCACCGGGCAAACAGATGTTCCTCTATATTACCCAGCGTCCTCCTGGATCACTACCCTGTGTCCTTGAAACTAAGAGGGAAATTGACGACTTCCCATTCGGAGTATTAACGTGTATCTCCGAAATGTGTTAATAGTTCTGCAGTTGACTGGTGAACTCGGAGGAAATGCCAACAATGGCCCCGCAAATTGTGAAGCCCTAAATCTGGCATTGGCTGTGAACGGTTATGCAACATTACACTATTTAAAAAAAAAAAAAATTAAATAAATAAATAAATAAAAACGAGAACACCACGCACACTCACACAAATCCAGACTCACACTCATGCACGGGCATGCGCACATGCACCCTCCCCTGCACACACTGAGACACACAGGGATGAAGGAGGGATGCTCGTGTCATCCTGAGCCTGCTGTTCGATGTGAGTGCACAAATACTGTATTTTGCTCAATCTGAGGATCTGCAACTCGTTCAAATCCTTCAGATGGGAGTTTAACTATATGACACTCAATGAACTGGTGGACAGTGTCTGTCTGTCATGATGGGATTATATAACGTGCATACTAAGTGCGATGGGAAAGTGCAGTACATTCTGTGCTAAGAGATGTATTTAGGTTGAATTACTTTCATACTAATTACCTTATTGTAAGGGGACTGACACAGATCCGAGATCAATGTAATTCTAATCCAGTTTAATCTGCAGTGATGCAGACTAGAAGCTATCGATTTGCATATCCACTAATGCAGGCTAAAAACTGCTTCAGTCTCAGTGAAGTCAGTGCTGTGTAATCACAATTAGGAGGCGCATACCTGCCTCCAGTCTGAGCTTGACAGAGCTCCTGAGCTCACCGTGCCCGGGCCAATTCTCCATCTGACAGCCCGTGTTTAACCATTAAAGAGCAAAAATCCACCGCGCGAAAAGCAGGCTAGTGGGAATGAAGAGGCGCAGGCTCGTAGATATGGTAATCGCAATGCATTACTCACTCGCTAGAATCGAGAGGAGAGGGGATGCAGAAACAAAGGGAATCGCCATTTTAGACGGAAACATCCCCATCCCCTGAAAACCGGGCGAGATCTCGTCTCGGCCATCGTTTCATCACGGGCTTGTCAGCACATCACCATATTTCGGGTCCCTCTCTGTTGGCTATCTGTGATCCGACAGGAACACGACCCCTATTGTCCTGAAGCACCGCGCAGCGAACAAACGACCAGGCTCAGAAACGCACCGTCCTCTTTATCCTTCTTAATCATCATGCAAACGTCGACATAAAACGCGGGTTTGCTCCTGTCGCCTCTCTTTTTGCTCGCTCTCCTCCCAAAGTGGTTTATTCCCTAAAGCTCACAATAACAATGGCAAGTGCAACGTGCATCGGGAAGCGACCAGGACCGTTATCCATCCATCTATAGACACAAAATGATCACTATTCTCCTTTAATCTGCTGAAACAGGCCCAAACCTTTCACCAACAGATGAAGTAAAATGCGATTTAAATCTTACTGCTGAAAATCAAAGAGTCGAACATAAAGCAAAAGCCGAGATAAGATACTCACCATGATATGGTCCACGCCATATGGTGGTACACGGTGCTCTGCTAATATTTGTCCGTGCTCTCCTGTTTTTTTGTTTTTGTTTGTTTGTTTTTTTTTGTTTTGTTTTGTTTTTTTGTCTCACTTCATTCTAGCAATGTTACTTCACTGCAGCTCTTTACATCATGGAGGCAGCTTGTATTCCCGGGTCCTTTCGGTGTAGCCGTGGACAAGCAAAGACTCCGTTTGGCGAGAAGCTGATACCACCAATGCGATGAGCGACGCTGTAGCCTCTGCAAAGCATGGCTGCGCTTTCTCGCCTTTTTTTTCAAAAGAGGGCAGGTCGTTCTGTGCATTACAATGAGTAAAACCTCTCTCTCGCGCTCTCTCTCTCGCTCTCTCTCTCTCTTTCACACACACACACACGCGCACACACAAGCATTTATACATGCAAATGCGCGCTCGCTCACACTGACACGCAAATGCATCCTATGCGCGCTCTGGAAAAGCCTAAGTATTTATTAGTATTATTTTTGATTCTTTTTTTATGATTATTGTAGCTGTTACACTGGGTCTCGGTGCGCAGTCCAACACCACAGCCAGTGCAGGTTCCGTAGTTTATATGTGCAGCAATAACTATTGTATAATCTAGTGCAGCTCTACATTAGGATAATATGTGCGGTCGGATCGTCGCCTCGTCGGCCACAATTAATCTTGTTTAATGCCGTTTGTCTTGAAAGGTCCATTAGCGTGTTGCCGTTTCAAGCACCAGGGTGCTAGATTACAACTCAGTTTCTATACAATGTGTTGGTCCTATTGTATGTGAATCCTGCCCAGATAAACGGAGCCGTGCTGTACACCAATAATGAGGAAACGCTATGTTTCTGTTGGGTTTGCACCCCCTCCCCCTCCCCACCATGTTTTTGCTGTAAAGAAATAGGTTAAACATTTTCTTCTCACATTTGTATTTCTGTCCGCACACTTCTCTGACATTTAGGCTCCTTCTGCTTCACCGGTTTTAACATGCAGGAGGACAGAGGCTCTGTAGTTCAGGGAGTCTTGGTTGGCCATTCAACATTGAGGCAGTAATTGATTGAAGTCCCGCACTGCTCGTTTGTATCCCCTTCACTTCCTGCAGTGACTGACTCCCAGGCAAAGATCCAATCTAAACCAGGGCCCCATGGATGATGTCATTTGAGTAACCTCACTAACCCTGTAGTCAAGGCGGAACACGCAGGCCTGCTAATGCCTACTTACCTCCAACCTATTAATATATATCTGATTCCAGCATTAGAAATAGCCTGTAGGTGTTATTCACGGTCTACTTTTTTCCGAGTCCTCTCCTTCTGTCAGCTCATCCTCTGCAGCATCCCAGTGTTTCACTCTCTTACTGTTTTATTGTTTCACTCTGTTGCAGTTGTGGCCTTTGACGGCTGCAAGAACCCAGTCAGTGCAATGATGCAACGTCGGTGTGTGATGCAACGTGGGTGAACATACAACTAACAGCGTTAACGTTTTGTCAACATTGTTATTCTTCATTTAAAGGGGTTAGAGAGAGAGTCTGCCGGGGTTTGCATCAGGCTACATATAGAGGGAAGTTTGAAAGCTGCTTTTTCTCTGGCAGGGAGGGAGAGTGGGGGGGTGACGCTATTGTTCCCCCTGAAACAATGGGAGCTGCGGGGCGACATGCAGCGGTGCGCACATGAATGGCAGGGCTCTGGGATGTGTGTGGGTCAGTGGCCCGGGGTCTCCGTCCCAAAGCCTCTTTCCCAGAGCCTCACAATGAACCTGCACAAGGTCGGGGCTCCTAGGGGTCACAGGCCACCCCCCTTTTGTCCCGCACTTCAAAACACAGAAACATTTATTAATCAAGGGGCAGCCACTGTGCCCCACTGCTGGAAAAAAACAGGGGTAAGCGAGGGGGGCGTGAAAGGGGGAAAGAAGTGGGGGAGAAAGAAAGAAATAACCAGTGGCTGCAGATGCAAATTCCATCATTGGGACAGAGGTGGAAGTTTGTAAAAGTTGCTGTCTATCGGTGGAAGTTGGGGCTGTGAGCAGCAGTCAGCCCGCGGATGGAAACACGGGACTGGTTGGACTTATTATTAAACTGCACCTCGTCCATCTGTTGGGTTTCTCTGTTGGAAATGCGTTCAGCATATCTGGAATGGGATTTCTGTCGCACAGCAGCGCGTTGTTCTCCACACCTGAGGAGTCCAGGGACAAAAAAAGGGGGGCAAAGCGCCTGCACAGCCACGAGCCCATCTGACGAAACTATACAAAATCACGTCGGCGCGTTATCAAACATCAAAACTCTGCGGCTGCGGGATCGAAACGCCCTTGATTTGCGCAGCTTTCTGCACACGGAGTCTCTCTGCGAACAAGCGCAAAGCCAGAACAGAGGCGACATCGAAACGCTGTTCACTTTCCATGTGCATTTATAACCGGAGCTATTCAGGGATTTGGTGACAAGGAAATCCTAAAGCAGGCCTTCAGCAGCTTGGCCACATGAAACAGACCCACTGCAGAATTTACTTCAGAAAAGAATCAACTTCATTTTACACAAACCACCAGCGAAAATGACCAGCACGGATTTCTTTTGAAAGCTACTTGTGGGCATTAAAGATCCATAATAAGCATCGGTGTTTGTCTTTTTCAGAAACAGTGTAACGAGTTGGGAACCAGAATGAAAACGAAAATGCATGTGTCTGTAGGGAAATGTGTCCATGCTGCTGCAGGCTGTGCTCTGCGGCAGTAAACGCTGCAGTTGCATCGCTTTTAGCAACGAGATGCTTTAATAACAGCAGCCTTTCTATCACCCCCCCTTTATTTTTTTGCATCATGTGGCAGGCCTTCCCCCAACCTCACACAACCTAAACGATGTTGCTCTTTGTATTATAATGTTCACCATAAAATGTACCTTTAAGCTGGTTTAATTAATTATTTATTTTTCTTTTTTATCTTATGGAAAAAATTGTAATACATTTGTATGATGTCTACCTATAATTTGTTTTATTTATATTTTTTTAAACAATTTTTATTTGGTCATAATTTGATTCAAATGAAAAATAGCAAGCTTTTTAAAACTGAAGTTTATTTATGATGAGTATTTTATCCACATATGTGTAAATGTGCTCACCATAACCGTGAAGCAGCAATATTACCAGCATTGTTTTTAACAAATTCTAGTGTATTGTATTTAGTTGTTGTTTCTGAAATTTCCTAAACTTATTGTCAGGTGAAAATCTGTCAATACAGTCCTGAATGCTCATGTTGAGAAGTTAGAAAAGGTGGTTTGTTTTGGTTTCCTGGCTGAAATCAAAAGATGCTCTATCTAAGTTACATCAGCAACACGGACAGGTAAACATACCTGCAGTACCATACAAGAAAGAGAGGGTATGTTGAGTATTTCCACAGTTTGAGTAGAAATATTTGGAACATTTAGCAGGATTATTTAGAGAATTTGTCCCATAATTTTGTGCTGTTATTTTATGTCCAAGTATAATTCATATCACATATATTGTATAATAATACAACCCTCTGTATGAATCAATGAGTTATTATTATAAATAATTATTTTCAGTAAAAAAAACATTATATTCAATTGTTATTGTCACAAAGTGAAAATTGCTTTTAGACACAAATCAATTCCAAACCTACATCAGTCTGTAAAACCTAATATATAAAAGACCACTTGTATAACAAAGCATGGCTGTCATGAGAACTATGATATGACAATAACAACTGTCAACAATAGGTTGTTGTTTATGAAAGTGTCTTCTTTTTATGTTTTGTGATTTTTGCTCTTTTCTATAAACACACAAGCATATTTTCTGACATCTCTACAGCTCTAATTATTCAAGGTTTAGGTTTCAGTCACAAAACAACATCTTGTGTAATCTGTATTTCTAAAAAAAAAAAGATTATGTGGGTTATAATGTTATATGTGCCATCAGTCCTGACCTGCAATGAATAGACTCCAGAATTAGTGGATAACCCAGTAGATGTAGATGCTGGTCTCTTTCAGGATATGACCTCATTGCGATTTTTTTCGTTCATATTTTTTTGTCAAACAATTCCTGATGGTAACGTGTGCCTGCTTAGGCCGAGCAGGGACAGTACGCTCCCCAAGCTAACATCAAACACCAAACAGCAGTTGTTATTTCATGGTTGCGTGCAAGCAGAAACAGGTCATCTGCACTGGGTTACAGGCCTGCTGGCTGTGTTTGTAGTGTCCTCCAGTGTGCATCTTCCCTCATGTTACAGACATTTTGTTTTCCGCTCAGTATAAAATCCCTTTTATTTCCATCTCTTTGCCTTAATTGCTGTTAAATTTACACATTTAACGGCATCTGTAATTTCATAGGAGAATGTATCAGAGAGGAGGTGCACTTTTTTAGTAATGGTGTGGAAAAGTGGAATCTCTTGAGATGACGGTTTGTGTAGGCAGTTTGTAATTTCACATAGTTAAGGTACGTTTAGACATTGCGACATTACAGCATTGCATTAAGATATGACAAAAGTTTTCTTGTACAGTGCTTTAAAAGACAACACAATGTTTTATTTTTTGCAAATATAATACAAACTTGACTGCATATCATACAGCAGAAACCTTAACCTAAATACCTGTCCATTAAAAAGAATGTGTGTTGTCTAGAATTATGGAATCATGGATGAATTTTGCGTCTCGCCACAGAAACATTTCTCTCAGGAAACTGCATCCCTTTCTGTAACCACTGAGATTGATACTCTGTACTCTGCACCCTTGTAGTGTTTTGTGTGAGTGAAGCGAGGATGAGTGTGTGGGACCTTCCCCCTCTGACATTAGCAGGGGGTCAAATGTGCATGTAGGGCACCTGGCTCTCCACCTCCCCTCTCTCTGTGATGTTAAATGTCAACCAGCAGCATCCAGAGAAAGCAAGGTGAGCCTCCATTCTAATGCTTATGCCAGGAGATCATCGCGTCTGACTCCCAAAGCCATGTTACTCTCATGTATGGCAATTAACGCTGTAACAGAGGGGAAATTCACAGAATTATTAACCTAAGGTTTTTTTTTTATTTTAGTCGAGTATATAGTACAAGGGTTGGTGTACTGAAAGAAAAACTCCTTTAAAATAGTTTAAAGACGAGCAGGTTGATCTTGATTTGTTAAAGAAAGATGTGTGTTTACAGTCCTGCGTGTCTTTAAATCTAGGGAAGGCTCTCATTCTCCATGTGTGAGCATTAAGTGGTAATTGCATTAAACAAATGAATGAATTTATTCTGGACACAGGTGCTCATGCCCTTACAAATTATTTTGCTCTAATAACTTGTATTCCAGCACCGCTGCCTCACATTGTTTAGTCACAGTTAATTTTGTAAAATAGGTGCAGCAGGATTGATATGATCAAATCGCTGATTTTACAAGGCACCGTAGATTCATGTATAGTTCAGTAACAGCATTGCACACTTATCCAATTGGCTCTGATTTGAGATACAGTTCAGCGTTGCATCACAGTCAAGGTGCACAAGAGGTTAGATGTAAATCTGCACTATCAGTTGGAGAAGCATCCTCACTCAGAAATGGCAGCAGTCAAGACCCTCTGCTGCACTTCAACTGTTCCCTCATAAAAAGCCCATTCAGGCCCAATCAGCAGGTCTGTTCCAGGCTCGTAAGTGGATTTCTCCCATACCTCCAAAGTTTATGAAATGGGGGTCAATGGGTCTGTTATTGTTTTTCTCTGCCTCTTTATCCCCACATATCTCTGTGATGTCAACATTGAAGTGAAGGAGAGAGCTGGGCCCTGGAAAAAACCCAGAGAGGAAATAACTGCTATTATGATCTCTGTGCGTGTCTACTCTCAACAGGGCTGCAATTGTTCCACTGGGCATGGATGCGTACCCATATGAAGAGTGGGAAGAGGTAAATATCACTTATCCCCCCAACAGGTCGAAATGAAGAGAGCTACTGCAAATACAGTTTAATCTAAAATTTATCACTAAGCATAACCCTTACTGTCTCCCAGATGGTGTACAGCTCACTGTGCAATAAGGTCCCTCATGAAATGATTTAATATGTAAACAATATTGTTAAATGTTCTATTTCTACATTTCACAGCAAGGCACTATTGTATTATTAGCTGTTATTATCCTTTACATAAGCAGGGTGTCTACAGCTTTTCACATATTTTTTTCACCCTGATTCTTTCAAAGAAAAAACAGAAACAAATGTCTGTTTTCTAATGTGACTTTAAATAAACACAATTTTTAACAGATATGTTTATGACAGAGACAAAATGGCATTGTTTTCCATTGTGTTACAGCCTGGTGCCATTTATTAAATGAAAGTGGGGATCTGTTATGAGGTGGAATTTTATGCCTCTGCCTGCAATGTGATCATTGCACCAAAGCACAGCCATAAATTTCTTTTGATATAATTGTATTAATGCAGCGAGTAATGGATGAGCATATGTTTCACTCTGATTACTATCCCTCTCTGACTGTGTGTCCTAGTTGCCTTCCCATCGCCTGACTATCGGAATGAGAATATGTGCCTTGAGTTAATGCTGATTGCAGCAGCTGCCAACACTGAATCTCCATGGCAACAATAATGGTTGCCAGGCAACCATGCTCTTTTAGGGACACTGAAAGAAGCCCAAAGGCTTGCTAAAAATATATATGGGTATAGTACTTCTTCAACGCCTTAGCCATATGCATGTTATGCACGGAGCGACAAACAGTTAAATGCTTTAAGTCCCTCTCTGTTATTTTTTCCCATTCAGCTGCAGTGTGTGGTTACCCTAATGCTACCCTACTTTGGCATGAGCGCTCAGCTCTAAATGGCAGACACAAATACTGATATCTTTCATGACATTAATAGACAGAGCCATGACAGAAGAATGAATGCTTCTATAAGGTTATGTAGAGTATTAGGGGCCGTGGAGAGCCTGGTTGAAGAAGATAGTGATGGTTTTTTACACTTGAAAAATGGGGCAACTGTCAGCCATCTTGGCTCCTACATCGAGCCTCCCCTCGCAGCTCGCACAGACCCAGGTGGCATGCGCACACGCTGTGGAACAAAGCATTCCATCAGCGCAAGTGACATCACTGCAGTCAGCTCAGCTGTTTCTGCCTGCGCTATAAATAGTGTGGCAGAAAGAGCGGATTGCCTATGCAGAAAATATTTAACTCCTGACCCCGAGCCTTGAGAGAGAGATTTTTTTCCTTCCATGGAAGTGGTGAACTGGATCTTTTCCAGTGCATCAATCATGAAATATGGGTGTTTGTTCATGCTCACCTTATGGTTGTATGTCTGAGTCCTTGCACAGTGTTTTGTAAAAGTGTGATGTATTATCTTGTGCTCTGTGGTGAATTTATGATCATTGACTAAGCTTTGAAATACACAGATAGGAAGGATGAGAAGGATTCAAGAGAGCTCATTTGTATTAAATATTTCAGAGGTTTTTGATATATAACACAATGAGGTTTGACATATAATTTTTAAGATCATTTGTTTGCCCCAGAATTGATTTTATAGTTCTCGTTATTCAGTATATTTTTCTACATTTCCTCCCTGAAATATACAGTGTGTTCAATGACTTTATTTATGGTGACAATCATGTTTTCTTATAGAAACAGATATTTCAGCCTCTAGTTGTGAAGCATGAAATTGCACAGAGCGCTGACATTTGAATACCTTGCAATGGCTCTTATTAAATAGGTCAGACCTGCACCTGGGCTGATAAAGAAGCATGTATCGCAGACAGGGATCCTCCTGGTGAGGCTAACTAAAGTTAACTGTACTTCATTCATTGTGTCAGACTAATTGGATACTTGTGGCCAGGACAGCAATTTTGCCTTAAATATGATTTGTGAATGTTCTGTATGTTTAGCCTTGTTAGCTGTGAGCTGTTTGAACAGTGTTGTTCACTCATGAAGTGAGGAATGTTGCCAGGTGGCTAATGCAAAAATAAAGCGAAGAGGAAAGCAGCTCAGTCACACACATCCCTGAGAGCAGGAGAACCAATCGCAGTCATCGATAATGCAGCATGTCCGCTGGCTTCCTGCAGTGGCTTCTGAACACACCCTGCTCTCTTCAAATCACACACGCTGACACACAGCAGGCTGTGGCTGGTGAAGTCTTCCTTCACCGTTGCACTTTCTAGCACTGCAGCAGCCTTCGAGTCCAGCCAGACAGGCTGAGGGTCGTGGGGTGGCTGGCCGAGCGCCAGGACGTGTGCAGGGGGCTATGCCATGGTGTTGGCCCTCGCAGGCTGGCAGCATTGAGGAGCGTAAAGGCATTCAGTATCGTGAATGTCCCTTTGTCTCAGAGCAGTGTGCCAGGCTAGCTCTAATGAGGCAGCTCTTTGTGGCAGGCCTCTCAACATCAAGTGGGCTGGTGGACTCATTAACCTGACTACTGCAAATAAAGCAGGCAGGCACAAGAGACGCCTATGATAGCACACTTAAGGCCCCTGCTGAATCCCCCCACTGCCACCATCATCCCTCCACCTCCTCCCTCTCCTCTTTTCCCTCCAGTCTCCCAGGCTTCCCGGGGCTCCTCTGATAGGAGGAAATCAGCCTCTGGCCTATTTCAGGTGTCCCAAATAAGGGATGGGGGTGATTTCCTTATTCTGTCTCCTTCATACCTTGAGCTTTAATCAGTTTTTGCCTCTGTACTGTAACCTGGTTTTCGCTGAAAAATGAATGAACAGGGTGTGCTTGCTCCTGTGGAACAGATGTACTCAGTTGATGCAAGTGGCTGCGTACAAAGTGTTTCAGTAAATGTGTTGCCAGCTCATATATTTATTTACTACACTCTACACTCTTTGTATATCAATGAAGTTTTCTTTGTCGTGGCAGAGACACATATTTCCTATTGCTTGATAAATGCTCTCTCTGAGCTTTGAATAGATTCATCAGATACAGACCTTTGGACTTATGTTGGATGTTTTGCCCTGAAACATTTAAATTGTTTCAGACACTAAAATACAGGTCACTGTACATGTTTTACTCACACCTTCCTCCTAGCAGTCTGTTATTGTTTAGTGAACTAGATCAACATTTAATGGAATTAAAAAGTCATTTGGATTTTTTTTATCAGCAACAACACAATAGAACCACAACTAGGGAAACTACAGTATATGTTGTGTTTTGCTTTATTAAGTTATAAGTGGAAAATAAAACCTGAAAAATAATATATAGTAGAAAATGTGTCAGTCTAGTTTTCTTTTAATTATTAGAGATGCAGCGTTTGAACATTTCCAATTCATTGTTCTTTATGAGTCTTCTTGATCTTTTGATTGATAGGTTGAAGGTGAAATATCACTTCCAAAGTATTTTGGCTGACAAGGTTCTGTTACTTTTTGTATTAGTTGAACTGCTGTCAGTCTGTCAGTTTTAGTTTCATGGTTAATGAGTGAAGTTTTTTTGTACCATCTTGAATCTTTTAAACTTATCAACTTGGGTGATGCACTGATCAGCTTGACTTATTTAGGTCAGTGAAGCCTTTATGACTTGTTCTTCCAACTAATGAAGCAGTTGTAATGTTGAAACGAGGGAACGTAAGCAAGTCTGCTGAAATAGATTTGCTAACTTGTTTTGATGAATATTTTTATAGTGGTGTGGAAGTCGTTTAGCTTGCCAATAAATTATGTATCCAAGTGAAATTGGGTCATGAGCAGCTGTTTGCTGCACACTGACAAGGACAGGTCAGATCCTCATCTCACGTTATGATAGTGCGTTGTTTTATATTTCACCCTATTATTTATCTCTCATCCTTGTTATTAACACTCAGCGTTATTGCTTATGGGTGTGGACCTCCCAGATATTGATTTGATGTTAATGTCATGTACTGTTTGATATATGGCCTTTGAAATTGCTCAAGCATTTGATCAGGTTGCTTGTATGTAGATTAGATTCATTAGATATTCCCCCTGCTATTTTTCATGATGTTTCCCCACATTCATTTTATGGCCTCTCATTGTCCTCCGTGCACAGTAGATGATTTTAATCTGGCAATGCTGTGTACTCTCAACAAGCTCTGTATAAATTCAGGCAGCAGCGCAGAAGGTAGGAAAAGGCTAACGCCACAATAAGCACTAATCGTGCGAGAGCCTCATTTTCTGAAAAGGAATATTCATACCAACATCAAAGGGGTTAGCACTCCTGACACTGACAAATTGCGGATGAGGTTTCATTAATTAAGTAGGCCACTAATGTTTATTTAAATGAAATTTACGGTTGCATTATTGATTTGCCACCACAAAATCATCTGACATGATGCACATGGATTGTGAGCAGTGGCTCTCTGCAGGCGCAGACAGACAGCGAGAGTGTGAAGGTGGGTTAGTGGGGGTCTAGGTATGCTTGAATCCTAAAGATTGCAGTGTAAATACATGGAAGAAGACCTGGAATCTTTATAGCTTACATATCCTAAGAATGAAGGCAGAGCCTATAGAGCGGCTTGTGTTTGCATTTAAACTGCAGACAATTTGGATGTAAGATGTAAGAAAGGAAAGAAATATCTCATACCACTATTTCTGCTTTTATAGGACATGTGGGAAATGAAAGTAGCAATAATTGAGAGAAAGTACACATCCAATTCACTTGACTTCATTGAGGCTAGATAATATTAACAGCAGAGACTCATATCTCATGCCAACGTGTACCACACATTAGCATGGCTTTGCCTTCAATTTCTTTTACTTTGCTTCTCTAACTGGTGACTCAATTTCAGGTTTCCTGTCATTGTTACTGTCATTATCATTTCATAAAGACATATTTAAAAAAGACACTATATATTGTTGGGAGGGCTTCAAACTTGCTGTGTTGAATTTATGGTTTGAATTTGGAAAAGCTTCAATGTAAATTACTCTGAACGTCACCATGAACCTAAAACCATTTCAACCATTTCATACGTTTCCCTTCTATTGTTCCCAAGGGCAGTATCAAGGAGACAAGTCTAACCAGTGTATGTGCATGTGTGCGTGCTTCTACTGTGTGTGTGTGTGTGTGTGTGTGTGTGTGTGTGTGTGTGTGTGTGTGGATTTACACATGTGTACACGATTGTGAGCTGCACGCTTGCCGCTGTTTGTCAACATAGCACATGTAGACGAATTGCTATTGACAAGTATACACAATACACCAAGGGCTACTGAGAAGACTCAATAAAATTGAGGGATAGGCTTGTTGAGATCCAAGGCCTTTCTAATTTCCTGTAATAGACTCCTCTATGCTTTGAAATGTGATTTAGGCTGGAGTAGTGGGTTTTGGTAGTCTGTTAGCCACTTTATCCATCGCTCCTCCCTGTAATGGAGAGCATCAGAATCGCAGGCAGGTTCTTTCCAGGCGGAGTCGCACACCGCAGCATTCGTGCAACAACCACAGCCTCCTCTCTGTGCCACAGTAAAACATTTGACTGAACAAAAATCAATCGTAATTAGATCGGATGAAATGAATCCAGGTGTCAGAGTTCAAGCTGATACTAATAAACCAAGTTGCCTGCTTCCTGGATTTGTACTATGATTTATGTGTGAGTCTAAATAAAACAATGTTGCTGATCTTCATGTGTGTAAACAATCCCTTTATATGTCAGTGCCTAAACTGGGTTATTTTACAGACTGTAAAATGGTACAGTCGCTGTGCAGCCACTGTTCACACACTTTGACATATTTATACAAACGTGTGCTCTTTAGCTGTTCACACTTTGTTTAATCAATGCATTAACATAGAGAAAAATGCACACACACATTCCATACGGTGTACCTTTATTGTACAAATAGATCTAAGGTTTGTGTGTGTGCGCGTGTGTGTGTGTCTGTGAGAGAGAGAGAGAGTTGAGCAGATGAAACTGTTTCTGTTCTTCTCTTCCTCTCAGGCAGCGCTCTGATGGCAGGTCCAACGGGATGACTGTCTGCCATCTGTCCAGGTATCCTGCTCCGCATGCCTTCGCCCCGCAGCTCTGTCGAAGTATCTGAATTTGTGTGCATGCCTCTGTGTGTGTGTGTGTGTGTGTGTGTGTGTGTGTGTGTGTGTGTGTGTTTGTCTGTCTGTTTGTCTGTCTGTTTTTGTCTGATTTATGTTTTTCTGTATCTGTGCTCTATGTTCTCAAAAACATAAGACAGTAACATGAGGTTCTCTCACAAGGTTAGCTTCATTCCCAAACTGATCCATACACTCTTTCTGTGATTATTATTTTATATCTACACATACACACACGTATACTTGTTGAGTACATATTAGAGTGTGTCACAAAGGTTCCCACTAGCATGTGCAAACCCTCTCACTGCTGAGGGATATGCCCGTATGTGTATGTTTGCAGAGAGACCAAGAGGAGTAGAGGTGGAGCTGAAGGCAGAGATAGGACAGTATTGTGTGTGTGTCTGTGTGTGGCAGGTGGTAAATGACATTGCAAGCCAACAGGCTGAGGTCAACCTCACTGGGCATAATCCCAAGCTATATGATCAACTGGGTAGTTGGCAGCTTACTCCTGCTATATTGACACTACTATCCACCCACACCTAGACACACACGCAGACACACACACAGACATATACACACATAGACATATACACAGCTTGCTAAAATATTGATTTTTAAACAGCATAAAATTGTTAAGAAATGTAATGGTTTTATTGCTGGTAGCAGCAGCATTGCATTCCAAGTGTAGCAGCAATTTAAACACTAAAAATTGCCTTGAAAATGGCAATATGTTCTCTCCATTTGATTTGTATGGATATTTAGAAATAAAAGGAAGCCAGGAGATGCAGTATTCATTTTAATTGTGGCATTTAAAATTATCTGCAGCATTTTTATTCTGCAAAAGCAACAGCCTTCCGTGCGTTATCTCTATGTCTCTGTTGGACTTTCTGCTCAATCAATGTTTATTAGCATTTTTGAATCAATAGCTGATCAATAATTACCTTCATATAATACAGTGTGAGACCGAACTGGGGACATTTTCAGTGTTCAAAATAGATCAAGTGCCTCTGCATGGCAGTGCGTCGCGTTGCCCTATCTACATCATCTCAAAGTGAAAGAAAAATCTTCTGACATGCTCTCATTTTTTTTTCTTTTTTTTTTGTGGCAAGTCATGCTTCATCAGAGCGGCGTGCTGTTTGACCCACTTTACTTGAACATTTCATCCTCCGTTGTCTCAAAGAAAACCAAATACCACGGTGCATTTACAGTAGTCAGGAAAAGACGGGAGTGTTTTTCTCTTTAACTTGCTCTTTAAATACTTATCCAATAAATACCACAATTAAAGATTTCCTAATGATTTGTCTGTTTTGTGATGGTGTAATTAAATAAATAAAATAATTAATGTTCCTCACTCTTTGCCTGTAGACATCAGCGTCTATATGTGCTCGCGTTTGATAAAAATATTTGCATTACCTGTGGCAACAGTGCGATGATAAAGGAAGATAAATTTTCAGCAGGTGTCTGTTACCGTTGGTTATCTATCTCCATATCAGAAGTGTGTATGCAGGAGGGAAGGAGGTCAAAAAATGTGACAGCAGCATTTTTGTGATTTTACCCCTGCTGAGATCTGTACGCACCACTGGCAAGTTGGTCACAGGAAAGATCCCAAATTCATCTCTGAGGTTAGGAGGCAGGGATGGATGGAGAGATGCTGAGGAGAGGGGGGAAGGGATAGGGATGGAGAGAGAGAGAGAGAGAAAACGGATGGGGGGGTGGCACAGCAGCTGGCTCCTTTTTTCCTGTCATTATCCCTGGTCGCTGTTTCAGTCAGCCCCATTTGATGAAAGTCAAATAGTACACTAGCCCTGATTATGTGACAACTGGAATTCACCTACTTAGTTAATCCTGCATCGGGGTTTAGATTTCAATTAATTTCTCTCTGGTTGCTCCATCCTCCTAGGGGGTGGTGAGAGTATGGTGGGGGAGGGGAGCCTGCTGTGTGGGTGAGGAGTATACAGTATGATGGAGAGGGTGGGGGGAGGGGAAGCCATACATAGAGAAGGGAGATGGTGAAAATGCCTGCACAGCACATTCAGATATACCACGCAGGGCAGGGAGGTACTACCTGTCTGGTTTTCTTACTTTAACTGTGCAGCCAGGGAGCCATCAGCTGAGCATTTTTATTGCTTTCACTTCCTTTGCAAGGGATTCATGCCGCGCATGTGACTGCAGTGTAGGTCTTTGTGCATTGCGTTCAGCAAGCTGCTGAATATCATATCTACATGCAGACGAGTGTATCCTCTGCTTTTGTTCACACCCCCATGTAACTGAGCACACGCAACACACATTTCAGAGCATGTATTTATGTGTGTGTTGCACACAGAAAAGCTGCATATTAATCAGGTCTCAGAGGCCTTCAGAGAATCAAACCCCCCAGGTTGTGATTTTCCGCCATTAGTCTTACGAGGCTGAGGGGACTGGGACTGTTTAGGCCAGCTGAGCCTGCTGTGCTCAGGGAACAATGCTACTGCATTTTCCCTCTCCTTTCCTCTCTCCCTCCTGTCATCTCCTCCCTTCTCTCTATCTGACATTCCTTGACATTCTGATGAAGGTTTGAGTTAGAGCCTCTTGGCCGTGTCGCCATGGTAAATCTTACGCCATATGGTGTCCGGTCACACTGGGCGTCAGTGGTGGGGGAGGGAAGGCAGTGTGCCTGCCGTGATGCTGCTGCACATCCATTTATGAATTAAACAGGTAAATTCCAAGAATCAGTATGGACTGAATTTCATGTCTTTTTTTTTTATGTGTTTAAGTAAGAAAAAAAATCAAGCTCTTCTACTGTATAAAATGTATCTTATATCAAAAGAGCAACATTAAATGTTGTACAAAGTATTTAATATTCAATGATTTTTCTTATTCAATGAATGTGGTTAGAATAAATAATGTTCTTTTATATGAGATATATTAGTCAGTCTTAAACAATTATATTTGTACAATTTATTCAATAATAAATAACTTGCATGATAATAAGAAAAATCATCCTCACTATCATGACATTTTGCATAGAGCATGTAGGATGTTGTTAGTTTGCCCTTTTAGTTACTGACATAATTCTCAATGCTCCTTAGGAAAAGGCTCTATGTGAATAATTTAAATCAAGTCAAAACACTTAGCTTAAAGTAAAAGATATTTTTTTTTTTAATTCCTTTTCTTAAAAATTAGAGAATAAAAAGCATGTTTTTGTGAGAGTGATTTCAGCAAAAGGCACAGCAAAGTTTTATTTCAGACAATTCAATTCAATCATTCAATTAAAGAGTGACGTTTACTTAATTTGTGGAAAAGAGCCTTTTAAATCATCTTCCAATATTCAGTGTTAACATTCTGCTAATGCATACAACTGCAGCTTTTAGTCATGAATTACAATTTTTAACTGCAATTAAGTCTTTCACACTTTTGCAACATTTGATTTGTGTATCCTCAAATGCAGTGCCTCACAAACACATTTTTGTAATTTAAGTCCTTCCATCCAACAATTAATTTAATCTTTAGGGTGAAGGAAAAAATGTTCTTGTGTGCTGTTGCTTTTATGCCACCACGTTGCCTCGTGCAAAAAATCATCCAAGCAGTTATCAAAGAAGCTCTGTTAATGTGGGAGCTAATGGCAAAGCTAATGAGAAAGCTAATGTGAGTAGGTGGTGGTGCTAGCTAAAGATAATGCCATGTAGAGCTCCTGCAGGGAGTCCTCACTCTCCATCAGGTCTCATTAATGGAGATGGTGCTGTGTTGTGAAACGGGACTGACCCCTAATACACCGCCAGCCTGCTGTAATCTGCTTTCACCAGCACAGCTCAACAGTGTAGCTGGGTAATGTAGCTGACTCCTTACCTTACCTACAGCCAGGCCTGTGCCTCCTCGTCCTCAACCTGTGCGACCCTTATGCAGTTCTGCTCTGCTGTGTCTCCTCCCTACCAAGGTGAAGCCCTCAGAGCGGAGGATGCTGGGACACTAATGGAGCTTGACACGCCAGCTCACTAACAGCATCTCCAGACTAGCAAGGATAACAGTGTGAAGCATAGAAACACCGTAATGACACACAAAGCTGAGGTAGAATAAGGTGATGAACAATACGTCCTACAAAGTGTGACAACTAAAGGCAGGACTTTCCATTTGGTCAAAATGATTTGTTTAAAGAGTAGTTAAACATTTTGGGACACTAGAAAAATGAAAGTTGAAAAAAGTTGAAATCATTCAAACTGATCTATGGGGTTGTTACAATGTTGTTCAAAGATTTAACAATATTGAAATTTAAATGGGAGTACAGAATACCTATTTTGCAACTCTACTGGGACCAGTCATGTGTTTGTAAATATGAAGCTATAATACAGACAGATCTTTGTTAGCTTATCTTAGCATAAAAGGGGAATACCTTTTCTGGTGAAGTCCAAATGTGAAAAAAAGATGATTATTACCAATTATCATGTTTGTTTAATGACTTTATGTTTTTGTGTGTGATATCATCCCAGTGTAAAGTCTGTCATGTAGCACATGACAGGGAGAGAAATGGTAGTGTGCATTTTTCAGAGTAATTTTCATTAGAAGGAATAGGCACCATCTTGTATCTAATCCTTATAATGCATCTATAAATCCAACAGATAACCCCCCAATAAAATCCTAATTTATAATTTTGACACTTTGGCACTTTGGTTTTTGCATGGATTAGACAAACAAAATAAAATATGTTAAGTAATAAGTCTTAAACACGCTGATAGGCAGATGTCATAACCTCTGGGCAGAGCCAGGCGAGAGCTATTTCCCTATGCTACCGGCTATGCTATCTATCGCCAGCTTCATATTTAACAGAGAGACAAGATAGTGGCATCAAACTTCTTCGAACTCTTAACTCTGGCCAACAAAGTGAATAAGAGTAGCTCTCAAAATGTCAAACTACACCTTTAATTTTCATCTTTGAATGTTATAGTAAGGAAGAATCAGAACAGAGTATCAGAATCACAGCGAAAGACGTGTGACAGAGAGGCATGTACATGTACAGAGAGTTTTCCTGGCTCTGTAATGGCTGCCCCCCCCCCCC
>CM076667.1:11203950-11368717 GCA_038496675.1 Rachycentron canadum
ATGTGTATAAGAGACAGCCCCCCATGGTTCTTCCGTGCCCAAACATGCTGTACTGAACTCCTCCTGTAGCAAGCCACCTCCTGCACCACTCCTCCTGCTATTTCAAGGAAAGTGCAACCTTTGCCTTGGGCCTTAATTATGTTCAATTTGCCAAGCTGGGCCTGAAACCATTGGGGGGTGGAAAAGCTCTCTGACCTATTTATCAATGCAGCTTTTTCCTTGCACTAACTGAGACCGAACCAAAATACAGAGAGAGAGTGAGTGAGAGAGACAGACTTTGCTCAGTTTTCACATAAGCGGATGGCAACAACTGCAACAGCGAAAAAGCAGGTGTGACAATGACATGATGCATATTGACGGTTTCATTGGTCAGTCCAATGTTTTAGCTTATTGTGAAATCAACTTTTTCTTTTTTTTTTTCCACCTATGCTCCAGAATTAACCCTCAAATCAAATCTTTTCCTTTGTTGCAGATTCAAAACTTGGTTCAGAAAAAAATGAAACAGTGTTGGTGTTTGTTTCACCTGCAGCCAACAATGCTGTGTTATCTTCCAACCAGACCACTGCTCTTTCAATAGAGACTGAAGAAGCTTCTTCAGACCACATGATTGGAGGTAAACACTGAGGAGGCCATTGACCTTTCATTATAGCTTCTGATAAGGCCAACTATCTCCCCTCTCTACACTGTGCCCTAAATGTCAAGTCACTGTATGTGTTATAATTACTCTGAGTTGGTATTTTCCTCCTCTTTACGTTTCAATGCATGGAGCAAATCCTGCTCGATGAGGTTGGCTGAGGACATGTCATACTACATTAGATGTCTGCAGTTAATTTAGCTATCCATGGGATAATTTTTTTTTTTTTTTTTTTTCGGTAATGTAGCACTTTCCAAAGATGGAAGGCATTCTTAACGCTGAGAATTTACCTCCCCAGAGTCGAGAGCTTGTTAATACATTCTCATTAAGAGGTTTTATGCATGGACAAATAAACAAATGCTAATAAACTCCTAATTATTTTCTCACAGCAAATTCAGGGATTTTGAATATTCATGTTTGGCCAAAAAGTAGCACAATTATTTTTCCTTTGCCTGGATGTTACTGTGTGTACTCATTTTGAGAGAGTCTCTCCCTGAAACTATTTGACAGTAAAAAATGTAATTCAAGAACAAAGAGGTAACTTGATGTCAAGAGTTGGTGCATGTTTAACAAAGAAAATTAAGTTTGAATGATTGTTGAAAGACTATTTTGATTACACCACTCACAAAAGAAAAGTTTCTAAAGTGATGTGATTTTCTGCAAATTCATGTTTAATTGGTTTATTAATGTTTTTTCTCCCTGCAAGCTATTTCAGTCAAGGTTTTTGCCAGCTGTAGTGTCGATTTTATTTTGTTGTGAAAGGTAATGTCAGAGTCTTGCAGTATTTCCCTATAAAAGGAGGAACACCCTCCAAACATGGACTCAATACAATGCACCATATTTCAGCTCTATTGTGATTTTCTTTTTTTTTTTTCCCTGTGAAAACATTGTGCATCACTAATGCAATTTGACTTGCCGGTGCAATTGTGTGGAAGAAGGTAGGCCCATTTCGCTGAGTGTCAAGGAAGGCTTTTAAACTGTCACCTCGCTCTCTCCTTCCTTCATACAGAAACCTTTTAGAGGTCCTCCTCACCGGTTTGGACAATGGAGTGTGAACATTGTTACCCTATTCTGATTTTTGCTACTGAGTTATTCGGTAGTCTAATGTCTGATTGGCTGTCAGAGACTGTGTCTGTTTTTGGGGATGCATATGTATGTTTATGCATGTGACATAGTGGGCTTTGACATTGTAAACATAAGGGGTTTGACGCATACAGACATACCATACCAGGACTCCAAGTCTAGATTGCAAGTCGACAAACTGCAATGATTCAAGATGGCACCTGTCTCACTGATGTCTTTACCGCTGCTGCTCTGAGGCTTCTGCAGCTTAGTGACAGCTCGAGTCCTCGCTGACATGAAAACCCAATGAGAACCAGAGGCAGAATCTGAGATTAGGAATGTTGTTGTAAGCATTAAGAGGCATGCATCTCCCCGTTAAGGACAGGGCTCTATATTAGTCGTTAGATTAAAAACTGTGGGGTGCTAAAGACGTTAGTCACTCATTCCGTGCAGTGATTTGCTGCATGCCTTTAACAAGTGCAGCCATCACTTGCACATGGCAGGAAATGAAGTGAGGAGAAAATGAAATTATGATTTGCGATGACAAAACTGAGACGTGTGTGTGCTACCACAAAAACAGCAACAACTCATGAATAATGCAAGACTGCCAGGGGCTATAGATTAAGTGTGAATATTCATTAATTTGCCTGCCCTTTGGGAGGTGATGCAAATTCATACAAAGGCATGCTGGCAACTGGGTTATCCACCGCTCATATGAGTAAATAAGGGTAACTATGGATGGCACCGGTTATTTCTCCATAAATACTCGAGCTGCCTGCAGAATGAAGGACAGCAGCAGCTTAGTTAAGAAGTTTCAACAGGGTTTTCCTGAAGTAGTGACCCCCCTTGCTCTTAAGTGCTAAGTCACCAGAGCAGGGAAAGCCCATTAGCGTAAAGAAGGTGGGGGAAGGCAAGAGTTTGAGTGCTTAGGCTGATTGGATATAGCAGCACTAGGTTGCTCAGGTCAGGACTAATCAGCTTCAGAAGAGAAGGAAGGTCCCTAACGAGTAAAAGAGAAAGATGGAGATATGCGACTGCTGTCCAGTGCAAACAGGCATCAAGTCACACGCACAAACAACACTACAGCCCCAGGCAGGCACAGTGCAGTTACTGAGTCAGCATGGAGATGGATGATCCACCGCTGAGAATAAAAACAAAGCAGCTAACACTCGATCGTTCTCTTTAGTCAGACCAGTTTATGCTCAGGCAGGGGTAGCACTTTGAGTTTAACCCCCCCCCCCCAAATAAATAAGAAAAGAGGAGAAGATATCTGGAGATGTGCAGGATTTCAGTCTATACCAGACAGTTTCGCTGAAAACACAACGTCAGACAGGGACAAGGAACCGTTGAAATTGCCCTTTCTAGTTTTTGCATGGAATGACAACCTGCTGACTCTCATCACTCTATGGCACATGGTTGCCCATCGCTGCCTTACTTGACAGTATTTTGGACACAACGCACCTACACCAGTGCTCGACTGTGGCTTCCTGTCCACACTCATTGTCTCCCTTTCTGCAATTCTATAAAAAAAAAACAAAACAAAAAAAAAACTGCAGGATAAATTGATTTTGTTTCGGGGATTATTTGCACATTTATCTGTGCTATATGGAGGACCTTGCCATGTGTGCTGCTCCGACAGCACAGGTCTGGCAGGAGGAAGAGCAGGGATTGGATGGAGATAAACCACTCATTAACCTCAAATTGATCATGAGTTGCACACTTGTGAGGACATTTTATCATTAATATTTCAACTTAATTATTTGTGCGTGTGTCGACGCCAAGGTCCTAATTTACACGTCACTGTGTGATGTATGAATTATTGTAATGACCAATATTTGAGCAGTTATTTCTTCCTCCTGCCACCATTTTTCTTCTCCCCTCCTCTCTTTGTCTCCCACCTCGCTCTCCTGACATTTCTCTGTGAGCAGAAATAATTCAGCCTCATGATAAACTCATGTAGTGGAGGCTTAAATCTCAAAGATTGTCACTTATAAATCAAACTCTGCCGGCTTTGGGAATTCTGCTACATACCGATGTATCCTTCTCAACTGCTTGCGCAAAGTTTCTGATTTCTACTTTGTTTCGTTCACTCAAAAGCATTTTTCTTATTGAAAGAAGAAAAAAAAAAAAAACGCTTTTGAGAATTCCTGTCAGAAGAGATTGAATTTCTCATGAGTGGCAGAAAGATCGGCAAAACATTTTCATGAAGTTTTGTGTTCATTTTGCCTGAGCTATTTCATGTTGTCCCTGCTTTTATTCTGTATGACATGCAGTAGGAATCAGCATAGTGATTTGCTATCTCATAGAGGTGGAGTGTCTGCTCTGCTTTGTTTTCCTCCCTCCCTGATGTCCCCATCACTTGTGCTCTGTCAAATAGTGACGACAGAGAGAAACTTTCATTTCCACTAACCCATTGCCTTCAGCGTGCCGACAGTTCAGAGCATCCACACACCACAAATCATTCTGTACACTTGTACTATAACATCAAACATCTGAGAAACATCCAAAGACAGACAGCAGGAGAGCTCTGAATCATTCAGACCAACATGCCAACACCTTTAACAAGACATCTCATTTCAGGCACCAACTCTGTTGCCACAGCTTTACTTTAATAGACTTCTCTGGCTGAGGTTTGAGGTTCAGAGCAGAGAGCCAGATTGAGAGGTTTGGGGATTGGAGGTGAGTGCAAACGTGTGCATCAGCATGTCTTAATCCCAGAGAGCCATAATCTGGGATTAGTGATCCTCTCCTCACTGGATCCAGATTAGAGCATCCGCTCATGCAGCAGGCTCTGCACCAATGCCGAGCACCACCTCCCCAACCCCTGTGGGAGGAGCTTGGAGAGGCTGTGGTGCTCCCTGATTGGAGGACGCTTCGGATAAACTATGTGGTGACAGGGGTTGCCAGGGCGATCACGCTGGCTTTGCAGTGATTGGTTGTGTCAGAGCTCAGGATGGCTGGCTGTCCTCAGACGCGCGTTAGATCACTCACAGGAGAGCTACTTGTATTAACGGATACACACACACACACACTGTTGAAAATAAATGCATGTAAACTAAAGGACTGAAAGCTTGTCACTCCACAAACCAACATTTTAACAACAACACACTCATTAGACCAGTGAGACATTGATTTATGGATCTGAAAGTGAGCAGTGCAAGCAGTATTTCATTAGCGCGTGTGTGTCTGTAGGTTGGTAGGTGGATCTTGTGCTGTCAGATATCAGCAATATACACATACACAACAGCAGCCCACATAGGTCAATCTCATCACCCTGCTCACTGGCACATGGTGGAACCATAATCCTAAGGGTCAGAGGTCAGATTCATGCTGCTTGCCTGGCTGAAAGGGCAGATGGGACACACACATGCACGCACACAACACACACACAGGTCAGCCTCATGCTGCTGGGTTGGTATGAAGGGCAGATGGGTACATTGTGTCATTATGGCGGCCGGGCTACAGCTTGTGGGGGCAGCCATATTGTCATTGAGACGACACTCACTGGGTCAGGTGTACAGAGGCAGACGCTGAATGCAGTGTATTGTATAGAGGCCTTCATTTGGAGGGTGTATTCATTTGTGCTGGTTGTATCCATGACCTTTCTCCCAATGTCTCAGATAAAATCCTATGCCAGACATCTGAATGCCATTTAAATTACTTGCAATTTTCTGTATTTTACTGATTTTGTAGGTCATTGTGAATCTTACTTTTTTTCCCTTGAAAAGCCATTAAAGCAAAAAGTGATTTAGACTATGTGCAGGAAGCCTGTAAGGCAGAAACTCAGCTGACTTGTTCTTTCTGCCCACTTCCATGTTCTCATTTGGAGCTAATCCACTTGAGGGTTCTTATGAGACGGAGAAATCTGTGAGCAGGAAAAGACTGTGAAAATGGCAAAGTGATATTATATTGATTCAGTAAAGTAACATAAGTAAAGTCGGAAAACCTTTTTGTTTTTTAGAGCAGCTATTTGGGTCACAGTGCACAATCAATTGCACACACACACACACACACACAACGCACATGTCAGCAGTCTCTGCAATCACTAACTTTTTGTTGTTCCTTCTGGGTGGATGAGCATTTTCTTCTTAGTTTCTCAGAAACAAACATCGATATCTTTTTGAAAACATCATTTACATGCTTCATTTTGCTCACGTTTCAACCTCTTTATTGCGGCAGAGACAGTTTGGGAGGTTTATGTTTTGTAAGCTGCTTCCATTGCATTTCCACTGCAAATGTGGTATTAAAATACTGCAATTTTAAAGAATTTAATACATGTATAATCTGCTTTTGCTGGATTAGGCTCTCACATTAGAACAAATCAGGAAGACACAAAGGGCAGGGACTGAGGGTCTAAATATACTCCCTTTATCCGTCACTGCATCAGCCCCATTTTAGGGGGATGCGCTTCTGGTGATGAGCGGTGGTACTTTGTTTTTACTAGAGAGGCATTAGAGTGTCTCTAAAATAGGCAGCGCTGTCAGTTCACTCCATTTCTATAAAATCTCCTTGTGCCCTGATATAGTAAAAGGCCTTATTGAGATAATAGATATTTAAAATAGATGTATCAAGGCTTGTTTGGCAGAAGATGAAATTGAAGTCTAACACACAGGGCATAGTGAACATGCCTTTCATCTTGTCTTGTGTATCTTTGATTATATATGCCAGAGGGACATTGTGTAGTGCAAATTTTGATCTGCAGGGAAGCTGCAGGTAGAAGCCAATAGTCTAATGCTCCTGTGTGCACACTTTGTGTGTGCATGTGAGTGAGAACACAAAATAGAAATGGGTGTTATATTCTATGAGAGAGGTGGGTAGAGGGTGACAGCCCTCTGTTAGGTCTGTCAGACCTGAGACTCTGCAGGCTGTCAGTCCCAGGATAGCAAAGAGAAAATGGAATACACTTTATCCCTGGTCTCCTGCAGGTCAACTGTGACAGGGTTGCCCCTCAATTACTGAGTATCAGCACCTCTTCTCTCCTCCCCTCTCCCCTTTTCTCTCCTCTTTTCCTCCCGCTCGCTGCAGTATGTCTGTGTGTGCTCTGCAAGAAGCGTGCAGAGAAGAAAAATAGAGACGAGTGGGGGCAGGGTGGCAAGTACCTACAATGGGCTGCCTGGAGATTCCATAGAGCACAACGAATTTCCAGAGGCGTTTATACCTCGGTTTATTGTTTGAATATATCTCTTCACCTACATCATGGAATTGTTTGCTATCAAGCAGCTTAACGAGACTGTATGTTTTATTGATTGCACCATGAACACTGAGCATCCCTATAGATATTGCAGCTATATTCTCCGTCGACTATCATCCCTTTAAATGAATCGCATATATCTAATGATCCTAAACTTCATGTTTTATGTATCCACCTTAACTAATAAGGTCAACTAGCAGTGAAATGGCTGTCAGGAATCCATGCATTTTAATGCAGCTGCAGAACAATAGACACGCGCCAAACACAATAGGGTAGATGTGGAATCAGTCAATGAGGAGGTAGTGTAACCAGCTGGAACCCTCTACCCCCTGACCCTGAGGTCACCAACCGCTACCCCTCTCTTTCATCCACCTCTCCTGGCCAACTCATGAAAATGCATAGAATAGGAAAGTTGCTTTGTCATACAGATAACCCCGACACGTGGAGGTCTGATAGGGCACCATTATGAAATCACTTCCTTTTATTTCCAGGGGGTGATCGCTCAGACGCCCCCCGACGTGTCATCTTCTGCATGTTTGTGATGGAAAGCAAGGTCTGACCTTAAGCAGATGGACTGGTTTGTGTCTGGAAGTTGAGCAGTATAACTGGACACCGTTGCCTAACCTTGACCTCATATTATACCCAGACTGCACCGCCTTAAGGTCACTTGGGTTTTAATTTCTTTAGAGTAAATAGTAAAAACAAGGGGGTGAATCCCATTAAGCCACCCAGTCTTTCAGCAGCTACACTCCTTTATTCCAGGCTTCTGAAAAGCTGCAGGCCAAACAGAAAGGGACTCTAACTGGCTTCTGTGTCCCAGTCCCTTTCAGAGCAGTGACTCATGCTTTGTGTTTGGAGACTAAAGAGCTCTGTCCTGTTCTTCTGTCCTCTTTAGTGGCATGGCGAACAGACCTCACTGCCTCCAGCTCGCAGCTCGCAGCATGCACACTACCAAGGCTCACAGACAGCAAGAGACCAAACAGTGAAACAATCCAACCTGCCGAGCAACTGATCTACCACCCTTATTCTTCTGCACTTTAATGGCTATGTGACCCATTAGCAAGAGATGGACCTGTCACAGAGTTTAGGCCTTGAAGCTTTTTGAACACCATGGCACGTTGTTAGCCTGGAAATACAGTGAGTTTGTGCACAGTTGAGCCAAAGGCTTGCACCTCCATTTAGACTTCAGTTTCAGGCAGTACCTGACAGGTGCACAAGGCTTTTATTTTATTTTAGTTTATTTTTGTTTCTTGAGCATTGATCAGGTTTGATGCCAAAAGCTCTTGAATGTAAGTTAAACCAATGGTTTCAACAGTCAACTTTGTGTAGACTTTGTTGGCTTTGTGTTTGATTGTACTGGAATCAGTGGATTCAATAGAAATATTGAATTTTCCCAGCACTGGGTTCAAGATCTGTCTTTTCAATCTGCTATCATGTCTATAAAGCTCAGCCTCTGTGTTAGCTGGAGTATTGTCAGACAATTGAGAGAGCATTGGTTTGCACACGCTCCCAGGAAGGAGGCAGAGACAAGGGAGAGCTAGAGATAACCAACCCAAACATCCATGGATATCTCTGTGCCCGACTTCCCTGGTCTTATATTTCCAGGGTTAAAAATCAATAGAACTACTGCTGATGAAATTTGCCGCATGGGTGCGCGTCAGAGTCTGCAAAATAGACCTGGACTGAAGCATTTCTCTTCACCCACCCTTATTCACTTTTGTTCCATTCTGTTTTTAAATGTAAAGGGGATTTCATTTCATTCTCCTTTTGCCATTTTACTTCTCTTTTTTTTTGCTATAAATCCAGCTTTTGGAAGGCCCAGGGGCTGAGTAAATGTGATCGATTTCTAGAGAGTGTGTCATCTAGGCCGCCCTTTTAGGAGTGGTTTTGTAACAGAGGCACAAAGGCGCGTGGAGCAATCATTCAGCCGGCTCTTCCATTGTTCACTTAATTCATGCTGAAGGATCCAGGTCAGGCTAGCAAGCACCCTTCACAGGTTAGAAGTCAGGACTCCTCTCACATAAACTACGGGCAAGAACAAAACCACTTAAGTCCAGAGGCGTGATGTATTATTATCCACTAGAAATACATTTCCACAGCTGTTTCTCTTCTATTTGTAATATGACTGTGAAACTAATGAGAACAGAATGTGTCTGAAATTATATTTGCTCAACAGGGTTTGCAGAACAGGGCGCTGATATGAGATGGGATGAGAACATCAAGTTTGGTTATTAGTTGGACTGTGTTCACTGGAGGAGCAGGTTGGAGATGATTTTGAATCTACACTGGGCTATTTTGTCTAACACGGTTGTCTTTTGTGGGATGAGGATAATACCAACTTGAGTTGTTCTGAATGAACCATAGCAGCATGCCATTACTGTATGTTAGATATGGATATAACTAGTTTATTTAGCTTTTATCTCTTTCACAAAGTATCCTCCAGTCCAGCTAAGTCTGTAACAATGAGCTCCTCCCGTCTTAGCATTTACCAAAGAAGCTATCTTCTCCCCGTCACTGAGGGAAGAATGCACACGGCAGCCGTGCAGCCAGGCTCTCCTGTGAAGGAGAATTAATCTGCTACAAACAACCTTTTATTTTCTCTACACAACTACTTGTCAGCCTCCACTAAAAGCAATTTGTTTTTGGCCCGCTTCTTCAGGCTCATGTAGCAGGACTGAGAGAGCAGTGTGGCATGTTGTTTCAAAAAGGAGAAGAGGGGGGAAAAACAGTGCTTTAATCTGATTAGACCTGGCTAAAATCCCAAACCGGGGCTGAAGTGCAGTGCTTGTGGTTTCTGAACGGCTTACGCTAAGTCTGTACCATGGAAATAATCTACTCTTAAAACCCAGGAAACAAATCAACTATGGTAAGGACATAAGTCGCTGTCATTACGGAGTCATTAGGAGAAACATTTCCATACAGCATGCAGGCCAGTAGTGCCGGCAGAAGGGGGCAGTGTGTGTGTGTGTGCTTCTGTGATCATGTCTTTATATTTAAGTGTATCTGTTCATGTTTTAAACATAGAGTAAAAGCATGAATTTTTGTGTCTTCCTATTTGTGTGTATTTCTACGTTTTACAAAGAACAGAGTTATGTTTTTGCACACACTTTCTGTCTGTGTGTGCGCGTGTGCATCTATCTTCAGTCCATGTCTTTATGCGTGTGTGTATGCGTGTTTCTCTGTGCTGCTGTGGGATTGCAGGACGACTTCTCGGATGCTGAATAATGAATCAAAGCATGGGAGAGGAGCAAAGTCACACTGCAGCAGCTTGTCTCTCTGCTCTGCTTTTACTTTAGCTGAGCTAGATGACTGGAGCCTGAAAGAAGCTCCCTCTAATAGGGCTAGGACCCTACGATCACCTCTACAACCATGCAGCAGTAAACCACAAAACTCTCTTTGATATGTGGGTGCATAGATATAAATGCAAGTCAGACCACTGAGTAAAACTCCAGAGTATCGATGAATATTTATAATAGAAATATTAGCATTTATTGTTGCAGTAGTATTTGTGTATTGGATCACTGAGTAAGACAAGAGGAAGGTCATTTAGGCTGATCAATAGGAAACCCTCATAAACATGCACTCCAACAGATGGGTTTTGCCATCAATAAAATCTAGAAAAGAAAACGACTTGGTGATCGATATTCAATCAATATTGGGAAAACAACTAAATGGAGAAATAAGGCATAGGAAACAGAAGGGGAAATATAAGCTTTCAGTGCCACCTTGGAGCAAAAACACAATGGTAAATCTTCCTAATGACACCATTAAACTGTTTTACCACACTATACCATGTTGTCAGCCACAGTGTTTCATTGTCTCATTAATAGCCTCCCAACACTGCAGATTTCAATATCAGTTTGCTCTCATTATCTCTCTTCTCTGATACCGTTTCATTTTGCGCGGGCTAAATTAAATGTAAAAACCATAATGCAATTTTGCTAGAGGAGAACATGGCGGCTAATTGCATTAGGCTGAACTGTCGGTGGCGTCTGCAGTGACTAGGCCACCATCACTCTCCCACAATTAGCGCTGGCTACTCCCCTCAGCAGCAGGTGTTGTTCTGCCCGTGCCAGCACTCCAGCTGATTACCTAAGCCGAGCGCTGCGAGCTGTTCCCCATCCATCTAGGTTACCACACCACCACAACTCTGTGCGAGATACTGAGAGCCGCAATTGCATTACTGTGGAAGCCACAGTTACAGATGGTGGGCTATATACACCACACTGCCACACTGGAATCGGGGAAAGCTGCCGAGCTGCAGAAAGCGCTGGTATGATGCTGTCGTGTTGCAGACAGAGGAGCCTGTCTAGCTGCAACCTTGGGCCTGAAGGTTGTTGGGTATTGATATGAGAAGCAATGCAAGAATATGAGGAGGAGTGTTAGAGGTTCAGCGTGATAGTAACAGCAATGAACTCATACACACTTAAACACACACACACTCTCAGCATGAGGTTGGCAGCACTCCAACAGACTCTGAGAGCAGTTGGGCTAACCAAATTATAAATTTACAAGGACTAAATTACATAGCCAGTGTACACACATACTGTCACATCATAGACACAGCCACGGGCATACACACTCCCTCCTTCTCTGCCTGTCTCTCCTCTCTCTCACATATACCGACACACACATCTGTGCACACATACACCCACACACACAAGGGACATAGAGACAGCCAACATCAAACAACTGAACTTGAACTTTGGACAGGTGCAGAAGGTTCAGCACATGATATGAATAAAAAAAAAAATCCCAGGAAGCTCAAAATCCACAGCTTTTTGATGCCATTTATTCATTGGTGTTCCTTCCTTTCATTTTCCCGTGTCCAGATTTCCATGTTTCTAAAAGACAACACAACGAAAAACAAATAAATCTGAAATTGAGGTCTTGCGATATGAGAGACACCTCAGAGCCGGAGGAGGAGGTTGTAAATTACCTTGTAAAGTAGTTGTGACTGAACTTGATAGCAACTTGTTGCAGGGAGGTTTTTCTTTGAGTCTTTGTCCATTTCTTCCGTATCTGGAAAACTGGTTTCATGCTTCAAGCAATTAACTCACATCAGTTCCACTATAGATCCATGCAACATAGGTATTCATTTATAGTTCAACATCAGGTTTCACCCACAGATAACGCCACTGCAACACTAGACATGTCTCTAACACGATCAGGTCGTGTCGGCCTTTGATTACTGCTTATGCTGAAACTGTGTGTATTCTTTCATTTGTTTTCTAATGAGGACAAAGGTAGGAAGGTCCATTCAGTGTCATTATTGTTTATGACATGTTTGTGTGCAATCACCAAATGTACATGATTTTATTCACTGTGAGAGAAGCAATCGCAGCAAAAAATAGGTTTGCGATGGAAACGGCTTTGCTAGAACCATGTTCTTGAAAAGAAGTGGGCCCTCCATAACCGCTGTAGTCCAGAGTGCACATTTGTGAGGAGGTGTGCATCAGTCACAGTACAGCAGCTATGTGCATAAACTTCATAGCTTCGCTCTATCCCCTTAACACCCAACTGTAAATTCACCTTAAGGCCTCTGAGGTGTCAGACATTTGTATTGTTAGCTACAGTGGCCAGTATGCTTCTTTCCAACACCAGGGCTTGATGTAACAATTTCTGTTCCCATGTCACGCCACGATTGACCAGCTATGCAGAGAATCTATAGATATATTAAGGAGACTGGCGACTGTGTTCAAAGATGGCACCCCATTCATTCTTGTGAAAGTTGAACCCACTGAAAAAGTCTGTCAGCTTCTTCACACCTCCATGTTGTTGGGCCCATAGAGCAGGTGCAACGGGAGTCTGGTTGAGCGTTCTCACTTCCTGTTGGGTCCCCGCTCACATGAATGGGGTAAAATAATTTAATCATACTGCTCTTCAGGACTTTGAAAAGGTTATTTGAATGAATTGATGAAATTGTGGTAATACAAAGAGTCTTTTTTTGTGTGTGTCTGTGTGTGTGTGGGGGGGGTGTTCATATGAAGTAGTTCTTTTTGAACAGTTAAAATGTAAGATGCATTCATATAAATGTGCATATACTGTAGATGTAAAACTCATTTGAATCTAAATTTCCCAGGATTCCTCTTTAAATTTGAAAGAAACCCTCAATGAAATCCTAATGAAATGCACAATTGTATTTTGGCCTGTGGGTTACATCTGACCCTCATCACTCGCCATCCAGAAAGATGTCAGTGTTTTATTGACTGGCACAGTGGTCCTGCTGTGCCATTGCTCTCAGCCTCCAGGATTAAAGAGACACTGCACTCTAGACATGACTCACTCAATGAATTCCCCCACTCACATGTCCTCACTGCAGCTCCAATCCTCCAGAGACGTTACGTAAGTTAGAGGCAACTTCAGTTACTCAAACTATTAAAGGAGAAAATAAAATGAACAGCATTTTAAAATCGCTGTCAACTTTCTTTGCCCCCCATCATAAAACAATGCTTTGTACTTGTACTTGTTTTTTGAGGATGGAATATTCCCCTAGATCTCAGTCCCTCCAAGCACACAGTTGTCTTACGGCAATAATAGGAAACCACTGATAGTGACAGGTCACATAGTTCAAGTATGGCTCTGACAGGCCTGCTGCCAATTACCTCAAGAACAAGAACAGGGAAGTAAACATACAAACATTACCACATGCACACGTTAACACACTCACACATATGTACACACACTTCTTTCTGTCTGTCTGTCTGTGTGTGTCTACCCCCCCCCTCCCCCCCTCTGTGGTCTTAGGAGTTTGCACAAACAGCAAATTGACTCCCCCAAAGTCCCATTAAGTCTGCAGCCTATTTGTAAACACCACAGACTTTAAGTTGGATGCCCAGAGCCACAAACAATATGAGGCCCTGAACCTGTCATTTCTGAATAGGCCACTCTGACTGCAAGTCAAACGTTAAAGTAGCATATGCATGTGTGGATTGTCATTTGCTAGACAAACAGTAATTTTAACAGTCTACGGAAGTGTTATTTTTTCTGACACTGTTGCTAATGCCAGCGAAATGGTGCATCTGAATTTAAATGAATATCACCTCAAAAGCCCTTGAAGCGTTTATAAATGTATGCTGGAGATATAAATCACTTTATCACTATAGTATGAGGGTATGTATAATTGAATTCCAAATCTAGCTAAATATGTTATTTAAATAAACACCAGCCTTAGTGGTCCCAGTCTGGACTTGCCCTGGTCATTCGTTTTTGTGTATTTTGATGATAATGTTGTGGACAGTGTAGCAGCTCAAGCTCACATCCATGGAGACAATGCACACTTGTCTTTCCCATGGTTAATTGCTGTTCATGTTACTTCAAGTGAGGCATCCCCTCCCCTATATCTGCCCTCAGCCAATTTACATCTTATTACGTCTATCTGTGCTGAGACCTAGTATCTCAAATAGAGAGAAAATTACTCGCCATTTCTGGGGGAAATAGTGACTCGTTCTCGTCACCCCAACATTGATGCGTTCTGTCACTGTGTCAGAGCTGCCTGTGAAGATATTGTATAAATTCTGCCCATGCAGTGTGGGCATTGTTCCATATTCTCACTCCATTATTAAAACCCTAATGTCATTATTAACATAACTGTACAAATAAATGGCTGGTTTGCCAAATACCAGAGTGGTGCAGGCTGAATTTAGCTTGTGCATTAAATAACCTTAACACATGTATAGAGGTAGGTTCTTGTAAATGTTTACCTTTAAATCATAACATTGAAATCATAAATTGTTTCATTTGTGCGTGTATGTTTGAGTAAAAGATTATGTGATGTGCAGATTGAGTGCAAGTTATTTTTTCTTTTTCGTTGTATAAAAAGTATGTAAATTAAAACAGGCTTGTGAATAATGTCAAACAATTATCTCTGTGCTACGTTTGCTAAATCATTTTAATTACATTTTAATTCAAGGCACTTGAAAGAGACATGGTCACATTTTGTACAGCATGTATCAATGAATATATACACACACTAATGTTTCCATGTAAGTGAACATTCTCCTCTTTGATGATTATTCATTAAACGGGAATCTTGTAAAACATTTTAAAGATTTCATGTTTCAAACAAAGCCAAGATCCTCACTGATGGATTCTGGTCCATCTCTTGATTCGTTAGCTGCAGGGAGGCTCGGTGTTTAGCTCATGCTTTTGTGATGAAGTGCTCTATGACTAAACTTGACTGAGAGAGGAAAAGCCCTCTGATAGGACAATTATTTTTGTTGTAAGCAGCATGCACGTGGGAGGACAGCCTCACTCCCTAGGTTTCAACTCACCAGCAGTGAGTGACAAAGCCTATCTATTAAAGCAGCCAGAATTTCACCAGTGTTCACAATCGATCCTCTGCCCTGCACAGCCTATGAAATAATGCATCTTAATAGGGAGGGAGGATGCCTTTGATGAATGACAAAAAACAATGTCTGAGTTACATTCCAAAGTTGTAGGTTGTTTCTATTTTATTCTCATTTTAAGTAGCTTCCTGTTTTAATTCATTTACCCTCAAACTCCTGCATATGTGACACTGTCAGTGACCTCCCTGTCTGTTTTAATGCTGACATTATTGCAGATGAGAGTCATAAAAACGAGCTGGGGTGCTGAGGACGCTGTAACTGTTTCTGACAACATGAGCAGTTCATAAACATAAAAGCATAATAAACATAAGAACATAACGGGGCAGTGCAGATAGTAACATGGAGCAGAGAAAAGCATAAACCAATAATTTAGAAAATGTGAAGGTTTTAATGGCATCAGGTGTCAGTAATTGTGATTGTTAATCATGATTATTGATTTATGTACATTTATCCACTCTCCACTCATAAACATTTATTTGTTTGAATGGAGTATCTGTGTTTTTATTCATCTACTCTTATCCTACAAGCTTCCTGTTATAACTTTCTGTAAAAATATCGTCTGTGAAAAAATGTTGTAGCTTTATTGACTAAATGCAGCCATTAAACTGCACATATTTGCTCTGTCTCTCTCTCTCAACCACATGTTCACACACACAGTGGTGGTGAGATGGGATTCTCTGATTCAGCAAATCAAAGGCCTCTCCTCCTGTCCATATTATCGATGCTGCTGGAGGGCCGTAGAGGATGCCGGGGCACAAGGCAGGGTGGGGGTGGGAAGAGCTGGCGGATCTGTGGGGGGCAGGGCAGGCAGGGCTGGAGCTGCAGATTATTCTGGAAATTGCCAGCTGCGGTGTCTGCAATCAGGATCAAACCGGTTCCGGGTGGGGGAGGAGGAAGTCACTGTCGATTTTTGTCAAGCCAGTCTGTGCCTGTGTGTCTCCCGGCTGAGTGGGATGACATTCGCGAGGGCGACGGTGGAAATGTCCCAGCACCTCATACTCTCCTTAATAATTCATCCGCCTGCCTGGGCTCTCTGCAGGTCTGTGGCTGTGACCGTGCTGCCCGCCTTTTAATGGAGCCAGTGATTACCAACACTGACATCTTAACATTTAAATAATACACAGACACCAGGCCGGAGCAAAATCAATAGCACATAGAGAGAGCGTAATGAAGAGCACAGCACATCCAGCAGCCATCTTGCCTGCTACAGGATATACAGAGCATGTAGATACAAAAACACATTCAGCACTCCTGGCTCTGCACATTACCTCCCCCACCCTATTGCCAATACTATAGGGTCTTCTTTTTTTTCTCCCTCTTCCTCATCCTCTCCTTCCCGTTTCGCCTATCCTCTCTCTTTTACACTCCTCTCCTTGTTTCTTCCTCTCCCTCTATCTCTGCTTCCCTCTGAGGATTGCAGGGCTCCTGAGGCGAGCAGCAGAGCCCTGGGACAGACCCTGATTAAAACTGCCTGTTAATGACAAAGGCCCCAACGCTGCAACTCACACTCTAATCCTAATCTGTATGCATCCGCCGCAGCACATATTTCCTCCCTTGCTCAGTCCTCTGACACCAGACAAACGGAAACACAGGGGCAGCCATTTTGGAACAGCTGCATGGAGCTTCGTGTAATGGAGGAGCTCTGCTCAGGACACCAACAGGGACAAAACCACTGCATCAGATCCTCTTGTTCTCCTCTGTGCCCATGTTACACTCTACTCAACCCTCCACATGTATAGTGCTAAATTTGTTGAGACAGAAGAAAGACAAAATGAAGCACAACACCACAAGGTGCACGATGTGACCCTGCAGATTTCAGCTAAAATTGTCAGTTGTTGTAGCTCGATGTTGAATTAGACATAAGCTGCCAATTCATTTGCGCTGATTTTAAATAACCCACAGGGAAAGCTTGAGAGCACGGGAGATGCAGCCCGTTCACCTGAAAGCGAGACTAATGGGCGAACAATACACGAGGAAGGTGTGCAGTTTATTTTAGCTGCAAGCGGGGGGAGGTGGAGGGGGTAAGGGGGGATCTGCATGTCTCCAGTGATGCGGGGGTGATTTCTTTCGGCAGGCCTGCAAGTGCCCCGAGGCAAGAGGGATAAGGGCCATAGAGGAGAGGGGAAGAGAAAGAATCTGCCCTGGAGAGCCTTTGCAACATGAGTGCACTGAAGCCATTAAAAATATAACAAGAGATGAGTGTAACAGTGTATATTTAGCTACGGAGAGAGAGCGTGCTACGCTGTGTTGTGTGCTATACTGGTTGTTGGTATCGTTTGGTCACTGCAGGAGCTCAAGTCAAAGCGGAAAAATGGTAAAAGATGAAAAACTGCAAAGAAGCAAACTAAGGTGTTTATCAGTTGCTGCTGCGGTGTAAAAGAAACACACCACATCTGTGTAGCAACCACTTTCAGCACGATAAGAAACAATGGAGTTTTAAAATGAACCAGGGGGATTGGTTCAGTGCTTAGAATTATGGATGCTGGGAAAGGATCTTGGGTGTGGGAAAGAAGAGAGAGGATTATGAATTTCAGCAAATCAGAGAAAAGCATGTGGAGAAATCTCAGCGTCGCTTTATGTTTTTTTTCTCTCTCCATCCCTCCCTCCTTTTCAGTCTTTAATTTTCTCCCCCACTCTCTTTTGTCTTTATCTTGAGCTCCTTTGCTGTCTTTGATATAGTGGGTTTTACATTAGTTTTTCCTTTGACATCTGCCTACATTTTAGCTGTCCACTGTGCCCATCTTTTATTCTCTAAACTGCTTGTACATCTAAACTGCATGAGCAGTTCTTTATGTCTGAGACATTATCATTGTGGTGCTGCAGTATTTATTCAACCCTCTTAATCCCCATTTTAAAAAATCATGAATCTGATCTTGAAAATTAGCAACATCACATTATGAGACCACTCTTGTACAATTGGCCTCAACTGAGTGGCTTTTCAATCTGAACAAATATGTAAACCTCAATTTAACTTTTGTCCTTCAAACACAGTTAACACATCTTAACACAAAGGAATCATTTTGATTATTATTCAATTTTAATGCAGATTTATATACTTTATACAGTTTTGTTGCAAGAGTGAGATGAGACGATTGATTCAACACTCATATCTGTCTGTTATCTTAGCTAACAATTAGCTTAGTTAAGCATTTGGACTGGAAACGCTGGGAAAGTCTTGCTCTGGCAACTTTCTTCTTTTTTCTAATCTGCCTACAGTAACTCTACTGAGCACACAACATTATTTGTTCAATCCACACAAAAACCAAATTGTATGACAAATTCCTGGGTAAGAAGAAGTCTTAATAATAGTTGCCCATATCCCCAGTGAACCAGCAACCTATTGTTTTTATGGTTTTCAGTTTTCATCAACAAATAAGGTAAGTCTCTAGTCTTTATGTTAGCTAACTTTCACTATCAAAGTGATTACATTCAGAAATGTGGATGACTAAATTGAGATGGTATTTACTTCTGCATGATTTTTTAAAATTTATTCCAGCACAATTGCTATTTAATTGGAAAAGAAAGCCGAACCTAGAAGTCCACCACAGTCAGGCATTTTCATTCTCCCCACTGATGAATAGGAGATGGGGCCTGTAATAACAGGGTGCTTTGCAGAGTGTGATTACAGTGCACCGATGGGTCAGTGAGAGCAAGGTTCATGCTTCTTGATATTTCTCGGAGAAATAAATATAACCAAGAGGTGTGTCTGGGCTCCTGTGGATCACAAAGCTGGGGTCACCTCTGTGTAGCCACCTTTAGCTCCACAGAGTCAAGGAAATGATTTAGTGATCTGATAAAGCTCTGGGGTGCAAAAAAGGAAGTGACAATCATAGCGAAATTAAAGGCTAGAACTTCTTTAATCCATGCCGTTGGCAACCTCTGTACGACAAAGTGTTTGGAGAATGGGTTTGGAGCTGAAAAGCGTGGTGCTGTCTCAGGCAAGAGGAGCTGAGGCCTTTCTCTCAATGCTGGCAAAGAGGCTCAATAAGTGAGAAAAGATTTTCTCTGAACCAGCTAGGTGGATATCGCATGTGTGGAGCACCACATGTCCTTTGCTAAAAGGAAGACTTCTTACTCCAAGAGCTACATTATTCTCTCAACTCAAATGAAGCTAATGGCTGTTCTTGCAAATTGTCCCTTCTCATCATTGAAATGACTGGCCTGTTGGCACTGTACCACCACAGATAATGCAGGGGAGTATGCTGCAAACGGGAATCTCCATTTTATAACAAAGCACAAGTGGATTTCATATCCTCCTCTTAACAGCAATAGTGGAAACATCAAATATTGAACTTGATCATTTAATGTTTAAATTGCATGAACTTCTAGATGGAGACAGAAGACAAGTCCTCATCCTACCTCTTCACATGTGTAATTTAAATCAGTGGTCGCCATTCTCTAATTCTCAATCTGCAATCAAGGCTGAGGGGTGTGAAATATTTCCAGCTCAAACCTGTCCATTTGAATATGAATAATACACAAGGTAGAGTGCATTATGATAATAGCCTTCAATTACACAAGATATCTGCATATCTATCTCCTTTACTTCTTGAATGCTGTGAAGAGGTATGTTAGACTTGTGAGGACACTCTGTTCACGAGAGCAGCGTGAATGTTGGATCATCATTTCTCTCCTGCCTCTCATAGTCGCTTGCTTGGTATCAGCATTCACAGCCTGCTTTAGTCAATATCAATTAATTATCATGGGTACTCCAAAATGATAAATGCTTTATATCAATCACTTCACAAATCAATGGCTTCACTGTTACTGTGCTAACATTTCCCTTATCATCCCGCACAATCAATTGAGAAGTCGCAGTGGACAATTTACATTGAAGATATATGATGAAGGGGAATCAATATCATTAGCAGTGAGAGTGAAGGGGAGTGTGATATCTGGGATGAAGAATTCGAAAAAGAAAAAAAAAAACAGAGCCCATAACCTCAACAACTTTCAAATTGTATCACAGTAGATCAAAAACAGTGACTTGCATTGATTATAACACACCAAGCCTCACTTGTCCTCTCTGCAGCTGTAGATCACAGCTACAGTCATTCTTTGACTTTGCTCAGGTGGAACATCTGACAGGATGTTAAGTCAGAGGTTAATCTTTACACACTGGCCATGTTTTCCTGTCATGCAATGGTTGTAACTCATGTCTCATATTGAGTCCCCACAGACCTCTGTCACCAGGACCAACCTTTGACATTTGGTTGAAAGCTTGTCTTTTAGAGTAGCTGTATAAATCTTATGACCTAAATGCCTAAATAAAGGTGTGCTCACGTTCACTCTTTTTTTAAATTATTCATTTATATACAGGTTTTTCTCCAGTGATTCCCAACCTAGAGGTCCGACCATCTACAGTGTGCCATAAGATGAATCTTAGAGGCCACTGAGATAAGAAATAAGGTAGAAAAGAAAAATGAAATTTGCTGCACAAATTTGTATTTATTTTTTATTTTTTCTTCCGTGATCTTAGTGACCTTAGGGATTTGTGAAATATAAGATGTTAACCAGTTTTAAACCATTTGTAAACTTTCAAATACAAATGTCTCTGGTCAGACTGTTAACAACTCATAGACATCTAAAACATAACAAGGGGCTGCATCACCACTGGTTTAATGGTTTAACAATGCATTGTATCACATAAGCTTATCTAAAGTTGTGTGTAGGTTAAAATGCACTCAGTAAGGTATAAGTTCCTCAAAATGATTTAGTTATTTTAGTAGTTGCACACTGCACATTACTCCCATTAGCTGCATAATGTCCTTCAGTTTGTTTTCTTTTCTCAACAATTTGCCACAATGTTATGATTAAGGAGAATTTGACACTATTTTCATGCAAGAAAAAAAAGACACTGATATAAATCAACTATAATCGCATGTGAATGAAATCAGACTCTCAACTCTTTTATCCCTCTATTTAGGGAGAAAGCTCCAGTCTCTGATAAATGTCATAACGCCTGAAGGGCCAAAAGTTTTTCTTTTCGCTTTCAGCGCCAAGAACACCATTGCTCCTACATTTTCTCGACAGAACTTGTTCAGGTCTCTGTGCATATTTTCTTAAATTGGACAGAATAGATTGTTCACTATGGTCTAATTACCATAATTACACATGTTTCAGTGGAAACCCATGAGTCTAGCTTTGATTCATTATGCTTTACCTCCCAGACAGTTTTAATTGTTGTGATGCGCAATAAGAAATGGCTGGTGGCATTTTCAAAACTACCCCTCAATTGGCTTTTAGCAGCTGCCTTGGAGTTTCACTTTGTGTCGGCCAAAGCTTCATTCACGCCCACACACCTGTCAGGGAGGCAGTTAGTTATTATTCCAGTGGCAGAGGAAACGTAAACTTTACTTGATTTAATGTGACTTTGTGATGTAACTTTAATTTCAAAGCTGCCTCTTTCAGTCAATATGTCACTCATCTAACAACAGTTGAATATATAACATGTTTACCTTTCTACAAATTGAAAAAAAAGTGAGGATTTTATGTGCTCCATTATAAATTCTACATACTGTTTATATTGATAGAAGCTTTGAGGTACACAGAAAGGTATCCTATTTATAGCAATGATGCTAGTGTAATGTTGACAATAAAGTCACCAAGCCTTAATATCTGCCAAAATAATTAAAGTATAATAGAATGAACTATGTTTTCAATTACACCAGTTTTTATTGAAATCGCAAAAAGTCATTTGAATGGTCAAATTGAAAATATATCTCACATTCTACATAGTAATTGCTTGTGTTCCTCAACTTTCTGCGAAAGTAATCACACCATGTGACTCCCAGGCGTTTCATTCACAGGATTTTGTGTCCAGCGATTCTTCTGCCTCTTGGTCCACGGAGGCCTTGGGTCGGTTCCACACATCTAAGACAGCAGATCTCAATCAGTCATGGTATCTGGAGTTTGGGCCTGGACACTTCCCTCGCGATTATAGAGCTATTGATCGTTTAATTAGACAATGTGGGTCAAATTTCCCATGATAGATGACACTGTAAAAAAAAAAAAAAAAAAAAAAAAGATTGGAAAACAAAAAGAGTGAGGCAAAATAAAGATGACACGAGAAAGTGGAGGCCATGGTATAATAATGTGTGAATCATGTGAACACTCCTCCGTAAAGGTTGTTAATTTTTTTGCATATGTCCTTAATTGTGGTATTAAATATGCTATAATTAAATCAGGTCAGAATATTGAGATTAAACCGCTCAAAGGGATTATAGCACATTTTTGATTATAATCAAACCATCATTCATACGATGCAACTGAGTAACTACACTTTTGAGAAACTTTTACTGTGCATATTTTTTTTTCTTCCATCCTTGGGTGGCACACAACACAACAAGACCAACAAGACGCCTCTGAAACAAAACAGCCCACAGACTTAATTTAGCACAAATATAAATAACCAGGACACCAAATCAAGACTAAAGAAGACATAAATGAAATCAGAAACCAACAGCCAAAACCACTCTAGGCTGACAAGCAGCAAGCCCAGCAGTCCCCATGCCAGAAGCCTCTGGCCCCCTCCTCATGCTGGCAGCGGAGCCTTCAAAGCCTTCCTACCCAGGCCAGGTACATATTTTTGAGGCATGATCAGGAACAGCCTGGGCGGAGCTACAGGGAGACTGCACAGGAAGAACACAAAGGCAACAGGGACACATAGGGCTCTAACACTGCAACATTTCAGAAGGAGATCACCCATTTTTATTCCACAACATTTATGTGAAAGCAGCTACACTTTACTTTGCTGATTAAAAACTATGATTATCTAAACAATGATGCATTACTGTAGGTGAACAAGCATGCAGGACATAAATTACTTCTAATTAGTTCACCTCCACCAGCCACAACAGTAAAATGCAGCGACATCAAACCGTTAAATAAAAAAGGGGCGAGTCTGCACACGCGCACACACACACACACACACACCATGCAGCAAATAACATGTTACAACTTTCAAAGTCAGTTGCCTCAAGTGAACATTGATATCACAAGTAACTGATCGTAACTGAGTGTAATATTGCTCTGCAACTCATCGAAAGCTTGTTATATAAACCCCTGTGTGTTTTTTGTGTGCTTGATTCACTGTGGGCTGTAACAGACTGTGCTCCACATCCCTCATCTGTTGGGCCACCGGTGAGAAGCTTTCAGGCAAAACAAATTTGCGGTTACTCGTCACAGTGTGTTTACCTGTGCAGCAAAGGTGACTGAGTATGAAGAGAATAGTGAAATCTTAGCCTTGTTATTTATGAGCTCTGTCTCTCCCTGTCTCTCTGTCTCCCTCAGCTGAGCTATTTTCTGCTCTCCCTCTGCAGCACGGCCCTCGCTCAGGCAGGCTCGGGCTCCCAGCTCTAATTCTGCAGCACACGCTGACGTCCTTCATTTGACCTTGCTGCACCATGATGCCCTCTGTCGCCATGCTGCTAGCCTCACTGTGCCCCCTTTGGCTCAACAACACAACATCACAGACACACTAAAACACACGCACACACACACACACACACACACGGATATTTGCCATCCCACTAATCAATAGTGCATCGGGCTTCAGGTCAACACATGGAATTAACTGAGCGTGCCCAATCACGTGGCGGGTGCCCCTGGGAAAAATCATTGGGTTTGCAGTATTATGACTGGTCACACATGTAGGCAGGAGTGTATGTATGCTTATGTGTGCTTATATCTGCCTGTGTGTTTTTAGTAATTAGTAGGGTCCAAAAGCTAAAAGCGATATTTTGATGTTGACCTGTTGGTGGCTGCTCACAGTTGTGTATGTGGGATGTTTGATCATATGTATGGTTCGCTGAGTGTGTTAGCACTATGTAGGCTCCTAAACCTCCTCTATAGAGGTTACACTTTTATCATCGTGTCCTCCGCCTCCACCTCGCTCTGCCCTTCTGTTGAACAGGGGCACTTAACACTCTTGTGTGTTTCTACCTACTTCAACTGCAGAAACAAATACTGACTTTTTCTTACTGTGACTCAAAACATTGAGAAGCTGCTTGTAACAGAGCCCTGTGGTTATTTCTGTCTTTTTAAGAATTAACTCCTGCTCATACCTGTATACTGTCACTGCGTGGCTCTGAACTGGCAATCAAAATGGGCTGAATTATTTTGTAGGTTATCAGTGCATTGATTGATTTTGTACCTCAAGCTGCAACATGTTTTAATGCTTGTTGCTTAGAGTAACTTCACATGCCCATGGATGCAGCTTCTTATGCAGAGCATAAAATGCCTGATATTAATATAAGAATACATGAGTCTACATTTTAACAGCCAATTCTGAACCTGCATCTGTATAAAAGGCTGACCAGTGAGATAGAAAAGAGTGCGTGGCATTCTGCTCTATCTCTACCGCTCCATTCCCCTCATCTGTCCCCAGGGCCAGACTCAGAGCGGCGGGATCAAAAGTAAAATCAGAGCGGAGAGCTGTATCCAATCGTGTCAGTTGGAGAGGTCTCTCCCTCTACTGTAGTCTGGCAACGTCCAGGGCTGAGGGCACTGATCTCTATCAACGAGGATAAATTCAGTCAAGCTTCTAAAATGTGTGGCGGTGGACCTCAAGTGATTTAAATCATTAAAATGAGGCCAGCTGCATCATGCAGTCGGAGCACGCAGTGGGGGCATCCAGCAGCCTGGTACAGAGAGAAGAGTGCCATCATCTGGCCCCTGCTGATACATCCATCCCACTGCAGAGAGCCTGTGTGTGAAGAGATGCAACAGCAGATCTGTAAAGTGTGTCGTGAAGGTATTTGAGTGTAAATGGGAATAAAATAAAAAGTCCAGTCTAACCTTGCTCGGACAGATGGGCCCATCTTAAAGGTGGAATCTGTACCTTTAAGTCAACATACTCAGACGTCCACATGTATAATGGATGTATATAGCACTGAACAACAAAGAACATACCTGTGCCAGTGAAGTGTTTACTTTTTCGTGTCTGTGCATTCAATGTAATCTGTGTAATAACACAGTGCAGATTGAGTGTGGAAGTTGTGTGTTCAAGAGAAAAGGCGTTCTATCCTGGCAGCATCTTAAGGAGGAACCAACAGCTTTTACCAGAGACAGACAATCACACATCATCTGTTCCATTTTGCAAATAATAGCCCAGCGCCTCCTGCAATCATTATATGGGCCTGCGAGATCGAGAGTGTGTGTGACTTGTATAACTGTGAGGTTACAGGCATATGTTTGTATTCATTCTGCTCATTGTAAAAAGGTTGTGAGGTGATGATTTACTTTTCAGTATGTAATTGAAAGAGAAAATCACTACAAGTCACTCATGCTTGCAGTCTCCACGAAAAAAGTGCTTTTGGGGAGTGAAATGAACCGACTTGCATTAGTGCACGAATCAGCTTTCTCAGGCTTGTGTGCCCACAGTTGACACATTTCTGCATCGTACAACTCCAGGATTCAAACTTCAACAGTTTTATGAAATGTAAAACTATTCTGACTTTATCTTTTTATACATACTCACATGTTTTTTTTCTCTAACTCTCACAGACACAGATAAAAGCTCAACATGAGCAAAAACACGGTATGTTCCAGTGCAGAGGAGGCTTTAAAAAAAACTGTTAATCACATCCTTGGCTTTCATGAAATCTCTACAAAACTTGATTGTCCTGCTAACAACGAGAACAAAACAAACACGTGGAATTATCTGTGTCACATACCAGACAGCAAAAACACACAGGAGCATCTCAGTCAAACAGCAATCAACGTCTGTCCCAAGCATAAACACACCTATTATACACGCCAAGCGGTCTCGGTGTAAACAATGCAGAACAATACACTCTGCATTTCTAGCTGCAGTGGCTCCTCTGATTGGCCGGATCGATCGTCGGAGGCATTTGATGTTATAGGAGGAGAGGCGAGGCATATTGATTGGAGGATAATCAGAGTCAAGCCGGCTTGGTCCTCTTCAATAATTCAAAGGAAGGATTTGGGTTGAGATTCCCTCAGATCGGAGGTGTGATGTACATTTCATAGCCTGAGAGTTGGGGAGCTGCACTGGAACAGGGAGGGGAGTATGTATGTGTGTGTGTGTGTGTGAGAGAGAGAGTGTGGGGTGGGGTAGGGGTAGGCCACGTGGGCTCAAAAATGAGACACCTTTTAAACCAATCGCACCATGAGTGACAGTGAACTAGTGCTGTTCTCCATCTGTTAAAACTGTGACAACCATTAATAATTTCCATGTTTTGTCATGTACATGCATGTGCTTGTGTTTGTGTCCTTGTGTTCATGGATTTAATGGACATATTTCCCTCTTTGGAGCCTTTTTGCAACATTCCTGAGGCAGAATGTATAACAAACTGTGTTTACCTCACCCAGAGGACCTTACACTGCAATCCAACCATTGATTTTCCTCTAACACCTTCAGCTCTGTATGTGTGACTAAGCCAGTTTCACCAGCCGTGATATTGCTGTGAAAAACACAACAAGCATAAACATTTTACCTTCTTTCTCTCTGTCTTTACTGTATTTATTAAATTCTGAACCAAAGTGCTGCCTTTGGAAACTGAATGAGATTTTTGTTGAACTTGTCAGAGCATCAGCTCACATTAGATCAGAGAGCATGTCAAGTCAAATAAACTTTGTCTGAGTACTTGGATGTGGAGTTTGGTGATTTAGTTGCTGTGGTGTTTTGATTATATCATGCAGTAACTCTGACCTGTCTACCTTTTTACTTTGTTTTTCTGTCAGAAGTGGATGAATCTGTGTTTCGGTGTCTACCACACACACAGAAAATCACTCTAAACTAGACTAAATTTTTGTGGATTGAAATGTCATCAGTGCATTCTCATGAAAAAAAATGTTACCTGGCTGCTGTTTGGAAATTAATGCATATCTTACAAGACTCCACAAATGAAAACAAGCCTGATCCAGAATGAGAAATATAAAGTCATTCCTATACTTTCAGAAAGTCTACAGCAAAATTCAAAAATCATTAACAAACCATGTTCTTTATATTCATGAATCACCATCATCATTATCATCAATAATGCAAATATTCACACCAAGAAAATAGTTCATCATACATACGTGTGTGTGTGTGTGTGTATGTGTTTTATATAATATTGTAATAACAATAACATGAAATAGAAGTATGTATTCCCATATTCCCATTAGACATTGTGTGAATTAATTTGTATACCAGGAGAGGACTGTGGGAGTTGTGTGAAAAATCCCAGCCAGCAGGCTTTATCTCTCTGCGATATATGGAAAGTAAGTTGGAGGGAGATTGATAGCACCCATGTATAAAGTTGTGAAACACCAGAGTCTTGAAAAGAACTGGCCTGTGAACATTATTATGGTGAAAATATCACAGTTTCAGGCTGCTGCTTGGAAATATCTTTTGAAAACCAATTGTAGAGTGGGAGCTTTGTGTGGTGAAGGCCTGCAGAGGCTTATGTCTCCATATTTTATACCACCATGACCTGCGCTGTGGATCTATGTGGCGCTAGTCATACGTGTCTGGAATCAGACTACAGCCCTGGTTCTGCAGCCTGGCAAAAAGGTCATACAGGGGGCTTCCTCCATAACGTATGGTTTTCTCCCAGGGCTTATCTCCTAATCACTGCAATTACTATGGCCACACTTGTTTGTTTGTTTGGTGGAAAGATGCATTAGTGTGTTTGTATCCCGCTGACCAGTGCAGACGTGTCAGGCAGTCTGGGGAGGGACACTGCAGTTAGGGGGGGGTGCTGACTGCAGATGTGGGATCCAGATAGAGGAGCCGCCACTATCACCATCTGAAACAACATCATCATCATTGTGATCATGTCTCTCTCTCTCGCTTTCTGTGTGTGTTTTTCTTCTTAGCTTGCGCACAATGAAGCACACAAATTGGGGAATTGCTGCATCAGGTCATCTGTCAGTGTCTCCATACTGCACCACACCCTATACACCAAGAGGCTCCTGTAAGTGCATTGAGCTGAGAATATATGATACATTTACATCTAGCCTTGACTTTACAATCACCTTCTTTACTATAAATGGAAGCACGTGTCTTTAAGTGTCGTCACTACATTTTTCTTTTCTCACCTATGACAAACTTCTTCTTTTTTGTTCTCTTCGTGTCTATTTTTTCTTATTATTTTTGTCTCATTCTTACTTATTTGAAGGAGAGGATGTGAGCGTGTAGACAAGTGTCCTCTCCTGTGCTCTTTGTCACCTCCTACCTGGAACCACATCTTCGTACACACTAATTATCCCATTTGATGAGAAACGGGGCTTCTTCACCGCTGCTGCTGCTGTAGCTCCTGAGTCGTCTTCAGCCCTAGCAGGTATATGCTGGGTTCCTTTCCCACTCATTACTGTAGGAGATACCTGGCTAATTATAGCCCAGTGCTGCTGTAATAGACACAGACCTGGATATCAGGGTGACTGGGAGGAGCAGATATTGCTGAAAAAGGAGGATATGGTAGAGAGAGGATTAACAAAAGCATCTTCCTGCTTATCAGACTGTGTAAAAGACATCAGCTCTACACCATATTGCAATCTGATGAAATATTTTTTTATGTATACACACCAAATTTTGATCTGATTTCAGTTATATTCTTGTTTGAGATTTCAGTGTAACATTATTCGACTAGAAATTTTTGACTAGAATATATGTTTTCTAACCAATTTCATGTTTTTCTTATTAGATGTATTTTTCAATATTCTGTTTCAGTATTCACACAACACAATGTGAGATATGTGTGAAGCAAAAGCTTAAAATAACATCCAGAGCACGTTATTTTTTGGATAGACATGGTGGTGCCAATATTAGTGTTAGCATTTCGCTATTCCTGCCTACACAGTGCAAAGCCTCTCTGTTTAATACAGCTTGACCTTGATCAAAAAACTGTAGGTGAGCTTGACGGCATGGTTCAACACACACGCACACACACTCAGATGCACACTATGTACTGTGTGTGCCTATGTGATTGTGTGCGTGTGTACATCCTCTCCGACCAAGCATGTCCTCTTTCCATCATCTCTAGTTTTTTTTCTCCCATCATCGTAATGGTTCTCTGTGCTGCCTCTCTGGGTTTATGCAGCATCATTCACAAACATCACCCAGTCCTCCTCCTCCTCCTCTTCGTCCTCGTCCTTCCCCTCACCCGCTCTCTTGTCCTCTTATTCTTTTGAAGTCCTTGATTCACATACAGTATATTCTGCTGAAGAGCTTCTATATGTCAGCCTACTAGCCAGAGAGACAAAGGCAGGCCTGAGTTAATTACCTATCATTTAGAGCAGATGGCTCCAGATAATATGTAAATGGGTGTGTGTGCATGTGTGTGTTTGTGAAAATGTGTGTGTATTTGTGTGTTTGCTTGTACACATGTGTTTATGTGATTTGTGAATATGGTTGCATATGCAGGATTGTATTTACAATAAAATAAATATAATAAAACATATATTCACACACAAATACAGGGAGGAATAAAGAGAGTTGGTAATTTTAATTCTTATATGGATTATTTTATTCTGTGCAGATAACGTGTTAATGACTGAAGCCATAATTATGGGTTGCAATATCTTTCTGCAATTACTTGCAGCCTCCTTTAGGCTGCCTGTGTATTAATTCAAATGTATGTTTGTTTCTTCATCTTATAATTAAAATACTGTGTTGTATATTTGCTTTTAATTATCTGAGATCCATATTTTGCACCAAGACCTTTCTATATACAATATAACAGATAAAAGATAAAGCACAAATGTGTTTGGGCAAGTGTTCTATATTCTTTCGCTCTGAGCCAACAGAGCAGAGAGTTGAATCTAGGGCATAGTAAGTCAATTGAGACATTAGCTCTTTGGTGTGTTTTTGTTTGACGGCTTCTGAGGAATATCGTCTTAAATTCCAGGACTAGATATTTGAGAAGCTCACTTGATGCAAAATATGAGCAGGTGTGTTCTGCTTCTTAGCATGAAGCAAGAGGCATTGGTAGATCAATGATGAATCTGCAGTGAATCAGATATATGTAACAGCGCGCTTCATGACACAGGAAGGAATGTAACCACAGAGGGAGGACACAAGGGTTGGGGGGAGCTGGGGGGATGGGAGCAGTAAGATCAATAGCAGTGCTCAAAAGACCTGTCCGTTTTTGACTTTGCACTGTAAATTAAGCCTTCTCTGTGCCAACATTTTTCAGCAGTGAGCGTGTGAGTTGCAATGTGTATGTAAGCTATAATGCTTCCTTTTTTTTGTCCATTGTACTGTAGCTGCTGTAACGCGTGTGAAATAATCTGTGTGTTTATTCTACACCAACACACCCAGCAGGAGTCTGTGAATGTAGTTAGCATGTGTGACTGTAAGTTTGCAATGCCACAGATGGAGACCTACTAATTTACTCATTATGGAGATTTAATATGAGAGGATGTTGCTAAAATGATCCCATGTAACTAATACACAGATCTGCCATTCAGTGTGTTTCAGTTTGTCATTCAATTTGAGCTTGATTCATATTCGGATCTCTGCTACATTTCACTTATTTTATTCTGTTATAAATGCCAAAAAATTAAATAAATCCTTTTCTTTATTTGCACAGATTTATTTTTTTATGCTCAGGCATGACACGATCAGTGCAGCTGCAGCAACTGGAGCCAATTCATATAATGGTTAGTCCCCTATTGGCTCCCTGGTGAGAAAAGCTCTTTCACAGCTCTGAGAAGTTAATGCTGCTTCAGGCCTTTTATGGCATGATGGCAAATAGAGCAGTTTGGCTTCATACATGTAAAGAGTCATTTACTTATTCAGCAAGTCTTCAGATTGTGAATAATGCGCCAGTATGTTATTAAATCTACCAATATTTCTAAATAAGATTTTGTAAATATAGTACATGGGGAATTGTTGATATATCTTTACAGCAATAATTCTTATTACGGCTTGTTGTAATACTGGAAATATCTTCATGTTTATGTCTTATATGTTGCAATATTAGATTTTAACAATCCAATATAATTACCTTTATTTGTGAAAATAATAACTACCTTAATTTAAACAAATTCAGAGGCACTGAATGACCACTGTTTCTGTTAAGGAAGGAAATCAGTGTGTGGATGCTAGAAAATGGAACCGACCATCTTTGAGCTTTATGTTATAACAACAAGGCCCTCTACTGGAAAAAATTGTCTCTGCACCAGCACCCATGTGAAAATATAACAGAGAACACCACTTGGGTCCAGGATCCTTAAGGATGTTTTTGTTAGGGTTCTTTTTTCTTTATCTGTGTTTTAGCCTTTAGTTGTGCCACTGGTTCAGAAGAAAACACTGGCAATGTTTTAATTGAACATTCAGGAGACATCCTCACTGTGGTGGTCTATCACTGTGTCATGAATGCAGAGGAAACACTGGAATACACCCAAGACTCTCTTGCAATTAGCTGTATCATGTGCCTTTCAGTCTAAATATATCTGCTCTGAAATAAGATGTCCTATTGTGTTAAATTTATAGCGACCCCATTAAGGCAATAATAGTGCCACAAAATGAGATAAAAGAGGATTCTGATTAACCTTTTGCTCTAACTTTGTGTGTTAGCCACCAAGTTATTAGTTACGTGCTTCTGTATGCTTGTCCGCTTTACATTAACTCATTTTGACACATATTCTCTCTGTCTCTCACACAAACATGCAGTATCTCTCTCACCCCCCTGCAGAGAAAAGTATGTGCACCTTTGATCTGGTCTTGCTCCTGGTCTAAATCTCTGCTGAAGCAGAAAACCATTACACACACTTTGTGTCCAGATACACTTGTCATGCAATGGCGAGCTCAGATCCCAGGGAATCAAAGGTGTGGGTGATGCCTCCAGAACCTGCATTAATATGCATGAGAGCAGGAGCTGCCCTATGATGTAATTGCGGTAGCGGCGAAGGTCAGTGCATTTGCCTAGCCTGTGCACAATATCAAAGCCCAGATGTACACACACCACTCAGGTTTCTTTATGGTAATCTCTGTGTATTTTGAAGACGGCGCGTCACTCTGCTGGTAGGTGCTGGTGTCTAAATAGATGAAAATCTGCTTTGTGTTTTGTAATTGTGTTATCGCTAGACTTTTTATGCTTCCATGGGTCTGACCCTCACATTACAGTGTTGTGCTCTCATGCTCTCTCCTTAGACACACATCACAGTGAGCCTTTCATCCAGTAGTGAAGGTGTTTACAACAACACACCTGCCACCCCCAACCCCATTTTTACACTCCAACTCTGGCCCTGATCTGGCCCTAAGGAGTCTGCTGTGTATTTATTGTAAAGCATCCAAATGTTTAATGAGAATCATGAAAAAATGTAATCTGTTTCTTGACTATAGAGCCCTTGCTACATTATGAAATGTATAATATGCCTTGAGAGTGAAATCGAGCATGTTTGCCTTTGTAGTGAGTGATCCATCCTGTAGTTCCAGTTATTCTCTCTGTATTGTTTCCTGGTTGTTTTGTGTCCTGTGAATCCCTCACTGGTGCAGCTGATTGATAGAACCAGGACAGAGCCTATCCTATCATACAGTTGTGACTGCTATCAGACCCAGTTCTGTCACAACATATGACTTTGCTTTAAAGAAATATATAACAATATGTATTATAATATTAAACATGGAATCAAGCTTGTCCTTGAGGTATTTTGAACGTTTTCTGTCAGTCTTGGTGAGAAAGGATGTTGAATTGTCAGTCAGTCAGTCATATAATCTCAACAGGCCAAATCTTGACTTGATGACCATCATGTAAAACAAGACAAGACACTCAACTCACACAGCTGCAGCTCTGGACTCTATGTAGTAGAGTATGTTTGATGTAAACTTTTGGTACAACTTTTCCTGGCATATAATGTTGTGCCAAACCAATTTTGGATGGTAGTGAGTCGACATCCATGCTAATAGCTCTATGAGGGTATGTATGATGATTACCATGTTCATCGTCATCTTAGTCCAGCATTATAGTTTGCAAATATTTGCTAATTAGCACCAAACACACACTACAGCTGAGGCTTCATTAGGATGCAACATCTGGTGACCACGGATATCTGAACAACATTTCATGACAATCCATCCCTTAGTTTACAGGAATAGTTCAGTCTAGAACAAAGTGTTAGACACTGAGAGACATTACCATTCATTGAGCCTTTAGTGTGGCTAAAAACCCTTAAAGTGCCAGACTGCTTTAAGATAATAAAGTTTCTCCATTGGCATAGATTAGCAGTTCTGTGGGAATCCCCCAGAATTAACTACATAGGGGAACACTTCCTGTACAGTAGAAACGAAGGAGATTTCCGTGATCCTCTGTCAATGCTAATAACCGCAGACAGCTCCCCCAGGGCTGTTTGGCCTTGCAAGCAATGGGAGGGGGTAAGGTTTGAGGAGGTTGGGGGTCGGGAGCGTTTGAGCTGATGCCTCTCAGACTGTCTCAGCTCATTTAACTCTTCAGGGAACGGCCATACCCACTCTCTCGTGGAGAAACAAGGTTCATCACAACCCTGCTGTGTTTGGATATGACTCAAGATGGTGAGAGTGAGGAATGGCTGAGATGCATAAGCGGACAGTGTGGCTGGAAGACAAATATACGGACAGACACGCAAGCAGATATTGTGAGTCTTGCCTGGAGGGGGGGGGGCTCTGGCCTTCCGGGCATGCCCCACTGCTGACATCAGCATAGACAGCTGCAACCCCCACAGAGTATCTTGAACCACTAAGGGTGGGCGTGAGGAAGAAGAGAAGGGAGGGGCAAGAAGAAGATGGAGAGGGAGGGGATAAGGATCGGGCTACAACACTTGTAATCGGATCATTGGCTACAGTGGGTTGAGTCGATGTGATCAATAGAAACTGCACATGCAGCAGAGAGCCTTTAATGGCCCTTCATCTTCCATCAGGCCTGAACAGGAGGGTGGAAGAGGAAGTCACAGGAGCAAAGGGAGCCTGCATCACATTTCCCCGCCAGCCTGTACTTGCACAATGCCATGAACTTATATTCTCCCTCACACACATATACATATACGTGACCCCCAGGACTCCAGGCCGCAGCAGCCACCATGTCATATTTCATTCTTTGGCACCTTTTCATTTCATTTCAAATGCATTACATTTCAGACCTTTCCATTCTGCACTACCCCCTGTGATGCAAAACCTTGGCTTCGACACACCGTCCCAATACAATTCACATTCCAACCTTTGAATTCAATAAGCAGCCCGGCCACATCGAGAGTGTCTCCAGTCATCATCACCACAGTATAAAAGAGGTTGCAGTCCAGTTATGAAGTATAGATGTGGTACCATAGCTCTGGATGCAGTGCTTTCTCATTCCTTCAGTTCATATATTTTACTCATCTGCTCCACAGATTAAAGATTCATATTTATGAGGCATGGTGCTGGGTGTAGACAAGTGTCCTAAAAGGGCAGTGCAGCTGAATAAACATACAGATAGAAATTAGTGAATAAAAATACAGCAGCAGTCCTCTCAGTCTCCTTGTACCTCAATCTGATGTTCTTTCATTACTTTCTCTCTCCCTCCCTTTTGCACCTTCTTCCTTCTCACTGTTCTCGCTTATCCATAAATTAAAGAGTGGATTGACAATAACTTGAAACCTCAGGGTAGAAGCAGGACCGTGTATGACCTACTGTAAAATGAGTAACGATGGCCCAGATATGCTCAGGTGATTTTTGATAAGAGACCTTTGGAAAGTATGGTTTCTTTTGTTTGCCGTCTGTAGTGGTTTAACTGCCAGTCTTTCTCCATTAGCCACATGTACTCACTCTCCAGTGGATTATAATACTTATATACTTTTTTCTTTGTATTTTTCTTGTATGTACATTTTAGATCTCAGGACAGCAGCAAATGTTTTTAAATGCAACTAAACATACAGACACTTCTCTTTACCCATTCACAGCTCCACTTAGATTTTTCTTGCCCAAAGAGATGCATCAATGTTGACTTGATAGTGCTTCTTGTTGCCAGGAGATATTTGAACAGATTAATTACCCTGGGCCTTGAATTATTTTCTGTTGCTGTGAACATTGCCTATATGCATTACATAAACATTTCATTTGTCCAACAAATACAAGGTTGTCAAAAGTGCTAACTAAAACACTGTTTTATTGCACTGTTGTCATAGCTTCATAAATCTAAAATATGAATGTGAACAGTTATATATATGTATCCCTGGTGGCAGAGCCACTGGCAACCATTTTCAGCAGGTCTTGGTTGCTTGCTGATGAGCCTGCCTTTGCACTCCCAACTACCAGAGTAGCCTTATTATTGATGTGGCTATAAACCTACAAAACTACTTCGACCCCATCAGACCTTTACTCTCCAGAAACATTGTTGCTCAGCTCTGCGAGCTCAGCATACCATCTGAGCCCATCCTACCATAGGGCACAATAAGTTTGGTGATGTAAAGGAGGGTAAAAGTGTCACTGAATATTTTGATGAGTGTAAAAATGACATGGATAGCATGCTGTGGCCTTCACGGTCAGCAGATCTAAACTCAAGTTAACACCTATGGGAGATTTTGGATCGTGGTATTGGACAGCACTCTCCACCACCATAGAATCAATGCTAAGGCATATTGAAGCTGCTCTGGCAGTAAATGATGGCCCCTGTATATATATATATATATATAGTGGAGTCCAAAAGTCTGAGACCATTTTAATATGAAAGTGGTCTCAGATTTTTGGACTCCACTGTATATTATTTCAATAATTTAACAGGTGAAGAGCAGTGTTTGTCCAGCGTGCTGTGTGTGCATGTGCCTTGCTCGGAATCACTGTAAATAAGGTTAATGAGATTTATAATAAAAAGAAATCAAACATTTGATTATTGATGGCCAATATCCAATGCAAACTCAAGTATAGTGTGAACCACAGCAGGACACTGAGGTAGCCATCACACACACAACACAGGCATTGGGTCCCAGGCTTTAGGATCTTCAGTGTGTCTTTTTAAGAGATGGCGCCTCCCTGTGGGCATCAGACAATAATCATCTACATAACTCCTCAAGCCATTTTTATTTTGATTTATTTATTTATCTTTAAGTATAGATACAGTCATTGTATAAATATTGGAAATGTGATATTAATTAAATTTAAACGACAAGATCAGCTAAAATATAAATTAATCTATCTGAGAAATATTTTCCCTGTTCAACACCTGTACCAACAGAAACACAAAAAATATCAGATTGCAAAATACTAATTTCTCTTTACTGTATACAGAACAATCAAGTCTTTTCATCTTAGATCTACATCATATCATGTTCAGCAAAATGCTCAGCCTCCACTTTCAGTTCACAGATAATGATATAACCATGGCAACAGAGACACTTTGGAAAAGGGCAGGAAGAAAACTTAGTCATTACTGTCAGTCAAAACCTTTTTTTTTTTCAAATGAAAACTAAAACTCTGTTGATTATCTTACCTGACTTGCTGAGTAACACCCTGAAACACAGCTGACAGATCTGTTACATTTATTTTTACGGCTGCCTCACATCTCTATATCCTTTTTGCACATTTCACAGGCAACATCAAAACATTGCTAATGAGAAAAGCAAAAATTTAGAATCAGAATCAGTTCAGGTTTCTCTGATCAACCACAGTCAGTTAACATAGTCATCAATAGGGCTAATGTTCTGTGAGGACTTACTGAGTGACACACCATGGCCCAGAGTGTGAAAACCTTCAAAACATCGAGGAAGTGCCAACCCTGAGTCTTGCCCTAACCTTGCCTTGAGCCATGTGTTGATGAGTCTTCAGTGTGACTGAAACTTCAAAGGCATTTCAGCTCACTAAGCAGAAGATGCTCATTCTCTCTCATCTTCACTCGGCTGAATCCCTCTCCAGAAGACATTTTGATGGCTTGAAAAAAAGAAAAGTTTGCTTGGAAATTTCTTGGAACGGCTCTGACCACTGTGGATCATGGTAAATTAAACACTAGTTACACTAAAGTTAGTAACACGTTAGTTTTACCCCCAGATGATGAAAAAAAAAAAAAAACATGTCAAACCATCAACACTTAATGACAGGAGTGGGCTTGCAGTGCATATATGTTTCCTATTTAAGTTTAATGACTTAAAAGCTAGAGCAGCGAGAGCTTTTCATGAAACAGCAAAAAGACTTGAGAGTAAATGTTATCGTACTGTGCTTTTCATCCTTTCAATGAAAAAGGTAAAATCAACTTCACATCAGAGGTCTCTAATTAAATCAGTGTTTTGCATATTTGAGAATTTGTACATCTCAGCACCATCACACACAACTAGTAATTGTGAGGGCATTGTGAGCCGAATAAATGGTGAGTTCCCTGCTTAGTTTGTCTGTTGTGTTCACAGACAAATGGAGGCAGGAAGAGTGTGGTCTTTTCAAAGGCCGCCTGCGAAAACCTGATGGATGCACAAATTAACACACAGAGGAGAGAAGTTGCAATCCGAAGCCTGCAATGTTATAATTACAGCTCTTTCCTCCTCCTTGACAAACATAAAGGGGGATTTTTGTCACTCCCCGCTTACATCCTCTTTCTCCCTCTCTTCTCCACCTCTCACTGCACAGCTTGGTGAGCTGGCATTAATTGCTCCAAAAGCGGTGGAAGCACAACAAGTGCTTCTCATCCTGGTATAATTGTTTCTGTAGGAGTTGGAGGGCTTGAGAAGAAAGGGGGCTTTGTAGTAAGTCTTAGGAGCTGAGATTGTTTGAGAGAACATGATGTGGTGGCGCACTCTGGTGGACAGACAGTGTTATTTATTATATTGTAAAATAAAAGTCTACAGAGATTCGAAAAGTAAAATGAAAAGCAAATTTACACTTAAAAATTGTATATGATTAACATTATTATAAATGCATAAAATCACTTATTACATGTAAAGGTGTCATTGTGCAGCACTAAATGTACTAAGTGATGTCAGTCATTTATTTTTCTGTGTGTGAAGAATGTATAATAAAACATGTAACATGCACACAGCACCTTATGTCTACAAGCTGAATGTATATAATAGCATGAGGGAATTATGGAAACTGGATTCTATTTCTGAACATGTGAACCCACAGTTTTGTTTATTAATTCAATAATGTCAACAGTAATGTGTTTTGTCATTGATTGGTCTTTCATATGTCACATTCCAGCATCTGTCTCATACTGTAAAGAAATGGATCTGCTCTAAGCATCTGAGTGATGAAGTGAAACCGTCTCATGAGTTTTAGCAATTAATACAGTTTCAGTTGCATTTCCTTCCTGAACACAGCTTTCCGGCCAAAAACTCAAAAATACCCCATCGTCTTGTGATGTTAACAACTCATACTTAAAGTAATTTCTCTTTCCAAATGCATTTAGACAACTGGGTACATTCCACATATTCTATCATGACACATTATTTTAAGATTATTTGGAAAATCCCATGTAAAAAATATCTTCCAGTAATTGTATGTTCTCAAAGGGAGAAGAGAATTAAATTAAGACTTATAGATAAAAAATATAAAACCTTCATCAATAAATCACTAGTTAATCCTGTCATCGACAGAGCAGTGCTCAGGTCTCTACGCTCACTTCAAGGGTTTATCATGGCCAGGAAAGGTCCTGCATGCAATGCATGGAAGAAGATCGTTGTTATGTAAAAGTACCAATAGAACAGTGTAAAAAATACCCCTTTACAAGCAAAAGCCCTGAATTCAGTCCTATGAAATAAATATGGTGGAGTAAAAAGGACAATATTTGCCTCTGAAATGTAGTGGACTAGAAGTCTAAAGTCAAAATATTTAAGTACAAGTATTGCAAAATTGTACAGAGTACAGTACAGACTGTTCTTTCCACCACTACCTTTATGCTCACATCTTTGCTCTTACAACTTTTACAAGTGAGAATGTACATTTCAGTACACCCTACAAGTCTATTTTGATGTTAACTCACCTACTTTAGACCAGCATTGCTGCCTCCCACATACTGGACATGTTGATGTGGTGTCATCCTCTGCTCTATTTATTGTACACCTTTGGTATTTTAACTTTATGGTCAAACCCACCCTCCTGGCACCAACACACTTCACACCCACCTTCAGCAATTTATTGAAATGAAAAGCTCCCAGTACTGTATATACACTAGTTTCTAAATTGAAAATTGGGCCAATCTCCTTCTGCTCTAGTAGATGTTTCTATGTTTTTTTAATCGCTGAGTGTGAATGGTACTGTTGTATTAAGCATTGAGGAAATGCATACATAGAAAAGGTAAAACAGAGTAAAAACACACAACATTTGCGCTAAACATGGGTAATTTTTATTTAGCTAGTGAGTTACCTAGAGGAGAAAACTATCACATCCTTGCAGTTGATATCTTGCTGTTTTGGGGGAATCCTGGTCAGGCCGAGCAGGACGGGTGACGTAAGGGTTCTCCCAAAAGTGCTAAGAGTTGTTGAGGACAGACAGTCTGATTGAGCCTGAGGTACAGTAGAGTACATCAACATCAGAGCAAAGACAGTCACCCACAGGGCCCAAGGAGGCCACCACTAGATCTATGAGAGCAGCAGGTTTCTCCTCAGACAAATGCACTTCAGAATGACAGAATCACAAGAGAAAAAAAACAAACAAAACAAAAAAAAACAAAACAATGTGCACTGGCTGGCACTTGCCCACCTGCTGCATAATTGTAATCTTTTGGTACACAGAAACAGATGCAGAAAGGAAGGGAACAGGTAGGGGGAGGATACATCCTATGATTGGCATGATTGTGGCTGTTTCCCAATTATTTCATCCCACCTGTCAATCATCCACAGCCTCTGTCTGAGAAGCATCAGGCGGCTGAATACAGATTCAAGTACAAGATTCATTTATACATATCATCTTTAATTCTCTTAAGGAGCTAACGAAGCTCAGCAATATCCCAAAATTTGAGGCATTAAAAAAATTACAAATAAACCCGGTGAAATCTCCTGACTACTCTGATTAGTCAGTTAGTTGCTCACAAACAAAATCAAAGAAGAACACAGAGTTAGAGAGTTAAGGGTATTGGTAGAGGCTGTTTAGAAGGACTGAAAGTGCTTTAAAGACAGTTCTCAAAGTGGGTTCTTTTTCTCGTGACACAGGAACACAGGGTTTGATGCATCAGTCAACAGATACAGATGAGTCCATCTATTGTCATGTTCAAGTGTTCAGATACATTGTCATCTCCACTGGAAAGCTTGTGAGAGCCTTTCCTCCTTTCCTCCTGGTTAGGCAAATTTTTATTTAAGGTCCTACATCATTAGTGTTGCAGTTCTAGCAGAGAGCTTGCTTGAAGGTTACTGTTTATTTCTATTGCGCTCCTGGTAAGAGAGAAAAACAGAAAGAGATGATCAGTGGACGGTATCGGAACAAGAGCAACAAGAGACACAAACAGCTAAAAGAGCAACGTCAGAGCTGCTCCGCCGATAACACCTCCCAGACAGATGATCAAAGCCCATTTATGAAAGCAGTCAATACTGATTTTACCTCTTAGACAATATGTATTGAATGAACGCCTTTATTGTGTTGATAACTCACTTAAAATTTAGTGGATGTTTCTATTTTGAGCACAATCACCTGTGTTATTTGAATTATACACAGAAAATATTCAAATACAACTCAAACTACTAATGAGTTGACAGTAAGTCAACTCTGGGCTGATGGTGCAGTCACAGCCTTTGAGATCCTTCCTTTTCTGTTTCTGTTAAGCAAAAAAGGAAGGAATGGTTTCACTTAAATCTGATTTATTGGTGCAAGAAACTGAGTGGATGACTCAAAAGATACCAAAGAGAATTATTAATACAAATGAAAGTAAGTAAGTTTTTTCTGTCAATTCTGGCTATTTGAGGACAGTTACATCCTGACTTCCCATTCTCAATGGAAAGTACTGGTTTCCATACCTGTTTCAGGGCCTGGTTTCAGTGATTTCATTTGAAGCTTAGAAAGTGTAGATGTAGATGTATACTCACTTAAATAATAATGTGCTCCAAGGTGAATACAATTTAACCCTAAGACATCACAATCAAAGATGATGACAAGATGAGAATGACGCATCATATTGTTGGGTGGGTCTACAGCTGTCAGTCTGATTAATTGATTTACACGAGGCTGGAAGGACAACAAATCAATCACTAATCACTTAAGTGAGGATACTTGCTTTCTCAGTTTAATATTGAAATTATTGAAACACAGATTATAAGCATCCTCTGAAAAATGGAGAGAAAATGAGTTTAGTATACTTCAGGTATATATTAACCAGAATGTTCAGCTATGTTTACATTTGAGGCATGAGACTGCAGCCATGACCTCAGCCTTTGGTAATAAGTCTTACTTGGATACGGATAAACACAAGACTCGCACAATGCATACACAAAATCATGAGTAATCATAACACACCTCAAATACCAAATATTCCAGGGTGTGTTGTGGACTACAAAAAAAAAACAGAAATGTGGTTAGAACAGTCAGTTTCTCATTATATATATAAAACCATAAAGGTCAAAATAACCAGGGGTTTTCATGGACGGATGAAACAGGCTAGACTTTCAGGCTGTCTTTATATCACTTTTTAGGTGGAACCATGTCATTGCTGAGGAGTGGGTGTCCATGTCAGTGGCCTGGGAAACATCCTGTGACACCCAGAGCCCCAGTGAAACTGTATCCCCAGGGGGGCTGCTCACACTGGGCTGTGGCTCTGGGGACAGAAACCGTTCCAGACCTCCCATATAAACTATATATATATATATATATATATATATATATATATATATATATATATATATATATATAAAATATAGCCTGACAATGGATTTAATAATGAAAGAAACTTGTAATTTAAAGTAATAAATGACCTTGTGCAAAAAAAAAAACAAAAAAACAAGTTAACTACATCTTTACTAGTGTGATACAACTGTAACTATTACAGCAGACTGGTATTCACCCCATCATGCCATGAGAATCCTTACTACAGTACATCCTGAGGAAGGAGGGAACTAACCTCCATGTAGTTAATTGCTAAATTAGTTATGCTAATAAAATCCCACAACAATATTTAAATCTAAAGTTATCTTAAAAACACTTTGGGAGGGTGTTACAGTGCAGGTAGCTGTGCTGGTTTGACACCTCTCAAAGTTCGGGAAGGACGGACCAAACAATAGAGAACAATTAACCTTGTCAGGCGAATGAGGATGAGGCCTTAGCTGGGCCAATCCTGTCATGTAGGAGGTCAGGGCTACAAAAGCAGCACAGCGCAACGCCTGCAAGACGCAGGATGAAACAGGCTTTCTACTGACAGGTTGTTTTCAGAAGCCTGAAAACATTGACTTGAAATATTTATGAGAAAGTAACCCAGCGCATATTAACAAGGTCAGCAGCAAGGAGTCAATACAGCATCAATGGAGCACCAGCAGTGGGGGAGTGGGAGAAAAGGAGGGAGCAGGTCATGGGGGTTTTCTAAACCTAATTAGATTAGCATACTGGTGAATCTAAGAATGGGTGCAGCAGAATGCTAGCAATGATAACATGTTATCCACTCCTTGGCTTCTGCTTTTCCACAGCAGTAGCAAACCCACAGAGTTTTTACTACTTAGACTAACATTTGTGGTACACCACTGTTATTACCATTGCAACATATTTTAGTTTCCCCTCTGAGGGCGCAGGCTTTCATACTGTGTGCTTTTCAGAACTATGTGCTGAGACAAATGTAATTAATCATGCATTTTATCATGTATTTTTCTGGGAAATATTTTTAAAATCAACCCTTTACAACATCTAAGGCACACTGTGCCAACTCAGAGGCACGTTGCAGCCAGTTTGAAGGCCGAGGGCTTATGTTGTTAAAGACTAATAAAGCATGAGGAGCCTGTGGAGAGCAGAGAGGCTTGGTGTTCAAAGGGAGATCAGTGCCTACATCTGCCTTTGTCTGAGAGAAAGAATGCCAGGAATGTGGGCTATTTCAGGAAACCTCTATGCATCTAACTCCACTCGGGCAGCTCATCGCAATCTCGACAGCACAAGATGGCTGATGAGGAATCAGAGATTCCTGAACCTGCTTATGAGCAACGGTGGCATGTCAATATGCTGAGTGTTCTTGGGGAACTTCCATTTAAGCCAGACTGTTCACTCAGCAACAGGATGTTACAATGTCTGCCTGAAAGCAGGTGGATCAAGATCAGCTGACTACAGTCTGGCTATAGCCTTTAGCAGTGACTCAGTGAAAGTTATCCTCCCTCTGAATTAAAGGGTAACTGAACTGAACTGTCTCATGCATACAAACAAGCTATTTACAGAGGACACAGCTCTTTAAATGTGTGTTTATCTCACCTTCCTCAGAGCCTCCTCCTCTTCCTGACGTTTCTCATAATGTGCAAAGTCATCAAAGATTGAGGTGGTATGCTTGTAAGTGGCGATAATTTTAAGCACTTGTTTGGCCTTCTCCAGAGGCACTTCCTGAGTGTCCCTGGAGTTGGTCACCGGCTTGTTGTCATTGTTCTCCAGCCGGATGTGTCGCAGCTGGTTGTTGGGCACGTCTTTGATGAAAACCCACTTCACCTCAAACTTGCCCTTCCACTTGTCCTGAGACCAGACGCCTGCATAGGCATTGTAGTCCACCGGTGAGCGCATCTCGGCCACGCCACAGAAGTGCCCACTGCCGTTGACACTGAACAACAGGTACAGAGGCCCCTTGTTGCCCAGTGAGCGGTAGGCGCCATCCAGGCGCTTGTTGCCATGTTCTGTACTGCACCAGATAGAGTACTTGATTGATCGGTGGATGTCATCTTCCGAATAGCTCTTGATAATGAAAACACGTCCGTTTTTCAAGTTCCAGTCAAAGTCTTTGGGGTTGTAGTTGTTGAGGGCACGGAGTTTCTCCAGCACAGGATGCACTTCACCAGAGCAAGGGGAGGCACTGAGTGGGACCCCCCCACCCAGACCAAAGCCCTCACCCCGGTTCCTGGGAGCCACCCAACGGTTGGGAGGTGGGCCAGGCTGCTGGGGTTGCTGCTGATGAAGGGGTTGTGGGGGGCCAGGTTGAGAGGGGAGGTGCAGGTGAGGAGGACCAGGGGGTAGAGGTTGGGGGTGTTGAGGGGACTGCAGAGATTGGAGCTGAAAGGGCTGGTGTTGGTGTTGGTGTTGATGCTGATGCTGATGCTGATGCTGATGCTGATGTTGATGTTGGTGTTGGTGTTGGTGTTGGTGTTGGGGCTGGTGTTGAGGCTGAGGGGGCAAAGGATTCTGCAGTAAGGGCTGGGGCTGAGCAAGGAGAGGTTGCTGCACCAGAGGCTGCGGGGGCATCATAGTCTGAGCTAATGGAGGCTTATTCAGAGAGCCCTTATCGTCCCAAGTACCAATGTTAATATTGTGCTTTATGGGAGGAGGGGGAATGGTGGCGACTCCCACCATCCCCATGTTGGCTTTGGGCTTGACCTTCGGCTGTGGCTTGGCCGGCTTCTTGGCAATGGCTGCCCAGGAGGCAGGTTTAGGTGCTGACGAAGTGACAGATGGAGGGAGGTTATTGGCTGCCATACTGCTCATACCAGCTGTGCCTCCTAAGGGTGAGCCCACAGTTTTGGTGACCGCTGCCACCATGTCTGTACCCAGTTTTAAACCTGTCATACCCTGCTCAATGCTGTTCAGTACCGGCACCTTACTGAGCTGGGTGTCGCTTCCAAAGCCTGCTTGTCCGTCTGTGATGGCCCTACCCAGTGAGCTGGGGGCGTACCCATAGCTGTTGCTGTAGACTGAGCTCTGTGTGGACTGTCCCTGAGAGACACTGGTACCCCAAGTGGAAAAGTCTGCATTACCAGGGAAGAAGTTGAAGCCATGCTGGCCAAGGAAGGGAGGAGTGTTCCCCAGTGCACCTGGCTGGCTGAACACACCGTCAGGGATGAAGTGTGGCTCACCATTGCTCATCTGTCCATAGGTGGTTAGGTAGGGCATAGGAGGGTCTCCTGCTGTAGACCAAGCAGCCTCTCCCAGAGAGTAAGGGAAACCAATGGATGGAGCATAGTAGCTGGGCATGTAGGGGTCAGACATTGGTGGATAGCTGTTACTCTGTATAAAACAGAGGGTCAACCAGTTAATACATTATTCCAAAATCACAGGCAGTACAATTAAGAAATCAAATACATCAACACAACATCTGAAATCTCATGGAACAAACAAAAGAAGAAAATCTCAAGCAAACTGGAATGACAACATTGATGTGTTACATGGCTGAAACCTCAGATGTGGAACTAATTTGTTGATGGTATGAGGTTATAAGAATCTAATCATAGCTTCAAATTATCCCTCTCAACAGATTACATTAAGATACACTCTTACCTGATTTGTCTGGCCGCTTAAGTAAGGCTCAAAATCATCGTCATTCACACCATCCTTTTGATGCATTGATCCGTTTTGCACTATAGATGGGAAAGAGATGACATTATAATCATCATACAGTTAAAATAATAAATAGTTACGTGTCAGCTGATAATATTTCTGTCATATGTATTTAACAGTCAGATCTAACACTTAACATCTAAAACAAATGCAGAATTAAGGAGTGTCAACATTGCTAACACACTGTATATAAGCTGCAGTTTCATGGCACTACCATTAAGAAACCCGATAACACATTAGGTAGTTTTAAATGAAAACAGCACAAATATGCGCACTTTCTGCACCATTTCCAAAATTACTGTTAAAAGCCTTACCTTTGTTTCCTTGTCCTTTAGGTCTCTGAAATAATGGGCAGCACAGGAAAAAGAGATGAGACTGTTGTCAGATCACGACAGGGAAACAAGAAGCTGTATCCTACATGGATTAATGTTAACAGTCGACTGTAGTAACCTCGGGCTGAAGCCATCAGCCCGGATGTTAACATTTACAGGTTGCTTCGCTTTAACGACCGGATGTCAAATGCTCTGACATCCAGTAAACGGTGCCGCATTGGCAACCGGCTACAGCTGGAGTTGGTTGGAAATACAGTCGGCCTACATTACAGCTAATAGCTATCACATATCAAAGACTTTTTTTTTTTTTTTTTTTTAATAGCCTGTTTGATCGGTGGCATGCCGAACCAGATCAAACTGTGGTCGGCAAAGTTTCATTTCGCCGCACGGCTAATTTATAGCAGCGTTCAGCCGCCGATACACGAACCTGATCGACTGTGGTCGCAGACATCCTCCAGGAACCGAGACTGATCGCTGTTTGTGAGACTGTCCACGGCTTCCCCCTGCCTCTCTCTCCCTCTCTCTCTCTGTGTGTGTGTGTGTGTGTGCACTTCGGCGCTTTCCTGGCTCGTCTCCCCGGTTGTCCAATCACTCCGTTAACGTTACAAGGCGGCGTTTTCCTCCCGTGGCCAGACCTGTCGACGATCTGCTTCTTCGGGCTGTCACAAACGGCGACCCTTGCGTGTGTGTGTGTGTGTGTGTGGAGACGGCGTCAGTGGATGCTGAAGGATCCGGCCACGGATGGTGTTTATCAGTCAATCTGAAACTGACTAGTGTCTTACTGGAGTATCCCTCACCATATTCCACAATGGCGGATCGGCTCTTTACTCCCGCTTCCGTTCCGTTCTGCTGCTCCGTGACCTTCCGCCTGTGACGCTCCGAGTCGTGTTACAAGCTGACACTTCACATGACAGTCACAATCAAACAAGTTCCCCCTGCTTCTCATATGTTCTCCTACCCCGGGAAATTTAGATTTTTTTCTTTATAACCCCCCCCCCCCACACACACACACACACACACACACATAAAAACAAAGATAACCCTAATTGGTATCAAACTTGGAGCCACCTTTACACTGTGGAGCCTCTTGGGGGAGGTAGCTACCTGCCAAACCCAGTTTTGGATGGACGCCTAAAGTTGCATGCAGATGAAATAAAATATAATATATAAAATATATCAATACAAAATAAGAATAGGTGCAAAAATGTTCAAAAGGAAGTAGTAAATTAAAGTAAATGAGCCTCCACTTACTTTACAACTTTAATTGACTATTTTGCATTTTTGCTACTTAAGGGGAAATATTGTCAAAATTAGCTAGAACTGAACTACTTAACTGAACTATACTGAAGAGTCTAGTGAGCTTTTTTTTTTTTTTACTTTATATTGGCAAATACCTCCTATGCTTATAATAATACCTGCTGCCATTAGATCAAGGATAAACATGTTTTGGATCTGAGTACGAGTAACAACAACCAGTAGCAACATAATAATGTTATTGCAAACAGCAAGCAACTCCACATTAACTGCTACATTTACTGCACTTCAATAAAGTTTTTATGTATTTGTACTTTAGTTTTCCATTTTATGCTGCAAACACTTTCACTCCACTGCATTTGTCTGGAGGCTGTAGTGGCTAATTACTTTGCATATTCATATTTTATATTCAAAACACATGGTCATTTTGATAAATTGACTGCGTGTATAGAAAATATATTTTTTTACATAAATGACCATGTGTTTATCGTGGATATTAAACGGCACCATTTTATGTAAAACAACCTCCGCGTACACTAACATCATACTAATACTGCTACTTTGTCTGAGACCAAATGATCCACTTCTTGTAGTAGTAAAACGTAGAGACTACAACATGCGTGCTCTGAGTCACTGTCTCTACTCTCGCGATACTTCCGCAGTGGTTGCGTAACAGCATGGCAGCCGTCGCGCTGAGGTCTTGCCGCAGAGGACTTTCACAGATTTTGAGCAATGGAGGGCCCGCAGCTTTGTCTACAAGGAGCCTGGAAGGTTTGTTTTAGTCTCCGCTCCCGGGAAAGCTGATTTCCCACAGCCTGCGTTTCACATAAAGGTGTTTAAACGCTCAGGAGGGGGTGTGGCTCACTTTGGCTGCGTCGTCTAAAAAAAATGTAGGGCATCTAGACGGTGCAGTGTTTGCGCTTGAAACTGTTTTTTGCCCTTTTTGCCTTGACACCCGATGTATTTGAAACGCTCAGACGTGAATTAGCTTCATTTTGGGTGTGATGATTTAGTAAGTAAGTCATTGACTGGTTCAGTGGATATGAAAGACCTGCCCACACCGATTCACTGTTGTCCATGTGCTGTTGTCTGTACTTCTTGTAAAATGGGGCGTGACGTTGTTGTATCCAACAAAGTTGCTTTATTATTATTTTTTTTTATTAAGCTGACTCAATATAACATGTTTTGTCATAGTATTATTACTTCACTCCATTGTGTCAAACAGGAGACAGAAGACACAAGTCCACAGTTCAGTATGCTTCACGACCGGGGCTCCCGAAGTTGGCGTACAGAAGAGTGAAGGGGAAGAGCCCAGGTGTCGTCTTCCTCCCCGGATATGGCTCCAACATGAATGGGCAGAAAGCTGAGGCACTGGAGGAGTTCTGTAGGTCATTAGGGCACGCATATCTTAGGTAAGCCATCCAAACCCACCACTCTGTGGGCCACATACAGAGACCATTGCATGCTCACACGCTCATGACATACTGAACAAGGATGAACAAATCATCCTTCATACATTCTGCTGCTGGATGACCATAGCCAGGGGTTTCATTTTTATTTAAATATTAAACTCTATTCATATTATATTGCACATAAAACTCAACACAGTTAATATAAGATAGGTTACAGGGTTGCAAAGAACAAAAATATCTCACAATAACTGGAAACGATGCATTTGCCCACCACTACACACCCACAGTTCCACTCCTACGGTCAGTAAACAAGAGATCAAGCACAAGTACTCAGTAGTATTATGTGTTTTCAAGTTGTTGGTTGAGATTGATGAAATTGATAACAGTTGTATTTCTATGGGACAACCACACAAAAGACCAAGTGGCTTTTTGTCATAAACAAACAACAAAAAAAGCGACAATGCAAAAGTGGCATCCATCAATAATGCATTTATATTTATATATTAATAATTATGTGTCAGTAAAACAAAATACTAAACAGTATGTAGTTCAGAATTACCTCCATGTGTGTATATAAATGTGTCAGTTGCAGTTACAGTCAGTTACAAATACGAACAAACTATTTTACCTAACAACACACAAACCATTGTATTGTTTTTGAATAAAACTTCTGCTGATGCAAACTATTATTGCGATAATGTGATTTGCATAAAGCCCACAAAAGCTTGCATGAGGCTTTCAAAGTCATCTCAAAGAGTGAAGGTATACATCAGTCCACAGTCAGACAAATTATTTATAAATGGAGATGATTTAGTTCTGTGGCTACTCTCCCTAGAAGTGGGCGCCCAACTAGGAGGATTCCAAAAGCACAGTGCTGAATGCTTATTATCACACAGAGGAAGCCGCTGCTCCAAAAGAAATATCACTGCACACCTCAAGTTTGCCAAGGAGAAGTCTGGCACTCAATACAATACAATACTGCTGGTAAAACCTGGGGAAAACAAGCAGCACTGCGTATAGTGTAAAAACGACACTATAAACAAATATGAAAGCGTCATCTGAAATGTGAAGGAGGGAGCATCATGATTTCGGGCTTTGATGGACAGCACGACATAATGTCAGACTGGCTGTCCACCTGCTGAAGCTCTGTAGATGTTGGGTGATGCACCAGGACAAAACATTAAATTAAATCTACCAGAATGACTTCAAAGAAAATCCATCTTGTGAAGAGGCCCAGTTAAAGCAGCTCACACCAGATATCATGAAAGAATTTAACATTCCTCCTTCACATTGTGCAGGTGTGGTCTTGTTTGAAATTATTGGTGGCAAAAGCAGTTCAGACACTTATGCAAGCCAAGAATTTACTTTTTGAAGCAACACTGAATTTTTAATGTGGGTGATCAATAAAAACAAGAGAGATTAGAATTATTTTAGGGACACTGTGTTGTGACCAGATTAGATTTTATGACTAGTTATGCAGAAAACCAGGTAATTCCAAGGGTATCGCATAGATTTTCTGGCCACTTAACATATGACTTTTATAGGATTTGGTTGTAGAGAGTAGATGTTTCTTCTTGGAAGTGTGCCTTTTGAGTCTAACACAGTTAGGTGTTGTCTTATTTCTCTGAGATGGATAATTTATTTCAACAGACTAATAAATCGAAAGCAGAAGGAATTCAATTTACAATAATGTGGACAACACAAACAGCAACTGCTAATAAAATGATAAAATGATGAATAAATAAATCGTTTCAGTATTTGAAGAATACCTCCATTGTTGCTGTGGTTGGATATAAAAAACACCTCCAAAGTACTAACATACACAGTACACATGTTCATTGCATTATATAACTAATGTACTTTACTCTTGATTTCTACAAAAAAAATCTAAATCTACCTTGTCTTTGGCCTTGGCGTGGATTGCTTTTGCCTCTCTAATACCAATGGCCATTGGCTGCTCTACTTATGTTTTCCCAGGTTTGACTACACAGGACATGGAGCATCAGAGGGGGTGTTAACAGAAGGAACTATTGGTACCTGGAAAAAAGACGTTCTTTTTGTGTTGGATGAGTTAGCAGAGGGCCCACAGGTAAAGAGACATGTTCATTTGGAAGTGACTGGTGGTTAGTAAGCAATGAAGTTATGAAAAAAGTGGTGAACGGGACTGAGATGTTTTTAAATGATCAGATTCCTAAGAACCAAGTTGCTCTGTTAATGACTTCTGTGCATTGCAAATAGTAACTTCAATCATTCAATTGTATTTTAATAGACTGGGTAAGAAGGAAAAAAGGCAAGCTGTGCAAAATATTGATTTCAGTCGAGAGTATCAGGGTTAAATGTGTTCATTATGTGTGAATTAAATTACAGGATTGTATTTTAAGTAAACTATTGGAACCACCAAAATGCTTGTCTTGCAAACACAATGTAAGCATTCTGATGACTGACTCATATTGTAGTTCCACATTACTAGTGGATTATTATAGAAGTTAAGAAATTAACATAAAATTAACTCTGTAAAACCTGTATTTATAACATTTATGTGCTCACAACAAATTTTCAAAGAAGATATAGATAAGAGAATCAATAAGATAATTGCATTAAACAGCGGGATCAATATTTGGAATTCAAATTAAAGTCATCTCAACCCCTTGTCTCTATTATTTAATGTGTGTTTCTCCATAACTCCACACGATGGCACTGTGTGACCATATTTATTGTGTTGTCGGCCTACAACTCTACAACTCGACTTTACTGTATGAATGTGGTGTCGTCTTTATGCAATATTTTTAGCAGTTTAATTTCTTTATTAATCATTTGTCCATTTGATGTACAGTATGATTATTGAGGTTTTGCTCACTTGTAGATACTGGTGGGTTCCAGTGTAGGCGGTTGGCTCATGCTGCTGGCAGCCATTGCAAGACCAGAGAAAACTGCTGCGCTGGTGGGCATCTCCACTGCTGCTGATTACATTGTCACATCGTTCAACTCTCTTCCTCTGGAGGTAGGGACCTATCATATCACATACATTACATTCCTTCAAGCATTTCATTTAAGGACAATTTCTATGATATGTGTTTGAATTTGCAGGCACGTAAGGAGTTTGAGGAGAAGGGAGAGTGGACAGTGCCCTCAAAACACTCAGAGGTTGACCTCAAGTTTAGCATGAACTTTCTGCACGAGGCAGAAAATCACTGTGTACTCCAGAGTCCCATCCCCATCACCTGTCCTGTAAGGCTCATCCATGGGCTCAAAGATGAGGACATCCCCTGGCACATCTCCATGCAGGTTGCAGAACGTGTCCTCAGTCCTGATGTTGATGTCATCCTTCGGCGGAACGGCCAGCACCGTATGTCTGAGAAGGAAGACATCAAGCTCATGGTCTACACTATTGACGATCTCATAGACAAGCTGACCACTATGGTCTGAGTGAGGGTTGGGGGAGTGAGCTTGAGAGGTTGCTGGGTTAAGGAGAGAAGGACTGTGTTTACTGGAAAGTCAACCCTCAAGGAAATTACCAAACAATGGCATGTTTCTCTGCCAAATATGACCTTTTATCCATCTGTTATTTCCCCCATACTTCTTCTATCATTTTCACATGTGGTTACGTTGCAAACTATATTTAAAGGGACCTCTCCTGCTAGCTGTTCCCTTATATCTAGGTTGCATTTGTGCGTGTTTCGGGTTATTATGTTGGCTGTCATGTTGCTCAGCCATTATTAGGTCTGCTCTTGCTGCTGTCTGCCACTGTTCTTACTGTATTTCCTCCTTCTTTAATTAGATGCATAGTTTTCCTGTGCCTTTTTAAATCACTTTTCACCCGTTTTGGCCAATAAAACCTCTGCACACTAGAGTGCAGGTCTCAGTCTGTTACCAACACTAATACACTATGAGTTAGCATGTTTACATCACACTAAAGTTTGAAGTATTTACTACTGAGTTGGAGGAAGTTGAGAGCTCTATTCCAGAAAATTATTTTATAGGTAATTTATAGGTCGAGTATGTTAGGATTTTCATATCACTAGATGATTAAATTAAGTCAACTATAACTGGATAAAGTAGATTACCATGTCAACACAGATAGTTGTATTTAGTGAGTGAAAAATAATCAAGAGTTGTAGGCTACAACCCTGTGAAGATTTATTTTGGTAGCAGAACCTTCTGTTACATGATTCCCCGTACCTGTTGGCCTTTAGCCATAGAGAGGCCCACTGAATAGAGCCACTCGACTGTTGATTATTAACATGTAATTGGCTGCTAGCTGCTCTCTGCTCAATGGGGCGAAAGCAACCACTCAACTCTCCCAGGTCTGCTTAACTGCAACGTTGACCTTTTAACTCATGGTTGAGCTATGTAGTCAGTCATTTCATGCATCAAAACTAAGATCACCCATAGATTTATGGTCTCTTACAGCATAATTGTAATGCAAGCAGAAAAGATGGTGCTGTAAAGCGATGTTACTCCATTTGCTTTACAAGAAGCAGATCTGTACAATGCACATCCTTTTTTTCCCCTTTTTTTTTTTAACCAGGAATCATTTCTAAGTATCCCACATTTTAATTGTTTGTTGTCGCTTAAAATAAGGCAGCATGTGGTCCCAGATCAGTTATCCACCACAAGAAAACTCAAATTCAATAAGCAAAGAGAAATATCATGTCATTGCATGAGACAAATGTTATAACAAAGGATAACACTTAGTGTCAGTCAATAAGTCAGGAGGGAGAGCAACAGTTAAGCATAACTATCCCAGTAAGACAACATAGGAAAAAAATCCCCTCTGCTTAGGTGCCATTGAGCAAGAAATGATGGTATAATGAGGTAAAGAGGGGTCTTGTATACTGTACAAAACAGGACAGACTTCACATCTTAGAAAATAGTCTACAAAGCAGTTAAATTCTTTTGGTATCATCATGTGGCTTCGCTTTACTGAAGGTCACTTAATGCTGCCTAAAACTGAACACGCACTACAGTGACCACTGTCCGAGAGCGGTGTCAGGTCGCGTTGTGTGTTGACTCTGTCCCTCGGGACCCCTCCTGGAGCAGCTGGTGTATAAAACGAGCGACTCGCCCCTCCCGGACAAAGTGAGACTGAGCCTGGCTCGATGCGCCTGTGCTGCGCTTCATGGATGCTTCAGCACTTCAGCATCCTCAGCTCTGCCCTGCTCAGCCGAATTAACGCCGTGACACCGGACGAATAGCCGCTCTCTGCTCTTTAGTAAGTGCTCCTTCTCCTTCAGTGCATGACATTCACACAAAGCAATGTTTATGTAACACATGCGATGTCGCAGCTGGTGCGTGCGTGTGTGAGCTTTGCGCAGTTGCCTGTGGGTTTGCAAAAAATGTTGATGTTTTAAAAAGCTGCAGAATGCGCAGCAATGTGGTGTCGTAATATTAGATCGCGGGTATTTTATTTAAAATTATTATGTTTAAGTTGATGAAGTGCGTCCTACAAGAGAAACAGCGACGAAGAAGAAATAAAACAACGTGCAGCAAAAAACGCGGATGTAATTTAATTAAAGTGAATTGCAGGTTAAATATAGATCCGTGGCACATTTAGTGAATGCATGTTTTGTATGAGGGTAAACTTTATTAAAAATACATTTGATTATTTAATTTGCGTCATGATGGCTGTCTACTGTAGGTCATACTTAAAACATCATCCCACATGCAGCCAAATCACGGCACTCAGTGTGCCGGAAACGGGCTTGATTGTTACCATAGCAATAAGAGGGCTTGTCCCTGCTCGGGACAGCTGCCAGGGACCACACCCTTCCCCGCTACAGCCTCCAGAGATGCGCCTGGGTGGACTGCTGAGCTGGAGGAGAGACAGGTGCTGTTAGAGAAGAAAACAAAGGCTTTTTGCCTTTTTCTTCAGTCACTGAGGGGGTTTGTGATCATGCTCTAATGTCAAAGATTTTTAGAAAAAACTTGGACTCTAAAATTATCTGATAATTATCCCGCATCCATTTAATCAGGATTACCCACTAAAATCTCACCATTATCCCAAATGGGTTGTCTTACATTGTGGGAACATTAAGCTGATGTTTTTAAAAAATATTTTTGCAGACTAATACTGTTTCACCATTGTGTTCTCTTTAGATATACTATACACTACATATACTCGAGTGTTGCTGGAGCTGCCATGGCAAACAGAGGGCCCAGCTATGGACTGAGCCGGGAGGTGCAGGAGAAAATTGACCAGAAGTATGACCCAGACCTGGAGCAGAGGTTGGTGGACTGGATAGTTGCACAGTGTGGAGGAAACCTGGAGAAACCACAGCCGGGCAAACAAAACTTCCAGAAATGGCTGATGGATGGAACAGTGAGTGGCTGCAGCACTTGTACTTAAAATAGAAGTTATCATTGAATTATTTAAGATACAATGTAATAGACCAACTAGCTGTGTTAGATTTAAAGAGACCATGAAGTAAAATAGATTAAAGTAAGCAAGTTATGTGTCCAATAATTTTTGAAGGCTTCAGTAAATAGTATTGGTTTTAAGTTACAGTACTGATACATTTCTTTTTCCTTTAGAACCTCCAGTCGTAGAGTATTATCACTCCCAGATGAAACAGAGGACCAACCCAACTGTAGTAATCATTGCTATGCAAACATAAAATTGAATAAACTGAGTCATTCTGGGAGCCTTTGATGGAAAACCCCTCTACCCCCTCACTGAAAATACTTTCCACTGTAAAATCTAACAACCAATTATAAAATGTACCCAGCACAGTGCTGCAGTGTCTTCCTGCCTGACACTCCAGCTGTCTCTAATGTTAAGAAATCATTAAGAGAAATCCATCATAGATGAGGAAGAGGCATCAGCCTTTCCATCAGCAAATGTAACATGCAATGCTGCCACAAGACAATACATTATCAGTGCATAAGTGACTCACACTTTTCTTGCAATTACAAATCCTCTTGGCTTTCACAACTAACTGCAAATATATTTTTGTATCCCATTCCTAGAGCTATGACAACAGTTAAATAACAGCTCCTGCACCAAAAATGGCATATGACAAGTATGAGTGTCTTAGGGTGACCTTTCCCATTAATAACCTCTCAGCTAACACTGTGGTCTGGTCTGGTCTCATTTTAATTTTATCAAGCCAGCTTTCTGACCTCTTTGCTCCAGATCCTCTGTAGACTCATCAACAGCCTTTATCCAAGGGGCAAGGAACCGATCAAGAAGATTCCAGAGACTCAAATGGCCTTCAAACAAATGGAGAAGATCTCCCAGTTCCTGCAGGCAGCAGAAGCTTATGGAGTGACAACCACTGATATATTTCAAACTGTCGACCTCTGGGAAGGTAAAGAGTTCCCATCGGATGATTTTTTGTTTCATCTGTCACTGGCGTAGCATATATTAATTTGTCAGTTTTTGCAATGGTAAACTGTTGTCACTACCGACATAAAATAAATTATCCTGTTATTCTGGCCATAGGAAAGGATATGGCAGCTGTGCAAAGGACTCTTATGGCTCTGGGTAGTGTGGCTGTCACTAAGGATGATGGTCATTACAGAGGTGACCGAGACTGGTTCCATAGGTAAAGAGAAAGATGATGTAACATAAGAGCATCATATTGTATTGACATTAGGCCTTTTTTTTACCTCACTTTTGAATTGTGTTACGTTTGTAGGAAAGCCCAAGGGTATCGACGAGAGTTCACAGAAGAGCAGCTGCGCCAAGGACAGAGTTTGATTGGCCTGCAGATGGGCAGCAACCGCGGGGCTTCCCAAGCTGGTATGACGGGCTACGGCATGCACCGTCAGATCATGTAGACCACTTACTACCTAACCTGCTCCTCTGCTTCCAGACCTTATTTTCTACTAATAACACAAATGTTGCAGCCCCAAAACCTTCCTATCCTTTGTAGCACCTGCCACGTTAACCTCACTTTCCCTGGAATTGCTGCTTTTCCCAGACAGAGTGTTGAACCCGCATCCTAAAAAAATGATGTCAAATGCTGTAGATCTCCTTCGTCAAGCTATCTTCCTCTTCCTCCTCCCTTCCTTTATACCATATGCTATTCCCTCCCTAGCTTTATTAACTCTGTTTTCTGAGTTTCTGTGTCCAAATGATTACTTATCGTGAAACTCAGTCATTCAATATCAATTTAGTTTTATGGAGAAGTGAAGATTGAAATCTCCTTACAAAACAAGCCATCAGTGTTACACATATTTTAAATCAGAAAATACTGTAAGACACTGTTACAGCATGTTAAGTGCTATTTATTTGTAATTATGTATTCTTTTATTTAAATGTATCATAGGTCATTGTTTTAGGATTTGGTCTGTTACTGTGTGATTATTTTGCCTTAAACCTAATGGCTCAATGACTGATGATGTCTCTGCTATCTTGTCTGAAGACTTGTTGCAGTATCCTAAGTAACCGAATCAACCTCACGTTGTGCCTGGTTATGGGACAACAGAGACTGGGTCCTGAAATACTGGCCTCAAATTATAAATGGGTTTCATTCTTTCTGAGCCATGCCCTTGTTATTTGTTAGATTTCATCTTTGTCCACAAGATGTCCATTGTACATTTTATGTCCAGCAAGTAGATCAGTGTGCAGCAGCCAACATGTATGACAGTGAAGTTTCGATTTCTGGTGCCAGGTAAAGACATTGCTTGAATGTGCACATTTATGTATTGTCATGTTTATATTTTTGAATATATTTATATCTGAAGGCTTGTCAGAAGAATTATTGAAACAATAAAGTGTGTGAACAGATACTGGTGTCTTTGTAACACACAAGCTGAATATCTTGATAGCTGGGAAGTCAGGGGTCTATGGTGTGTACTCTGTGTTTTTTTTTTTTTTTTTCTTATCTTGGTTTTATGTTCCAGCCCCTCCCTTGTGCCCATCCCTCCTGTCTCTCCTCACAGTACACAATCTAATAAAGCTAATAAAGCAGTATGCCATAACGACAATGGCTCAACAGATACGCTAGATAGGCCTGAGTGCCAGAAAACCTTTACCTTGCTGTGTGACCTTGAGTATTACCTTGATATTAAATCCCTACCTGCTTTGAACATGCTGTTTCATTGCAGATCTAACATCTATATACATTTGCAGAAGAGATATAAAATGTAGATCAACTAAATCTATAAGAAAATGTTTCTAGGTATTATTGTGCGTAATTTTTAAAGTGGTCAAAATGTCTTCTTCGAATGATAGATGGATCTCGCATCTAAATAACATCTGAAGGGGGGAGGGTGAACAGAAATGCTTGTGTAAGGTGTTCCAGTGACATTGGGCTGGGCTCTGGACCACAAAAGGTCACATTTGATGTCAGTGATCCTGTTTATAGGGTCAGTTGTCACTGACTGTTGGCATTTTAAAGTGCACATATGAGAAAAGCATGCATGAGTTCACATTTTAGCTTGTTATTAGCATCCCATGACTAAAGACAGCCTGTTACAGTGCTGTCTTTTAAACAGACTAAAACAACAGGTCATACTATTACAATGTCTGCGTCACTAATGCAATCTTTTACCGCTCTTTTGAAAATAAGACATTGTGCAATAGAAATGTCAAGTAACAACATGTAATCATTAGCTCCAGTTTAATATCCTGTTTTTCATTTACCATATAGGAGGGCAGCACATTTGAAACTATGTGGCTTTCTGCATGTCTGACCCTCGAGTCAGCTTATTATTAGCTTCAACCAAATTGGTAACATGTCTAGAGGGTCATATGTGATGTTTAACTGACAGACTCAATAAGTAAGCCAAAAACACAATCAGACCAATGAAAGAGCTGCTAGAGGACTGACGTCACCCCTGTCCAAAGTTCTTGTCCATCTTGTGTTTTCTTTGGTTGGGGTCCTGGTTGCACTATTTTCATCTTGAGTATTCATGTTTGAAGGTTTATTGCTGCATGTGGGTATTCCAGAAAGACATGGTTATGAGGCCAACCATGCACCTGCTTTAACTTTGAGTCAACAAGTTTTTGCATTGAGAAATATTGTTTTGTGAGACACATGCGTTAAAGACAATGTTGCAGGTGACGTTTAGGACTACTCTTTTGCTCCTTCTGTTGGTGGTCCAGAGTGTTGCACAGACAGAAACCCAAACTAAAGGCTGTGTTTGTGGATACCCTGGAATACCAGGGGATCCTGGGCACAATGGTGCACCAGGCAGAGATGGACGAGATGGAATTAGAGGTGACAAAGGTGATCATGGTAAGTTTCAATGTGAAAATTTCCTTTATTCTCCTTTAAAACTTGACTGTGTGCACAATTTTCCTACATGTTTAAACTTCATAATTAACAATAACATTATTATTTATCCATCATCCATGAAAAGGTGAAGTTGGTCCTATTGGACCACCAGGCAATAAAGGCCAAATGGGAGACAAAGGGGAACTTGGTATGTACCGTCAGAATAAATTGCACTGCTAAAAAAATAAATGGATTTTTAAGTTGTTATTTGCACATACTTTAAAGTGGTTTATTGATATATTTGTTGACCTTTATGTGGCTTTCTAGAATATGAAAATACTGCATAGTATGCTCTATATGCTCTATGTTTTGGCATAGTATAAAAAGACAGACACATATAGCCTGCTTTTTATTTACAGGTGCAGTTGGTCCACCAGGGCTCAAAGGAAAAAAGGGAGATAATGGGGAAAAGGGCGTCCCTGGGAAAATGGGGCCCCAAGGAGTCCAAGGGCCCATAGGCCTGAAAGGAAATAAGGGAGAGCTTGGGCTGCCTGGACCTAAAGGGCCTAAAGGTGATTTGGGCCTTCCTGGACCGGAGGGTCAAAAGGGGGAAATTGGCCTTCAAGGCGACAGAGGTATTCAGGGCCCTCTGGGACCTCCTGGTAGGCCAGGGCCTAAGGGGGAGATTGGTGTTCCAGGTCACAAAGGCAACATCGGTTATCGTGGGGACAGGGGGTCTCGAGGAGACAAGGGTGATAAGGGCGAGAAAGGAGATGCACTTGTTATCTCTAAAAGTGCATTCTGTGTGGGACTCACAGCACTAACTAAACTCCCAGCAGCTAATGCTCCAATCCGGTTTGACAGGATTATTTACAACCAACAGAATCACTATGATCCACAAACAGGAAGATTCACATGCTCTGCAGCAGGTGCTTACTATTTCACCTACCACATCACCGTCTTCTCCAGGAACGTAAAGGTGGTCCTCATGAAGAATGGTGAAAGGATTATCCACACCATGGATAACTACCAGAGCAGCGAGGACCAAGCAGCAGGGGGTGCTGTGCTGCACCTGGAGGTCGGGGACAAGGTGTGGCTGCAGGTAGCCGGAGGAGCGCTGTACAATGGGCTCTTCGCTGATGAAGATGATGACACTACCTTCTCTGGGTTTTTAATATTCGGGGCTTAATTAAACTGCAATTTCTGCTCAGAAAAAAAGAAAAAAAATGATGAAAAGATTTGTTAAATGAATAAATAAATAAGGTGAAATCCGCCTGACATTTACTTTAGGCAAAAATATCTGGTGGTTGTATTTTATTTGAGTATTTCTATTTTATTGTACTTTATCTGCACTATACTTCAGAGGGAAACAGACGTTTTAGACAACTCCATCAACTTTAACTGTTCAAGTAATTAAGACTTTACACACCAAAGATAACCAATGTACAATCCAATGTTTAAAGCAGCTCTATCTCGACAAACTACTGCAATAAAATGTTTGTCACACATTAAGGCATTAGTGCTATCTTTGTTTTTGATCCTTTAAGTATATTTTACTGAGAATACCTTTACTTTTACCTTTACTTTTCCTTACTTTTTTCCACTAGTTAGAAATAATATTTCTCACAGGATCCTGCACATGTAACTGTATCAAAATGGTTATGTCAGTATAGCGTATAAATGAAATATATATTAAAAAGATTTAATGCTTCACTATTGCTTTTTTTTTTGCCCTCTGTGTTGCCTTACAATAGGAGCGGCTAGGTCTAAGTCATCTTTTCTTTCTCTGGTATTTGGGGGATAGGTATGCACAACAGAAATACCCGAGATGTTACTTGTCTTGGCATGACACAAAGGCATGACACAAGGAAGACGTCCAACACCAACTGGAAGGCCCAGTCTTTTTTTGTCTTCAGGGAGGAAGCGGGGAGCAGCATTGTTTTATCTTTTCTCTTTTTTTTCCCCCCATCAATGAAGCGCGTTCCTCGGTGGGCGTGGCCACGTGGCTAATCTGCCGAGTGATGATTGGCTGCTGGTGGAGTGGTCACGCTGCGGTCAACCAGTAACCTCGAGCGTAACCTCTCTAAGCCCCGCCCCTCCTTGCAAACACTGCAACAAGTGCATTAATGATGCTCGGCAGCTCAATCCTCCGAGAAAGACCTTTTATAACTGGAGTCAGCGGCGAAACTGGGAGATTTTCTTGAGAAAAGTCGGAAGTAAGGATTTCGTCTCACCCCTGACTTTTTTTTTTTTTTTTTTTTTTTGCTGGTCGACGAAAGCGAAATGAAAAACCGCGGGTCTTGCGCAATTTAGAAGAAGTTTTTTTTTTTTTTTTTATCAGTGTGCCCCCGGGGGCTAGCTCAAGTTGTTAGCCCAGTGTGTTTAAGTAGTCAACCGGCCATTTGTCTCAATATGTTGCGGGGTAACTAGTTGGAGCAGTGGTGCTTTTTGTACCCGACATGTTTCTGCGAGAGGACAACGACTGCGAGGCTGCAAGACGTTGGACCTCAGAGACACTCAGGCGACTTCACAATGGCCAAATAACAAAAACAGCTGCTTTGTTGATGTGAGAGAGAGAGAGAGAGAAAAAAAAAACAGGTCAGGAGGACAACATCAGCGACTATGAGCAGGGTGAGCAAATATTTCCGTCTTTTCTATCGATTTAATCCAATTCATAAGAGATAAAAGTTCATTTACATTATTTATATTATCCCTAGGTCACATTACAGTTGTGCTGTTCCCGCTGGTGTTCTTGGTTAAAATGGGACCAGAGGGGGTTATTGTAGTGCATTACAGCCCTGGTTGTTATAGTGATGTGGGAGATGCCAGGCTGTGCAGGGAGTTGCTGAAGGAGGGGTTTGGGCCCAGCAACTACAAAGAGCTTTATGGCCAAAGAAAGTTAATTAATGCAGAAATAAATAAGCAGTTTGGCCCCTGAGTTCTTTATGAGCTTAGAAAACTACTCAGAATAATCCCTTTGAGGGCTCCTTGTTTTCAGAAACTGTTTAATTCTTAGCAGGTACTAACATGGCTGCGCTTCTTGTAAAGGTCTGCAGCCACCAGTGTTATCCACTTTTTTAGTTAATGAACCTGGTGTGATCTCTCCTCAGACAGACCCATGCTAAAGGTAGAATCTGTCTAGCTCATTCATTGTTTAAAGAGGCCTTAGGTCAGAGTCCTCTGCTTTATAATGTCCCCATACTAACTTTTACAGCAGGATGAAGCACTATATACATATCATTTTACACGACACAGTTGTAAACATCTACTGCTTTCTCTGGGAAGTCTATGAATTTAATATACTTCTATACTTATACTCAGTATACTATGTTTTTGAAACATCAATTAGTCGTTTTCACTGTTGTGAAGTACATATGAATCATTTGCACCAGGCATATTGTGTTAAATATCAAAAAAGTGTTGTTAGATCTGGAGTTTAAACTCCTTCCAAGCTCATAAATTGACTTGAGATACTTTATGTTTTCATTTTTTAACGCTGATGGAGCAGCCTTTTGGTTATTGTTGTACCGCAGTCAGGTTTCATTGTTGACAGCGAGGCTCTAGTGTTTTGTTCTCACTAAGCCTTGTACATTGTGTGGGGTTAGATTTCTGATCATCTCTTTCTATGACAGGTCAGAGAAGATCAGGTGAGTGAACAGAAGTGTGTGTAAGAGTGGTGACACTCCCTGGCTCAGCCTGTGCCTGTACTTCCCACGCTTTATAGAAAGGGGCGTGGCATCTCCCCTTCTCCGGCTTTCTGCCAGACCAAGAAATGAGGATGTAGGTCATGGCCAAATATGACACTTTAAGCCAAAGACTAAACCAGAGTCTATGTGCTCACCTGATCCAGACTGTACATGTGGCTGGACAGGACATACTGTGCAAACCAGTGCTATAAAGAATAACAGGTAGTGCATTGTTAGTAATTTAAGATTTTAATTTGACTCCGGAAATGTGGTGCATTGTTTAAGAACCGTGTTCCCATGCAATTTTAAATTTAATTTCTTGATTTCCATCCTCAAACTACAGAGTACATCCAAGCCAAGTTTCCCCCTGCAGTCAAGTCCTGGTGGGTTGTTTACAAGCTTTTGGTGTCACTCTCAGTCAGTGCTGAATAGTCTAGTTGTCTTCCTGATTATGCTATCATGTGTAGATGAAACCAGTCCTGAACACAGACTGGTAAAGCTCTGCTAATCAGATTATTACTGGGAAGGAAGAGGAATAGGCTATACACACACAAACATACACACTCCCTCTCCCACACACTGTTTGGTCACATCGAAGATTTCTTTCACAGTCTACTTGTTAACACTTTTAGTCTTTTTTATAATATTTTAAGAATATTGTTAATAGTGTTGTGAAATCACATTCACTCATTCCCTTGAAAGACAATATACAGTGATCTTTTTCTCTCGTACTCAACATAAATCCATCTTAAATTTCACTGATTACAGAACCACTAATCAGCCAATCTGTACTTCAAAACACTATGTGCTGTTGTTTTAGGACATCCTTGAGATGCATCTTCCTCACAGCTTTTATTCATTGGGACAAATAGGCGACTAGTAAAATGACAGCTTACAGAGGAATGGCGGTGTTGCTCTAGGGTGATTGTGTGTGTCTCAGAGTTAAGCCAGAGAATGTAAAACGACAGAAACTCTTACTTTCCCTTGATACACCCTGTCTGGTGGTCTTTCAGTTTAATGCTCAGTTCATTTTGACCTAATGACTTTTATCCTAGCCTTAGGCACGACATACCTCTGCAGAGGTGAAGTATGAGCAGAAGGTCACTTATCACTTTCCTCCTTATATAACCACCAGTGTTTTCCAGCCAAACAGGAAGGGAGTCAATGATTTAAAATGCCTTCCTCCCTGCTCAACTCTGTGCATGTTTGTACAGAGCGCACATGCACACACACACACACACGCACATGGACATGGGACGTCCACTATGTGAAAGGATGCTCCAACAGTTTACGTGTGTTTTTGGAGTGCATGCTTTTAGCCTTTGTATACATGTTTATGTATCCTGGTACTTGTTCATCCTTGTCTCTGGGAGTCTAATCTTGAGGCTGGCTCCAGCTGGCTGCCGTGTGTATGTGTGTGTGTGTGTGTGTGTGTGTGTGTGTGTGTGTGTGTGTGTGTGTGTGTGTGTGTGTGTGTGTGTGTGTGTGTGGAGGGGGGGGCTATTGCCTGAGCTCTTAATTAACTCTGGACCAGGGCCTCAGTGGACTGCTTCCATCCACTGCTTAATAGGAGGAAGCCGGAGAGCAGCAGTTATCCTGGTACGCACTAAGAGCAAAGATGATACTGGAAAGTTTACTATACTATTGGTGATCTGCATAGGGCGTGATATTAATGCACATGTAAGTAATATTTTTTTAGATGTTACAAGATGCATAGCTGTAAACACAGACTTAGATTTTTTTTTTATTTGCATAATTTCTAAAAAAAAAACCAAAATACTTTGTTTTATAAAACTGGTAAATATGTGGTGCTAACAGACAGGTCAGTGCAACAGTTAAACAAGTGTGTGTATTTTAACTTTAAAGGGCATTGTTAAAAGTCACAGAAACTCATGCTGTACAGTCATTAGTATAGTATAAGTATAAAGCATTTTGATGTTGCATTTAAAGCATTATAAAGCTTAAGGTGTGGATGTTTCAAGTCTGTGTTGTCGTCTTGTGAAATGGTGACCACCTGTGTTAACCTGATTGTGATGCACAACACTGCCAAGTATTAGTAGACGCCAACTGGCCTTGGGCAGTTGGTGCCAAGTTTGAGTACAAAGCATAAATGGATTTTGAAGGATAGTACGATCGATAGAGTGGCTGATTGCATGACATTCAACAAGCAAGCTACCTAAGCTGTAGAAATTCTTTCCATATCTTTCTGCTTGAAAAATAGATCGAATTATTGATTCTGCTTGTTTTTTCCATTGCTATTCAATGTGAATCCTCCAGGGCGAGAAGGAGAAAGTACAAGAAGACAATTCAGCATTGTTTTGAAAGGCGCACATTGTTCAGAAGGGGTGTTTACTGTCTGTCAGCAGTGGTGCTTGGCAGCGGTGGCTCTGTGTTTACATAAGTGCTCGGTGTGATGGAGCGAGCTGGTTGAAGTGACAGCAGATTCCACAGAGTTTGACTGAGGAAGCCCATCTGCTGCTGAACACGCATGAGGACGGGAGGTGTGGGAGCATTCCAGGATCCCTGCAACTCCCTGCATGCGCATACAGTAATAATTAGAGGCAATGCTGCCTTCAATCCTTCAGAAAATATCGATAGATCGATGCTGACAAAATCATAATATTTTTAATAAAATGCATGAACAATGTTGACAATATTAGGGCAGTGACTGTTGTGTTATTAAAACTTAAAACCTGCTAGAAATTTAAACCATCAGCATTTTATTATTTATTCATATTATACTGTTTTCAAAAAATACAACATTTTATAAACATTTTATTATCAACCAGCAACCAATCTTGCACCACAATATCAAATTATTTTGGCAGAGGCAGAAGGACTGGATCATATTCAGTGGACTATCTTGGAAAGAGGCTCCAGAAAACTGCTAACAAGCTAAACTATTGATATTTTGATTCAGAGCGTTGTGAAGGAAAACCCACACATAGATGTTCAAAATGTTGCTTTGGAGATATGAATGCTTTCAGTCTAGAAAAGTGTAGGGAATGTTTATATTACAGAAAGGACAATGAACGTTTAGATATTTGAAAAATGTCAACATTGGATGATATATTTCAGTTATTTAATATATTTATATAATATATTAAATAACTGAAATATATGTCAGTAGACTGTCATCTCCATAGTCTAGTCATTCAGTTTTGTTATTGTATTGTCATTATGTAATCTTTGTAAGTACATTGCCAGCTATAAAGGGACTGTGGTGTATCATCATGTGGCCTTTTGAACATCAGCCAAAACTGATTAAACTAGTTATAAAACAGACCTGGAGAAAGTTTTTTTTTTTTTTTTTTTGCAACGGACAACAGGCATTTTTCATGTCTAAGACGTACAAGTGTTTGAGTGGCGATGGCTGAATTCCAGTTTGTTGCTTCAGTTTCAGGGTCCTGCAACTGTCCTGGCTTAGTGGGACACAATACAGAGGCATCATTAAAATTGCTTTTCCTACTATGACAAGTCAAAATGTCTGCTGTGAAAACCACCTTTTGGTAGCATATCTATACAGGCTAACAATTAAGGCTCTTTGTGTGTGTTACCATGAAGGGTGGTGCTGATTTGATGACCACACAACCTCCCCCCTCCACATCACCTCATCACCAGTGTAATCTGGAGAAAACTGGGCAATTTATTGCATTAATCACAATGGATTAGCAAATTCAATTGCTTAGTCACGCTCACAGGGCCTCACTTCAAAGGCTCAGCTGCATTAACCACTTCCCTGAATCTCTCACACACACACACACACGCACATGCACACACTCCTAAAACTGAACTTAGCACAACACCACCCCAACTTGGGCCTCAGCTCTCCTTGGACATTGAAATATGGCACCAAGGACAAATGCACTCATTTTCTGTTCATCTGTCTTTCTCCCTTTTTTCCCTCCACTCTTCCTCCAACACACTAACACAGAGGACACTGTACTGTAAATACACAATAGTTAATTCTCATGCTCTCATCTGCTTAAGCCTATTGCATGTACATGATGTCAGCAATTATTTTTCATGACCATTTAAAAAATGTGCTACAGTATTACTGTAACAATCAATTTGACCCTTTAAAATAAATATGTCTATCTAATTATCTGGTCTGTACACTTAATTTTGTTCATTGCAAATTTTTAAAGGGACCATTAATTCTTTTCTATTCAGAGGTCACTAAATGAAGCTCTGTTTGGTTTTGCAGGCAGAACAAAAGGACAGAGGCTTGTCCACAAGCGAAGACTCTCTCTTTTACTTCCACAACTCCAAAGCTGATGTGTTGATCCGAAGCCGACCCCTCAGTGATATTTACCCATTTCAGAGTGAGTGTGACAGGAATGCAGTCCCATATCTGTTGTCTGGGTGCGGCACCCAGGTACAGCCAGTGACTGCAGGTCCTCTTGCTGACGAGAACAAATTGAACGGCATCAACTCCACCGCTTGGTCCAACCCTGTTATAGGTCCATCTGAAGGGAAGCCTTACTCCTCAAGAATTATGAGGCTTTTCTCTAACTCGAGAAAGGGCCCTGTCCCTGCTCATAGTCCAACCACTGATGGTCCCACTTTAGTCCACAACAAAGACAGCAACAATGGGCCCCAGTCCTGGTCTGGACTTCCGGGACTGGGTGTTGTGGACTCCTTCAAAAAGCTCCGCTCCTCTGTCCTACAGGGTATTCAGAGTAGAGGGGCATCAAACCATGATGGAGAACATGTTCTTACATCAAATCAGGAAATGGCTAATGGCACTAATGTGGCTAACACTGACCCTGGTGTAGATGGGTCAAATCATTTAAAGACAGCAGAAGGATACAGTAAGTCTAATGGAAATTTGACTGGACAAAATTTGGCTTTGAAGAGCCAGTGCGGCTCAGATTTTGAGGATTATGATGATGAGGAAAATGATGAAAGCGATGGTCTCACACGCAACTCACGATTCTCAAGGAGTATGAGAAGGGCATATGGAGCAGGACGCATTTCTTTACTTGACATGGGGAACAGGAGAGTTGCAGGAAGTGGCACAAATGAAGCTGCAGACAGTGAGAGGCCAGATCAGACATTCATGGTCAATGTCCAAACAGTGAACATGAACACCACGAATGTGAAGGTGCTGAGCAGGATGAGCAAAAGTGCCGAAAATCTTCATATATTTAAGGCACCATTCAGACGCAAAGCCCCATCTCCAGGTCCTCCTTCACCTCAGGAAGACCCTCAGAGGATTACCACATCAAACAAGACGACACCAAACATGCAGAGAACAGCCAGCGCCTCCTCAGTGGACCTTCGAAGCCACGCTGCTAACCGCAGGAAGAGCCCTGTGAAAACCAAGGGCCCGATGCTGAAGCTAGTAGGGAGCATGACTGACCTAACTGTCCGACGCAGGCGAAGTCCCTCCCCCACCCCTACATCTTCATCTCCCATGTCACCCCTGAGCCGTCTCCATGACGACTACTCCCGCCGTGTGCCTTGCCTACAAACCAGTGAACGACAGCGCCGGCCTTCGCCGGTCAGAGCACGGGTCATGTCTGTCGAACACACACCCCTGGTTCATCATCCACCTGAATGTGGCATCAGCCCACAGCAGCACCAGGTCCTTATCAGCCCAGTTTCTGTTGATCCCCCAGAGACTATAGAGACTTCAGCTGGTATCTCTGCTCATTATGAGTTGCTAGCTATAGCCACAACAAGTGGTGACAAACAGATGGCAGCTTGTGATTCGTCTCCACTCAGCCAAAAAGAGCCTTCACAACAACAAGAACAGACTGAGGTCAAGTCGCTACCAAACAAGGTAAGGGAGTGCTTGGGTAAATCATGTGCAAAAAGAGGACAGGAGGCTGAAATAATTCAGTTTTCTTGGCACATAAAATATATAGTTTTTTTGTTAAGTCAGTGTTGCTCCACCTGTTCCTCTGTGGTCGCTGGCTCAGGTGATATTCTGATACACCATCAAACAATGCTGATGAAATCAAGTAAGGTTCACTGCTCACAGATGCACAGAATACACTGCAGCTAAAATACAACAAAGCTGCAAAATGATTCACGCTATCACCACTAGCACCCTTTATCAAAGCATTGGATTAGAAATCATTAGGATGACAAGTGCTCTTTTTAAGTTTCAGTGAGGAAGGAAGCATCGAGACACAGAGGAAAGGTTTAGTTTCTGGCTTATCATGTAGAAGAGAGCAATCATTAATGGATGCCAGTCTTTCAGTTGAATGACATTGACCCTTGTCTTAGTAAATGAAATAATTTTATGAAGTGATCTTTGAATATAGCATGGTTCTAACCAACTGAGATAAGGTCTCATGCCAATGTGCTCGTATGCTAAAAAACTGAGCTTGTGGTCCAAAGTCGCCCGTACTGTCAAAGGAATTTTGACATAGGCATAATGTTGCTTCACCCTCCTTTTCCTGTCAGTTGTGTTTGATACACTGACGTCTACTGCAGCAGAGGCACATGCTGAAGCCAGCTATTCTGTGCTACCAGGCACGCTGAAGGAGCAGGGAGAGTTAATGATTAGGCTTTGTTTATGATTAGTGGGCCTTGCGCAAAAAGAGCTTGTCCTGTTGCTTTAGGAGGGTAGGTGGCTGTGAGTAAGTACACACCCACTTCACTTCTCCCCCTTCCCTCTAGCTGCAGGCAAATGGATCAAAGTCCAGCACCATGGACACTGGGCCTGGGACAGCGAGCAGCACCACCAGGCAGTCAGGAATACAAATATACTGTTATAGAGAAATGTTTTTTTGGCGTAAGAGACGTTTTTTGCCTTTAACGATGAACAAGAACGGTCAGACTTGTTTACTATAGAAATCAGGTGGCTTTTAGTAGCCTCCAAAAAACTCTTACTTACCCTTGAGCAACCAGGTTGGTTGTGTGTTTGTGTTTTTCACAATGGTGCTAGTCCACTGTGTGCCTTTCCAGTGTATATGTCGGGGACCAGACCCAGATCGAGAAAACCAAGAGGTAGGGTTTGATATCACTGGCTGACTGATAGACTTATAACAACAATTTCTAAATGTGTAACTATTTGCTAACATCTGACCGTTGAGCACACAATACCCGCTGACATGTTCACACTATGATAACATTTAATTGTGGAATTTGTGCAATTTTTGTTGCAGTTCATTGTTTGAATTTGATAAGCATAAGGTTGATTGTGTTCAACTATTGTGCCAATCACTGTGTGAAACTTTCAGATGCTAATCAAGTTTCTCACGAGAATCCTGTTGAAGTATAAAATAGTTTCACACTTGTGGTTCTGTCTTGAGATTGTACCAGGGCAGTTATTCTGCTTGAGACTTTTATGACCTACAGTACTTTTTTGCTCTGTTTCTGATTAACAGATGTTCCTTCCAGCAGAAATTATGTTCTACATCTCTGTTCAGGTCATTGAACAGGGGAGTTTTGAACTTTTTCCTTTGCTCCGTAGGTGACCCCAGAACAAGGGCGAGAAACACTTCTCCAAACAGATGAAGTCTCTCCAACAACCAGCGGCAGCACACCTCCTATCTCCCCAACATCCCTGTCGGAGTCGCCCACATCGTCCACAAAGACAGCCACGACTGCCACAGAAACATCCTCCGTCAAGCCCAGGCGAAGAACCGGGCATCCGAGACCTCGGCCCATTTCTGACTACGGCCAGCTCATTTCCAGGAAACACTCCATTCCCGAGGAAGTTGCAGAACTGAACACTGAAGAAAGGACAGAAACCACATCACAACATAGAGACTTCTCTGATAACGACACCTATGGGAATGGAGAGAGCCCTGAGCACTATAGCATGAATGGGGATGTTCAGTGCAGGAGGTATCGGCCCATCTCAGTGATAGGAGTTGTGGATGTGTTTCCTCCTGATGCTGAGGAGAAGGATGACCGCCTTCCCTCTGTAAGCTGCTGTTATAGTTTAAAACCACTAGAAGTTTACTGTTTTTGACTGTAGGACTTTACTACTGAACTTTCCACAAGTTGAGTGAATCTGATCTAGTTACCAATGAAGGAATCCGAATAATTAAATTCCTGATTATAAGTATACAGGAATTATGTCTTACAACATATTAAGAAAATACAGGATGTTTTTAATATTGTTTAGAAAGGACAAAAATGTGTATTTAAAGTGTTTTCTTAGCAAATGGTACTTTTAAACAATTTATCCCTGCTCTTTCATGTTTAAGCAGCAAGCAAATAAAAGCACACTATAAAACAATGCAACAACAGAAGAAGTCAGGTGCTTCTACAGGGGTTATAGACGTCAACCACCAATCACAATATCAGGAACCTTTTGTTGCAATTCTTCCTAACTATCTGTCGTATCTCTCTCAGTAGCAAAGGCTTAAAAGAAATAAACAGCACTAAATAATTTTTGAAGGTTTTGATCAAGTTCAAGAAGTTGTAGGCTGTTTTTGTGGGACATTGATTCCTCAGGTTGGTGGTGAAAGTCAGAGAAATGCACCTCCATCTTAATCCCAGCATGTTTGTTTTTGTCCTCTCTGCAGCCGTTGTCACGACCGCCCATCCCCTCCCATCAGGTGCCCCCCTACAAGGCAGTGTCTGCCAGGTTTCGTCCTTCTGCCCTATCCCAGAGCACCCCCATCGGACTGGATCGTGTTGGACGCCGAAGGCTCCACAGAGTGCTCAGCGGTGAGAACTGGGGACCACACACTTTTAATCTGTGGGAAAACTGGAGCCCAGGAATTTCAATACATGTGCTAGAGAAAAATATTGGTAGAGAGCCAGGTGTGGGTGTGCTTGTTTCTGTGGCTTCTTCTGTAGGTTATTTAAATCTTGTCAGAAAGTTTTCAGATCCACATGGTTGTTTAACCTCACTCTATATGTTGCAGATGGCATATCTGAGTGCTCGGCGACACTTGATGACAGCGTGAGTGAGGAGGAGGAGGGCAGCTTTGATGAGCTCACTGATGTCACCCCCTACCTCCAGCCAGGGGTGGAGATCTCAGTGCTCAATGAGGTGAGGCAGAGGAGGGGGGTCAACTCAAAGTCACGTTGCAACACTCAAAATATTTTCTCCAAGACTGTGTATTGAATTTATGATGCAACATTTATCGTGTTTTATGCCTGCCTCGTGAACAGCCATGTGAAAATGTTTTTAAAATGTTTGGCCGCAGTTCAGCACAACATATAACCCCTGCAGTGTCCACAAGTCTAGACATAATCTTACATGTTAGACATGGGCTTAGCCTGCATGTAATTGTATCTTTATCTTATCTGTGTGTGCTACTCAGTGGATAAGCTCAGGCCACACGGTGTATGCTGAGGCTCTCTGGGACCATGTGACCATGGAGGAGCAGGAGCTCGCCTTCAAGGCTGGAGATGTTATCCGTGTCCTGGATGCCTCACATAAGGATTGGTGGTGGGGCAGAGGGGCTGACAGGGAGGCCTGGTTTCCCTCCAGCTTTGTGAGGGTAAGTGGACCATCTGACCTGTGTGTCTGATGCATGTTTGCAAGTCTTGAGAGCTGGATAGCAAACTGGCTTAGCTCCAAACAAACCTCATTAGCTCACTTAACAATATGTGTGGAGGGGTTTGAACCTCAGATGTCTAACTGGTTTCTGTGGTGACCAGAGCTGATTGACAGCAGAGTCTTAATTAGACAGGCTGCCATGACCATGATGAGGTTATTTGATTGGCAGATGAGTGTCTGCTGTGTAATTGCTGGAAGCTGAGTCAATGTTGCTGAACAGCAACTGGTTAAACTTAAACATGATGTTACCATAGTGATGAAGAGTAGATCTGAATCTTTTGTAGTTATTCTCCCTTTTGTAATGATGTTCATTCATTAAGACTTGACTTCATTAAATCACAAAAATCTGTCAATGACCATGTTTATTACATTTGTATGATAATATGGAGAATGAAAAAAATAAAAGGGAAAAATCTGTTTGCAAAAATGATCCTGATATTAAGTTTTATGTTAGCAAACATACTTCTGTTTTCTTGATTTGAATGCTGCTCAGGAGGTCCCATTGTGTTTGTGGTGGATGTGTTTCAGGTGCGAGTGAACCAGGAAGACTCAAGCACAGAAAGTGTGGAGAGTGTAGCAGATCAAGAGGATCCTACTCCCAGGGAAACACACAGCATTCAGCACAAGGAGCAGATGAGAACCAATGTGGTTCAGGAGATCATGAATACTGAACGCATCTACATCAAGCACCTCAAAGACATCTGTGAGGTATGAGCTTTATTTAACAGTAGTATTTAACTCTTTGGCTGCTGCTTCTGTCACATTGTCCTTTAGACATGATTCCCATGAATCACTCTATTCTCTTCTATAATACTATAATATAATTTTTTAATATTTTAATTTTAATACATTTTCACAATAAGCTTAAGTTGTATTTCAGAAATTACTTTAAAAAAACATTAAGGCATTTATGCTGAGATGGAACTCCACCATCCAGTATTTAAACTGTTTTCTTGCTACTGTAACATAGATTTTGCTTATCTTTTCAGGGTTACATTCGCCAGTGCCGTAAACACCCACAAATGTTTACTGAGCTGCAGTTGAACACCATCTTCAGCAACATAGAAGACATCTACAGATTCCAGAGGCAGTTTCTGAGAGACCTGGAGAAAAAGTACAACAAAGACCAACCACATCTCAGTGAAATAGGTTCATGTTTTCTCCTGCAGGTAACGGCCACATGCAAAATCTCCCATAATCCACTTAATTTCTGTGTAACTCATGTATTAATCTTATTCAGTAGCAGTAAATTTGTATTGAATGTTTGTCTGTTTTTTTCCCCTAAGGAGGAGGGCTTCTCTATCTATTCAGAGTACTGTAACACCCATCCAGCAGCCTGTGCTGAGCTGCAGCGCCTGATGAAGTTGGGCCGATATAAACATTTCTTTGAGGCCTGCCGTCTCCTCCAGCAAATGATTGACATCTCCATTGCTGGTTTCTTGCTCACGCCTGTCCAGAAGATCTGTAAATACCCCCTACAGCTGGGAGAACTGCTCAAGTACACCCCTAAGGACCACAGGTGCTTGTCAGGAAATTAAATGCATCACTCCACTACTTACAGTATACTGCCCTTTTTCAACATCTGTATATCCCTATTTTGTGAAGTGAAGATATTATCTTGGATGCAACAGAGTGTTAAAAAGTATTTTAAATGATCCTACACTGTATAACATATAACATGTATAAAATAACATACAGTATAAAGGTCATACGCCACCTGCCCCTCAGTGTTAAGATCATTAATTGCTGTGGGATCCAAAGATGCCTGTTGCTTTGGATACATTTAAATCACTGCTACTACTTATACCTTAAGTAACTCATGGCAGTTTTATTACAGCAAGTTTATTACTTTTCTACGCTGAATATGGAAACTGTGTTACTCTAAATGGAAATGTCTCTTCTATCAATTTTATGTCTTTGTTGGGCCCTGTACTCACTGTTCTGTTGCTGATTTATTGCAGCGACTACAGTGGAGTGAGCAAAGCATATGAGGCTATGAAGAATGTGGCCAGTCTGATAAATGAGAGGAAAAGACGGCTAGAGAGTGTTGATACCATTGCTCACTGGCAGGTCGCCATTCTGCACTGGGAGGTGATGATGACTACTGAATATGAATCCAGTTTTCTTCTGTGAAATTACAGGCAACACTGACATGTTTTGCGAATTGTAGGTAAAGAATGCTGCTTTTTATTGTGTAAATTGTTTGTAGGGACCTGATGTGCTGGAGCGCAGCTCAGAGCTGATCCACTCTGGCGAGTTGACTCGAGTCATCCGACACGGCAAAATGCAGCAGCGCAGCTTCTTCCTTTTTGACCACCAGTTGGTCTTCTGCAAAAAAGACGTCCTGCGCAGAGACCTGCTCCACTACCGTGGACGGTTGGATATGGACCAGACCGAGGTACTGGATGTGCCCGACGGGCGGGACCCAGATCTGGGCCTGACCCTGAGGAACGCTCTGCGCCTGCGCCACGCCTCCACTCTGGAGTTTGTGTGTGTGCTCTGCTGCAGGAAGGCCCAGGACAAGCAGAGGTGGTTGGAGGCTTTTGCCAAGGAGAGACACAGAGTCAAGGAAGACCAAGAGATGGGTGAGTCGAGTCAGATTCCTTTCACTCGTGATACAAAACGGCTATGTGGGTAGATGTCAACGAATAGGTGAAGAGGGTAGCAGGATTGTTGAAGGGGGGGGTGGTTGGAAATATTCTGATCTGAAGGTGTGGCTGTGTGTGTTTCTTGGCAGGAATGGAGATCAGTGAAGAGCAAAGAAAACAGGCTATTGTTAATGCCAGAAGAGGCAAACAGGGCAAGATCAAATGTAAGGAAACAATTTCTCTTAATAATGTTGAGCCACTCTATTTAATTTATTTTCAATTTAATTTACTCCTTATTCATAATTTTGACCTTTTTGTTTTGCCTGTTCACCTTTTAGCCATTGGTTACTCTGGTTCTGTCCCACCCCACCACCAAAACCTTCACCCACTTCACCAGCGTCACATAACCATTCCAACCCGTGTGCCACAGCAGCAGGTCTTTTCACTGGCCGAGCCCCCAAAAAGAAAGCCTTATCACCTGTTGTACAGCATCACCCGCAATGCCTTTTTCAGGAAATGAGGCTTTGCTCCCTCATCCTTTTTTTCCTCTGTGCATGATCTGAGCATGTTTAAACCGTCCTGAAGACTTAAAGAACACTTTATTTTTTTCCTGTATTTTCCTGTCTGTGAATGTACTATCAAGTTTTGATTTTGTGCCTCGTGTATCTTTGTTTGTGTCCATTTTTGTTGCTTGTCGAAGTCCAGTGCCTTCACTTTGTATGGGCCATGACAAAAGTGTTAAAATACTGACTCTGTCCATTTTGTTGGTGTTAAAGTTGCTGCTCACTCAAGCTCATGAAACCCCACCTCTTTGTCTTATTAATTCCAGCTGAAAGATTTTTTGATTTTAATTATGACAACAATGTGTATTCTGCTTTTGCATTGACAAACTTGGTTTTAGGTTATTTCACAAAGGCTGGACCCTTTTTTTTTTTTTTTGCTGCAACTCTGTCACCTCTGAGCACCAGACAGCCAGAGGATAAATTAACTGACACATTCATCTACCCTGTTAACACTGTAAATAAAACTCTTGTACAAACATACAAAACGAGAATGTTGTCACTTTAAAATAGTTGTGCATCTGGCTACTTGGAAATAATAGAGGCTGTTGAATGTGAATTTAAAAAAAGTCAGCGCTAGAAGTTAATGAATGAAACATTAGCCATAGAACGGAGGAGGTGCACTTATATCTGCTCCACTGCTCGCCTGTGCTGAAGGATCTAGTTTCACACACCTGTCAGCTGTGCATCCAAACAGTGTGCTGTGTGACTGCGCTATTTGTTTGTCTGCTGCTGTTTTTAAGAGCCAGTTTTCACTCTAAAGGAAAAGAGGATGGATTTTAAAAACCAGACATCAAGAACTAGATGATAGAGGCTTGATGGGCGCTCTGTGTCATGGGCACAGAGCGTGAGGAGAACGGGAAGGCAAGCGGAGAAGATGATGCCTCTCAACAGGACGCTGCCAGTGTAAGTCAGATATATCCTAAACTTTGTAAGTGAATAGACTTGTGCAATCTTGTCTTTACTTGGACTTTGAGAAGTTGCTGTATGGTGTTTATCTAGATTTAAATCCTGAAGATTTCCGTGTACAGTAGATTACACACAGATTTTTACACAGAAAATTTTGAATCACATCTGTTGTCATGCTGTTTGATTAAATATGTGTATAATAGATTGAAATGTTTTTATATATTTTCTCCTGAGGGAATCTATACCCTGCTAACATGATGGATTAAGTCCCACTTGCACAGTATGGGATGACACTGAATGAATAATATATGTGCATTGGGTAACTCAATGAGAGCCGAATGTTGCATCTGATGGAGTATTGCTTTCAGTCATGCCGCTTCACAAGCTAAAGTGACCAGTAATGGAGCATCATTACCAATAGATGCACAATAACATCATTGTTGGAAGATTCACAACTAAATGAGACAGTTTCATTTAACTTTGTGAACACATGACATGGAAACTCTTCAATCACTCGTTCAGAGACTTCTCTTTACATTTGGGGTTGATTAGCATATTTGTCAGCCCACTATAATTTTAATCAGACCATGGTCAAGTGCAGCGATGGGTGAACAAAAGGAAGCAGCAGGGTCATTCTCATTTGTTGTATCTCTAGTAGTTTAACCAGCTCATGGTCTCACAACTCTGCTCTAATATGCTTTCCTTTCACATTATGTAAGCATCATCAAACACATCCGTATTAGAGTCAGGACATATTTAAGTGACTACTGGAAAGGTCAAGTCATATTTACTGCTACAACAGTGATACTTTGCACTGAGTATTGTTATATTGAATGTGTCCCCCCCCGTCTGTAGATTGCAGATGTGTCTGTGGAGGTTGCCACAGTGGACCACACTCTACATAAGCTGCGCAGGAAGTACAGAAAGACTAGACGGAAGCCCAAGGGACTCGAGAGGCTGTGGGCTCGATTGTTGAACGTCCCACACCTTGCGATCATCATTGCAGCTGTGGTGTTTGTGGTGGTGGTTATCATGTGGTCACTGCTGTGGGTCTTCATATGTAAGTGAATTCTGCTTCTTTTGAACAAAAATGTATAAATCAGTTTCTGAGCAGAGCGTATTTACAATACTAATACTTTTTAACCAACTATAATGTGTAGCATTATCCTCTGCTTATTATTAAAACTTAACATTAATTTGAAAATACACAACATAATGCAAAGTTTGACTTAAATTTCTTAGTCCGCCGTGAAAGCAACACTGGAGCGTATTTTGCTGGGACGTTCCGTGTTGCCAACGTTGAGTTTATCCCTGAGTACCGTCAGGGAGAGTCCCATGAGTTTGTATCCATGGCAAACAAAATACAACATGTGGTATGTATCAGTGTAACCCTGTTATTTACATGATGGCTAGTGTTTAGCTATGGGATTCTTAGTGTTAATTGCTGGTGTCTCGTAGGTGAGCAGCGTGTACAAGATGTCGTCAGTGGCCAGACTCTACAAGCAGGCTGTCATTTCAGACCTCAGGTACAGTGGGCCTGTTAGTCAGCATCGTCACAAAGCAGAAAGAGCCCCAGCCAATATTTAGGATTTAGTTTTTTTTTTTTTCTTTTAACTCCAGTTTCAAGCATCACCATTCATTTACAACTAGGCAACAGACCTGTTTTTAAAGGTTTAATGTAAACTCGTTTTCCCCCACCCAGTAACAACAATAAGGGCGGTGTGCTGGTGCATTTCTGGATGGTGTTTGTGGTCCCTCGTCTAAAGAGCACAGCAGTGTGTGAGGACTGTGTAGGTGCCATTTTCAGAGACTCTGTCCACACAAGCCTCAAGAACAGGTCCTCTGTGGGCTATTTACTGGGTCTTCCTGTCGATATTGACTCCATCCTCATCAATGGTGCGTCTGCATTTCTCCACAAGCTTTCTAATTGTACGAATCAATAAGGAGACTGATTATTGTGTCCTCCTGCAGCTGTTCAGCGCTCAGATTACACATCAAATGCAGCAGGTATTCACAAAGACTAGATTTAAAGGAATAAATATTTTACTCTTTCTACTCATTGTATTTCCAGCATGATTTTTTTTCTCCTCTGTCAGGCTCACAGTGTGTAGATAAGATGTATGCCAACCTTCCTGGGGCGAGAGTGCCTTTAAATGTCTTTTCATCATGGGGCGGTGTGAGTTGCCATGTAAAGCTCACAGCTGTCCCCGGCTCTCTTATCCGTCTGACCATTACCTCATTTCTCATTGAGCCCAGCGATTGTGTGAATGATGCCCTGACTGTGTACGATGCTCTGCTGCCCATGAGAGGGCGCATTCTTCACAGGTGAGTGTGTAGCTGACACTTGTCCACTGATTCTCTTTGTCAATCAATTTGTGATTCAGGTTTTTTTTTTTTTTTTTTTTTTTTTTTTTCACATATTACAGCTGCAGGAAGTGCAAAGGGCTGCTTTATCGTGCCATGTTTCACTGTACATATACTGAAGTGTGTCCCTGTGCTTGTAGGCTATGTGAGAGAGTGTCCACATCCTTCTCCCTTGTCTCTACCTCCAATGTTATGTTGCTGTCCTTCAGAATGACTAGCGGCAACAAGACCTTCAAAGGATACTTTGAGGCCATCGCTGAGGAAAGTATGACACATTTATTTACGATTGAGTGTTTCTGTTAGTTGTGGCTCATTTGATCAAAGCCATTATTCTCAAATGTTTTAAAATTGGAAATTTTAGAGACCTGGAGGGATAAAAAGGTGTAAAAGAAGAAAGAAAGTAAATGTTAGGAAATTACTGTTAATGAGAAAAAGAGAAAAAAACAAACAATCCCTTTGCATCCAACATAAATGTTTTTATGAGCAGGCCTACCTCATCCCCACTTGATTTCACATCTATAAACTACAACAGTAAAATGCTGCTAATGCAGTATTGATAAGCTAGTCATTTTAGATAGCCAGCAGGTTTTCAATTAATTGATTACTACCTGTTATTTACTATGTATAATAAAAAGCCCCTGAAGTCTCTTTCGTAGTAGAATGGTATCTACAATTTACAAAACCTCTTGGCATAATAGGGGACAGGGAGTTGTCTGAAATACAAAATTTTCACCCGGGCTTGAGGTGAGGACAAACTTCAGCACTGGCCAAGCCTACACCCATGGGGCAAAATTGTTTATAGGAATGTAGTCAGAAAAAAGTGCTGTGTAACATACAGTATTGACTGTGGGCATTTTTCTGTGTCTCAGTGTGTATGTCTCAAATTGAGACCCACTTAAAGTCTGACCCCACCGGTCACATCTACAGCCCCTTCCACCCCAGCCTTCTGCCCCCTATATGTTCCTGCACCTGGAGGTTTGAGGTAGATCACAAAAAACATATACAGTATATGACTGAATTTATCTTAAATGGTGACTTAAATCGCTGTTATTGATTAGGTTTCCTGTTCATATTTTATTTTAGACGTCTAACAGTGCTTTAGGAGTTGCTCTGCAGTTTCAGAACTACGTACTGAAACCAAAGGACATAAAGGGCTGTGACCATGGCTGGTGGAAGGTTAATGAAATCATGTATGTGTGTACAGTTGCATGTATATAAGGAAAAATTTTACTCCTAACAAAATATACATTATTATATAATATATAGTATAATATATTTCATGTTTTTTATCATAAATATATATATTTACAAATAATAGATAGTCTTCTTAAGCTACAAAGATCATCTTAACAAATGGAGGTTATATAATTTAGCAATTAAGTTATTTTTACATCATGCATGTGATTTACATTCCATTGTGCATGTACTTATTCATCCCACAACATCTTGTCATGGTCATCTGATAGTTGTTTTCCTCCAGTTTCTGTGGCAGTTACGTGGGACACCACACAGTGTTTCGGATTGCTGATCACAGCCCAGAGGTGGAGTTTCGCTGCAGCTCACGTAACTCTGCTCAGCCGTTTCAGGCTTCTCACAGCAGCTACAATATCAGCCAACGTAAGCACAGCAGCACCAGAGCCTGACTCACTGTGCTAGCCAGTGTAGGAAATCACTGGTCCCAGTTATTTCATTGCACGTCAGTGTGGATCTGAGTTAATGACTTTGTTTTGTAACAAACTGAAAAATACTTAAAAAAAAAAAACAGAGAAAATGTGCAGTGTCATTCACTGTATAATCTTCTCCACTATATTATTACAGCTTTCTATAGTTTTAAACAGTATCATCATAGAAGCTTCTTTCTGTGCCATTTAGACAGTCAAAAGAGAAATGAAGCAGAAAAAAAATCTAATATTTATGCACTGAATCTTTTTAAGAGTTAGTTCAGTTTCTGTTCCTGTCTCTCAGCCTGTCCAGAGAGCCACTTCCTGTGCTCCACAGGACTGTGTGTGGAGAAGAGCCGGCGCTGTGATGGCCTGGATGACTGCCAGGATGAGAGTGATGAGGTCTTCTGCTGTATGTTGTTGTGCAAGTTACATTATTGTGTACATTTTGATTACTTGTGTCTGTTTCCCTGCCTTCTTCAAGTGGCACTTTGAGGTACTGGCATAACATAATATAGAAAAAGTCTTTAAATATTTCTGCCTGTCGCAGCGAGGCCCACAATGACTTGCGGTGGCAGCAGTCCGCCGCATCCTCTGCTTGTGTGCAATGGGGAGACAGACTGCATCAATGGAATCGATGAGATCAACTGCACCCAGGGTGTGAAAATGTTTCCTCAATTGTAACATGTTTGCCCTTTCACTCTTTAATTCCTACTAAAAGCAATATGCTCAATGTTTTTGTCAGAAACAACCTGTTCTGCAATCAGATATCAATGCAGCAGTGGCTCTTGTATCCTGAAGAAGAATGCTAAATGTGATGGAGTTCATGACTGTCAGGACCACAGTGATGAGGCGGACTGTGGTGAGTGTTGTGCATCAACTGCAGCTCCACGTGTTTCTCTCAGTTACTGTACATGTTTGAATAATTACATTAGATTTTAAAGAAACTCAATTCTAGCCTCCCCCTGTTGTAAAACTTGAGTCACACCAACTGCAGCATATACAGTACTGTAGTATGTTGCAAAACCTCTTTATAGACAACTAAAGTCCAAACTATTAGACAGCTCCTTAATGTTTTAAACACTTCTCTCTTTGTCTGTCCTGCATTTCTTGGACATACAGTTCCAGACAGAAATCTGTTGATTTATGGAGGGTAGATACTGTTGAAATGCAGTTTCCTCCACATTTTATCATCATTTTAATAATTCCCTTTACTACCATGATAACAGATGGACACTACCTATCAGCAACATGTCTTTAAGTTGTTGTTCAAATAAAATAAGGACCAGTTCATTGGTTTATCAACGTGACCTAAACCATGATTATTTTCTAAAGACCACCTGAGTCTGGTGCATAGTGATTGTGCTGCCACTGCACTGCCAGTTCTCTGCCAGAGCCTTCATGTGGGATCATGAGAAAGTTGCTGTTTTATAATCTGCTGTGCAGTGAGCTCCAAACCTGGTGACCTGCAGCACTGAGGCCACCCTGCTGTAATAGCTCTCTCTCTGTTTGCTGTTATTTTATCGTGATGTGGAGTCAGTGTGATGGGAACAGGCCTGTCTTTGATCACTCTGTGGCACTGGGAATGCACACGCACACATCAAAGCTTTACTTTTTAATAAGGCGGCAGCAACCCCATCTGTCGTAGTGATGACTCAGTGTGTCAGCATAGGTGGTTTGTGTAGGTGGACAAACACACGTACTATAAAATCACACTGGTATTTGCACACTTTACACATATAAATCCCCCATAGGTCTATAAATTTATATACAGTGGCTTGCAAAAGTATTCATACCCCTTGAACTTTTCCACATTTTGTCACGTTATGACCACAAACATAAATATATTTTATTGGAATTTTATGTGAAACACCAACACAAAGTGTCACACAATTGTGAAGTGCAAAGAAAATTAAACATGATTTTAATTTTTTTTTTTTTTTTTTACAAATAAAAAAACTGAAAAGTGCGGTGTGCAAAAGTATTCAGCCCCCCTGAGTCAATGCTTCGTGGAACTGTCTTTTGATGCAATTACAGCTGCAAGTCTTGTGGGGTATGTCTCTACCAGCTTTGCACATCTAGAGACTTTTTTTAGATTTTTGCCCATTCTTCTTTGCAAAACAGCTCAAGCTCAGTCAGATTAGATGGAGAGCGTTTGTGAACAGCAGTTTTCAGATTTTGCCACAGATTCTCGATTGGATTTAGGTCTGGACTTTGACTGGGCCATTCTAACACATGAATATGTTTTGTTTTAAACCATTCCATTGTAGCCCTGTCTTTATGTTTAGGATCATTGTCCTGCTGGAAGGTGAACCTCCGCCCCAGTCTCAAGTCTTTTGCAGACTCCAACAGGTTTTCTTCCAAGATTGCCCTGTATTTGGCTCCATTCATCTTCCCATCAACTCTGACCATCTTTCCTGTCCCTGCTGAAGAGAAGCACCCCCAGAGCACGATGCTGCTACCGCCATGTTTGACAGTGGGGATGGTGTGTTCAGAGTGATGTAAGTTTAGGTGGACAGCCGTGTCTTGGTAGGTTTGCAGTTGTGCCATATTCTTTCCATTTCCGGATGATGGATTGAACAGTGCTCCGTGAGATGTTCAAAGCTTGGGGAATCTTTTTATAGCCTAACCCTGCTTTAACCTTCTCCACAACTTTATCCCTGACCTGTCTGGTGTGTTCCTTGGACTTCATGATGCTGTTTGCTCCCCAATATTCTCTTAAACATCCGAGGCCGTCACAGAACAGCTGTATTTGTACTGAGATTAGAACACACACAGGTTGACTTTATTTAGTCATTCAACATTTGATCATTCAGCAATCATCAGGCAGCTTCTGCAGGCAATTGGTTGCACTCAGAGAAAAGGGGGCTGAATACTTTTGCACACCGCACTTTTCAGTTTTTTATTTGTAAAAAAAAAAAATTTAAATCATGTATAATTTACTTTGTACTACACAATTGTGTGCCACTTTGTGTTGGTCTTTCCCATAAAATTCCAACAAAATATATTTATGATTGTGGTCGTAACGTGACAAATGTAGTTCAAGGGGTATGAATACTTTTGCAAGCCACTGTAATAATACACTTATAATAATAGTAATAAAATGTATTGTTTATATCTCTCACTGGGCTACACTTAATCATAAGATGCAATAATGTCTTGTATTTTTTACTATAATATGATGATATGTAATATACTGCAAAACCAGCAGGAAACCTTTTTGTATACACTCATCCTCTGTAAGCTCAAATTAACATAAATATCATCAGTATAACAGCAAAATCCATATCTATGTGCCTCTAAGCCTGTGGTCGTCCCTCCCTGGTGAAGAAAGAGGGTTTATCCACAGGCCTTGAACGCATCGTGGGTGGAGATAACTCTGTGGAGGGAGAGTGGCCATGGCAGGTCAGCCTCCACTTCTTGGGAAACCTGTACTGTGGGGCTTCTGTCATTTCCTCTAATTGGCTCATCTCAGCTGCTCACTGCTTCAGCAAGGAAAGGTTAGTGACCCTCATGTTGACCCTCATAATGACATTATGTCTTTGTTTGAATTTCACGGTGATGACTAATATACTACGTAATATATACATAGGAATCACAGATTGATTTTTTTATACTGTAGAAACTTAGGCCTTGGTGTGGACATGACTCAGGCCTTGGTGTGGACATGACTCATAAGCAAACCTAAAAGTATTTTTTCCTTCCCAGATAATTTCATTTGAATGAATTTCAGATGTCTGACTGTGTCAGTTTGGGCAGCATTTCAGAAGCAAGAAAGGAAAAATGAGAAAAAGACACCAAACTACTGAAAAAGAAAATTACATAATAACATAATTTTAGGTGCACAAAGCCAATTTATACCTTTTAATTTAATAACAAAAGTTATAACTTCTGGAGCAATTAAAATATAATTAGGTTGTTATTATTAGTCATTAAATTTGCCTCACTTGTGTTTTGATACAATGATCAACAGTAGTGTGTCTCATCATCTGCTCATTTGTTTTGTTTAATTATTAGTTTAATTTATTGTTTTATGACAAGTTATTACTTGTTACTGCAGATGAAAAGCAAAATGCTTTTCATGAGCTTTTGCTTTATCTGGTTCAGTGAATGTATTGTGCATTGTCCCTGTTAAAAAAGCAATAATCCAAGTCTTCTGGCCCATGTAAACAAACCAGTGACTTACTGTACATATTGACATCTTTTATCAAGTTTTTGAGTATACTTTACAAAATGTCCCTCTTCTTTGACCTCTGACCTTTAACTCTGCAGACTGTCGGACCCACGTTACTGGAGCGCTCATCTCGGCATGCTGACTCAGGGCAGTGCCAAACATGTGGCGGAGATCCAGCGAATTGTGGTGCACGAGTATTATAACACATACACATTTGACTATGACATCGCTCTGCTGCAGCTGAAGAAGCCCTGGCCGTCTTCCCTCGGCCCACTGGTGCAGCCTGTGTGCCTGCCACCCACCTCGCACACTGTCACCGACAGCCACCGCTGCTGGGTGACTGGGTGGGGATACCGCTCTGAGGAGGGTGAGCAATGAGAATAACTTGTTGCTCACAGAAAGAGCATCTTCATTGACTTCTGCCCTCTTTATGATCTACTGCCAGTCACAGGTTCATGTCCATGTCTTACTCCCTCCCCCCTGCAGACAAGGTGCTGCCCACAGTCCTGCAGAAAGCAGAGGTTTCCATAATGAGTCAGACTGAGTGTAAGAAGAGCTACGGCCCTGTCTCACCACGCATGCTGTGTGCTGGGGTCCCCTCTGGAGAGAGAGATGCCTGTAGGGTGAGCCCCCATCTGTCTCAGTTACCTGTTTTGCTTCATGCTAGTGTGTGAAACATTAAATATTGGAGTTGTTTCTTCAATAACTGTACTCTTTGCATTTCAGGGGGATTCAGGGGGGCCTCTGTCCTGTCAGGCACCAGGCGGTGGGCGTTGGTTCCTGATTGGCATCGTCAGCTGGGGGGCAGGATGTGGCAGACCAAACCTGCCTGGAGTCTACACCAGGGTCAACAAGTTCACCTCTTGGATATACAGCCACATCAACTGACATCATGCAACTCTCCATCCACTGATGGTTGAACACACCAAACAATAAAAACGTCTTCAGACAGAGTGGCCTGTGTGTGTTTGTGTTTCAGTATCAATCCGTTGATGACACTACAAGGTGAAGAAAAAAAAAAAAAGATTTTTATCCTCTCCAGGTATTTCTGCTCCACCACCATTGACACTAGGCCCTGTAATAATTCAGTCTAACCAGGTTTGATGCCCGGTGTGTGCCTGCAGATTCAGTCCCTGTGCAGCATCCAGGGTCTCAGCAGCCGGACTGTACCTCACACACGTTGACCCTCAAACACTCCTTTGTCCCTGCGAGCTGGACTCCCGCGAACACAACGAGACAGTTTGCCCACAATATCTGTCGCACGGATGGTTGTGGGGATTGTTCCCTTTCATAGTGGCCCCATTGTCCCCGCACTGCATTCTGGGGCTCCGTGTGACACCTGCCGCCCAGTTCAGGTAAACTGGAGGCGGTGAGTGCGCACCGCATCCGAGACGCACAGGTCGGATTTCTGCGCTTTTTTTTTTTTTTTGGAGTTTCCTCTCTCTCTCTCTCTCTCTCTCTCTCTCTCTCTCTCTCTCTCTCTCCATCGTTTCTATGCCTGAGGTATTGTTGCATATCGCCTCTCCGGAGCTAAACGGGACAGTGCTATGAGGACTCTCCCCAAAAGCAAAACTTGTGAAGTGTACTCCGTCTGTGGTCATGGACACTCAGGCTGCTCCGCTGCACAGGTCAGTCAGCACTTTGCTCTTTTTGTTGTCCGTAAAAGACGGTGCCAGGAGTTTCTTCTCTCTGCAATAACCATTTTCTCTAATTGTCTTTTATAAAAAAAAAAAAGAAAGAAAGAAAAGAAAAACTGCCCAGTTGAATCACGTTACACACACCTCAGAGACATGCTTCATAATCACTGCCCATCAAGTCTGGGCATGGTTCATCTTGATGGCAAAATCCGTGTCTAGGGATTTGGAGGTCTGGTTTCTCGTGAATGTCCATGCCACTTGATTGAGTGCTGACACCGCAGAGCCAGGCCGTGGGAAAGCAGACCCCTGTAGTCACGCATTGTCTGTTCCCCCGGGGACTCCTGCCAACCCCTTCAATGTTTCAGGAGGATCCTTTCAGCTCGAAGATGTTCACCGTTGCTCTCAGTAAATCAGTGTCTGTCCACTCATAAAATCTATGGCTCATTGATTTAGACATGCAGCCTGCGCTTTCTTTATTCCTCCTCCGTGTGGCACATAGAAATAAAATCTAAACAATTAGGAGCAACTTGAGCACAGGCATCAAAAGCCGGTATGATATTTCAGTCATGTCCTTGTCTCTGGAAGGGAGAAGGGGAGTTAAGGGAGCCCACCCAGTCAATGAGCCCCCCCACGAAGTCTGAGGATCAAGCAGAACAGAGGGTGGAGGGGAGGCGAGCTCCAGCTTGTGGCTCCTGGAGGAGGTGGATGTTAGGTCTCCTGCCTTTCTTTCCCTTCACTGCCGCCATTGCACTGACCCTCCACTACTTAACATGTAAGTACAGACCTGCTTTGGTGTTTTAGATTTCTTTGACACCTCCCCTGTCCTTAAATATGTGTTTATTTTGACTTCCACCTGCAGTCATCTCCTGTGCACCTGTCTTAAATGTCTACCTCCTCCCCTGCAGCTCCGCCCTCCTCAGTGTTCTTCCTCGGAGGCAGCGTGGAGTTCCCAAACCTGAGCTTCTCCTCAGAGCTGACAGACTCCACCTCCCCACAGTTCCGCCTGCAGACTCAGGCTTTGAACCATTATGTAAGTGGGACACTGAACTTGTCCGTCATACCTCCCCTTTGAATTACACTTTCAAGTGTTGCTTGGCCTTCCCAGTCTGAGCTGAAGCTGATCTTGCTGCTCTAACATTGAAATGCTTCACTACAGCTGGCAACTTGTGTCTTTTATGCTGTGCTTTCAAAACACCGCCGCCATGATTCTCATTCCCGTTCTCCTCTGCTCAGTCTGTCTTTGCATTCTTATTCATATGCTTTTTCCCTGTCTTGCTTTGTCCTCTATCTCCCTCCCTGTCCCTCTCTCAGTTTCTCTCTGGTGGTGTTAAATGTAAAGCTGAAACAGGAGCCGCGCACGGTGTGTGTGCAAGTTCCCGAGACCCCCAGGGACAGGGCCCTTTCAGGGCTGAGGACAAGCCAGGCATTTGTGAGCCCAGCTAGACCTAGGCAAGAGTGAGAGGAAGAGCAGGCCTTCAATAAAAACATTGTCTGTGTGGCTTTCACACAATCAGCCACTCTGTGTGCTATACACCACAGAGTGCAGGAGAACCTCAATTTGACGCTGAGGTTGAAAGGGAGACACAGGGGGCAGTAGGTAGGGCAGGGATGGCAGAAGGATTGTGGGCTGAAAGATATGAGAAGGGGGATTGGGATTTTGGGAGCAAAATGTCAGGTGCACAGCAGCACATTTCTGCACAGCAGTTGGCAAATGTCGAATTGATAGGTGGAAATTCTCAGATGTCTGCAGTGACATCCAGCAATGTCTCTATAATCAGCTGTGCGGGTGAGTTTGCAGGCTTGTTAAGTGGTTATAGTGTCTGTGCAGCGACCTGCTCATTAAAGAACAGGTGAACACGAGGCCAGGAGTCCATACCTGGTCCATACCAGGGTCCTGCACACAGCCTGCAGGTAGAAACACAATGGAGCTCTGTGCTGAGTCTGATACACACACACAAGAACAATGCTTTTGTTGAACTCAGGTTGCACATTCAACCAGGTGTGTTTGTGTGTTGCTTACACAGGAACTGTGACCTCACTTCGCTGTGACGTTACAGCTACAGCAGTGTAGTGTGTACACTAGGGGGCTCAATGCTTTGTTTTATATCTTTTCCTTTTCACTTTTTACAACAGTTCTCAGAGCTCTATGAGTCTTCTCCGTGGAGCTCCTACTACCTGCGCTCAGGAATTACTGCCTTCAGGTATCCACAGATAAACTACAGTGTGTGACTTTATTAATGTCAAAAATATGCATGACACTAACTCAGCTCTATGCTGCAGTCAGCTTTAGAAAAATAACAACATTGCAAACCCTTTGTGTGACAGTGAAGGAGCAGAAGGTCTCACTGTCTTTTACTGGAGTAAATTCTCCGCCCCAGACAATGTTGCAATGGCGATCCGGACGTCCAGCCCAGAGAGGCAGCGCAGGCTTCCCGGCAGCCACAAAGTGCAGCGGGACGGCTGCAATGAGCAGCGCTATTACATGGAGCAAGATGATGCCATGCTCCACCTACTGGGTAGAGGCTCTCACTGTTGCACATTAACCACACACGTGTACATGTGATTTTTTTTTTATGTCAAAAATTATATGACAACTCTACAGTTGCTTCACACACCATTACATTTCAAATAGAAACACTACAAACTAGTAATTAACAGCTAACTCTTTATAATAATTTAAATGAAATTTGCAAGTACTTTTATTTCAGTTAGTATATTGTCCTCGAGTTTGACTAAGAGTATTTTGAAATCTGATGTGTGTGTCTGTGTGTGTAGGTTTGGACCCTGAGGACTTTGAGGAAAAATTAGACAAGATTAAGAATCCTAATAGCATCCAGAGTGGGAAGTGGCAGCTTGGCTTCCAAGGTGGGGGGAGCACAGCTCTGTCTTTATGCTACAAATCTTGTCTGTGTTGAACTGAAGCAGAACCAGTGCTGTTGACTGGTGTCTGTTTTGCTGCTGTCGGAGACACTGTGCCCGCCTTGCAAAGTCTAACAAGCCTTTACAAAGTTTCCTTGACTTCTAGTGTGACAAATTAAAGGGAAAAAAAAACATGAATATATGACTCAGAAAAGAGACAAGTGCAGATGTTCTGAAAGGTCACTGAGCCAATGTGGTAACAGTGTAAATGATTGAAATAATATGCTCACAGAAAATGAGTCAGCTTTCTTTACCACCATCATCAAAACACCTTACTGAGACACATCAAGTTGTTTTTTTCCATTAACCTGTCACCCATCTGTTTGTGTATACTAATGGGATTAACTAGACAGTAAATATTTACATCACCTCCTCTGTGTAGCAATGTCCTTTGACCTCTATGCCAAATATGGCAACAACCGTACCCTGAGCCTCGTGAGTCCTAAGAAGCCGTACTACCAGTGGCGTCTACGTGTGCCATCGGGTCACGTAGTTCGACTGGTTATCCTCACCCTGCATGGTGCCACGCCAGGAAGCTGCACTGCCCACAAGCTCTCAGCCTATGACTTCCTGCTTCCTTTACAGAACAAGATTATTGCGAGGTAAATTATATGTCCTTCTTGAGTTATTGTGAAAACATCTATAATGTTCTCATATTATATATGTCATAAATAGTGGTAACTGAAATTCCTTTGGAGAGGTCAGAAGTCAGTTTCTTATTGCGTCAATCTATATCTTTTATAAATGGCTAAACCTGATGTATGCATCGTCTCAGGTGGTGTGGGCTGCCTGTGTCCAGTTCATCTCCGGTCATGAAGCTGACATCCTCTGGAAATGTCATGTTAGTGACCTTCTCCTTCAGCAGACAGAGGGATGGAGCAATCTTTAAAGCGTACTTCCAGGCCATCCCAAAAGCAGGTAGGGGTGTTCATGTTACTGCCTTTGCACTGGAATGATATATTTACAATGATCAACTTATAATAATAACAACAAACAATAACACAAAATAATAACAGGGAGCAGATAGCATATGTGCACACACACATACACGCACACAGACACAGTAATGGGAATACAGGCAGGAATAAATAATAATAATAATAGTAATAACAACTGATAAAAGGATAACATAACAAGGAGTAAAAAGAAATAGAAGAAACAAACGGAACGACCAGAAAGGCTCCACATAAGAGCTTAGTAGTTCAGTTATGTTACTTGGAGCCAGGCTGTGGCGTGGGCCAGTGGAGGGAAGCAAGGATTGGAGTGATGTGATGCTGTCTGTCAAAACCAGTAACCTATGTAGAGCAAAGTATCTTGGTGTTGTTGAGTATTCTCTGCATTTTTCTGTGTCCCCATCTCCCCCTGCAGGTTGTGGAGGGTCAATCTCCTCTTGGAACGGTTCCATTTCCTCACCTTACTACCCATCCTATTACCCTCCTAATATAGACTGCACCTGGACACTGCGGGTGAGTCACATGAGTATGTACATACATGTGCTTGTGTTAGAAAAGCAAAAGAAGAATAGAAATGAGAGCGTGAATTGTCCCTACCTTATTCAGCCTCTCCACACTCCAGCATTCTTTCATTATCTGTGGTTTCGTGATCAGGCACCGTTGCCGGGGTACCTGATCTCCATGACAATCGTGGCGATGAACATTCAGGATTCCTCGTCATCGGACGACTGTGATAAAGACTGGCTAGACATAGGAGGGGTCAAGTGAGTCATAAATCTGAACTGTGTTGCAACCAAGGTCCACACAAGTGAGGGTTAGGATTAGCACATCGTCCAAATCATCAAGAAAAAAAAAGTTTTACAATATTCCCTCAACCTGAACAAGTGTTTTATCAAGTCATTGTTTAAGATCTGCCCATTTTTTTCCAATTTCTCTCTTCTGTGCTCCTCTGTATCCAGACTGTGTAACCCAGTATCAGACAGCAGCAAAAAGCGAGTCTACTCCTCTCCTGTGTCCCTCCACTTCCACTCCGATGAATCTCTCACTCATAAAGGCTTCTACTTGCTCTACGGAGCCTTCTCTCCAGAGGGCAGTAAGAAAACTCTGACGGCTTCACTCCATCATAGTGATTTTGAAAGGGCAGTGTGAGAATTCTTTACAAATGTCAACAAAAAACAATTAAACATTTTAAATCAGGCGTGCTTGGTGTTTGTCTCCAGTTTGTCCTCGCCAGTTTCGCTGTGGAGATGGACGCTGTATCCCTCTGAGAAAGGTGTGTGATGGAGTGAAAGACTGCTCAGATGGACGAGATGAGGTCAAATGCTGTAAGTCTTCTTGTCTAAGGGCTACAAACTTACCCCATCAAGTCTTCTATTCTTAAATGTTCTTTAGTTTATACATATCATATACATTAAATATTGTATATTTGTGTCAAAGTGTCAAAGATTTTTAAAGGTACATTCCTTGTGCTAAACTCAGACCTGTGTGTGTTTTTGCCTTTCACTGTATAAAACATGTAGCATCCTGCAGGCCAGGGGAAGCGTTGTGTGGTAACGGCCAATGTAAGCCTCATAGCAGCCAGTGTGTCAGTCCGAGCACCTGTGCAGACAGCAGTGAGGAGGGTACCTGTGGTGAGCAGACACACTAATGCTAACGTAACACATAAGTGCGCTGTCCTGTGTTTTAAATGCTAACTTTAATGGGGTTCATTCTGTTTCCCTTTGTCAGGGGGTAAATGTTATCACATGTGTCCCAACAAGGTGTGTTTGCCAAAGTCTTCAGTGTGTGATGGCGTTACCGACTGCAAAGATCGCAGTGATGAACTCAACTGTACCAGAGCATGTGAGTACTCATGATCTGGTTGCTGGTTTCACTAATTGCCAAAAAGCTTTATCGATCAATATTTTAATTTTTTTTTTTTTAATGGACTTTTTGTCAAAGTATGTGTTTCATTTTTTCATTAGATCTTAAAGGCTGCTCCTCGTCCTCATATAAATGTGCCAATGGGAAGTGTGTCACTAAGGTCAACCCAGAGTGTGATGGTGTGAAAGACTGTTTTGATGGCTCTGATGAACTGCGCTGTGGTAAGTAACCACTCGCAATCTCAGCCTCATACTCCTGATGACTCAAGCTGGAGTGATTTCATGGATTCTTGTGTTCTTTTTTTTTCTTATCTTCCTGACTGTCTCTCCCTATCAGGTTGCGGCACCAGGCCTAGGAAACGTACTAAAATAGTGGGAGGCTCTGATGCTGGAGCAGGGTCGTGGCCATGGCAGGTCAGCCTCCAAATGGATCGCTACGGCCACGTCTGTGGAGCCACCCTGGTTTCCAACCGCTGGCTCATCTCTGCAGCTCACTGCTTCCAGGACTCAGATGCCATTAAGTAAGAAAGGCACCTGAAAGCATCATCATGCTAATCATTATGGATGTCTATGTACTCTTCATGCATTGTATGTTTGCAGATACTCTGATGCTCGTGCATGGCGAGCCTACATGGGAATGCGTGTGATGACAGTGGGGAACAAACGAGCAGCCACCAGACCGATCCGACGAATCCTCCTCCACCCACAGTACGACCAATTCACCTCTGACTATGACATTGCCCTTCTCGAGCTCAGTGCTCCTGTCTTCTTCAATGACTTGGTGCAGCCTGTGTGTGTCCCTGCCTCCTCGCATACCTTCACCACAGGGACCAGCTGCTATGTCACAGGCTGGGGGGTCCTCATGGAGGATGGTAAGAGCTTGTCAAAACTCTCCAATGAAGAGCTACATCACAGAAAGTATTATCTTTAACTTTATTGCAAAGCAATAAAGTCTTGATAATATTTGGAAAGCTGCATCATAGTCAGATTTTGTTTGCTCTTTCCATTTTGTGTGTTTGTGTTAAATATAGGTGAGCTGGCCTCTCGCTTACAAGAGGCCTCAGTGAAGATCATCAACAGGAATATTTGTAACAAGCTGTATGATGACGCTGTCACTCCCAGGATGCTTTGTGCTGGGAACTTGCAGGGAGGGGTAGATGCCTGCCAGGTGAGTGTGTGCATTATTTTGAGTTTTGTTTTAACGCTCTTATCAGTGGCGTGATCATATGTTGTAATTTACTCCGGGTCATAACCACAAAATTCACAGCCGGTCACATGAAATAGATTTTTTTAGTTTAGTTTTTATGTAGAAATTCTGTCTAGACCGAAAGAGAGCATGTCATCATTAAGAAAAATGTGTATCTCAATTTTCCATCGGTTGTGAAGGCAGAGCCTTTACAGAAACCAAATCCATTTCCAATACAATTTCATACCTAAGCATTTTTTTATTTAAAAAATGAACATATTGTGTTAAGAAGACGAAGATTTGAAACTGGTGATTAAGACCATTAACTCATTAGGAAAACCTTTACTGAGGTGGACCTCTGTACAAATGGATTTTTTGGAAACAGTCTAGCTGCCCCCTGATGGTCATTGGATATAATCCAGGTATAAAACACTTCACCTTCGGCTTCACTTTTCAACCCCAGTGTCTACGTTCATTTTTATATTCAGTCTATGTTATAAACTACTTAGCTTCCAGATTAGTTAGCAACATTGCCGTCATGCCAGGAAGAAACTCACTTTCTTTGGGGACATAAAGTGATAGTTCTGGTTATTTGACATGACGTTTTGTGAGGTATTCCTGTATAGTCAGTGTGTTATCTGCAGTAGCTGCTGTGCATGCGGAAAAATCTGTTTTAGACTATTTTAAAAGTTGCCCATCTAAACAATCCAATATCCATTGAAATGTACAAATATTCATTTAGAATATTTGCAGTGCTTTGTCTTCCCATCAAAACAGCACTTTCCTTTTGTTCTGCTTTTACCATGTGCTGTATTATGCTGTAGCTGCAGGTCAGCTGAGTGAATCAGAAAGTGCTAAAATACGTTTTGTTTTTACAGGAAGTTAAAGTGTACACTTCAACGAATAGTTCAATGTGTAGGGGGGCATCTCTTGAAAAAGTTGTCAGCTCCTTAAAATGTTATATCAGCCTCAGACAGCTATCATGATAGCAGTTCGCCATTTAACAAACCACAGTCACATGCTCAATTAATAGCTTATGGGGAGTAGATGAAAGATGTCCACCATCATTTGTTTGGCCACAAATCAGGATGGATCAGTATTCAGTTTGATTTCAGTTTTGTGTGTGTGTCTGTGGCCTCAGGGTGACTCAGGAGGTCCATTGGTGTGTCTAGAGCGTGGCAGACGGTGGTTCCTGGCAGGGATCGTGAGCTGGGGTGAAGGCTGTGCGAGGCAGAACCGTCCCGGCGTCTATACACAGGTGGTTAAGTTCACTGACTGGATCCATCAGCAGACTAAAGGGCAGGTGTGACTGAACAGCAGACTGACACAAGCAAAATAACAGACTTAACACACAGGATGGAGGCTTCAGACATGGAATTGTACCTTCAGACTGCTGTCATGATGCCCTGACAACACATTCACTCTTTTGCTTTTTTTAAACCAAGTTTGTGGCAACGCACCGGTGGAGGCATTATCCCAGCCAAGCCAGCCAGCTTCCATACAGTCTCCAGCTCACAGCTGGTCTCAAACAGTGGCTATGTTGACATGCACAAAAACCTTGGCACCTGAATATTAAACTAACTTGGCCCTGGATCACTGCACATCACTCACAATGTCTGACCTAGATTACAATATTTATGATGCAATACTCGCTCCAAAATTACAAACTACACTTTAAAAACACTCCATTAGCTTTTGAGTTTTGCTCTCTACACACATGTAGACTGAATGTGGGGCAGTATTTATTGGTATCAGAAGAAATATTGGTAAGTGCTATTAACAAATATTAGGATGGACTTTGTTTTCTTCCTTTTGTAAGACGAAACATGCTTAGTACTTTTGAAAAAAAATTGATGACAACTTGACCATCTTTGAATAACTCCTATGCTTCAATAGCTTATTTCCATTTTTCACTGATTAATACACAAGTGTATCTATTTGTAAAGGATCTTCTGAGCTGCACTTATCATGAGAGGACCTCAGTTATTGTAAACTGAGTCTTCTTGCACAACTTTTCCTAGGATTATAAATTCCGATGGAAATCTGGTTAGACCGTCCTGCTTTCAGAGAATCTGAAAAAAACAAAAGAAAACAAATGTATGTATGTAGTACCCACTGTACCCTGTAAACCGACAGATTGGCCAAAGAGCAACCATTAGTTCATCCTCTGCATTTTTCTGTAGCCATTCGCCTCCTAATTTCCCCTTCCCTACCCTCTCTCTTCCTGTTCAGCTGCATCATTTACCACCAGAGCTTGTGACCATGTGGACGTTGCCAAAAAATATCTCTATTTTTTTTAAACTGTTCTCTCCCCACAATACGTAACCATGTAGTTTCATCCTCATCTCCATTCCTTCATGTACTGTATGTGTATTCTCGAACTCACTGTATGTGCTGTTTTTGTACTGAATGTGTATGTATGTTGATTTGTATATCATGTGTTTATCTGAGTCATAGCTTTATGTTAAATATATTCTGTAGCACAGGTAATTATCCCTCGATAGGAGGTGGATATATATTTTGCATTTTAGATTTACTGTGATATTTTAATTTATCTTTACAGTGCGTCCTTTCTACTACATGCTCAATGAGAAGCATGATCACAGTTCCTCTTAAAACCATAGTGCAGCTGATGCTGCTGTATGAGGAACAAATAAGATTATCAAATGAAAACCCTCAAATAATTCTTTTGTACACTGATTTCCCCGGACCACTGTCTCTCACTTCTCTCCTCATTCAGCTCACTACGCCACACAGTGGCCAACCTGTACCATTGCCTCTTTTACCTGAAAAGGTATCTGAAAAGGTTGGACTTTCCACCCAAAGCATTCCTAATACAAAATTGTATGCCTTTATATTAAAGACGACATTTCCAACAGGAGGTCAGTTGTTTGTCATCAAAACTCTGTTAAACCTCTGTATCTTTAACATGACATTGACCCTTTTCTTAACTTTGGGCTGTGGAGTCTGTGCATCCAGTCACCTGCGATCGATGCTTTTACCCTTTAAATGCTGAGTGCGAGACACCTGTCCAGAGCTATATAGCTTTATATGATAGTATAGATCTATTAATCATCTACTCGCAGGTTACACGTCCTCGAGTCCTCGGTTTGTCAAACCAGCATTTTCTTTCACGTCCTTCTGAGGAGCAGCTGTGATTTTGTTCTGAAAAAAAAAAAAAAAAAAAAAAACCTCATCTGTTTGAATCAGAGACAGAAGACTGCCAAGTGTTTGATCAGGCGATCACGTTTACACCGGTGCCTACGTGCTGATCATCGCGTCTGCCCATCTCCATCGAGGATTTCATCTGCAGCGCCCTGTGGGCATCATCTGTGACATACAGGGGTGCGTCTCATGTCCAGAGTATAAGACAATCATGTTTTTTCATTATTATTTATTTCATGTACAAGCGTTTCTCAAAGTTGGCCAAAAAGAGCCAATTTGGATTCCACTACTAATATTTTCTCATCAACACCTCGCTGGTGGATGGGTTGACCACTGGGGAGAGCTAAATATGGATCTGCTGTTGCGCGCCTTGGGTGTGTCAGTGGACGTCACGGAAGTCCGCTATCCGGTGGCTGCACTGTGGGAACTGTATAAATCCGAGCCGCTGTCCAGAACGATGGGAAAAAGTTGCACTGGAGTTCAAGCGTGGTGTCCGGTTGCGTGATCTCCCGCAGCTAATCCTCAGGAAACCAACCATCTCCACTCCACTGACCCTCCGCGCCGAGCGCAGCCGCCCAGCGCGCTGTCTGTAGGCGACTCTTTGGGGAAAACAGCAGGAATTAAATTTATTTCTTATTTTATATCCGAAAGCCGCTTTCTGCATCGGACTCCCCAGACATGATGAACTGTGTTCTCATCTGCCTGCTATGTGGATTGTATGGTGTTTTAGCAAAGGGTGAGTAACTGGTTTAATTTTGTTTCTGCGCTTTATGCATTGTGCACAGCACCTGCTGTCAAGACCAGAGCTCATGTTCATTTAGTTAACAAGTTGTTTTGGTATCTAAAGTACTTATTGAGTTATATACAGATATACAGAATATTTGTATTTTCTTGATTCAGTTTGAACTTGTTTGCAAGTTGGAACCTGTAGAAAACTGCAATTTACGCACGACTTTAACATCAGTATTTCATAAACCACAGCGTCCTGCTGGTCATGAAGCATCTCGGAGCTCTTTAAAATCAGAGTAAATCCTTTTACCGAGGCAGAGCAGTCCATTTTTTTCTTTGAGGGAAAACAAAAGGCGCACAAATTTGTGTTATGTGCACACTTGCGCTTGTTAATGAGTCAATTAAGTGTTTGGCGCGATGGTCGCTCAGCCTGTAAACCTCTATCCGGAGATAAGCGCTGCCCTGCGGGGTTCTTGTTTGGATAACGCGGACCTTTGTGGCCGGTCTCCTTGTGGGTTTGACTCCGGTTGAATGGACACACACTGGGCGTTGTTTCCTGACACTGATGAGTTTGACGCTCTGATATAAATGAACGAGGGGTCGCGACCATCTGAAGGAAAATATCCACTGAGCAGGAACTGTTGTTAATCTGCACTTAATGCTGAAAGAGTCTGCAGGTCGCTTTAGTGCGCTCCACAGGTCTCGTGCTATTGTTTCCAAAATGTCCTCGAAACACAATATCTTCAAATACTGTCCATTTAATTTTTAGTATTAAATAAAGATGATCAACTAAACTAAATAGTGAACTAATGATGAGCATTTATCTGAAAAACGCCAGGTCAAATCAAACAACCAAATAATTACAAATCATACATTATTGTTCGGGCAGATTCAGCCCAATGCCATGATCAGTTTTCATATTAACCTCATATCAAACTGCAGACAATTAAGTACCTCCATAGATACAAGCAGCAATATAAATTTCAGTAGTAAAAACTTGAGTTGAAATAATTTCGTATGAATTCCATTTTTTTAACCACTAACTTTCTTTATGCTGCCAAGGATTTCCCTCAACTTCCTTTAAATTCAGTAGAAGTGTTTTTCCCGTGTATGAGTGAGTGTGTCAAAAGCTGCCAAAGAGGATAAGTACATGTGACTTTTGCGATCAGGTCTGATCACATGAACCAATAAACTCATTTCTCTTTTGGTCAGATGAAGTAAAGGGAAGCTGAGCAATTTGTAAACTGAGCATTTAGCTACTTCACAGCTTGTTGAAAAGGCCCCAAAAGACTTAAAGGAGATCCTTAACTCCTCCTCTGTCTTCCCTGTGTGTGTGTGTGTGTGTGTGTGTGTGTGTGTGTGTGTGTGGGGGGGGGGAATGTGGGTGTGGGTGTGGGTGTGCGTGCGCGCGCGTTTCTTTCCTACCCACACACTGTCAAATTCAAGGAAATAGTATAGGAAGTGCTAGCAGAGTGAGTAATGCTAGATCTGCTCAATGGGGCACCCACTGGGAACAATGATGCTGACAATGAATGGGAATAATGGACATTAGTGATAAACTCACTAACTGCCCTACTAAGTAGTTTAACTACTCACAGAGCAGTGGGATAGTTGTGTTTTGAGCTGTGTGTTGTACACTCTATAAGGAGCAGTCAGAGTGAAGGACAGACTTCCCTGAATGATGTTTCCGCTGTTGTTGGGAGGAAGGAAGGGTGGACAGACAGCCGTCTTTATCTCTCATTAATAAACCTTAGTGATGGAGTGGAGAAATGCCATTTGATTTGATAAACAAAAGGGACACTGCTTACGCATTTCCACACATGTTGTCAAGTGGCCTGTGCAAGGAGATGCAATAAGGGTCACAGATACTGTGGCCTGGAAGGAGGACGTGCTGGGGACTTTGGACTCACCAGGACAGCTTCTTAAGAATTACTTTGGAGCCATCTAAAGTATTTACTGGTTGCAAAGTGTTTTGTCTTTCAGGATTTCCTCTAAAAGTGCTCTCAGGATGAGCTGGCCTGAATTAAGTGGATTTAGACTGTGTTAAATATAAAAGCAAATATACAACATAAACCACACCTGTTTACTGTATCAAGCCCCATTTCAGCAGCTATGTATGTTCTGTCTAAGACCCTGAATTACAACCTGACTTTGACCTCACAGGAGTGGGGCAAATAATGTGTATTTATAAAGCATTATCTTATAATTGCTATTACACAGTAATTTCACACACTTAATGCACTTTTTCAGTAATTATATGCTGCTAATGATCTGTTTGTGCCTCCTTTCTTCTATTTCTGCAGATAAAGAACAAAAGGGCAAATACAGCGTACCTATCCTAGATGTGAAAACGCATCATTTGGTCCTGGACACCAACCAGTCACTAATACTCAGCTGCAGGTGAGTTTCAGGTAGATAGGTGTGGGTGCCAGAGATAGGGTGGAAGTGAATAGGGTGGATAGATAGGTGTGGGTGCCAGAAAAGCCTAATTTGAGAGATAAGGTTAAAGTGAAAGGGGGTGAGCAAGTGGCAACCATCATGACTGATACTTGTATTTTAAGGCCAACACACCCCCAAATGTGTCATCGTAATAATTCAAGAAAAATGACCAAGGCACTGATCATTAGAGTCAAATTAAAGTTGTGGTTTTTCAATGAAATTCTGAATAATTGGAGTCAATTCTGAGAGACAGAAGAACATCATCCTAAATAGTTTTCATATCACATGTCAATATTTTTTCCACTTTTTCAAATGTTTAGAATTTGTCCTCCATCTGTGCATCTTGTAATCTTAAGAAATGTTTTGTTCATTTAAACTATTCTTTCACCAATTATGAGCAACTGGTCCTTTATGTGGTGGAGCTTTTTACTGGCAATTCATGGTATTTTAACCAAATATCTTTTACTTCATATTAAAGCAAGTCCAACCTTTAACAAAACCAGAAAAACAGTCAAAGTCATAGAGGCAGAAATTGTGGTTTATCTTTAGCTTTTAAGAGGAATATGCTCATATTTTAACCTAATTTTTTAATCTAACATAAAGAAAACAAAACTAAATAAAGAGTCCAAAAACAGAGGGAATTTGAGTTTTTAAAAAGGGCCTTTATAGCACCCTCATTAGACCACTCAGGGAAATTTAACTCTGGGACACATTTTGAAGAAGATGCATTCTTCCACCTACATATGGTAAAACAATCATTAGATAAAGGGATAGAGTTCCTATGATGCAAGCTGAATGTGAAAGTTTGCCAAGTTTATTTTAGTTTCAATCTCTTCTACCTGTTGACTAGGGGTCGCTGGGAGCTGACATGGGAGTTCCCATCAGGTTTGGCTAGAGACCAGGTGCAAGTGGAGCAATCTCGCTGTGGGAGGAGAGGCCAGCAGTACTGTAGCCGATTGACGCTCATTCACAGCCAGGCCCAGCACACCGGCCTGTTCTGCTGCAGATATCGGCACCGACCTCGAAAACAGACCCCTGTTTATGTTTATGTCACAGGTAACACACTAATGCACTTGTTCATTTTCGTTTTCTTTCTTCTTTTCTGTCTATCTCTCTCTGTAGCTATCTGTTACTCTGTCTCTGTTACTCACTGCTTCATCCCGTCATGTTCATTGTTTATATCTCCAGGTTAAACAGGATGTGGTGGGTGCTAAATACAGACCAATGCCAGAGAGCCAATTATATCTAAACACTGTTTGTCCCAACAACACATCCTTCTAGATGACTCTGGCACAGTTTCACCCCCCTCCTCCCCTGCCTCTCATTTCTCAGCCCAGGCCTACCTCCCTGTTGTCTATATATAAATTCTTTTTTACTTTCGTTTACGTGCTACCTCGAGGCCAGGAATAGCCCAGCTGCTGAAAGGCTCAGGCCTGGGCAGAGTTTCCCAGGGCATCAGCCTTATCTGCTCTGCTCAGCCTTGCTTGAAGCATCCTGTGCTTGGGGGAGGAGGGGAAGGGCTCAAAGGGGGTGTGCTGGGAGGGGATGTCGCTGTGTCTCTACAAGGTGGCGGTGGGGAGGTGTGTGGAAGAGTGTTTGTGTGTGTGTATATGAGAAGAGCTGAGAAGGATAAGATGAAGGCCAGAGGCATGGTGGTATCCAGGGGCAGAGGAGGCACGATGTCTACCCACCCAGCTCCTCCCTGTCCTGGAAGGTGACGCTGTTCGGGCTGGGCTGCACCGGGTGTGGAGCTGGGCTCATGGCCAGGGTCACAGGGCATGCTACTGTTTGGCCAACAGGACCCTCGGGGGCCATCAATCGCTCAGGTCGCCATGTCCATTAAGCATCAGACTTGGCCTGCAGCTCTGCTCAGACATTGCCTCCCTCCCTTAGTCCTCTATTAGGAATCAAAGCAAGAGAAGGAAGCCCTCAGTCTGCTAGTCCTTGGGGTACTTTTGTTCGAATGTTCAGAGATTTGCTTTCCTTGAATAACACCCTATAGTAACAAACAATACAGTGAGCAACACCCACACCTTTGAATGGCACAGATCTATTACAGTAGTCGAGCTGGGAGGAGAAAGCACAGAGAGGCCGTTTGATTGCTTCTAAACAATCTGTGTGTTTATTGTTGACTACAGGCAGTCATTCGCTGAATGGGTATTCAATGAATGGGTGTGGAGGACAGTGTATGTTTAGGAGTGTGTGTCTGTTTGTTTTTGTTTGTTGTTGAGATTGATACTTGGAAGCGTGTGTGTTTGTTTGTGTGTTTGTGCAAAGAAGCAGGTGATTGTTTTCTTTCCTTTTTGTGTGTGTATGAAATTAAAGGGTCAGTTCACAGAAAGTAATTTAAAAAAACGCACTTTCTCACTCGGTCAAGGGGGTAATTTTCTTTTGTTGTTTGAGGATGATTTTCTCAATAAAATTTCACCATAGACCAAAGGAGGGAAGCATTTAGTTGAAAAAGTTCTTTGATACAATCATCTGAGCCATGTTCAGTTATTTTTCTCTGCTCAAAACAGTCACCTGAAGAAGTTGCAGCTAGTGGTTGATCCCTTTTTTTTTACCCTGGGTTTCGCCTCTTAGGCCACATACAGCCCGCCAGACCTAATGGGGCAGAGTTATTGGATCTTTATGCAGCCTGAAAGAAATACTGACAAAATCTTCCAGGGCTGAAAAAAGAAACTATAAAGAATATGTCCACAGAAAGCACTAACTTTAACTTTTTTTTGAAGTTTGCCAGTGATTTCTGACTCCATGCCAATGCATCTGTTGTGACTCAGAATTTTTTCTGTAGCAAAAACTAAAACAGTTCAGTGGAAAATGAGGAAATATTAACAGTAACAAAAATTAGTGGAAGTGATGACTGAATTTTCTAGAGGATCTTGGAGAAACTATCTCTGACAAATTTTTTAAAAATGTAGTTTTCAGTCCTGTGAACACCACAAACTAATTTCATTGATGACCTGGCACAGGTCCAGAAATATCACATATTTGGTTAGACCACAAACAATTTGCCAGACAATCAAAAAATTAATGCGATGGTTTGCTGTGACGACACATGCTCAATATATGTTTTTTAAAACTTTATCTATATAAAACAACACACTGAAAGACATCAGCTTGGGCTCTGAAAAGCTGGCTAATAGTTGATTAATTGAGAAAACAATCTGCAGATTTTTTTGATAAAGGATATTATGATTAAATGCAGGCTTCAAGTAAAATACACTATGAATATATCAAAAGTACAAGTAACAATAATTAGTGCAGGGCTAGTCTTACTGGAGGTAAGTTGTTCTTTAATTTAGATTAATTGACCATTTAAATCATGCCCATGGTTGTACACCTTCCCCTATGTGACATTTATTTATTCATCCATTTCATTTTACATGCTTATTATCTGTACCATATGTGTCCCTGACCGCAGTGTTTGGGTTTCAGACAGCCAGCAGCCATTTGTGGACCATCCGCATATGAGCCCAGATGTGTTGTACCTGAAGGAGAAGCAGCCGCTGGTCATCCCCTGCCGGGTCACACACCCCAATGTGACCACCACGCTGGTCAAGGTCAGTGCAAAAAAACATGAATCAGGTGGGAACTTGAATGTCTCTGTAATTTATGTGAAATCCCAGATCTCTGTCTACATGTCTTTGCATGTAGTATGTGTATCTACACACTCATGTCACACTTTGCTCAGTCACACCAAACTCACATTCTCTGCATATCATCACTTGTCCCAGTTTTTTCCACTGGGGCTCACATACATGCACAATGCACTGTCCCGTTGTTTCTCCCTCTCCAGATCATTTGCCACATTGTTATTATCTTGGAAGCCATTACACTGTGGCGTGTGTGTTCATTTGTTTATGTCCGTCTGCGGATATGTGTAAAAGTGTGTGCGGATGTGTGTGTGTGTATGTTTTTGAGTGTTGGTGCTTGAGTGCTGAGTGAGGGGGAGAGTGGACAGAGTTACTAAGTGCAAAGAGGAGCATTTAGAGTGCTTGCTGACCATCTCTGCGCATTTGTGTATGTGTGAGTGCATGTATTTGTGTATGATCAGTGTATAGTAGGTCTGAAGGTCAGTCTACAAGTCCATAAGTTAAAAGAGATTGTGTCTGTCTGTACACATCTTCATGATAACCTACCAGTCAAAGATGCCTCTTTATTCACGGGCTTTTTCTAATCACACAATGCTGACAACAGCACAGACTTCACCTCTGGAGACAGGACGTAGGGTTTGGAGTGCCCCACTGGCCCCGGGCCAGGAGCACTTCCCACATCTCAACCTCTACCTCTTGTAGTAAAAATCCTGGCTGCCAGCTTCCCCCAAATGATGCTTTAAACAGCTGGTGTGCCTGGTGGAGGAAGCAGGGGTAGCTACTGTTGGCCCCTGACAGATCAAAGTACAGTCCATTCTCTTCTATCATAATGTGATGGCTTGTGCGTCACTGTAGGAAGCTTATTGTGGTGTAATTACAATAGAAGTAGTCGTCTAACATGCAGAAGGTGCTGGACTAGACAATCCAGTTGAGGAATAATAAGTAAAATCATGAAGCTGATGGGAATGTCATTAGTTGGAAGCACTTAGTCATAGACCAAAGAGTTGAACAGATTTCATTTTGACGTGATGGTGGTGCTAGATAAAAAAGTAGAGGATCATCAAAGTTATTGCAATTTATCCTGAGTCAAATCCTTTCAAAAGTTATTGAGATATTTCAGTCTGCACAAGTGCTGGATTGACTGACAGGCCAACATTGCCTTCCATAGAGCCACATGACTAACATGGCTGAGAAACAAGAGCAACACTGCAGCAAGAGTAAATGTCTAGGAACTTGAAATTTTCAGGCTGTGGGATCAAGAAAGTGCAAAAACATAATTTGGACGAAGGCCAAAGAACCCAAGTTTCATATCCCACTGGTTTTTCAAACTTTCAATATGATTTTAAAACAGATATGGTTGGACATCTACACACATGCTTTTATCTTGGTTCCATACTCCTCACAAATGCCTGGAACTACTAAGGTAATTATTCTAAAAATAGTTTTCCTCCTCTTCCGTCATCTCCCTCTTCCCCCTTTAACCTGTGCTGGCCGGTCACAACCAGGAATCTATTCACTGTCATAGCCTCTGGAGTGTTTTTTTCCTGAAAGGATTTAGCACTTTGCTTGGATCTTTAACATGACCCTTCTCAGCGGGAACAATAACCAGGAGGTTGTGTTCTCTTTCGCTCTGGCTGTGAAAGTGACCAGCGGGTCCCGGAGGTCCGGGATGACGAGGTCGACCTGGGGTTCCAGTCAAAATGTCTATATCCTGTGGTAACAGGATGTGAGGAGATCGAATGGAGTCACGTTCCTCATATCCTGACTCCCTTGACTTGATTGCTCCTCCCCCTGTTTCCCCACCTCCATCATTGCCTCCACCTTTGCCTTGCCTCTATGTAGGATTAGAAGATGGGTGTAAGAGGAGCAGTCAGGGCAATGAGGGCATTGAGGGCACTAAGATCATTCTGATGGGGCTTCGGTGAGTTTGGGTGGAGGGAAGAGTCAGAAGCATCTACTTTGCAGTGGGGGGGGGGCAGGAGGTCTACCTGCTCCCTTGAGAGTGGGTGGGAGGCTTCCACTGTGTCATAGTAGTTTCCTTGAGGCTTCCTCCAAGAAAACAACAAGGTTACACAGTTACACAAAGTGTCCTTGTCAAGGTAGCCAAGAAACTAGATTATGAAACCAACCTCACCCTGTGAGAATATAGTCAGATTTATTTGGAATTTCCTTTAGGAAGTTTTTCATATGGCCAAAAAATTACACTAGAACCCCAACACCCAACACCCAACACCCAACTACAAAACTACTATCTTCCTTGAACCCTTGGGCCTGAAATGGTTCCAGCCATTAAAACACACACAAGCCCTACCCAAGATTATATATATATATCAAGAGGAACAAAACAGTTCTATGAAAACCTGTAGCTGCACAAGTGACTGGTCATACAAACCTTTTTTTTAATTCTGTTTTTGTATCTAATCCCTTGCTTTACTGCACAATGTTGTCAATGTCCAGTTTAAAAATAATGTTTACAAGAAGATACTCTGCAGAGTCACAGACTTGAGACTTGGATTTGAGTCAGCGCAATAAGGTCTTGAGTTTGTCTCAAGGTCCATACTATGAATTGTGACTTTGAAGTGAAGTGAAGTGAAGTTTTGACAGTAAGAAATAAGAGATTAGTAGACAGACACTACATGAAAACATACTTTGTTTATGTATTGACTTGGGTTTGTCCTTAAGGGCTTGTAACCTGATTTGGATTTAGGAATAGTTCTGACCAAAAGACCCAAAAGACTAATAGCTCTGAACTCAATACATATACATACTTCAATTATCTAGGATTGTGTTTTCATAAAGTTCAGGGATACAAGAAGCAGAACTGAAAAAGAATTTAACTTTTAGTCTATAGTAATACTCAAACTTCTAAAACACCAGATTTGACATTCTTAATTGGGCCATCCCCACCTCCCAAATCCCTTCATGTATCTTTCAAATGCACGTCTTTAGTTTATAATAAAGGTTTTATGTTTAGAAAACATGCTTAGCCCAATCTGAGATGTCACCATCAGTGTTATAGCCACGATCTTGGAAAGTTCCTTTAAAGATATTTATAGATTGAAATGATTATGTAAGATTATGTATTTTCTGTTGTACTGCATTTCTGGCACACCATAACACTTATATTTATTTGAGTTCTCATGTGTCATTTCTGCTTATTTCATGGTCATGGTGAAATACTTCATGGGTGTTGTTCTCTCCTCCCTCCACCCCCAGTTTCCCAACCACAGCCTGAGTCCAGACCAGAGAAATATTATCTGGAACAGCAAGCAGGGCTTCACCATCCGAACTCCCACCTTCTATTACATTGGCCTGTTCTTCTGCCAGACTGTCACTGATGGTGTTACACACAAGTCACAAAAATACTTTGTACACAGACCAGGTCAGCACATTTAAGCATGTCTCAGTGATTTCAGTTCAAACCCCCAGTTCTCTGCCCTCTGTGTCAAATGTCAAACTTTTTCTCTTTTTACCACAGTGAGTAACATCATGGATGTGTATCTGAACAGCAGTGGACCTGTGCAGGTTCTGAAGGGAAAGAGACTGGTCCTGAACTGCACTGCCACTGGGGAGTTGAACACCAGAGTAAACATCACCTGGGATTACCCTGGAGAGGTCAGACCTGCATTAAAGTCTGGAGACCAGAAAAGTTTCAGATGACTTAAAAGTATATTTGAGCAAAAGTATAACTGAGCTACTTTCAATAGCTTGTTTCATTATCAGTCCCTTCAATTGCAACTACAGCAATACCAGTACTTCCAGTCAGGCCTATGTGATATAGACATTCCTTACTTTGTGGACAGTTTGAATATATGTTAGAAACTACAAACAATCTTGTCCATTTCTAACAACCAAACATTTCTACCCCCTGACTTGATAGATCATTACAAAAAAAGATCCCTTACACCGTTAGGTCCTACTTGATTAATTTTCCTTTTTTGTCTTCTCTTCTTTTTTAAATTAATTTATCTGGCTCTTTTCCCTGATAGTTTGACACTAGAGACAGACAGACAGGGAAAGGTCAGCAAAGGCCCCTGACTGGGATCGAACCAATAATGTTGAGATTACATAATATGTGTCTAACAAGGCCACAGGAGTACAGTCTTTTAAAAGTGGCTCTGGCTGCTGGATGAGTAGGATACCAGTCAGACATATTATTCATATGAAAATACTTATTAACACCCTATTACAACCTTTTCCAAAGTATTAGAAATATTAGTAATACTAATAATGTTATTGTATGTAATAAGAAATATATAGATTGATGTAAATTCCTGCTCTTGTTTTCTCAAGTTCAAGGACACACAAGTGAACTATTATTTTTCTCTTTTTTTTCTACTTAAACTCCAGAATAACAATGTCGGCTTCACTTTCAAGAGGCTCCTGAAACACAGAACGCACATGTTGTTCTACAGTATTCTGACCATCCCGAAGCTCCAGCGATCAGACCGAGGTCTCTACACATGTCGAGTCTCCAGTGGTGAAAAAACCATGCAACAGAAAGTCAATGTTTCTGTCTATGGTGAGTAAAACATCTGTACACGTAAATGACTCAGTCATGTGCACAGATTACTCATGCACATGCAATGTTTCGTTCTGTGGTTTTCTTGGTATAGAAACTAAATTTGTATGTAACAGCAACTATGAAATTTGGTTTCTTCATTTTTAGACCGCCCATTTATCCATCTGAAGCCCAGACATGGATCTGTGATGGAGGTTCAAGCAGGACAGAAATCATACCGAATCTCTCCCAAATTAAAAGCATTCCCTGCCCCTAAAGTCATCTGGTAAGAGACCACTGAACCCTGTGCCCTCATTTCTAAAACCCGTGTTCACACCTCATCACATTGTTTGAATTTAGAGTTTCCTCTGGTGTTTTTGCCTCCCTTTGTTAAAAGTAACTCTGTTTTAATCTCTGGCATACTTTCAGAAACATATCATAGGAAAGGTCTGATGATGTTTGTTTAAGCAGTGATGCATTGTTTATCATTTTTAGCCATCAATCTTATGAATGAATTATTAATAAATACAACTTGATGCTGGCCTTAAAACTAGTTCCGCACTTTCCAAAACTTTTTCTGACAGGTTGAAGGACGGCATGGTGGCAGCAAAGCAATGCTCCCGATACCACATGGATGGGAATTCCCTGGTGATCAGGGACGTTGCAGAGGAGGATGCTGGGAAGTACACTGTCCTGGTACGAATCCAGGAATATGGACTCTACCAGAATCTCACACTCACACTAGTTGTCAAAGGTGAGGAACAAGAAATGAATCTAAAAGCCACTGACAGCTGTAATTGTCACCCCTGCCCCTACCCCCAGTCAGTGTTTAATATTTGGTCTCGTGTGTGTGTTTGTGTGCGTTTGCTTGGGCCTGATGTTTGACAGTGAGTCCTCAGATAGGGGAAAAAGCAGTGTCATTGCAGGATCCGGGCTCTGTGCCACGGGGGAGCAGACAAGCCCTGCACTGCACGTCCCACGGAGTCCCTCCTCCATACATCCAGTGGCTCTGGCATCCATGCCCATCCAAAGGCCTGTAAGTAGCCCAGACAACAAAACATGAGCAGTACACCATTTAAAAATCATGATATTTTGTACCTTACCAACTGGGTTTATAGTTAACTTTACTAAGATATATAATATATATATATATACACACACACACAAAAGTGTGTCCCGGAAAAATAGATGTTTTGTTTCTCAATCTGCACATAATGTGTCAAGACTCACACCAGGCGAAATATAGATCATATAAACATACAGCCAAACCTGGTGCATATTATTTATAATTGATATGACACACCAGAAATTTTCATCAGCTTTATACATTGTGGCAAATTAAACTGTCGTAGGAAAAACAACAAAATACAAAATATACATGTAAATGTGTTAGAATATGTTGATTTTGAAAAAAAAAAAAATTAGGTCATTAGTTGATATTTATTTTAACTGCAATTGTAAAAAATACTAACACTATATGTTACAAACATATACAAAAAAATGCTTGTTTTATGCTATTTGGTGGTGGTTGTGTGTGTAAGTGTGTGTGTGTGTGTGTGTGTGTGTGTGTGTGTGTGTGTGTGTGTGTGTGTGTGAGTTTGAAAAACGAGACATGTTTTGTCTATTTCAGCATGTGTTCAGACAGCGTTTCCTTCTTGTAACCAGAACAGATGCCTTTGGGGGCCTTTCATGTGCGGGAATGTGTGAAAATGTGTGTCTGTTTATTTGTGTGTGTGCGCCCACAATTTGTGTGTTTCATCATGTCTGTGTTTGCGCATTTGCTTGCTTATATGACTCTTTCCCCATATGTTTGTTCTCTTACCGTCCATGCGTCCTTCTCCATATGTTTGTTTAAGCGCATACAAATGTGCAGTCTATGTGTGTGTGTATGTGTGTGTGTGTGTGTGTGTGTGTGTGTGTGTGTGTGTGTGTGTGTGTGTGTGTGTGTGCCTGCTACATTCACAGACACAGTACACAGTGTATCTCAGACTTGAAAGGACAGAGAAAAAAACACACTTCAATAGAAGCCAGTTCCGTGCTCTCAGTCACGATTTGTTGGTTTCCAAATCAAACGGTATGATTTAATGAATTTCCTGTCCAGGACGCAGGGTGAGAGGCCTGTTTATTATTGTGATTGCACACTGCATCCTGTGATGCTTTTTCTTATATCTGACACACACACTATATATAAAGTTCTCATGAGAAATGGGCCAACCCAGTGATGCAGAGAGACAGTTGTGTAATCAATTCATACACATATGAACACACACACACACACACACACACACACACACACACACACACACACACACACACACACACACACACACACACACACAGGAGTACTCAAGCAGACACTTGGCAGAAACATTGATTGAGTTGTTCTTGGAGGTCAGACACTTATTGTGTTGCTCACGACCAAGTCATAAAGGTTAAGTGTTACCTGAGAGCAGCCACAGCAGCCGCCCATACTCTATTCCCCCTCTGAGACACACTGACATCATCAGTGTACTTGACCCTTAACCCCGGCTCTCTCACATGGCGCCATGCCAAGGTGCCCCCACCGTGGTTTCATCTGTCTGTCTCTGCAAAATGTAATCTACATAATGAACATGAGCACGGTCTTTACCAGCTGGCACATGGTGATACACACTGTTCATCCTGCAGAAAGGTTCCCTCTTACCTAGATTAATTGTTGCTTAGTCAGGCAAGATTTCAAGGGAATAACTATTTTAAATTTTTTGCACTTCATTATATCACATGCAATCTACACATGGAAGGAAGATTGCTGAGTGCCACCTAATCAGTTAGTTCAATGATTGCTTGATAATTTTTAATGTATTCTGCTTGGGTTGTGAGTCAAATTTCAGATTAATGTCAACATGAAAACTGACATTTATTTGTAGTAATGACAGTAATTGGGCTCTTTATTGACTGATGGTAACACTCTGAGTCTCTCCATTTAGTTGCCATAAGCAGTATATAAATGGTTTATAACAGGTGTTTACTAATGCTAACTACCATAACTACACTAAGTGGAGTCTGGTGTAAGCAGATAATTAATGACAAAATAGTAAAACACAATTGTAAAGATATGAAATTAAAATCTAGTATATTAATAAGCACTCAGAACCGTCCTTACAGCTTTGAAAAACTACATTATAGTTTGCAATAAACCATTTATTAAATGTTTATAATTATGTTTATAAATTATAAATAAGGGTAAAGTGTTGCCCTTGTGGACATGGTCCTTTGTGAAGCTCTGTTCTGGTTCTGCTACAGTGTCTTGAGTGTGTTTCTTTAGACCACTTAATGACTGGATCCTCACTAGGCCCTTGTTCTTTGCAGCCCGGCTGCACCACGAGCCTGACGCCGCGCTGGAGGAGGCCCAGGGACAGTGGACCAGGCTGGGCCAGGCTGATGGGGGGCCTCACGCCTGGGTCCTGGGTCCACTCCTCGGTTTGGCCCTGGGAACCACAACGCTCTTATCTGGCCCGGGCAGGAGGCGCACTGAGCTTCCTGTGCAAAAATCAGAGCGCTTTTCCTCTCGTTGTTTGGCTTCCTCTCCGATGCGAGACGCTTCCCAGCAGCGTGATTGTCCCTTCGTCTTCAAACGTGGCACAGTCCGCTTCCTCAAGAGCTTGATCTATTCTTGAGAGCCCCCCACCTCTCCCCTTCCCCCAACTCTGCTGCCCCCCACACATACCTTTCCTACCCCTTCCCTCACCAGCTTTGCCCTCCACCCCATCCCAGCATCCTCCACCTTTACAGAAGAACAACTCCCCATCGCCTCCTACCTAAAGCCCACCCCCTCCACACACTCATCAGTGCTTCTGCACAGCAGCCAGAGCCCTCAGTGACATAACCAGTGATCCTAAGTGATGACCCTGTGCTTGCTAAACCAGTGTGGAAAGTGAGGAAAGTGACATGGATCACTGCTGAGCAGTGAAGACCAGGAGACGCAGGAAAAAAGGAGGAAGATAAGCCACATCACTAAGGATATAAGGACACCTGCTTTACTGATTATTTATTTATTTCTTCATTTTCCCTTCAGTTCAGTCCTCCCCTCACACCTAGTCATCCTGTAGTTGTTTATGCTTTTTTACATTTCACAGACATTTTGAGCCAGAAGAAGTGCAATTCCATCCATCCACCAGCCACATTTCTGGAGCTGCTTTGCTTGTTTTTTGTGTCCTAGAGTGGTACTATAATGGGTGCATGAACCGTACCTGTCTCAAGCCCTGATCTGATTCTGACATCCACAAAAGCTGTGAGTTTCTGTTCCGATTTTTAGCCACCGGTAGAAGGTCAAATGTGCTCACCATGGATGGGCGAAACAAGGGAGAGGACAAGCTTTGTGTTGTTCACTATGGGATTCCCACAGTTCTCTATTAAAAGACTGAAGGTCAGCAGATGCCTACCATGTAGGAAGTCTCCACAGACCAGAGACTATGACTGCCCTCTGTCATATTATGCCATCCTGTGTCGTCCAGTGTCATCCCATGTCAAAATGTCTTCTGTTTGTGTGTAAAATGATGTCAGTATAACAGCCCTTTTGTCTTTGTATTGACAGTTAATTAAAATCTAGATGTATGTGTGATACTACAAGCCATATTAATAGAATGAGTGCTCTTAGTAAAGTCAACTTCTCTGTGTGTGTGTGTGTGTGTGTGTATGTGTGCGTGCGTGCATGTGTGTGTGTGGGTGTGTGCAAAGTTAGTGTAATGCTTGTGCAGGAACGTCTGTGTGTGTATGTGTGTGTGTGTGTGTGTGTATGTGTGTGTATGTGTGTGTGTGTGTGTGTGTCATGAAACGGGTGTCTCCCAATGTGATTCATTCCTTGTATACAGATGATCTATGAGTAATATATGAATCTAATATTTAATAATTTTATACAACTAACTTACATATGACGAATGACAATATTTGCCAACTTTGTATGAATCTGTTCAGATGTACTGAAGTGTTGTATCAGTTGTTTGTGTTTTTGCATTAAACTTTGCTTATATTTGTGTATTGGTTTTACAGCTCTGTGGTTATTTTGGGGTTGAGACAGGAAAAGACAGGGACAGTTTACAAGTGTATTTTCAGCAATGAGGACAGGAAGAAAAGGCAGGAGATGACCCCCACTGATACACCTACCTGGAGCAGTTCATTCATATTTCCAGGCAGCTTCTCACCCTGTTGGCAGGCACACACTGTGTGAATGTGGCTGTGGTGTGACTGTGGCGTGTATGTGTGTAGGTGTTTTCTGTGTCTAACTATGTTTATGTCAACACATCCATGTTACTAATCATATTTGTGTGTTCAGGTGTCACTTTGAGTGAGAGAGCTTTCCCTGGGAAGAATGGGAGAGATGTAACCTGTGTGAACGGTATGTGTGATACATGTGTGTATGGGTGCACCTTTATGTTTGTGCAACCTGTGTGCATGTGTATGTGTGTGTCAGGCTCGAAATGTTATGCACAGGGTGGGTCGCACATTATCTGGATGCCAAGAGGAAGGGCAATCAAGGAGCAGAGAGGAATCAACCTCAGGGAGGTGCTCAGGACAGTAGAGAGGGACAGTAACAGATAAACAGCCAGAAGATCAGTGAACGCTGGAAATGATAGTTTACAAGGACTAAAATTGACATTTTAGTTTGTCTAAATATTGAAATTGCAATCTTTTATTCCAACCAGATAGATAGATAGATAGATAGATAGATAGATAGATAGATAGATAGATAGATAGATAAAAAATAGCAATAATAATCTGTGGGTATTTGTCAGTCAGACAAAGTGAGAAATATTAAAAATAAAACTTACTGTAATTTTCCATTACTTTGAAATTAGTTATGTAATTGATAAAATTAGCAATAGTTTAATAGGTAATAAAAATGAAACATTGGTTGTTAGTCAAGAGGAAAGTTCAGGGAAACTTAATGGACAGTACTGAGCTTTTTTGCACCATTTTTATTTTTTGCAAATTTTTTTTTTTTTTTTTTTTTTTTTTCAAATCCAGGCCACATCAGACCAAGTCCAGATCAAAAACCAACTTAACTGGAGTTGTCAAATCTGCCCTGCATGTGCACACTGAAAATACTTTAAAACATTGTATTATAGTCCCAGGTTTTTATTTTGCACAAAATAATGTCCACTGCACTCATCATATGTCACTTGCTGCACTTGTTAATATAATTAATTTAAATACTTGTAGTATTTAGTGGTTCCTTGTTGAAGATGATTTTTCTACATCACATTTATCACTCCAGATTAGTGGGATGAACAAGGAAAAATTAAAATCCAAATCAGTTTTTTTTAAAAAAAAGCTTGATTATTAAGTTATACTAATAATAAAATATATAATATATATTTGTCTCCTCTTATCTCCATGCACCTCTTCACTGATCAAGCATTGATTATGTGCTTTGAGGTTCAACTCCTGTGCAATTTCAGTTTTTCACCTTCAGCTGAGAGATAAACCACAGAGCAGCTTGTCTAAGCCCCAGTTCCCACAGCTCCAATGATCTGTAATCTATTGATTTAGACTTGTGAGAGTCATTGACAGGGACAGGAATTCTAGTCCTGGAAATGTGGGATGATTTGTTAAGAATGGAAGGAAGCGGATCCACAGGATGACAATACCACCTCTGCATCCTCCATAAATGAACAATCCAGTATTACATAGCAGTCCAAAGATCCACTATTGTCAGCCTGTTGGACAGGGAAAGAGGATGTGATGCTATTGATAAAATGGTTTGGTGATGATGATGGTTATGTGAATGATGATGGAGATAACATCAAGCAGCAACGATTCCCTGGTGTTCTTGTCTTCCTCCTGCTGAGTGCAGCTGTGAAAAACACACACTCACACACCTGGAAGCAGCGTAAAATGATTTATGTCAACACAGCTGAGTCCCTGTCCCTCCTCCTCCCTCAAGGTGTGTGTGTCCAATGTCCTCCTCACTATGGCGCCCTGTGACAGAGAGTCTCCCCACCACGTCTGCACACAACCACATCCTGAGTGTTTCGCACAGACAGGAAGTGCTTCAGGGGAAGAAAAAGGTAGGTGATCACTGGATGACACAGTAAAGAGATTTTTCAGTCACCATAACAACACCACAATAGCTATAGTATGTCATTTTTTGTAGTTATCAGCAGATTCTTTAGAATAAAGTGAATTTGGTCTGTTTTTATAAGACATGTTCACTATAGAGTTTCCATTGTTGTTGGATCACAAATTGCAGTTTTAAAGGATCATGTCACTTTCTGCTCTTACTCTACTTCTATGCTAATCTAACACACACACACACACACACACACAGTCACGGATACACACCTACATTAACTTGTCGACAGTTTGCATGTAGAGCTCCCACTGTGTTGGAAGTGGGCAGGAGGTCAGGCTCAGAGACCCCTATTGTCTGCTCAGTGGGCCAATGGAAAATATGATTCCTGCCATCAGTGGCAGAAGTAATGAGCCTGATGAATATGCGTGTGTGTGTGTGTGTGTGTGTATGTGTGGGTTACACTTAGTGTGTGACGAGCCAGTTTGCTCATGCGGATGTTTGTGCTCTCCATAGACAGTGGGGGTCCTGACTGTGGCAGAGGCCTTTGTGTCTGGAGTATATCGCTGCATTGCCTCCAACTCTGCAGGCACAGACCAGCTAGACATCCACTTCTACATCACAGGTGATCCCACACAAAATTAATCATATCCTCAGATATACAACTCATGGGTGTTTTGCTTTTTTTTCCTTCTCTCTCTTGTCAACATCTGGACAAAAAAAATCTATTTTAAGTGCCATAGCCACCCTTCCTCTCCTCCTTTTTACTCTGCTGTATCCTCTTTCTTAAAATAGCTAGTTTCTGTCTTTATTCTCTCATTTTCCATTGCCCTTTCTCCTTAAAGACCTCCTCCTCCCCGTCACACTTCTCCTCATCATCATCCTCCTCCATGAAACAAGGCCTACATATCAGCTGATCCAAGTGTTGTTTTGTCATTGTTAGGTCAGCACATTTAAGCATTTCTCAATTAGAAAAACCTTTTTTTAACCACATTATCTAGGATAATGAGTGAATAGTGAAATAATCATAAGTCACCAGTTCAGTCAAGACAACCTGTTTCACAATTCAGTAAAATTACTTTTTTTTAACCCTGAAACATCTGATGATGATAGGGTTATTTATTATTGATTAAAGTGACCCTGTAGCAGTAACTCAATGGAAACTAACTCATACAAATTCATCATTCATCTTGTGTCATCTTCTCAATCCCACAAACACACTCACACACTTACTCATGCATACGACTATTATGTTTAACTTTTCTTCAGTCTTACTGTGTTCTCCTCTGTGTTACTGTGCACGTTTGCCAAAATGAAACAGTGCTTCCACCAAAGTCAACTAAAGGCAAAGAGAATATAAAATATATGTCAGTTTTCTATGCAAGGTGTATAAAAGGACACTGTGGTTATGCAGATTGTATGAATCAGATAGAGGGAGGCAAAATAGCAGACTATTAGAAAATAAAGAAAAAAGCTCTGGAGAGTAAGGTAAGAGACTGTACAGAAATAGAAGGAAAAATGTTATTTATTTTTTAAATAAGTAAATGAGCAAATGAGTCTTTAACACTCAGTTTCACTGGTATGAAGACAGGAGGTGCTGTGTAAGAGAATAAAGAGGCTGCAGGCCTCTGGAGTCTAGAGCAGACCTGCACTGACAGGACAGCAGCTGCTTCTGTCACACACTAACTGCTTTCTTACATTTCTTGCATTCTTTATTGTTTGTTTTATATTGAAGAAATGCAGCTTTTTACATTGGAAAATCACCTTTTCAGAGTCTGGTTTGACATATTGAAATGAACAGTTACCTTCTTTAGTGTTTGAGAAAGATGTACAATATAATAGCACCAGGTATAAGAACTTAACTGGATGTTTTAAATACAGTATGTTGGCCATTCCTGGACATAGATACGAAAAAACTTATTTCTTATGTGACAAAAAGTCTCATGGTGTAAGTGTTTCAACCTACATGTTAATGTAAGTAAAATACTTGGCAGAATAAAGCAGTATACATGCATTGTGTACATACTGTATCTTGCAGGTGTGTGGCTTTGATGAGGGATTAGATTTGTAACTAAGCCTACAGGTTGTTTGTGTTGTGCATTTTTGTGTGCGTGAGTGTGTACGTGTGTGTGCACGGCTGTGTTGAGCTGTATGTGGTGTGTGAGCAAGAGCGAAACAGGAAGCTGGGGCTCTTATCGTTCCACTTCCCCGTGCAGTGCACTTCCTTGGACTGGCAGGTCCGCTTTATTTCGGGAGGCCTTGGGGTGTTCGGGGAAGATAAACACTATCTGCCATCAGGAAACTCTCGAGTCGTTTCCACGGGAAGTTTCGAGTTGCTAAAGTAAATAAAAAGCCTTTTCACTGTATTCCACTTGATGCTTTTACCCACAATAGCCATTCAACATTGTCATCAAAGGCTACAAAAATGAAGTTTGGTGGAATTAAAGTATATGTTTCAGGCAGCAGGCGGGATCCTGACTCACTTGTCGAGAAACTGAGAGGGGTTATTCATCAAAGAGGCGATCACTGAAGGTTTACATATTGTTCATGCTCCCGCTCCCAACCTCTTCTTCCTAACAATCCATCTCTTCATCCCTTCTGTTTCCCCTCAGACGTCCCGGGAGGCTTCAGTGTAAACCAGCAGGAGGAAGCACGAGAGGGCGGGGACCTCCACCTCACCTGTGTCGCCAATAAGTACCTGTACACCGCGCTGTCATGGCAACGAGTGAACGACACAGAGGATGTGCAGCCTCGCGGCTCTGCCTCGAGCCGTCAGCGGCTCACGTCAGGGCAATTCTCCAACTCTCTGCTCCTGTTGCTAAGCAACCTGACAGCTGGAGACTCCGGAGCCTACAGGTGCTCCGCCCGCCACCTGGTCACCGGACAGGAAACACATCTGGACACACAGGTGCTGGTCACAAGTGAGTAATCTCAACGTTAAGATCTCTGCTTCATCATCATCTGCAGCATCTGTGTTTAAATGACCAGTGGTGACTGAGGTGAATGAACTTTCAAAAGATTAACAATTTCATTTACAACAAGCTTTTTTCCCCCTTTCGCTTGTTGTCTGCACATCCATTCTTCTTATTTTGATTATAGTTTGAATCTCAATTTGCAGCCTCAAAAATGTGACCTTTTTTCCACAAGGTCACAACTTCAGGTAGAAATTACCTGAATTTATAGACAGTATTAGGGACAGAGACCTGAGTTATCTTTGGTTGTTTTTTTTTTTTAACACTTTTCCTGAATTTTTAAATCTGACCTATTTATAATTGTTGTAACTTGGATGAAGCTGTTTTTGATTTTCGATCTAACTTAAGCTTAAACCAAGTTCATAGCCACATAAATATAGATAAATGGTATAAATGTTCCACTGCAATAAATTCAGTGCAAAATTTATTTATGTAAATTAAATTTAATTATGTATTCAGTAGCTCATTATTCACATCTTTACGACCTTCCCTTTCCTCCATACAAATCCTGCTGCACAAGAATTGAAACAGAAACTAAGGCTGAATGATTCACCAGACTCAGTGCTGAAGAGGAGCTCTCAAAAATGCCACAGATTAGTGATATTTATTGTCTGGAGGCTACAAATGATTTGTTGTCAGGTGCATTGAATGTGTAGCTGTGCACACTCACACAGTTTGCTTCCTGTTTTCCATATTCTTAATATTGTTAATTGCTAACTTTTTAAAAGTTAAACTCAACATATTCTCTGTGTAAACTCACAGCCTCTTCATGTTTTGTGTGCACATACGTTGCACATACATACATACATACAAACAAACACCCACACTCTCTCATAGAGCTCTTGCTGCTTGGGAATTGGGTCCCCTCAGCTTCCTGGGGCCCCACCCTGCCTTTGCTCTTGCGCTCCAGCTCAGCACCTCTTTCACGTGGGAATGAGCTCTTGTCTGGAGGAAGAGCACACAATGGCACTTCCCACAATGCCACATTTACAGGCCCCTACACAAGGCCGGAGAAACAATCAGCCAATCAGACACTGTCAGGCACCAGCCCCCGTGGACAATCATCAATTGTTGTCCAGGAGGAAGATAGGGGAAACAACAATCAGTCGCCTTGGTTAAGTGACTTTTCTTCATGTCTTTTACTCCTGTTCTCTATACAATCAAGGCTCAACACGACAACTTCCTCCCAAGGGACCCCCACAAAGGAATTACTAGAGAGACAGAGTGACCAGAGAGAGACAAGTGGGGGAGCTAGAAAAAGAGAAAAAGAGGGAGAATCGGTAAAAAAATTAAAACATGGGGTTAGAGAGTAATCTCATCTAATTATAGTCTATGAGAACTGTAGTGTAATTATAGTGCATGAGAGGAAAACTGAAAAACTACAACTCATTGTGTTCACACATGGTCTAGTTCTGTCCACATGATGAAAGGACAATATTGTTGTTGCTTTTTGGAAATTAGTTTGTATTGTGGAGTTTTTCTGGACCCAAATGAAAGCTGGCTCAGGTTGAACCCAAGGCCACTCTTTAATGTGTAATGACGTGCACAATTATTGCGCAAAAGTGGCACCGGTCCAGCCAACTGGAAAAATAGCACTGATTTCACTTCATCAGAAACCACTTCTTTTATATAAATAATTGTACTAGGACAATTGTCAGCACTGATCTCATTATTTAGTTTAATGATTTTGCTCAAGAACAAGTGGAAATACCATAATGGAAGATTAGTAAAGACCTCTATTGAAAGTTTTGCTTGATTAACACATGTATTAATAGCAAAATGTCATTAAAGGCTATAATGTAAATTCTTATATTAACAATGGATCAAAAGACAGTTGTAATATTAAAAGGGTTAGGACTTGTTGTTACAAACCCCTGTTGAATCGTCTCCAGATGCTGCAGTTATTGATAGAGCATTTTACCACATTGCTTTGGTTTCTTTTACTGTAATTCATAGTGTGTTTGTGTGTCTCCCTTCAGTTCTGGAGCCTCCGGTGCTGCGTCATAATTTGACAGATTGCACTGTCAATGTTAGCAGCTCAGTGACCCTTAGCTGCCCATCTCAAGGCATCCCACCCCCTACCATCACATGGTACAAAGATGAACATGCTCTGTCACAGGGATCAGGTAAAAAAACAAAGAAAAAGAAGAAAAAAAAAAACAAGGACATGCAACTTGTAGCTGTAATCTGATATATAAAAAATTTTTTGCCACCATCTGCAAGGTATTGTCATATCACCAGAAGATGGGACCCTCCATATTGACCGAATCACAGTGGAGGACCAGGGTCTATATACGTGTGAGGCCACCAATGAGAGGGGATCTGCAGAGAGCTCAGCCTACATATGGGTCAACAGTAAGAAGCTTTAAAGCAATTGTGTTTTTCAAGCATCGTGGCCTTTGGTTTGCTGTGGTTATCAAAGACATGAGGTTGGGGCACCTCCGTATATGGCTATGACTGGTTATGTTCATTGTTCTCAGCTCTATAAGTAGGTGAATGGTTGTTTTCATGGACGTAGTATTTATACTGAGCTGAGATGTGTCAAGTTCTATTAATGGAAGATGATTGATTAACTAATTTTGTCCTAACATGATCCCAATGTGGAACATGCTTGAGCTTTTGTTCAATTTTCCTCATTCACCTCATTCACACACACTCATACGTCCGGTGGAGACAGAGGATGCCGGCCCTGTGTAGTCCCACTACCCTTCAGTTTGAGCAATACTCGCTGGCAGAGGTGGTGGACGTGCTTCCCGGTCCACTTCTGGACAGAGGGCTAGCTGTGTGTGTGTGTGTCTGTGTGTGTGTGTCTGTGTGTGTGTGCGTGTGTGTGTGTGTGTGTGTGTGTGTGTGTGTGTGTGTGTGTGTGTGTGTGTGTGTGTGCGCCTGTGTTGTTGTGTTCTGATCACTCAGGAAGGAAACTGTCTCCCGTTTTTATTTCCTGCGGAAGGGTCCGGCCTGCATCTCGGAGTAGCTCCTCGTTGCATTTCTACATCTCCATTTAAAAAAAAATCCAAAAAATAAATAAACTTTGATGTGATTTAATGAGGCGGATGGATGGTGGTGTATGTGAATCTTGGTGTGACAGTGAAAACGCAGTGCCCCCATTTGGAAGCATGTTTAATTTCATTTCAATACATTTAAAATTTAATCAAAGTATTTCTATAATTTCTTCAATTTCAGAGATGTGTTCAGGAAAAAACAAATAAAACAAAAAAAAACCCCAAAACAATCACCACAATTAAATAGAGTGATTAGAACCAAATAGATTAATACAAATATCAAATAAAGAACTACAAGTTTTCTAAAAGAAATCTTAATTGGCTGTTTAGAGTGAAAGGAACAACATTGTTAGACATGTGCAGTTTATTCCAGGGCAATTTGTGTGCAATAACTAAATGTAAAACAATATAAAGCTTTATGTCTCTGCTCTGTGTGCAGGTGTCTCACAATCCTCATTTTTGGAAATTCCCACTCTCATCTGTACATGCGTGGTGGCCACTCTCTTCTGGCTTTTGCTCACACTCTTCATACGGAAGCTGAAACAGGTGAGTGGTGGGAGGTATAAAGTTACCGTTCAATACAAACATCTCACTTATTCCTCTTTTTTTTCTCAATTTTTTCCTTTTAAATCGTCATTAAGACACCAGGTTGTTGTTAGGTTAATATGGATGGTTGCAAATGTTACGCCATGCATCTATACAATGATTACAAATCACCCACTTTACAATAAGACAGACAAGTATGATGAATTTTTAAATTAATTTTTCATCCTCCAGGGCAATTAGATTAGATTAGATTAGATAAGATTAGACTGACATTATTGTCATATTATTTATTATTTATAATTACCTGATCAACATCAGTAATTTAGGCCGAGAAGCTAAAACATTCACAAAAACATTTTTCAACATCCATGTTTACTTACTACTTACTGATTTTCTTTGATTTTTAAACCACTATAACTCACTACAATTACAAAACTTTAATCTGAAATGTTTGGATTTCCTACAACACACTGTAAAGTTACACATTGTTTTCCATAAAAAAATTTTTATATTTATTTATTTTATCAGTTTTTTTTAAATTCTACAAAATATTCTCTTCCTTTTCTGAAGCCCAACAACACAAACACCAAGACAGAGTACCTGTCAATCATTCTGGACACTGGAGATGGGCCAATAGAGGAGCAGTGTGAGAGACTGCAATATGACCCCAACCAATGGGAGTTCCCTCGAGAGCGGCTCAAATTAGGTGCATTTCTTTTCTTTTAAATTCAAATGGAGAAATTGTTAACATTAGCACGATGACTCCCAGTCTGATATGAAACTGGAAGGATTTTGCATGTGTAATCTAACGATGGGAGAGAAGGGAGGTTTTTAAGATCACTTAACTGATACCAGGACTTTCTCATAGGTCTTATCAGATTATTATTGGGAGTGACTCTCATTCCATTAATCAGACTTTATTTCTGTGTTGTCTGTGGTGAGCTAATCAACTACAGCAGGGAGTGTGTTTACTGGAACTAATCAGCTCTCACTATCATCAGGGTGGGATTCAGTTAGATGGACTGTTGATGTGGTCAAAAATCTTCTCTTCATCTCTGAATCTCACATGATAATAATGTTGCTCAATTAGACACAAACACACACCTCCATTTTCCCTATCAGCATCACCTTCCTTCTGTGCCTTACAGGGAAACCTCTGGGCCGTGGAGCCTTTGGGAAGGTGATGCAAGCATGTGCGTTTGGAATAGACAGCGCCACCAGCTGCAGGACTGTGGCTGTTAAGATGCTCAAAGGTACAAGATCAGATCCCTGGTTGTCTGTTAAAGACAGAAATTACAATTCTGAGCAAGAACAAGAAATGTGTCACTTCTTTTTCTTTTCTGCTTATTGTCCACCAGAGGGAGCTACAGCCAACGAGCACAAAGCTCTGATGACTGAACTGAAGATCCTCAACTACATTGGACACCACCTAAATGTGGTCAACTTACTGGGAGCCTGCACCAAGCCAGGGGGTGTGTGCACTTTCTATGCATGTGTGCACTTAGCTTTTGTGCATATTTATATCTGCTGTGAGCATGTCAGTGTTTGTATATGTTTATGCTCTCACACTTAATCGTAGTATCTGTTGTTGCTCTCTGTGTGTGCAGGGCCACTCATGGTCATTGTTGAGTATTGTCGCTATGGAAATCTCTCTACCTTCTTGAAGAGCAAACGAGAGGTGTTTGTGCACAACTGGGTGAGCTCAGCACTTTCAGAAATGTCTGCAGTTAAAGATGGTGTCATGATGATCACGTTGCTCACCAAACAGGACCACCACAGTTCAGCTGACAGTACACAAATCCTTCTTGTACTTGAGAGACAACATCTATTTGTGTTGCATACGATTACAAAATTATACTCTCAACTTCTAACTTCTGCAATCTGTTTGAGTTTCGAAGATGTTATCAGTTTTTGAGCAGGATGTTGACATCCTTACTTTCGCCACAGGTTTAGACATTACTAAAAACTGTGGCCTCAAAGAAATTAATTGACTGTCTTTTATACCATTCAACAAACCAGCATATAAACTATGTAACAGATCTCAGAGGACATGAAACCCATCCTGGCCTTTGACTGTCCTAATTTTCACATTAACAAAGTATTTGATAACATTTAATTGATTTCTCCTAATCTTAGTTGGCCAGGGGAAAGGATGGAGGGCAGAGGGTCAGTAATGTTTCTGATGGCCAGAGCAACATCAGAGCAGAGGTTGATCTAAGGGACAAGAAAGAGACCAGCTTTGGTGAGACAGGAGCTTGGTTCACATTTATTTTCCTGTTTGTGCAAACTTTGTTTTTTGTTTGGTTTACATCCTTGTGTCTGCTCCGTTTCTTCTGCTAGATCCCAAATCTGCATCTCACTCTCCTTTATTCCTGGAGGATCTCATTTCCTTCAGCTTCCAGGTGGCACGTGGGATGGAATATCTGGCCTCCCGCAAGGTCCGACACTTCTCCAAAGATTGTTTGTATCGCATGCATCCACATGTTCATGCATGTTTCATATATTTCAATAATGGTGCTCTCTTTGTGCCTGCATCAGTGTATTCACAGAGATCTTGCAGCCAGGAACATTCTGCTATCTGACAATAAAGTGGTGAAGATCTGTGACTTTGGCCTGGCCAGAGATATCTACAAAGACCCAGACTATGTCCGTAAGGGTGATGTGAGTACACGAGAGCTGTCAAAATAAAAGTGAAAATGAAAATCGTCGAGTTATGCTGTATTGAGCAAAGCATTCAACCTTTTGCCCTGACTGTAATACTGTTGTCAAATCAACACAACTTGCTCTTGAAGTGTTCTATATTGTAAAATAATAGATTTTGTCATTTTCTTCTGATGTTATCAAAAATAATATCATAAAAAACACTTGCAGCCACTTCCTGAACAGATACACTCACAAGCTAAAGGGTTTATACGTATTTTTGAAATAATTTTCACTTTAAATTACTATTAATTTCAAAATAAGATAAGCAGTTAACTGTCAAAATGGATACAGTAAACCATGCAAGTGTAGTTTTAATGAAACTGTTTTGTCTTATTTATATTTTTTAACCATTAAACACTAAACATCAGTGTAACTTTTTTCCTCAAAATAATCTGTGACGTAAAAATTTTTCATCCAGCCAAACTTTTGAAATGTTTACATTTATAATGTTTGAATTGTTTCATGTTCATAAGACTGATTTGTTGTTATAATCATGTTCCTGTGCTATGATTGGTTGACAGGCCCGCCTCCCGCTGAAATGGATGTCTCCTGAGTCCATATTTGACAAGCTGTTCACCACCCAGAGTGACGTGTGGTCCTATGGTATTCTGCTGTGGGAGATCTTCTCGTTGGGTTAGAGACACCACCCTTTTTATCTCAACATGTACAGGAGATTCAAAAACACCTCACAGTATGGTGCAATCCAATATAGAATTAACTCTGTGAACTGTGAAGTTTCTAATCTACGTTTTAGGTTGTCAGAGGGTTTCTTTTTCATCTCTTTGGGTATTCTTCAGGCTGTGGTTCAGGCTGTCACATATTGATGTTTTGACATGTGTGCTTGTCCAACAGGAGCCTCCCCGTACCCTGGTCTTCACATAGATGAGGAGTTCTGCCACAGACTGAAAGGGGGAACAAGGATGCGAGCACCAGAGTACAGCACACCCGAGATGTGGGTGGAAGTACTTTTAAAACACTGTATAGATAGAAAGATAGAAAAAGATACAATCACTGGATCTATGTCTAACTGTGTCATCAATTAAGGCCCTGCAAAAGTGACCCAGACTGTAATACTGTTCAAGTTTTGACTGAAAATTAATCAATATACCTGTGCGTTTGTATGTGTACAGTTACAGCACCATGCTGGCATGTTGGGAGGCAAATCCCTCAGATCGACCTACCTTCACTAACCTGGTGGAGACCCTGGGATACCTGCTGCAAGCAAGGGTTCAGCAGGTCAGGCCCATGGGTTTTTATTTTATTTGTTGTTCCAAAAAGATAAAAAGGCAAAACAAACTAAGTTCCAACAAATCCTGACTACTCAATCTCTCCAGCAGGATGGGAAGGATTATATTCCTCTGGAATCATTCATGAAAAATCGCAGTGAGATGTTGAAAGAAAACCCACTTGCAGTCACAAACCTGAGGTGAAGAAATGAGAAATTAAAACATTATGTGATTTATTGTACAGCATGTGGAGCATGTAGGATACATGACATAAGATGATAAGTATGTGCATGAGTTATTAGGTTTTCTGGGAAAGTACTGCAACGGGATAAAAGATAAAATAAAGGGAGAAAAATTAGCAAGACAGGTGCAGATGTGAAAGTGATGGGAGTAAGTGAAACTAAACACAAAAACAACAGGAAACAGGTTGAGAAATTCACGAAATGTCTAACATGTTTTGAATCTGAATCCAATCAGTTACATGAGGGGTATGGCCACTCTCCAGACATTTGAGGAACTGCCCTTTGAGGATCCAGACAACCCTGATGTAAGAGAACACCTTCACTTCTGCTTGCACACACACCCACACCCACAAAGGGGATGAGAAAAAAATGCATCCTGCTTTTGTAAGGAAGGAAAGACTTTTTTTTTTTTTTTTTTTTTTTTAAAGGACACAAACAAAAACAAATTAAACCTAGTAATACTGTGATGTCTCCTCTCTGCTTCAGGATGAGCAGAGTGACAGTGGTATGGTCCTACCATCTGATGAGCTGAAGCATATGATGTGGAATAACACCAGGAAACTCAGCAGGTGGTGACTTTTCATTTCTGACCTTTTCACCTCAGCTTTTAAATCACCTCACACAGTGACCTTGACAAAGCACAAATACAAATTTTGGAAGGTGCATGCAAAGATTGAATTAAAGATAGTTTTAATCAAGCCCCGGTATTTGTCATACAGACGTTTCATTGAAAGATGAGCTGATATTTTCAAGAATCAGTAAATTGATAAATGCTGTATGTTCCATTGTTGCATAATAAACATATATTTATATTTAGGCTCTTCACCCCCAAGTGTCGGGACAACCACGTGCCTTTCCTGTGCAATGACATCACAGCTCGCCGTGACTACGAGCCGTCTATGCTGCCATGTGATTGGGAATCTGATGAAGGCTGCTCGCCTCCTCCAGATTACAACTCTGCCTTCCTCTATCCCTCCCTTTAGCATCTACTCTTGCCTTATTCTTTGACAACAGGGTAAATATATTTTCCTGCTCATCCCTTTCACTCAGAACATATTGTATATTTCTAATTCTTTTCATTCTTTTTTTTCATTCATTTTAGGTTAAAAACAAAATCCAAAAAATCACATGCTGTTGCACAACAAAGCTTCTTCACAATGATTCAGTATTATCTTAATGCATTTCCACATAACCCCTTCCAAGAGCAGCTAAGTACATGACAGGACTAGGACCTATGCAATTATGAAGAATGTATTTACCAAGCTACATCTATTACAACTTATTATATTGGTACCTCATGCGCTGAGCTTTGTGAGGAGGAACAATGCTGTATGAAATAACTGTTCCTCTTACACTGATTATAGTATGTGTTAGTTAGAATGTATCTATCTGTATTTATTTTAATGCTGTAGTCATGTCATGGATGAGTCACTTGGTCACTTGGTCACTTGTTAAATTTGTCGTATCTGACGCCACTCAACTGTCAGTTACACCTAAAACCAGTACAGTTTATTTCTTCATTTTTGTTGAAATTGTTTCAAAAAGGTGTTGATGTATGAACCTTGATTAAATCAAAGGGGGCAAACAAATTTAGTAATATAACTTAAAAGCAAATCAAACTAAACCCTACAAAATGGCCATGAGACCCTGAACTCCTGTTCAAGGTCTCATGGCCATGGTCAGGGTCCCGAAAGGGATGTTGTGTTAAGCTATGTTTGTTTGGGCTGGTTAATCTTAAATAAACAGTATATTTCAGAATGTTTTAATTTACAAAAAATACTGCAAACATAAAACCCTGTTATATTAAGTATGAGGCGTTTTAAAATACAATAGATTAACCATCAATAAATAGTTGATGCTTTTGTTTGTTGTATATGAAATTTCTAGAAAGAAAAAAAATCGCAGACTAATCAATAATGTGAATATTTGAAGCACCCCTACAGACCAATAGATATATTCATTCTTTGGCCCCTTGACATAGACCCAGTAAACAGTATGAATTGTATCTGAACAATGACATCTGAGGCCTGTGCAGCCAATTTTGCATAAATAGGTTTCTTTCTCTAATTCAATATAAAAACGCAGATTGCTTGTTAATACCAGTTTTAAATGAGGTCAAAGCAGCTGGTAGATTAGAATTTGCAGAAAAAGACAAGTACAATTTTCTTATTATGAAACAAACCTCAAGACCCTCAAGACCTGTGCATCTTCATGGTGTGCTCTGGGATTGTATTTCAGTATTAAAGATGTGTAATCTCTGATGAATGTCACTGTTTATGTAAAATCAAATCTATGCTGACATTATTATTGTGCTCCTGATTGTATAAACGTGCTATAAAATATTTTAAATGTAAATGAACAGTTGTAACATTCGTATTTACAAAAACGGAGACAACAACCCCATTTATGTTTTGATATTCTTTATTAAAATACTGCTGTACACACAAATATTGCAAAATTTGAGACAATGAACACAAGAGAGGCATAAAACATACTAAGATGGTGATTGTAGGTGTGTTGATGTGGGGGGAGAAGAATTTTATCACTAGTAGTAACTGGAGCGTGTGTGTCTGTAAAGATGTGGAAGATAGTGATATGAGCACTGACATTGTGTTGGCCAAGTTGGGGGCGTTTGTGTGTGTCTGTGTGTGTTTGTGTCTTGGGGGTTTCTAAAGCACCACTTTCACCAAATATGTTTTTGTGTTTTCATTTACCTAAAACAGAGGAAGTAGTACATGATCTACTACAGCCAGCTCCCTGTAGTTTTGTTGCCCACAAGTACAGAACATCCACATCCATGACAGGGTTAAAAAGTTGGCATTAAACCGACTGCAGCCAAGACACTGTGGTTGATTATGCTGTGCACCATTTGTCTCTTATCTGACATTGTGGTTTGCACGTGACCCTGTTGTTCTACAAAGTTATGTTTGTACACATTCAACAGCTACTGAGAACAATACAAAGGCAGAGGAATCAACAACAGAGCTCGACTTGGTTTTTGCACCAAATTCATTTAGTCAATTTTGTTTCAAATCATATCAATGGAATTATGAACTGTGCTTAAGGGCAACATGAAAATCCCTCACAGCATGATCTGCACAACGCTGTTAACTCCATCTGAAGACATCCCGCCCACTCCACTGTAGCTCATCTATCTGACTGGACAGGGTGCAGCCAATGACAGCCAAACACATTCAATCATTGGGCCCCTCCAGCTGTTTGTCATCCTGAGAGAAATCCAAGCCATCCGAGTGAGTGCAACAGCTAGTGCCACTGCTTTGTCTCCAGCACGTTTTTATTTCATGATCTTAAAAAAGTCAACTAAAACAAAAACTGTTGGTGCCCTGTTCCTATTCTCCTTCACCCTCCATCCTTTTCCCTTTTCCCAAACCCCTGCTGGAATTGGTCCACAGAATAATAAAGAGTTGAATTGAGGCAAAAACGAATTGACCTCCCACTTCCCATAATGCATTCCTGCACAACAGCTGAGCGAAGAGAAAAACCAGCTAGAAAAGTCACAAAAAGCATCACTTTTTCTCAAATGTAGAGGGTCCAAGGCCCAGAGGGGAAGTGAAGTTTGGGACAAAATAAAGAAGAGGGGAGGGTGAGAGGGGGGCAAGGAAAGGGGGTGTTGGGGCAGGAGGACAGGTGGGGGACAAAATAAGGACATTACACAAAGAGGCAGCTGTGGCTCCACCTCAACAGAAGCCCCACCCATGGGCTACACTCAAGTGCTGGACAGCCGAACAGAATGACCTGTCCTTGAGCAGTTCATGTCACGATAGCGTCCATTAACCAAAGGTGGTTGCTGCATATGTAACAAACAGTTGGTAGACAGCATCAGGAGAAGACACCCCTTCCCTCAGTGCCAACAGAAACCACGTTTAACCCCCCAAAACCCAAATCCCAGTCCATGCTAGCCCACCCACCCACACATATGAGCCCGATATTCCACAATCTCCTGAACTAAAATTTCAGAAATCCATAATTTTTTCCAGTTTTTAAGAAACCTCCCCACCCACCCAAGTGGTTTGTCCTCTGAGAGGGAACCAACATTCAAGGCAAAGGTGGATTGGCCCATTTCATTCAACAGGCGCCATCACACCCAAATGAAAGCCTCGAGTGGTGTGTCCCGTCTCCTAGTGTGTCAGAATGAAGGGGTGTGGTCTCCAGCCAGAAGAGAGATGCAGTCAATAAAAAGCTGGATTTCTTGTTTTGTTGGTTGGTTGTTTGTTTTAATTATGAGTCTGCTCTGGTATTTATGTCCATGTGTGGCTTTAGCTCTCTCTGTACACCCTGTAGGCCACTCACACATATTCATAAAAATAACAAAAATTAACAAAAAATTAAAATCTTAGTGCATCCTCCTCAGAAAAATAAACCCCAACTGTAGAAATAAACAATAAAAGCAGGAAAAAAGTTTATAACCTCATGGTTTGTTTCTGGTTTTGTTCCCCAAATCTAAAAAAATGTCATCATACTCGTTTGTCACAGCTTCCATGTTTGTCCTTTTTTTTTCCTTGTGTTTTTCAATTTTCAGCTGCGGGGTTTAGGAAAACTAAAAAAAATACACTTTAGAAAAAGCCATCCTGGTGGACAGGGTCAGTGTATGTGACTGAGGTTCACGAAGCCCTGCCCCGTTGCCTTCGCCATGCTGATGTCATCTCCATAAGCCTGGTCCTCCTCTGTAGTGCAATAGTGTGCTCCAGGTCCGGGCAGTCCCACCCCGGGCCCATTGAGGGCGCTACAGAGAGCCAGAGGCTGCAGCCTGCAGCTCCTGGAAGGTGCTGTCAAAGCAGCGCTTCAGGTCAGAGTAGGTCACAACCAGGACACTTTTCTCATCCCGGGACACCAGGCTGATCTTCTCAGGAACGCCTGCGTCCAGCTGAGGAAGATACAGATTAAATCAGAAAAAGTACAGACGGGTTTTTTGGAAGAATGGCGTTTGGAAATAACCACAATGGGCGGATGAGTCACAGTCGTCTTTGACCAGCTTCTGACTTAAGCGGAACAGAAGTGGAAAAAAAAAAAAAAAAAGCCCAAAAAAAATAAATAAAAATTTTTTTCAGCCAGTGCATATTAAACATGAAAAATAGGCCACTATAACGTTCTTATTACACAATAAAAGTTCACAGTAGCAGATGACTTCCCAATTTCATGTATATTCAAATATCATCAATGCAATTTTAAAGAAAGAAAAATAAAAAGTACAAACAAGAAAGCTCACTAACTTTGTTGAGGCAGGAGACAATGTGGCTGAGGTCGATCCAGGGTGTCCCAGCTTCAGTCACCTGATGAAACAGGTGGTCCCGGAAAAGCTTCAACAGGTAGCGGTCTCCCGTCTCTGACCACGTTGGGTCCTTCTGAAACCTGATTCACACAAGACAAGGTCATTGAGTGATAATAGAAACACAAATCACACATAAATTGGTCTTTCCACATGCTCCACTTACTCTGGCCGCTCATTGATGGTGCCCAGTTTGGCCAACAGGCGAAAGAGACGGCCATTTTGCACCTCCTGCAAATAAGTAGACAATGGTTTTCTTCACCTGTCCCCAAATATTTAAATTTTCGAGTTCTTGTGTTTACAGGAACTATATAGTGATATAGAATTAGATGTTTTAGAAGTGCTTCTCCATCAAAAAGGGAGGGATTATTTATTTTCATTATAATTGTATACACAAACATACACTGCAGATTAGGGGATAAATAAAAATGAGTAAATGCAAACAGAAAACAAATGAATTAATAAACCCAATTTTTCAGAATGAACAAAGCATATGCATATCAGAATTCCTTCTCAGAAGCAATGGACCTACTACAAAAAAGACCATCAGAAACTGAAACTTCGGCCATCATACATGAACCCTGTTTTCTCCCATGTTCCACATGACACTTCCTCCTTGTTGAAAGTCCAAACAAGAAGAGGCTTCTTCTAAATACAATTGTGTTTTGCGTTCCATCTCTGATTATTAATTAATGTTAAAAATGAATTCATGACAATGAAAGGCAATGACAGCCAGCTCAAACATAAGTCAACATCAGAATCAACTAAACACCAAAACCAACTGTAGACAGATTGACAGCGAGATCAGCTGATTCACTTAAATGTTTAGAGGACAAGCTGCAGCACTACTGAACATGCACACCTATAGATTCAAGAAAAACTTGTTTCTGGTTTCGCATAAGATTTCCGTCAAGTTGTTGCTCACTTTTTATCTCTACAGATTTCATTTATCATGCCTCTCCTTTCTCTTCCTTCACTCTGCCTGTCTCACCCTGTCAAACATTTTCTATAGCGTTGGACAAAGTGGAAACTCGTGAAGACCAAGCAACTGAATGCATTGTCTTCCTCCAATGTGTATTTACACATTTTTGCCACAGTAGTTGAAAACTTGCCCTAACCAAAGAAACCAAAAATGAAAACCCCATTACTTTAGTTTTAATGAGATATTTCGATCATTGTGATAAAATTATCCTCAAAAACCAGCTTGATGTACTTTAAGAAGATGCCACGACAAAGCATTTCACATCAAAACAACCCATGCTACAGCTCACAAGAGCTCAGTTTGACACTGCATTTATTCCTTGTATGCAGCTTCAAATTCAGATAAGAAATAACACAGAGATGTCCTGATATACAGGAAACACACTGTCCCAACCAGCACAGGTATCAGGAGATCACTGGGAGTTTTGGCCAAAAAATGTCTATAAATGTATTCTTATCACTACTGTGTAGCAACTTTTTTTAAACTGTACAGTATGATTAAAAAAAAAAAAAAAAAAAAGTGGGGCATTTTTTGTGCATGTGTTTATTGCTACAGATAAATATTCAGATGTTCCCTGAACTAATCTCTGACATCTTCCCATTAAAAATAGGCATTTGTTTGACAAGACTCTGAGATCTGCTGCACAATAAAAGCAGAAACTGACATCACCATCTGTGTGTACAGGTGACAAACACAAATTACATTTAGCTTGGTGGATATGTAAGGGAGTAAAGGGGAAGTCGGTGCATAAAAAAGAAAAAGGATGAGGCGAGGATAGGTTGTTTCACACGTTCATGCTCGTTGAAAGCGACTGCAAAGGCTATGAAACATCATACAACATCCTGTGTGCACACAACTTCCCTCTTTGCTAACTAAACCAATGCTCTACTTCTGACCACCAACTATCAACATCAACCCGAGAACATGGCTAAATCACACTTGTACCCTTACGTGCCAAGTAAGATAAACTCATTTTTCTGAGTGTTCTTTAACATAAAGGTAGCGCCCTGATTATACCTTGGCCAGGTCCTCTTCAATGACATCATTCCTCATCTGTGATGCATCTAGTTGTGTGTAGAATCTGGCCCCAATCATCGGCATAATGTCATTGACGCTGCGCAGGCGAGACTGTTCAGTCAGCAGATACCTGCACATACACAAAAAAAGTCTGTTTACCCTCATGTGAATTAGAAATGCCCAATGCTGTCATGCAGGGTCATAGATGAACTTTTCCATAAGTGACATTAAGTTTGAGGCCAACACTTAAGTCAAAAAGAAACTTTTTATGGTTATTCAAATTCTGAGTCAGGGAGAGAGGGGGATGACATGAGCAAGGGGCCACAGGTTAGATTCGAACCCCAGCTGCTGCAGTTAGAACAGAGCCTTTGTGGTATGCACTCTACCAGGTAAGCCATAAGGGCGTCCCAGGTATGTTTGATGATTTTAATAAGAGCTGATGATATGGGCTGATCTGGTTCCAGCCTTCTCTGTGGAGCTATCCAGCTATGGATGACTGGGTGTCTATACAATCATATCATAGAATGGAACAATGAGTCCAACTGCTGATGCAAATACCACCACAAACTACATGTCAGTAAATAGATGAAGAAAACCTCAGGATCCCGCAGCTAGAGCTAGAAAACATTGTCTGGACAAACTTGTTTGGCCTGCTCCCACCATAACCCAGCCCCTGATTAACAGCACAAGGTGGGTGGATGAATTTAAAGTATACCTGACTGCTGCAGACACTGAAATTATAGCCATAACTTGAAATATTTATGCTTAATAGTAAAAATGGCATTTTACTACAGCCGATTGTCACTTGATTTGAAATCTTTCATTCTTCACAAAAGACATGTCAGGGTGGTAAAAGGTTGTCATGGGACAATTTTGCAGTTAAATTACAGACGTGGGAAATCATGGCCACCATGTAAACTACCTCTTGTGGCCAGTGAAAAATAAAGAAAGCTGCTTGTTTCCAACAAACAGAATTCCTTACAGAATGAGGTTCTTGAGGTCTGAAGAGTAATTAATAGACACCAGCTCCATGGCCTTCTGCAGGTTCTCCCTTTGAATGCCAGCCAGGGAGTTACATGCCAATGCCAGCACCACCTTGCCCAGTGACACTAGGTCTGCTTGCTACATGAGAAAAAACACACGCACATCACAGAAATACTCATGTTAATTATCTCACTTCCTATTTCAAAAACAACTTTAACCAGACAAGTTAACAGCTATATGAGATATGACTTTCTATTTGCACAGTCTGTGCTGTTGTGAGATGAGTTTTCATGTGTGATTGACCATAAGCAGGAAATATGATGGAAAGTACCTGGTACTGTGGCATTAGGGCAAGATGATTGGTCTGACTGTTGTCAAATGTTAAGACATCAAACACCCCGACACAGTTCACCCGTAACCTGCAAAGATAAGAACATTAACATTATGGTTGAGGAAAAAAGGAAACCTTCACTGAAATGCTCTTCCTCTTTTAATGTACAGTGAACAGTCTTATCTACATCTTCTGAGCAGAGAATTGAAATACATTCAGAGCCATTTATGGTTATGTGTGAGACTCTAATCAACAGCATCATCATGCTCAAAAATGGACTGTCAGCTGAGGTATTTGTGTTTGTGTGTGTGTACCTGGTCTTGCCAGTAATGAGAATCTTGCTGGGGTCCATGACACGACAAGCTAGGCCAGCGGTGTGGATAGTGCGTAGGGCTGAGCTGAGCTGGACGATGTAGGCCCAAATGAGAGACTCAGGAAGCAGACCTGCGTGCTGCCGTGGTGGGGGAGGCTCATGTTGTCCTGCAGACAGAGATATGCTTTATCACACAATCGCCACTTGAAGAGTTAGACATTACATGTGAACTAAACCTCAAACTGCCAATTTCCTTGTCTTATCTTATCTACAGGACAAATGTTTTCTGAGAGTTGTGATGTCAGTTAAAAAAAAAAAATCATACATTTTTCTTATTAATCCAAGCATCTTTCAATCTTTCCCTTGATTAACTTATTTATTTTCACCATACTGTCAAAAACTGAAAAATACTGAAAAATTATTCCCAAAACTGAATTCTTAAAATAATTGATTGTATCTAATAATTGATTGACTGTGCCAGTAAATGACAAGATTGCAACTAACTGCTCACAGAAATTATGTGTCATAGTATGCAAATTTGACCATCATTATCGAGTGATGATGGACAGGCAAGAGGGTGTTAGGGCATGTGCTGCACCAGCGACAGCCGCAATGTGACATGTGAAAATGTTTTAGCCCAAAACCAAAAATGTTTGCTTCTCTGGGGGCAATTTGAAAATAGTGTTAGGTACATTCATACATTTTGTTTTGTTATTAGTGTTGACAAAAAACTGGACAAATCCGAAGGTCTGAATGGTTTTGCTTCCCCTGCCTGCTGGTAGGCCATATTGCACCTGCCATAGGATCAGTTTCAGCCACAGTTTCCTCCAAGACCCCATGTCTTTCTCAAACAGACACATGCATGTCAACTGTCAAACTTGCATAGACTCCGAACATTTAAATCCTCTTTGAAACTATTCTCATGGATGTCTCAAAGCTTCAAACTGTCTTTACTTTAAACTCAACTGAGTGAATTTTTTAATACACAACTTAAGCCATCAAACGTCAGATGTGAGCAAAACCACACGCAATATAACAAGATATATCCGAGGCCAATGACCTCATTGACAAACAAGTAAACAAATGCAAAAAGGTGTGAAGCAAGTGGGTGCAGAGGCATCTGAAGTGGGTCTATTTCAGTATAGGTGAGGAAGGGTGGGAACAGCAACGCACCCCACTTCCTCTTAGTAAAGTATGAATCTGCAGCCGGGTCATTGAAGTGTCTGCTGAACATGGTTTCTGCCCCCGCATGGAAGTCATAAGAGAACACCAATGCTAGGAAAGAAGAAGTGGACAATGGTTAGAGCACAGAAAAACCGACCAATCACCAACAGTCTACAGCAGCTACACAATTCACCCAATCATTGCCATTTACCCTAAGTGTTTATCATGCCACCAAATGAAAGAAATAAACACAAAACCTGGTTTCTATCAGGCTACTTGATTGTTCCTGCTAACCTATGCAAGCTAGGAATAATCCACCTGACAGTTTGTTTGCAATACCCTAAAACTAGAAAATACAATTGTGTAAACTAAACATAAATGTTAAGACAAAAAGTATAAACAGAGACACAATGACCATATACATAGGAGAAACATAAAATTTAATTCAGAGAACATGTACAGTGTTTTTTAGAGAATATTCAGATGCCTAAAGAAATTTTTACTTTTCCCACACCAATCCATGCATTGTCCCAAAATGACTAATCAACTCTCTAGAGATGTTCAGAGGGCTCTCGCAAAGCCACTCTTTTCTCTCACAGTCAGAGTCCTTTAGGTGTTTTTTTTTGCAAACTCCAAGCAGACTTTTATGCATCTTTCACCAAGGAGAGGCTTCCATCTAGGCACTCTGTTAAGCCCAGATCAGTGGATTGTTGCAGTGATAGTTGTCCTTCTGGAAGTTTCTCTATTTGCTCAATTTGAGGCTGGTTGTTCTAAATTAGTTACTATGGGGAGTTTATATTGATGGGTGAAAAAAAAAATGAATTTCAGCAAGTCTGCAACATGCAGACAAAACAAAATGTGAAAAAAGTGAAGAGGTCTGACTACTTATTGAGTGTGCTGTAAATGGTTATAAACACTTACAGTGATCTCCAAAGGCCTTGGTGGTGAAGACCTCCCTCAGTGTTACAGAGTTGGAGTGCTGGATCTTCTTCCACATGTCCACCAGCATCATGCACTTGGTGTTAACAAGGCGGAAACCTGAATATATTTTAAATATATAAAGGAAATTAGGAAAATTAGAAATCTTACACCCTCATCGCATGGTAACAGGATTACCACATGATATGAATGTATTATTTGTTTTGTTTTGTTTTTTTGTCACAGTGGCTATTTCAGTTTTGTGCCATGCATTCTTCTTTTATTTTTTACCATGAATCCTCCTCAGGCAGTAAGGCAGGTCATCTTTGCTGTTGACAGCCTTGTAGCAGGAAGTGATGTAGCTGAAGTTGCTGGTCTTCTGCATACGGTTTGGTGGAGGGAGGGGCTCGAGGGGGAAAAGACTGTGGTAACTATCCACCTCAGACGGTACATCTGCCAAAGACAGAAGCAAAAACCATAGCATGATAGTCACGCTTCCGCACAAACGCATGCAATCAAAATGATTGCATGTAACTAAAGAGTCTGCAAGAAAGTCCCATACAAACTACTGATATATATTTCAACACAACACACATGTAGGAGTTAATTGGCCATTAAGTTCTTCATAGCCTACCAACAATAGCATCAAAATGGCTTCTTGCTCATTAAAAAGCTTTTTTGGACTGTAAGCATGTTTTAATTGCAATCCTGCTAGCCAAGTACCTGGGTTCTCTGAGTGGTCAATCTGGGCCATTGTTATCAGATGTCTGTTTATCAACTCCTGAGGGAGAAACAAGAGGGCATCACATCAGATATGGCCTCCAGAGATGAGGGCAAGAGGGATGCTTGGTGAAAAAGGAAGAGGGCAAGTGGGTGATACCTGTCGAAGCTCATCAGCCATGAAGAAGGACGGGGCATTTGCTTTCGGCTGCATGTAAGCCACATGGGGTGCAGTAGGGGGATAGATATGGTAAGTAGGAAACACCTGTGATGAAACCAGAAAATACAGCTTCCTATTTATTGAGAAATGAAAACCCTTGGGATCATAAATGTATGTTCATCTCCCCAACCAGAAGCATATGACTACACAAACCAGTGTAAACAAAGCTCTTTTCTTGTCCTGAATAAAGTGTTGGGTAGGAAACAATATTATTAACATACAAAACAAATAACCCTTCTCTGGTTACAATGTCTGCTTTTAGGATTGTGGTATTTCTACACAAAATAGAGCAGCATGCAAACTGATGTGTAGTACTGTATGCAAGAATTTAAGAACCAACACTGTGCTCCTGAAAGAACATCAGATCAAACTTTTAATGCCAACAGATTTAAGTGCATAAGTTTACTTGTTTACAATGAGTTTCTGTGGATGTTACTGTATACTGTTGCAGCTTTGTGTGTTTGTTTAGGACTTTTAATGTCTTGTAGTTTATAACCATATTTCCTGGCTAAAATACAGAATAGGATGTCAGCAACACATACCATCCCAGCCATTGGTGCTGGGGTGTTGTCTGTGTAGAAGTAGGTTGTCCCCCCCACAGTCTCTTTTTGAATAATGTGGGTGCCCTGGTCAGATGCGGTGGTGGGCACCATGTAATTGGCAGGGTTCGGGGTATGACTGCGCCGACGAGGAGCAGGTGAGGTGTGCGGTGTTATTTTTGGGGAGTGGAGAGGAGAAGATCCCGCAGACAAGGACATGCCTAAAATTGAAAACAAGAGCAAATGAGTTATTACTGTTTTTTTTTGGCTGGACCAAAACAGCAGGGCCACAGCTGTAACAGAATGTCTCTAACTGACTGATCATAATAACACTACCATATAGCCAACTGAGCCTGACTGAGTTTTACTGTTCTTTTAAAATGATTTGGTGCAAAAAGTTTCTCAGTGGGTGTTTACAGCCTTCAGTGTTGCTTAGTCGCCACTTGATTTAGAATTTTTTCTTCAAACAAGACTAGGTATAGCTGGACCATATATGAATGCCAATAGTGGCCTTACACCTCTTGCAATGGGAAGCAGCCACCCTGGTTTTCCAGCTGTTTGGAAGTTGTAGGGACGCAGAGGAGTTCTTCCAATTAACTGAGCCTCTCCTCTGACAAATAAATCACTTTCATTACATGTGTCACTAGGTCTAGGTGCTCTACATGCCTGCCTCAAATAAAGGTCTGTTACCTTCTGATGTTGAGGTCATTTAAGTCCCCTGTCACTTTTTCAGGAAAAACAGTGGTTGAAAATTGTGGGGGATTCTAGACTGAGGCTGCGTCTATATGAAAATAAAGATATGAAAATAAATAAAAAAGATATACTATCCCTTCTAAGTGATCAATTTACAATACAGCAAATTACAGTGTCCATCTTTAAGTTATAAGTTTGGTGATATTATCAGTTTTGGAAATTATAAAAATCGGGATTTTGGCAGTGCAGAGCAACAGCTTAACATCGGCTTAACTCCTGGTTAAGATGTAGTCTTTATTGGCTGTGGTCCCTATTTCATACAACGCAATGTGATGATGTCAGATTTTTACAGTGGCTCTACCCACCCCACAAGAGGGAATTCCCACATTTTTAGAGCGAAAGATGGAAAACAAAACTGAGTCAGTAAAAAGTAGAGCAAAGCAAATATAACAGGGTGATTCCTCAGTTGGCAGATCTCCAAAAAGATCCCACCTGGGGCCAGTGCAGCAGCTGTGGAAGTGCTGAGACCAGGATGTGGGAAGAGAGGTGAGGGGAAGGCCTGGACAGTGGACTGTGCCATGGTGGCCATACGTGGAGCTCCCTTAGGGATGAACTCACTTGCTGCCGGGTTAGGAGTCTTTTGGCACACAAAAAAAAAACATACAAGAATTACATGAAATCTACCACTTCTATCAAAAGACAATGAAGACAAAGACAGACATGGCTCTTGGGTACAGCACAGAAAAACACTTTAAAGTAATTTCAATGTCTTGGATTGGGTGCTTGTGTTCTCACCTTTCTCCTTTGGGAAATGCTAAGAGCACCAAAATCACTGAACAGTGAGGATGCCGGGGAGTTCACTGGATCTGTGGAGGGCCATAGAGTGTAAGGACTTGGGCAGTAGTTCTTTCAGTATTTCAGTATTCAGTGCATGAGTGCTGACTACTGCTTCACAGAACACTGTAGGAGTCTTACCATGAGTGCTGTGGCTAAAATTCTTGGCACCATCGTTGAGGAGACTGGGAGAGCTGCTGCTGGTAGTCATTCGCTAAAGAGAGCAGCATCAAGAACAGGTGTGTTAGAGAAGAAACTGGAACGTACATTTATGTCTATCAGCAAATTATCACCAAATAATACTGTTACTGTTATGATAGAATTAGTAAATTTAAAGAAAACATTTTAAACTAACCACATTCTAACTTGTAACTTGTAACTACTTGTAAAACATTTAATAGGTTAATGTTGTGCCTCAGTTTATTAAGGGACTTTAAGCCATCGAAAGGGCAATGTAAGGACACAAGATTGATTTTCAAAGCATCCTATGTTGTGCTGTATGTTTACACTGACCATACCCAGTGGGGCCCAAAAATTTGAGATTACTTTCCTGGGTGGTTTCAGACTTTTGGACCCCAGTATATTTACAGCTACTCTCTGGTACCTGCATCATTGAATATTTAGACTCTGCTGGGCTTCCAAACCCATTGACCCCAATAAAGCTGCTGCTGAAGTAAGAGTTGGTAAGATTGGCATCGCTCAGGGTTGCGCCCTCCATCCCTGGGACTGTGGATGACAAACATTTAAGTTTAACAAACAATATTTGCTCCCAAGACCATCAAGGCAAAAAAAACAAAAAAAAAAACAAAACTCTTTTGTAATTAAGACCAGAAGGTAAAGAGTTCATGATATGATTAATGTCAACACTAGTGAGTGTTCGCTTTACTGATCACAAAGCTAATTATGAAGCATGTAAACAGTTGCAGGGTGAGCTACTGAAGCCTGACACAAGGCGAAATAAAGTATGAGTGTCTCTGAGGAACAAACTTTTTTAGCGGCAATTACTGGTTCCCAAAGTCCCACGTTAAATTGAACTTAGGTGCCCTTTAACACTAGAGCTGTATGTGGATGTTAGTTACCTGTTGTTTTGTTTACGTTGGGAAAACAGCAACACGAAGTAAAAACAATGTCCCGTGGACAGCTAGCGCGGCTACGCTAATGTTAGCAAACACTAAACTTGCATCTAAACATAAACACTGGAGTTCACACAAACAAGATTTAACTGGGGTAAAACTAACGGCGCCGATACTAAAACTGACAATGACTCACTGAAGGCAAAGCCAAACGCATTCAAGTTAGTTAAAGCGGTCAATTCAACTCTAGTTTAGCAAACGCTAGCTGGCTAATAGCTACACTAGCTAACGGTACTGGGTCGCGGATTTCTGTCCACTCACAGCTGTCATATAAAAACACCAGGCCTCCTCCGTGCGAGCTGCAACAGCATGGCTAATGTTACATGTGATTATCAAGCATAACTAAAACCATCTTGAGATAAAGCTATTTACGAGACAGCTAATGAAAACAGTGCGAGCTAGTTGCATACAGATGGTGTAGCATCATGTTTGGCAGGGAAATGTAACCCACGTTGTTTTGGGGGGAAAAGGCCTCTGGGAATCCTCGGGCTAAATTTTAACAAAGCCCCACAAGGCCCAAAAGTAAAGTCACCGTCAGTCTCCCCATGTGAGGCCTTGTCTTGTTGTAATTGTTACTCACTGGTTAACAGCTGCCCCTCCAGAGACGTGCCTGCAGGACCCAACGTTTCGCTCTTCTTGGACACACCGGTCCCCCCGCCACCCGGGCAGGCCGCCGCGGAACCACCGAGGGAATACCCTGCTGGCGTCCCGCCACCCCCGGCCATGGACAACGGGACGGGGCTGCCGCCGCCGCCGCCGCCGTGCAGCGGCATGCTTGCCATGGACGGATCCTCATGCAGGAACTGACATTCGTCTCCATAAAAACACGTTTTGTCTTTCGCGTAGTATCGGCAAAACTTCACCTTGACATTGGGTATCCCGGCACCCCCGAGCGGAGCAGCTGAAGCTGGGAGTCCACTGTTCATGGCACCGCTGCTGCCGCCGCCGCTGCTGCCGGAAGACACTCAAACATAGAGAGACGCAGATAGCTAGCGAGCTAGCCAGCTAGCCTGCAAACAGTTTCCACTTAAAGGACCGGATTAATATCACTTCAGCTGGTGAGGAACACTTCATACGCTACAGTACTCACATTATAAGGCTAGGGTGCACTTTGGTTTAAGAAAATATCATTGCATGCGTGAAATCCTGGTCGTCGTTGTTGTCGTTATCCATGCAGCTGCCGTCTTCGCAAAGTAGCCTGTTGTTGTTTTTTTTTGCTCGCAGTGTGGCTGCTCTGCTAGGGACCAGCTAGCATAGCTTTGCATTGTGGGTACAGTTTGGCTGAGTTTGCCTGCTGCAAATTCAACTTGCAGCACTTGGAGACTGAGAAAGCAAAAATAGATAATGAAGCTGAGGGGAGCACGAGTCTGCTGGATCGGTGCTCTTCAGCCTGTGTCTTCATCTGTCGGGCAGATTAATATTAATCATTTTATTTTCAATTAACCCATCAAATTGTAGTAACTGAAACATTTCGTTGAAATGCCATGTTTAATAAGTTAATAAACGCCTCTATAAAAATGCATGAGAGTTGAACCTCAGAATAAAATGAAAAGGGGGAAAAAAACACTTTCTCAAAATGTTCATTTTTAAATATTTGCGAGGCGACGTCCTGCATACATATTGTATTTGTATGATATATTATCTCCAGTGTTACTTTGCTCATATAATATATATGATTATATATATTATATATTACTCATGACATTATAAATGGCTCCAAGTGGCATATTTACAGATATTTTACGGTCTTTTGTCAGGTTGTTACAAACAAAATGTTTTTTGTGTGAGTCCAAATATGAATTCATATTCAGTTGTAATTTATTTTGAGTTTTCTTCCAATGTTCTGCAAACTTTCAGAGAAATACAAATTCAAATTCTACATTATAGCAGTTAATACCCCGAGCAGAACAACGCTGTCTTTTCTCTGCAAACATAGAGGTGCAATATTATCTTTTTTTTTTTTTTTTTTTTGTTTAAATCCCATACAATGCTACGCTTATTTTAACATTTAAAGTGGAGGTGAATTTCCTTTCTTTTTACTAATCTTCACGTTTTGTAAATATTAGTTTCTAACTGGAGCCACTGTAATTTTCAGAAAGCACTTTGATACCATTTTACACATTAGGTGGTGTCTTTAAGCAACACATATTTCAGAAAATTCTGTACATCACATTTCTGTAATTTGTATGAGGATTAATTTCTACTTAGTCTTTTTGCAGTCACCGCATTCGTCACCATTTCCTCTGTTTAAAAGGTACGTGAACGCATCTTGCACATCAAAGTGTCTCAGGCTGGCAGGGTGATGACTCTTCCTATCTGACGGTGACAGAAACAAAGCGTCGATGTGGAGGCAGAGAAGTATGACTACAGGTGAGTGAAGTCTCATTTCTGAGATCACGATACAATGTTGGAGTAAACAGCTATAAGGAAAAAAAAAAACCCAACCTAATACATAGTACTGTACTCGTGTCTGCAATAAAGAAGGCTGGATTTCATTAGGTCTTAAAATATATTGATAAATATAGCTTGTGTCTATTATGCCTTGTATAGCCACTGTATAGTTTGAAACTAAAAAATTAATATAGCTATAATTTAAAATGATTTTGTTCAAGGGAGCACATACAAACATTTGACATAAAGGTAACTGTGTTTCAGCTGTCCTGCTGTGTGCTGTCGGGGTTTACTGCGCTCAGCTCGGGCACAGTCATGAACAGCCGTGTGTACCCAGCAATGAGGTAATGAGGTCATGCTTTAACTGAGCAGCTTCAATTAATTATACCTGTAGCTTATGTGCTGTTTTTTCTGATTTAGTTTTCCTGAAACATTTTTGTTTTGTTTTGTTTTGTTTGTTTGTTGTTGTTGTTGTTTTTTGATAAACTCCAGTGGATGCACATGCAATAAGAGCTAAATGTGGATGCATTGGTTGCAGTTACTCAAAACACTATTTGAAGTTGGGAATACATCTAACTTTGATGAGGTTTTACAAAATGCACTGCTACTTAAATGCAGATTTAAGAGTCTGTTGCCATAGAACATGTTGTTGGCATAAGTGTCACCTAGTGCCACTGTGCGCACACAATTCACTTTGCAACACAAAACCAAAACTGCAGAGCAGTTAACTGTAAAACTTAAATGAGAGAAATGACACAAATGTCACTGGGTTTCCTTTTGTTTCATTTCTGCTTATCATAAACAGAAATGATCAGTGAATAGTTTCATGCTACTGCACTAAATTCTCCTATCAGGGATGATTTAAGGCCCAGTTTTATCTTTCAGGTGACATGTTTTGTGGCAGCTGATTATCTGAATGCATCTGGCCGTGTAAGCATAGACGTGTGTGCTGGTAAGAAACTCATCATCTCCCTTGAGGGCTTCAATGGACATCCTGTCTGTCAGTGGATCAGAGGAAACAACATAGTAATGACAATGTAAGTGAATGTTGTTGTGCGTATTCAGTTGTGTTTCCTAATTTTATGTAATTCTGATAAAAGTGAGGCTTTTTCACACAACTTATCAGAAAAGAGGGTGACTCTGCAGTCCTGCCACCGCTTTCTGAGACAGATTCTGGCGAGTACACGTTGAGTTGTGATGCTAACAATGAAACCGAGTCCTTAATGACTGTGTCTTTACATGTAGTAATGGGTGAGTAACGGCACTTATGTCTCATCACCTCTCTACAATGTTCAGTCAACAATTAACAGCAATTTTCAGTTATTTTTTTTATGTTTGATGCTGATAAATCAATGGTAATAAAACAATATTAACAATTCAATTAATATTTTTTCTAGAACGTCCCACAAAACCACAGCTAATACTGGAGCGTGTAGATACGAATATGATGTCGCCCCTTTTCACATGCACATCTGAATGCTGCCCAAAGCCCACAATTAAATGGTCTGGGTAAGACCTTATCCATTCCACTTCTGTGCATATTTCAGAGTATGTTTTAACTAGAAATGATGTAGTATACTAGCATTAACTGCAATGTAAATTACCCATTGTAGCACAGTTTGCTTAATAATCATTATCACTAATTATTATCCTCATTTTGAACAGAAACAAACATGGGACAAATGCTCCTGCAGAAAGCGGAAAGGCAAAGAGTACACTATCAAGTAGTGAATATTTTGCTACAGGGATGATGTGCTGCGCCACTAATGGTGCAGAAGAAGAGTGCTCCCAACTGTATGACTATGGTAAATGAACATTTAAACCAATAAATTAGATATATCCTACAAATTAATTATACATAATAAATGATTGCAAAATTTTTAATTTTTAATTTAGTCTACTTTGGATTTCAACCACCTGAAAAGGTTCAACAAAAAGCAGTTTACAGAATAAATAAATAAAAAATAACTGACTGTCAACTCTGTGACTTAATGCTCTACTGTGTGTTTCAGATCTAACGAGTGATGAGTTTTTGAATGGTGAGGTTTCTAATGTGACTGTGAGCCCTGGTGAGTCTTTACTGCTTCGGGCACGAATAAAACGGTATCAACGTCCGTCACCTATGTGGGAGAAAGATGGACAAGAACTGATCAGCAGCAATTTAATATGTTCTTCTAAAGTCGAGAAGAAGGTACAAATAATTTTCTACTGAGACAAAATTGATTTTCTTAAATTTATTTAATCCAACATGTTTCAACACAAATTACTCTGTTGTCCTCCCCCATTCAAATGATCACTCTATGTTTTTCTACCAGATCTGCATTAAAAATGACTCACATAGTCAAAGTCAGATGTCTTACCTGTTTATCAAGTCAGTTAGTATGGAGGACAGTGGCATGTATACCTGCAAGGTTCTGAAAGGAAACCAGAAGTCTGTTTACATTCACGTCCAAGGTTAGTAGATCTCATTTCATTTTATTTTTTTCTATCTATTTCTTTTTCTGTGACTCATAGTTGCAGTGTTATGAATGATAAATAATTATTGTTCTCTCTAAATATCTAAGGTCATTTGTACTGATTTTATTCTTGTGTTGCCTCAGCTGAAGGGTTCCTCTCTGTCCACTTGAATAAGAATAAGACTATATCAGCTCAGACTGCATCCAGCTCCTGTTTGCAAGCCAGTGTTTCCTACCATCCTGTGCTCCAGAACTGTTTCTGGCAGGCTCCTGACAAAACTATGACTAAATGCATCAGGGAAAACTGGGTAACGAAACACAGGTAATTCCATGAAGTGATGTTTCTGGAGCTCAGCTTTAGCGATGAACTTCTAAAAGTATTTCAAAGGGCTGCTGTAATGTAAAAATGTACAAAATAGGTATTTTCAAGGGCAATAATACATAATTGCGCACTGTATATATTATTATATGATATGAGGTTACTTAAGAGGTATTAATTTTGGATGGTTTCATATGAAGCTCTGACTATAGCGCTATTTTCTCAGAACTGTGAAGCTATGTGATCAACTCAAATCAGGAGATTACACCTTACACTTGGAGGCTGGAGGACAAAAAAAATCAATGACCATATCTGTGTGTATTGTTGGTAAGAGAGATTTGTGTGTGGTATATATTTAATATTATGACCTCTGCACAATTATATCACTGTTTAAACTTATCTTGCGGTTATGTTTTGAATAGCACAAAGCCTATAAATCCACTGAATTTGTTTCAGCCCAACCAAAGTTCCTTTGTGGGGTAAACAACATTGATATCTTCACCCTTGAGACTGTGACACTTGTGCCAGCAAATTATGTCTGGATGTTTTGTTCTTCACCCAATGACAGGTATGATTTCTGTCAGAGGCACTCAGTTCAGAGGTAACCCTGATATGCACAGATTCAGATTTTTTTCAAGTCCCTGTTCTTTGTTTCATTGCAGCTGCGAAACAGATTCTTCCTGGAAAGAGATCCCAGGCACCTTTCAAAAAGACACTGATGTCTCCTGTAACAAAACAATTAAGAGCTCACTTAGAAGAGAACAAGTGAATGGGCACTATTTACAGTTTTGCCTTCAAAACTCAGTAGGCAAATGGTGTTTCAACCCAATGTACTGTCAACCTTCTCTCAGTGCCTCCATAGGTAGTGATATCTTTTTCATATTATAAAGTTACTAAATGAAATTGTTTTCCACTGCATTGTTATCACTACAAACTGTTCTTTATACATCACTTCTTTTAGGCGCTCAAAATACTGATAAAGACAACATGCTGCTGCTGAAAGTTGGCAGTTTTCTCCTGTTTCTGGCTTTGATTGTGATCATTGTGGTGCTCATGTACTTTGTCAAAAAGAAGGTATATATTAGACATTAACACACACACACATGCATATGCAAACACTGACGTGTAAAGACATCACTGCAACCCATTTTTCTTCCAATAGAAACTGCAGTATCAACCCCAGCTTCAGATCATCCAGATGGTTGGACCCAATGACAATGATTACATCTACATCAACTTCAAGGACTTTGAATATGATCTGAAATGGGAGTTTCCCAGAGAGAACCTGGAACTGGGTATGAATTACACCACACATGAGACATGATACAGCACTTCACTTATTTTAACCAAGCAAAATTACAATAACGTAATAATACAAGTACAAGCCCTGCTTTTAAAACCATATTTAAGTAAAAGTACAAAAGCTAAATCTATTAGTTTTGCAGTAAATTTCACCCTGTGACTAATTTATTAAACTGTTAATTCTGATTCATCCGTGTGTAAGCAGTGTTTCATTGTTGTAGCTGGTGGAGATAGTAACTACTTTATTTAGAGTTTAGAGTGGCAATCACTCTTTGCTAGAACCAGTATCTCAATGACATCTGAAGAGTGACAGGTGGTCCCAACTAAGCAGCTTTTCTCTTTTTTTATAAGGAGCAAGAAAACAACTGTATTAGTTATGTTTTTGTTCTGTCTGCAGGAAAAGAACTTGGCTCTGGGGCTTTTGGCATGGTGCTACAAGCTACAGCCTATGGCATCAACAAGCCTGGAGTCTCTCAGCAGGTGGCTGTCAAGATGCTGAAGGGTCAGTGTTTCATATATTTATTCAATGAGTGAAATGCAAAATGTCATGGAGGTCATTTCAGTGGCTGATGTTCTATTTGATCCTGCAGATAAACACCAGACAGTGGAGAAGGAGGCACTGATGTCGGAGCTGAAGATGCTGACTCACATTGGTCAACACACCAACATTGTTAACCTGCTTGGGGCATGCACAAACTCAGGTACATTTTACAACTTATTACACACATGCACAACAAATTTGTTTACATTCACTGCACCTGATTTTATATCAAGTAAGTAGGTGGGTTTACCCAGATACCATGAACTCACTTTTTAATAGTGACACTACCTGATATGATTGCTAATGGTTATTATTATGGGTTTCCCCACATAGGACCCATATACCTGATTTTCCAGTACTGCTGTTATGGAGACCTGTTGAACTACCTGAAGAACAACAGCGAGCGCTACCACAAATCTGTGACTGATGCTTTCACCAGGGACCGTTTCAGCAGTCTCTACCACAACCTGCAGCCTAAGAAAAATATGAGGTGAGGACATCCAGTACACTGCATACAGATAACTTAGCAGAGAGGTCAGCACAGGATAGGTCAAACATAAAGAATAGTTTCTATATATGTAGGTAAATTTATCACTTACTTCATGGTTTTGTTTTTACAGTGGGCAACAAGTAACAGTGGACAATTATGTGCCCATGCATGCTGCTACCACCAGGGGGCAGGAGGACATCGCTCTCCTTACCCTCACCTCTGGAGACATGGAGGCGTATGAGGGTCAGAAAATATCATCTAAAAACAATAGAACATGAGTGTTAATCAAGAGATAAGCTAAGAATATCAACATGTTCAGATCCTTGTCCACAGATCAGATCCCTCTGATCTGTGTTGATTCTAACTCATCTCTTTTCAACTGCAAAAACAGAGATCTTTGAAAACCAAGATGATCCTGATGACGACCTTCAAGCCCTGACCTTTGATGACCTGCTGAGCTTTGCCTTCCAAGTGGCCAAGGGCATGGAGTTCCTCTCCTCCAAGAATGTAAGAGACAAACAGGCCCCATCATGGAAAGTGTCAACCCCACACAAATGTTGCTTTTCAGAGATAAATTGATTATTTGATTGATTTTTACATAACAACTTTTGCGAGAGCAGATTAATTGTTGTATTAATTTTACACAAAATACCAAACTCTCGCGTTTCTGCTTCTGAATTGTGAGGATTTACATTTTTCTATTTGTATTAATTGATATTACATTTAATATACTGAATATTAATCAGACAAAACAAGCTATTTAAAGACCACCTGGTCTTTGATAAATTTGGATTTTCATTCATAGATTTTTTTTTTTTTTTTTAGATTTTCGAGACCAAGCAGTCAATCTTAAAAATTATCAGGAGATTAATTGCTAATAAAGTTCAAAGTTGTGGATTTGATCTTTGTTGATTATGTGTGGTATGATAGATACACTGATGACTGGTCCCCTCTATCTGCAGTGCATTCACCGAGACCTGGCAGCTCGAAACGTGTTAGTGACAAAGGGCAGACTGGTAAAAATTGGTGACTTTGGGCTGGCCCGGGACATCGATAACGACTGCAACTACGTTGTGAGAGGAAATGTATGTTAGATAACACTGTTGCTTGTTTTACATGACTCTATATACTCTCTATACGCTATATCCTGTCTGTCTTGCATCACTTCTCACACATTATGGGGGTGACATGGCTTTGGCTTACCTTAGGTGCGTTTACCCGTGAAGTGGATGGCACCAGAGAGCATCTTTCAAGGGATGTACACCATGAAGAGTGACGTCTGGGCTTATGGCATTCTGCTCTGGGAGATCTTCTCACTTGGTAACTTTGATAGACAAGTACTCTCAATGAGCAGTACATTTAAAATCACAACACTAAACATTAAATCCCCTTTTACTTATGGGTTTCAGGTGTCACTCCATATCCCGGGATGAAGGTGGATCACGCGTTCTATTCAATGATTGAGAGAGGATTTAAGATGGAGTGTCCCTACTATGCCACTGAGTCTGTGTAGGTGACAATGTACAAAACTGCACACTGTCATGTTATATTTTAATAATTTGTACAAATATTACAATGAGAGGGACACGAGACAGCATCATTATAGATGCTGGTGTAGGTTTTTACTGCTATATAGATTGTGCCTGCACTGGACAAATTTTATGTCCTTCTACTTCACTTTATTATTTCAGTGTTATACTTCCAATTCACTACATTTCAGAGGGAAAAGTATTTTTCCTATACTATGATTATTTTGTGACTTTAATACAAGTGTTTTTTGCAGTGCTGTAAGAATACCCCAGACTGTGTTCAATACAATCAATTTACCATTATTAAATTGTAAATATTTCAGCTTTTTTAGACAGGTTCCTAGGATTTAGAAACTGCTTAATTTACAGCACAAATGCATCTTTTCACGCCAGAAATCTTTATAAAAAAATTTGACATTTTCTCAGGCAGAGATTGATCGGCCCAACTCTACTAACTCACAAAAGTTACACCTTGACCTGATTACACCAGCAAAATGCAATTATTAAAAAAAAAGTAACAATTATCCAATAATATAATCTGTATACAACTGTATGAAATGGGACATTTTACAATACATCAGCCTTTCATACTTTAGTTAGATTTTGCTGAGAAAACTTACAGTAAGAAATACAGTAGTGTAGCTGCCCTTGATTTGGATGATGGATAACTGAATATCCTCATAGACATTAAGTCTTTCAAGTTACCAGAGATACTGTATGTATAAATCTTCTCTTTGCTTGTCTTTGTTCTCCAGGTATCAGATGATGTGTAAGTGCTGGGCCCTTGATACTTGCAACCGCCCTTCTTTCTCCAAACTGGTGTCTTTTATGTATGACCAGCTGACAGACAGACAGGAGAAGGTAGGTCAACATATTTAGTCCAGAATCTACTCAAATGGTCATTTAGAAATTTTGTATTTGAATCAGAGTTTTAACCTTTCTCTACCACCACTAATTAGAGTGTAAATGTTGCATCTGATTTATAAGTGCCGTTATCCTAAAATTTCCTTTCTCTTCATAACCAACCTTAGCTGTACCACAACGTGCTCGACCAAACCTTTGACTACCAGAATGCAACAGCCATTCTGGACATTTCTGCCTTGGCAAAACAGGAAGAGAACAAGACGCAGTCAGCCAATGACTACTGTCAAACCCATGCGACTCAAGAAAGCAAAGCAGAAAGCTCTGACTCAGACACAGTGGAGGCTGAGGAGAAATTTGTGAAACTATCTAATAGCGAGTGATCACATACCACTTCATGCCTTCAGTTGTATCTGTATTTGTAAACAATTCATACAATATTTTCTCATAGTAATTATTCAAAATTGTAGAAAAATGCACTTCTTATATACTTTAGTAAAATATTCTAAGCATTAGGATAGGATAGCATAGGTGGGTTTAAATAATATCTTCTAAAAGTAAATACTATATTTTTGTATCTTGTTATTTCTACTGTGCAGCTAAAAATGAAAAACAGGTGTCATAAAAGGATGCAAGCCAAGAGTTGTATCAACATTAGGATTATATACTGGAGCAACTGATCAACCTTTGGTTTTAAATTGTATTATATATTACAGTATGGCAGCAACCTAATGGCATGGATTTTGTTGTGTTCTTGTCTTGTGTTGGCAGCTAATTGTGCAAGTTTATATTTTTTAACCCAGCTTCTTATATATTTTTTTTTAAATTGTACTGACAAGTTTAAGGATTATACCTGCAGTAAAATGTACTTTACATATTAAAAGCGATAAAACTGGTGGTTGCAATGTTGAGCAGTCTTTCACATGATTCACATGTTGCCCCTTAAAAGGAAGCCAAGTGTTTGGGTGTGATGCATAAATATGTATTAACTTTCAACAACTTGTTATTTTCAGATTGGTTTTTTTAAAGTTGTTTCTACATGTTTATAGGGAAGTAACTTTCTGGTATTTCGCAATGAAAGTGCAAAGATTACAGAAATAGGAACCTGTTTTGTTTTTTTTTTTCAGTTCAACGATCTTGTGAACCCTTGGTGGGGTCAGGACCCCAGGATAGGAGCCACTGTTAAACAATTACGGATTTACCTGAAATCTGTATAAATGCAAGTTGCTGTCTTTAGGCGCTAGGTGACGCCAGAGATCAGAGTTTGCACTCTGAAGAAGGGGACTTGTATCTCAAATTTGGATCAGTTTTCCACGTTCTAGTAAACTCTTAAATAAACTCCTCTTCTCATATGTAAAGTGATTGGCAGCTGATCTGACAAATGAATTATTAACCACAGGCGGGCTTTGTGGGGCTTGTTCTGAGTGTCCACAAGAACATTAACCCTAGTAGCCTTTTGTTCGAAGGTCATTAAACACGTTCAACCACTAAACAGTGTCTCCACATAGACATGGACATCAACACAGTAAATGCTCTTCCCTATGAGGACTTTGTGAACATTTTTGGCAATGTGATAGAGAAATGTCCCGTTATAGCAGCTGCTGTGTGGTCGATGCGCCCCTTTGTGAATTTGGCTGCTTTGGAAGCTGGTATTAGTGAGTTCATCGATTCTCTGCCAGAATCAGGTGAGACACAGACCCACATTTTATTAACTGTCTGTGATGTTTTATTTCAGCAGCTGAAATGTTCGGTGACTTATTAAAGGTTGTTTCTCTCAATAAAGTATATTTACTGTTTTACTCTGTGCACAACAGCACCTCATATGAACCAAACTGAGGGCGATAATCAATGATTCCGTTTCCAGGTAAAGAGGGAATCCTCAGGTGTCACCCTGACCTCGCGGGCAGGGATCTCCAAAGGGGCACCTTGACCCGGGAGTCGCGCGAGGAGCAAGCGCGAGCCGGAATGGACGCGCTCGGGTCCGCGGAAGCCTCGCGCATGGCCCGGCTCAATGAGGAGTACAAAGGGCGGTTTGGGTTCCCGTTTGTCATCTGCGCCCGGATGAACGACAAGGCGAACATCTTACGGCAGCTATCCGTGCGCTGTCACAACGAGCGCGCGGTGGAGAGGGCGCGCGGTATTGAGGAGGTGAAGAAGATATGCAGCCTGCGCCTCCAGGGTCTCGTGCTCACTGACCCTCCAAACAAGCTATGACCTGTAGATGTTGTGATATTTGCTTTATTCTGGATTTATTAAGTGAGCTATTCATCCATCATAATGATTTTTACAAATAATAAAATATGCGGATCAGTGATTAGTTGTTGCAATTTACATGATGTAGACTTATATACATATGTGAACATCGATAATATTCCAAATACATTTCCTGACATGTTATTCATATTATGCATATTTACATTCATAAGAATGGTGGTGAACTGCAGGCCTTCTTGCATGTTTGAGGTGAGAAGGCAATGAAACAGTTTGTGCAACTAAATCCATGTTGCTGCCTCTCGAGGGGGGCTGCTTTCGTTATTTGGTTGTCTCAGGATGCCATCTGGTGCCCAAAAAATCTCAAAGCATGCATGGCGAAGGATGATGTCTCTTCAGTCCATAAATGACACACTGTGATATCCAAAGGGGGGGGGGGGGGGGGCATCCGGTGGCCCTGGCTATCTATATTAATGCTATCTCTCACCCTAACTTTAGGACAGGCTGTTTCACTTGTCCACTATTAGCTGCCTATAAGGAGGCGCAGAGACTTTCTATAAAATACCCTATAAATCCTCTTAAATAGCGTTGCCTTGCCAGAGGGGCCTGGTAGCATATTTCTATAGCTATGGGCTCCATCTTTTCTGGAAATGAGAAGTTTCCTGCAATAGCCTATCACTTTAGGGCTCAATCTAATCGGTGTGTGTCTCCTGCGGGCCTATGCGGTCTCTCTGGACCCGGAGGCGGAGAGAGAGTTGCCGTGCAGCGGGGAAACAGGCGGCGTAGTGGTGTGAGGTCCGTTTGTGGAGGAGACCCCTCCCACAGTCTCCCCCTGGTCTCCGGAGGTGATGGAGGAGTCCTGGTCTGGGTCGGCCCCCCTCGCCCTCCTCCGGTCTTCCTCCTTTTTCCACTTCATGCGCCGGTTCTGGAACCAGATCTTGATGTGGCGCTCGGTGAGGCTCAGGGTCAGCGCCAGCTCCACGCGGCGCGGCCTCGAGATGTAGCGGTTGAACAGGAACTCCTTCTCGAGCTCCAGCAGCTGGGCGCGCGTGTAGGCTGTCCTCGTGCGCTTGTTCTCCTCAGTCTCCGCCATCACATACGGCCCTAGAGACAGAAGAGATTTAGCCTTAGTGTCTTTGCAAATGAGGTGTATATCCTAAGGTATTTGAAGGCATATTATCAGTTTTGTTTTAAACTTCTTTAATTTATTTTTCCCCAACAGGCTGATACAGAAACCAGGATATGTTATTTGTCTTATGACTGTAAAAACGATTCACTTTAAAGACTTTACAATCACATGAGTCCTACCCAAAATATACCAGTTCGAGTTCAACTTTGGAAGTAACACGTGATCGGTTATGTGGAAACTAAAGCTTTAGGAAACTGTTTCACTTTTAATTCCAACTGTGGACAAAAAAGTAGCAAATATTTCCCATGCGCATAGTGACCCACATTAAAATGTATCTCAGTGTTTAGATATTAGAAATAAAAGTCACAACACGATATAAGTGTTTTACATTGAGAAATTAATATGGTTTGATATCCGGGGGCACAAATAGAAAGTAGACACTTGATGCAAAGTTATTTGTCAACGGCTGAATTGGAGACTGTAGGACAAGTGAAATCCATCGCTCTATATGCTATTCTTCAATTTTTTGGGACTCCTGTATTTTACCCATGTCTCAAATCTTACCTATATTATATTAAAACAAAAACAGTCATGAGAAAAAATTTATTCATTCCAAAATTACAATATGGTAGATGGTAGATTTACCATGCATCAGTTGGTGCTAAAATGGCTCACCTAAAATCAATAATTGCTGAAACATTTTAGTTAATTCACATATTCAGTCAGATCAGAAAAGATCGATATTGATGTGACAGTGGAAGAAAAAAAATCTTTCCCCAAATGTCTTGATTCAGTGAATGTGAAATTAAGAGTAGTCCCAACAAGGCTACATTACTGTTATCTTTAATTATGCAAGGTGATAATTCACTGAATTTAATTGTACATTTTTATGAATGAAAAAAATGGAGTTCGGCCATTGACGGTTCAGATGTCACTTGTTATGGGACTATATTTGCTCATAATAAGCCAGTTTTGGAGACCTTTCGTAGTTTCATACAGCATCTTTGATAGGCCTGTGAAAGCTCGTTTCAATATCATCTTAAACATTTCAAAACTGCTCGCAGCTTGTTAGCAAAATCATTTGAATCAATGGGAAACTTGTGTTAAAAATACAAATGTTGGAATAAAATACACTCACTCTTCTTGGCTTTAACAGTGGTTGGATTTTATCACGAAGGCTGAGAGCAAAAGTGAACCAAACGCAGGGTGCAGAGATCTCTGTGGCCTACGGCGATTTTAAAGAGTATCCTATGGATCAGTGCTAAAATGTCCTGCACATCAAATCACTGAAGAAGAAGAAATGAAATCAGTTTGATCTGATTGGAGAAACCTCATGGGAGAATTATATAGGTGAATTTTAGCAGAAAAAAAAAACGTTGGCACGTACTTTCGCTTCAGCAAAAGCCCTGGTTAGAAAAACTCTTCTCATGTGTTATAATTAAAGCCACTAAAATCAGAGTGATATGATTAGGTAAACGATTTAGAAACTTAATTTAAGATGCAAACTTTTTGAACATTTCAGTTCATTAAAACCCTCACAGGTCTTTTCCAAGCCCACATCATTCAACAGCGACGATGGTAGATCTGGTTGTTATTTTACTCTATAGTATCCAGCCACTGATGGCTTCAGATGTTTTGAATAGACAAAACGTACATTTTTGCGACGATAAAGCCTGACAAAAGAAAGTGCTGACCTTTTACAAATTGACCGACAAGGTAAACTGAAACACCCAGGATCATATCGTTGGTGCGTGATGTCACTACAGGCCTCAGAAAGACAGAAAGACTTGTTAGTGCTATGACTACAGAGTAATGTTGTAAACAAAACTATCTATGCAGTAAAGTCAAGCCTTGTTTGATAAGCAGTTACAATGTTGTCAAAGAAAAAAAAAATCCCCTATTCACATTCCGTTTGTTTCCATTCAGTGATTCTGTTCATTGTGATTTGAAACAAATGACATATAGTGATAAGTAGCGGTTTGAGGGTTTACCTGCCCACTGTCCCTTCCAGGTGTGTGAGTGGGATTTTGTGGTTTTCATCCAGGGGAAAGGGAGGTGATATCTGCTCTGTTCCCCCGTGTCTCCATAACCCGCTGCGGGCTGGAGAGCCTGCTGCTGGAGCCCCAGCGGGTGGTGCAGCTGAGGGACACCTGGATCATCTCGCAGGCTGGGTAGATTGTAAGAGGGGGCAATGTCAGAAAGACTGGCCTGCTCCAGGGATCCCATGGACGGCGGTGTGTAGACGGAGTGCACCTGCCTATTCATATAGAGACAGGGCGGCGGGCTGTGGCTGTAGTCCTCAGCCTGTGACCTCTGATAGGCACAGGAATCTTTAAAAACCTGCGAGGGGTAGTAATGGTCTTCCCGATTCATGGCTGCCGACGACCCGAGGCTGTGGGGCCGTTTGTGCACACATGTACCGTACTGCGCCCTGCCTCGGCGGGAACCTTCTGCTCCACCTGCCTTTGGCGCAACTGCGAGGCCCTTACGGCTCCTCACAGGTGTGTCACTCTGTCACCATGTGACTCCGCGGCGCACAAGCCATTGGTTTCACTGTTTGCTCAGAACAGCAGACCTATAGCCCCTCAGTTTCCAGGATATTATGCGGCTCGTGAGATCAGTAAACTGAACAGAACGACTGTCAGCGCGTAAATCAATGTCCCTCTGCAAATACCACAAGATTTAGGTACCTGGCATTCAGCTGTTTGCGCACAGGAGCAACAGAATCTGCGGGACACTGGATCCACACAAAGAAATGGGATAAAGTCGCATCAGTCTAGATCGCTCGACAGACACGTGTTTCTCATGCAGAATATGTAGGATTGTCCTCAGACGATGTTGCCATCGACAATTTATATGGATAGATCTCTTGTCCGCAGACTGCGGCTGATAAGTCGATACGGATGGGCGCAAACATTGGTTGACCTGCGAGATAAGAGACCTGGATGGAGAGACAGTTGTCTTGGAAACTCAGGTGAAAAGCTCAAACACCACAGCCCATCTCCACAACTTCCCCCTTTTTTTCTGCACCTTTCTGACTTTGAAAATGTTCCCATTACACGTCTGTAAATGCGTCATTTAACACCATTTAGCCTGTTTGGCCCCACAGTCCCTGGAGCTGCTGGTTGCTTCAGCCGCTGCACTCTCGCCATGTTTGCTGGCCATTAGCATTTAGCTGGTGTGTGTTCGCCCCATTAAACAGCAGCTCTCGTGGTAAAACCAATTAGGTTGGAGTGAGCAACAAAACTCAATTAACAGGCGCGCGCGCACGGAGCGTGTCCCCACGGTCCGCGAGCTCATCCGCGGCCTGTCTGCAACATTTTGAGCATCTGCTTGGATACAGGTGTAACTCGCATATTATCCAGGTAACTGTACAGGTCGACGGGGCTTTTACCTTGATAGTGTGTATCTATACTATTTGCACTGAGTTCTTGAAAAGCAATTACCGCACTTTCCATGGTATCTTAATGGGGCACTCAGAGATGCAATAAAGTTCGAGTAAACCAATTCTATACAAATCACCCCCTGTACTGTGGCTTAATGGTGTTTATATTTGATCATTGTTTTAAAAAGGAAGGAAACAGTTAACCGAAGCTATTCCCCCACTGCAGACAACGTGATTTATGAGGCATGAGGAGCGTTAAACGCATTTTAGGCGACTTTACAGACAGAACTTTTGTGTAATGGCTTAAGCGAGGAGCAATACAGCTTAACTTTACTATAATAGACCTATGTGTAATCGTGACCACAGAAACTGACAGTTGTCACGCTTGTAAAAACGCTCTGAATATGGAGCAATAAAAGAGTGCAAGCTTTAACACATGGACCAAAGCCAAACCTGCATAGGCCTTGAGCACATGTTCATCTGTTTTCCAACCTCCTTAGTGCACATAGAAATACTATACTATACACGAGTTTAGTCAAAGGATATTAAACTACTGATTTGAGGACTTGGGCACCAGTAGGAGTGTCAGGAAAATATTTTTTCTCCTTTGACAAACAAAACTGTTTCTGATAACCGGTAGGCCTATATACATGTCAAAAAGGTGGACCCGCGATAAAATGTGCTTACCCAGTGGCGACAGCAGCATGGCCTATGTAAACATTATGACCAGAGAATAATGGTAATGACATTATAATTGAAATCAAACTCAACCTCAACTGCAGGTAAAACAGAATCACGCCAAACTATGATTCACGAGATACAGGAGGACATGGGAAAATTTGTTAGCAGTTCTTTTGTCCTTTGTTATAATGGCTCTTTGTTAATTCAATCACTCCCATTACTGTGGAAATAGAACACAGGTTTTAATTTTACAATGTAAAAAAAAGTTCTGGTTTAAAAGTAACCCAACCTAAACTCAAGTGCTGGGTAATAACACGCATAATAACTATAACAACAGCAAAAATAACAGCAGGCCTATATTATATTGGTAACAATCATTAAATCTGTATTTAATGACATTTTCCAAATTTTCTACCAAAAATTGTTGTGTTATGTACATAAATACAAATGTACATAACATACAATATACTGCATACCAGAGAAACGCTGATGGATGCTTGGTGTGTGCTTATTTATGTCAAACATCATGAATCAAACATCTTCACCCACCTGCCAAGAGTCTGCTTCACTGGTGTGGCCTGAAATAATTGTGAAGGCCTAAAAGTCCTAATCTCACCCTCAGACACAGGAACTGTTGACTGGCCTCTGCATTTTGTTAAGGCTCAATCTAGTTGGTTCCCACCTGTAATATCACCATCACTTAATGTTGCAATACAAGTGACTTAAAGTTATCAGGCCCATTTTACACTTGAAGTTTTATCATTCTTGGACTTCATTTTACATTCACAGTTTTCTATATTTTACTTTTAAACATTCTGGTCCAAAATTACCAATGAACATAATCAGGCAGTACACATCCCCAGCCTGACTGAATTAGAAACTCTCGAGCTAAATTTACCGGCTGCATGTCAATGAATAACCTGTGGATTTTCTGTTAAGTGCATTGATTGTGGAGCCTAAAGACAGAAAGAAAGTGTTATAACATCCTACAATGGGTTAAATTCTCCTTATGATCTAAAAAGTAACATATTTGATGCTGTGTGAGACAAGGCAGATTTTTAATTTCATCATGGTAAAGTAACTGACCATGAACGCCCAGGTGCTTTGTTTTTAATTAGTTTGTTTGCTGACTCTACATACACTGCTGGAAGGACATAAGTTTGGAGCTGCAACAAAGATGCAGTTAGACAGAGCGAGGACAGAGAAGCAGAGGCAGACAGGCAGAGGGAAAGCAGAGGAGACTTAACCTCTAACAATGAGGATAGAGGAGTGAACACATTGGGAATTTTAAAAATTACATTAAGTGGCTTTTTTTTTTTTTTTTTTTTTTTAGAGCTACAGAATTGAAAATCCACACGTGCAAAGTTCAGCTACAAGTTTTTCAATACCAAGACAAAATTCTGAAATGCCTTTCAATTGTTATTCTGTTTTTATAGCTTATTATCTGTAAGAAAGAGCTCACCTGGTATCATGTCAGCCACCACTAATTTCTCTGTCCCTGGACATACGTAAGGATTTCAAAAGGTTTTCCTGCTGGCTCATGAAAAATCTGCAGGAAAGCTTGTGATATCTGATAAATTAAAAACATGGAAAACAAATTTAAGTGTTTGAAGAAATCTATTTATTCAATTTAGCTGTAATATCACCACCAGGGTTAGATTATATTTGTGTCCTGATTGACCATTGACGATTAAACATAAGTATAAAGCAACTTTCATTATTCATCAGATATTTATTTTTTCAATTTTTGTCATTCTCCCATTTAAATATTTAAAATGATCTGAGGTTTATATTACAGTTAGAGTTCACCAGTAAGCACCGTCTATTGGGATTTCCTATGAAGTTTTTCATCTCTGTATCGCTAATGTGAAATTACAAAAGAGCAGAAGACCCAACAGAAATCAAATTAGAAGTACTGTCAACACATGGATCCTGACAGACGGCATCTTCAGGCTGCTACAAAGTCTGTGGAATGGAAATTGAAAATTTTAAATGTCTGACGGAAAGTTAAATACAACACACACACTTCAGTTTTATAAATTGACAATATGTTAAATGAATGCCGCTTACCTTCCTGCTTTTGATCACTGAATAATGCATTTCACTGTGACATTAATTTTCAACCATGAAATGTCCCCTGAAAAGTAAACAGCCCATACTCCTTTTCTAATGTCCAAAGGTTAGCAGCTAATGCTACCCTTAAAATGTCAGAAGGTAATACCGACCTAATAATATACAAACTTTAAGGTAGTAACACACACACTGTTTAGTAGCTAATGCTAGCCATCTGGTGTCTGTTTGTTAGTGGTGCTAGTCTGTAGCTCCATGCTAAGATTGTATTCACTAGGTTAGCAGCTAATATCACTCACATGTCATTTTATCTTATCATTAAATTTAAATTTATAAGACCAAAGTTAACAGCTTAGGATACTGGCACTGTGTATTGTAGCGTATTGCTACCCTTTGTGTAAGATAAAGTAGCTAAAGCTAACCTTATAATATTCAGAGGTTAAAGGAGCTAAAGCTTTGGTTCAAATGTTTTGTTACTGAAACATGAGCAACCCAATGGTATGGTCACAGTACCTGACTCAACACAGAACTATGAACCAGCATTATCACCACAATGTGTTTACAAACCAGCACCTTTTTGGCTGCACCACAACAACAGCACCAGTTGGTGTTTTCCCACTGACCGTTGCTCTTTTAAAATGACTTTTTTTTTTTTTTCCCAAACAAGAGTAGATATAAAATTAGTATATGGCTGAACTGCGTATGGGTGCCAACTGTGGGCTTCGGGCTACACCTCTTGTTATGGGCGGTCACCCATCCACTCTGGTTTACAGGCTGCTGTGTAGCTGCAGGGAAGCAGAGTAGCACTTCCAGTTCACTGAGCTTTGCCTCTATTGCAGCATACGCTACTTTCATTACATGTGCCATTATTAAAGGAGGCAGAGAATAACAGAGCAGAAGAGTAGGAGGGAGAGAGAAGCTATTGTTAACTGCTAAGCTAAAGAAACTAGCAGAACTGAGAAGTATGTAAACAACAGAAATGTGAGCAACGGGAAAATACAAGGAGACACTTACACTTATTGCAATAAATTCCAATACAAACCCTGTTAAGAATAAAGGGGCTCTGTCCTCTGAAACACTAGAGGGTTTTAATTTGAAACATTTACATAAAGTGTTGAGTGTTTAGTTACAAATTGTGTAACATTAACACTGCAAACAGCTGCAAATGAAAGTGAGGCTTCATCCTAAAATACTTCTATGGCAAATTACACATATCAGAGGGAATTAGAAACAGACCTGCCTCTAATACAAGCCTACCTCAAATTAAGGCCTGTTACACTGTTGTGGATTCACAACAGAATAAGAAAATATCCTGTCACTTCAAACTTTTTCTCTGAGTTATCATTTTACGTAAACACAGCCAAAAACGCATCACATTCTTTGTATTTAACTTATGTTTGGTGATCTCAGCAGACGACGTGCGATTATTAATTCAAGATTTTAGCAGGTCAGAACTGCACATAGATGTACATCCTAATAAACCACATATTGATCTGTATTCCTAACGTGTTCTGTTGTCTGACAACTTGAACAAAAACAGTTTTGTGGGGAATTGGGCTGTAATAGAATACAATTTCATACATTGACATAGATGGACCAGCCTTGTCCTTGGTTTTGGCCTAGTCTTGTTGAGTGTAGGAACTCGATCTGTGAGCAATTTTAGGGATTCAACTGAACTTGTAATATGGTTGTGAAATCAAAATGAACAATTAATTAGCATGTGGTGGAAAAAAAGAAGTCTTTTTTTTTATTAGCAAAAATTAAAAGTTAAATCAGTGTCTTTTCTGGCAACGTCCCAGGTGACCTTGACTCCAACTGCTCTGTGAGATGTACTGGCTGGTTAGATAATGAAGGAGTGTCCACCTCTACGCTTCAAAGAAAGGAAGTGACCTCAGGAAAGCAATGTTCCTCCCCTAAACAGAAGTGCTTTGTTCATTGTTTTTTCTGCACATCTCCCCCATGTCTCCTGTCTCTGTGTCTGTAACTTCTCTCTTTGTCTCTATCCTCTTTCTTGTCTTTATTTTTCCAGCTGTGCCTGTGGTGATTTTTATGGTCTGTGTGACCTCCATTTTTCCTGTGGTCTTTGGGGGGTGATCTGCTGCGATTGCGGCTTCTGTCTGGGCTCTCCCTGCTCAGATGTCCTCTTGTGGCAGAGTGTCCAGTTCTGGGCTCAGTGGGATGACGTTGGAGGCCTGTGGAGCGCAGGGTGTTGAGCAGGAAGCGCTTGTTGGTGCTTCGCAGGGGACACTTCAACCTGACAAAGAAGTGAACAAAGCTTTTAACTCTGACATCTGACAGTGTGACACGTGAGGCTTATGTCTGACAAGAGAAAGCAATGAATGTAATTACTGGCATCAAGGGGACACCAGCATACATTTGTTTTAATGAATAAGCAATTGAGTCAATTACACTATGGGTATTTTATTGGTTGATTCCAGTACTTACATCCAACTTTACTTTACTTTAAAGCTAACAAATAAATTCACAATGGACTTTGTCTGTTTTATTCTGAACAAGCTACCAAAAGCTATCAGAGCAGCATCCCTGTTTATCTTGAAGAATCTCTTGAAAACCCACCTCTCTTCTGAGAGCACCTCCTCTCGTGACTCCTCACAAACCTAACTAGCCCTTACTAAGCACTTCATTATAGATCCCCTTGCGCTTCTTGAATGGATGTACAACGTAGCACTTAGACCAAGGTTTGCTACTGTACTTTACTTTGTTTTAGTTTTGTCCCATTTTGAATTCACATTAGAAAATACAGAAACAAAATTAAAATTTAACTGATTAAATGTGATGTGAAACTTTAAAAGAATGGAGACTTAGGTGTCCACATTAGGGGATTTAAATTCATGGCCTTAGCATTTCTAAAATCATGTTGATGTCCTTGCTCATACAATATCTGTAACAGGAAAGATACAGAAAGATATACACCAGACCACTGAAATAAACTGCAGCACTAAATGAATCTGGTGATGCTACATTATTTGAAGAACATATTAATTTTCAATTTGCATGTATTGCTTTGATTAGTGTCTGTCTGTGTGTGTGTGTGTGTGTGTGTGTGTGTGTGTGTCCTCTTAAATAAATAAAGATCTGGACAATATTTCTAGTTATTCAATGGTAGAAAGTCATATTCACATTTTAATTAAACATTATGATTGAAAGTCTTTTTTACAATAATTTTAATGGTGAGAAATTATCCCCTCTGCTTGTTTTGTTATTAGGGGATGTAAAGTGTTTATTCAGGTTTAGTTTTTTGCATTATTTATATCAATGTTTGTCAACAATATTGTTCAGTCTTATTGTGAGCATGTACCATCTTTCACTGAAGAATTATGCATCGATTTGGACCCCAAGAGAAGAAGCTGCTCTTGAAAAACACAAAAACAAAGCTGAGACTCAAAAAAAAAAAAGCCCTGTGCAAGTAAAGCTAAGCTGATAAGTAGCGGTTAAATGTCCACAAATGACAAATGTGTGCAGGCTGATACAGATGGCATGTCAAACACAGTGCTCACCATCCTGCAGGGCCCATGGTCTCTGCTCTCACCCGAGCCCTGTCAGTCTCCCTGAGGAGCTCCTCCACCGCACGCCTCGATGGAGACATAAAGAAAAACATTAGGAAATGGGCAGAAGTTGAGGACACAAAACCTTAAGGGGGAGCCAAGGGGAGAACAATTTAATTAAGAGAGAGAAAACATAGCGCTGCGGAGAGTGGAGGAAAAAAATGAATCATTAGTGAGCGGCGGTGTCCTGGTTTGACCCGAGCTGCTGAATCAGCAGAGTTTCCGCAGAGGAGACGCACTGAATTAGCCGACCTTTAACCACACAGCACCGGCAGCTAATGGCATCTATTATGGTGACAGGATTTCCTTACAACCACTACACGCTCGCACTTGTCTTACAACGCAATAACCACAACAGCTGTCGACCAAAAATACCCCCCCCCCCCTCCCCACCGACCGATGGATAGGTGTTACGGGTTTGGAGGAAAACTAGCTACAAGTGTGTGCAAACAACAGCTGGATGCGTTCAACTCAAGACGAGCAGCAAAATAGTTACGTACTTTTCCAGCTCGTTATCTTCTGCCATCGCAAACAACGACACGTTGCAACCTACAGTCTATTATCACAACACAGGTAATTCATCTAAAATCGATGATTGCAGGTTAATTAACGTAACCTCATTTTTTTTTGTTTACTTCCTTGTGAGGTCCTTCCGCCGAGGACCTCGTGTTTTTGGCTGCCCTTGGCGATGCCTGGTTGTTTTCGACAACTTCTTCATATAAGTTAGCAAAATTGGTTTAACAGGTATATATATAATTATACTTCTTAAACTTTAACTCAAATGACAAATGATGGTGGAAGAAGTACTTACTTATGTAAAAATTGCACATTAGTAGCACTAATAGAGCGAAAACCTGTTAACAAAGGCTACTTTGGTAATTCCGGTACTTGTTTTGTTAAAAAAAAAAAGAAAAGAAAACGCTCTGTTACACACGCGCACACACACACAAACATATAAATATAGGGTTAGCTGCTTTTTATACAATCATACAATTGCTTGAGTAAAACCATGGTGATTCTTCTTCAGGATGAGGTTAATTTATAGTGATATAGCTGTGTGATCATTGAGTACATATTTGCCTTGTGCAAAAGCACTATATATATATATATATATATATATATATATATATATATATATATATGTGTGTATGTGTGTGTGTGTGTGTGTGTGTGTGTGTGTACTGTAAAAAATATTTTCACTTTTTGATAAATTTCCTTTTTCTTTCCTTTAAAAAAAATCTTTGATTGTTCGTGATGGAGCAGTTTTCAATAAGTGAGTGCACCCAAAGAACTGAGCCAGAAGAAGACTGCCCTTGCTTTGCTCAGGACAGTCAGTGCCCCCTTAAACCATGCTGTCTCTACAGCCATTTCCAGTAGCATCACCACACAAATCACTACCCTTCCAGTTACTAACTTTCAAGAACGACTAATAGAGCCTGTGTCAGCCAGGAAGCTGAGCACAACAGCTTCGCCAGAGGAAGAAGCGGGAAAGAGACCCGAAAGGAAGACGAAGCAATCAGTGGGGTTGACATTTTATGTGATCTAAGATGGAAGCACTTTTTTCTATTAAAGGACTGTCATCTGGATGTTTACTTCTTGCGTGGATTGGTGTTAACAAGGGGTTTATTGACATGGGCTAAAGGGCTATCTTTTATCCCTTTCAAATCGACAAAACCAACAGAATCTTTCACAGCTCTTTTTGCCTCACTCCCACATATGCACACACATGAGCTCTGACAGACACACACAACCACACAGATGCAGACACACACGCACACACACGCACACACACACGCACACACGCACACACGCACACACACACGCACACACACACACACACACACACACA